>VMOF01000111.1:71703372-72405461 GCA_011764245.1 Trialeurodes vaporariorum
TTTTTTAAATATTTCAAGGAAGTACATCCTTCGAAATGTTTTGCGACCATATTTCATCACAAATCACACATTTTTGGATATTTATAGCTATTTTTTGAAAAAAAAATTACTATTCCAAAAAAGACAGCAAAATTGCAAAATAATTTCTTACTTATTTATGTTCCTGTTTTTTTGACATTAAAATATGAAGAATCGAACCACCATATGATCCTAAAACGACATGGCATTTCATAAAAATAATTTATTAAACCAGATTCTGTCTATGGCCAAAAAAAAAAGTGATAAGTCTGAAACCCTAATAACACGTACGATGGTCGATGGTTGTCCAAAAAACGTGAATATTGGCATGAATGTCAGTTATATAAATAACTTGGTTGTCTTGAAGTTTCAAAATTTAATTAAAAATAAAAATTGAGTTTCCAAAAAAAAAAAAAATCTGTCTGGGGTAGATTCTGCCCCCCCCCCTCGGTGGGCTCACAAGGATTAAAGTTACTTCTTCGCTCGAAGCCAATTCGACCCGAGATGTTTGAGTAGACTTTGCCATCGGGGGATGATTCGCGACCCTTCGGATATGAACAGTGGCGTCGCGTGCAATCTAGCAACACTGTATTCTACCCATTTAAACTCATGTAAAAGGTCGAATTCAGGGGCTGCACAGTGCACTCGGTGAATTCGATATATTGAATGGTTTTAAATGGAGGAGGCACATCGTTGCCAGATGGCACGCGACGCCACTGCGGATATGAACCATCGAAGCCAATCAGATGCGCTTGCTTTTTATTGTTACACATAAAGCTACAAAGATACGCATTAAAAATTCTACTATGATGCGCAAAAATGAGGACGCAAAATTAAGGGAATAAGAAGAGCCGACATTTTTTCCCCCGTGTGAAGGGATGGAGTCCCGTTATATTATTGCGGTAACAGTTTTTGCACCGTTGAATTTGCAAAGTACGTAGAGCTTGTTGCTTCGGATGACTAAAAAAAAATAAAATATCGAGACACCATTATAAAAGCTTCCCGAGGCTGAAATAAAAAACCAAATTTTCAAAGATCATATCGGCTAATGTGTCAGAACAAGTCGGACAATTGATTTTTCTTTCGGTTCCTGAATATTTAAAAAAAGGTATTTTTTCCTACTAACACGTCACGTTTTACCGTCTAAACAAAAGGGATAAATGGAGGTTGGCGTCACTGAATAAAGATAGCACGCGGATGAAATAATTGAGGAGAAGGAGGAGTTAGAGAGAAAAAAAGAAAGAGAGAGTGAGAGAGAGACAGATATAGAGAGGGAGGAGAGGTAGATAGATATAGATAGATAGGTATAAAAAGGGAAGAGGAGAGAGAGAGAGAGAGAGAGAGAGAGAGAGAGAGAGAGAGAGAGAGAGAGAGAGAGAGAGAGAGAGAGAGAGAGAGAGAGAGAGAGAGAGATAGAGAGAGAGAGAGAGAGAGAGAGAGAGAAGAAAATGTGACGCAAAAAAATTAGTGTGTATATATTATAGCAGCTGTCGCGGGAAGTTCCGCGCGAGAACTCTCGGAATTCGCGTTCACGCCGGTTGACACTTATTTATGCTGTTTCCTTTCATTGTTTTTAGAGCTTCACTTCTATCGCTGTATTGTCTTTCCTAAAAATATTGGCTTATTATTTCGTTTCCGGCGTTGGCATTGCAGCCTCCAAAGTCCCATCATTATCATCATTTTTCAAAGAAAAAAATAAAAAAAATCAATTTCCACCCTCATTCAAGAGTATAGTTCGCCTGCGGATGGGATCAATGACAGAGTATTTTTCGATGATTGAATGTCAGCTAGTGTATCAGCATTCCTGCAAGAAGCCGTGACTGCATGGATTTTTCACGCCTTAATAAACAAATGTTTTTAAAAGTCCTCACTGTGATATACTTCATTTCCAGTCGGAGGAAAGTTGAGTTGAAGGAAAGTCGATTATGCAGATTTTTCAAAACGCTTCGCTTCGCATTGCATTATATTATCTTTCCTGCGGTGTTGCGTGAAATCTGACAACACTATATTTTGCCCATTCAAAATATATCAAAAGGGCTGTTGCACACTTTTGCTACACGCGCTTTATTAGTTGACTCATGTGTAAAAACCTCCAAAAATAATGGTAGCATCACTAAAAACTTCCGAAATTCACTCCTATAAAGTCAATAAACGCTTTCATTTGCGCGAGCGTAATAGGTGCAGGGCAGTAATAATGGGAGATTCCTACCTAATTTCGTAACTCTCTCTAAAATGACAAGGATGATTCACAGAGTAATTAGTCTTCGGAGTAGCGATACACATCCGATGAATGGTATCGTGACACCGGTGTCAAATGAAAGCCGTCTCTCATTGGTCACTTCTTGATGGAGTTACAGTATTGTTAGATGGGAATCTCCCATTATTACTTCCCCAAGCCACCATCACGCTCGCTCAAATATAAGCGTTTTTTGAGTTTAGGAGTGGATTTCGGAAGTTTTTATAGTGCTACCATTGTTATTTTTTGAGGTTTTAACACCAGAGTCGACCACTATATCGCTGATAGCAAAAGTGTGCAAAAGCCCCATTTGAGAAAGTGCACTGTGCACCTCCAATAGTCTAGTTTGACCTCTAATGGATGGGTTTAAATGGACAAAATACAACGTTGCCAGATTGTAGGCAGGTCACTGTTCCCTCCCAAATGCAAACACTATTGTTTTGCTTTTTTAAACACATCAGTGGCGTTGAGTGCAGTACATGCTAACTATGCAATTTCACCCTTGCAAAATATCGATTCATAGGAGTGCACTTCAATATTTAAATTCTTTTTCATGCGTTTAATGGACACAATACAGCGTTGTTGGGTGGCACACGACGTAATTGAACCACATTAATCATTCTCTTTTTTGAAACTATAACATTTTGTGAAGCGGGGGGGGGGGGTAATTTAAATCAAAAACAAGGAAAACTGAACTGTTTTGTTCATTTCATGCAGTACTTTGTTCTTCCATCTGATTATTTGATAAAGTTTCACCACTCCAGACCATTCTCACGGCTCCCTTGTAGCTTAAAGACTAATCCACCCTTCCTTTCTCTGAGAGGAGAGAACGTTTTGAAATCGATATAAGACAACTTTTAAAGTTTTAACTTTTGCAGACCCCTTTCGGTTAAAACTGACTCTGTTCTGAAAGACAAATTGCGTGAGATTTGATGCTTTTGAAATATTATACAGAAGGCGAATAAATTCTCAGTTTCAGGCGTCCATTGACTGTTTCTCAAACCCCGTTTACCCCAGCTTCATTTTCATTGAGTGTCATTAGTGCATTAAAAATAAATACGACCACTTTATAACACTCACAGCTTCGTCCTATTTATGAATTGCTCAATTTTTCACTTCAGTCTTCGTTAGAGCGATTGAGAACTTGAACGTGGAGCATTTGTAAAATGTGAGATCGAAATTAAAGAGAGGGAAACTCTCATTAACGACGAAGATGCATTACGATTATTTCGGATCCATCCGTAGAAAACTGCGAAAACTAGAGCAAACGTCATTTTTAAACGCTGCGACTTAGAAAGTAAAGTTCCTGAAAATATTATAGCTCATCATTTGAAAAATTCACCATTGATGATTACAATTTAACATGAAAAAGATAGAGTAAGAAAAACAGATTTTTTCCGCCCTTTAAATGCTTTTTTGCATCCTAAATCAAGTAAACAAGGACCAATCAAGGCTATACATATAGTAAGTTGCGTGTTTTGCTACAGTTGAATTCGCTTTTTTACTTAGGTGGTGCCAAAATAGCCACAGAGGTTATTCACACTAATAAGGAACACATTATTACTAAGGTTTTATTGTATTACCATTTCCCCAAAGATTTTTAAACAGATTTTTAATTCCAAATTTAAAAAAAAAAATTGTTGATTTTTTTTTCTAAATAATATGATATATTACTTTCGTCAAACTAGTGCTGGTTGGTTTTGCAGTGGGCTGTTATCGCTTTTACTGTTTCCATTAATTTATGTTTCATATCTAGACTAGCAGGTATATCTTATGAACCTATACAAAACGGCATCACGTACGACAGTTTTTCTATTTTATATGTTTGCAGGTTTAGGGAATAAATGATATTATAATGAAAACATCCGTCTTCGGCAGAACTTGACTATAGTTGTGAAAGGAAATCGTCAAGATTAATTTTGGCTCGTATACGATGAAAATGCCTGGCCTAGAGGTGAAAATTGTATTCAAATAAACAGCGATCTTCGAATGAAACCAGTTACTTTTATTGGAAATTGTTTTGAATGAGACTCGCTCTTATACGATTAAAATGTCTGTTCTAGAGATGGAAACGACATCAGTTAAACTATTGAAATCGGAATGAAACCATAGTTTTATATTTTGATAATATTTTCCCTTCAGCCCCCTCCTGTCCTTCAACTCGTTGAAAGCCAAAGACCTTGATTTGCTATCGTGTCTGTAAAAATAATTGAGGGGGTAATGAGTGTAAATAAAGAGTGTCTGGAAGTTAAATTAGCTATTTTTGTTTTTGTAATTTTTGGAATTGTGGCCATTTTCAGAAAAAGGAAGGACCCACGAAATAACGGGTGTTCTGTTTCTGAGTAATCATCATTGTATAATTGAATGAATACTTTTATATGAAGAGCGCACCTTTTGTTTTATCGGCCCTTTTTCCGAAAATGGCTTCAATTTAAGAACCAATGGCCAATTGCCAAGAACCATGGCCTCGAACAATTTTGAGCAATAGCGTCGCATGGAATTTGGAAACGCAGCATTTCGTTCATTTAAACCCATTTAAAATATCGTTTTTTTATGATTTTTTTTTTTTTTTTTTTTAATCGACATTATTTAGTTACGGGAGATATTAATACTTTTAACTGATTTGGGCAAAAGAAAAAATTAAGAAAAAAACAGAGTGAGGAAGTAAAAATTATGCATAAGAAAAAATAAACTATCCCTCTAAACTAGATCATTTTTAAAATAACTATGAAATCCGGCTATGTTAGAGATAAAGTCACTAGGAAAGTGACATTTTACGGGCAAAGCGCAGGATAGACGACGAAACGCACGTAAACATTTTGATTAAGTGAAAATTACGAATGCGCGTCGAAAATATAGTGAATCTAAAAGCTTTGTGAGCACTAAATTTCTCACGGGGGCGCGCAAATGAATAATTGTATATAATTACGGAATCTTATCTATTGTGAATTCGTTTGCGTGCGCGTCGGGAGTTAATCATCGGGTTTTCCTATTCATTTCATCACCCCCTCCCCCTCCTCCAGCCCCTTCATCAACCCCCCCCCCCACACCGCACCGCGCCTCACTCCGCGGCGCCTTCGCGGTAAAGACATACCACCACACGCGCACACAAAGACTCACATCGAGTCAGTGACTACAAAATCAGACTCGCTTTGAGAATTGTGCTCTCAAAATCGATACCGATAAATAATTCGCTCCCAACTACTCGCCTTACTTGCAATTACGACAAAGATTCTTTCAACGGCATCCCTAACTCCTATCCCTGGCGCGATAAACTTCTTCCCCAGTGTTCCCTCGTCTCTTGGCGTAGGATTAGCGGCTCGAGAGGATATCGTGAGAAGGGCGGAAACCAAAGTTGTCGGATCGCTGTTTACTTTCATTTCCGCCTCCCCCCCATGCCCCGCGCCCCACTCCCCACTCCGCATGCCCCACCCCGCCAGGCCACGCTCCCCCCTCCGTCTATGACCTCCACTCCGAAATATTAAAATTCCCTTTGTTGGAAACGACGGGATATCAAAGCGAAATTAAAAGAGCTCCCGAAGATTAAACAATCCCTATCTCCATTCCGCAATGCTCCATAATTTCCTCTGACAGTTTCTATTCACAAAGAAAAACGAATGAGTGCCTTAATTCTCGCTTTATTTTCCTACTTTTTTTTTTTTTTTTTTTTTTTTTTTTAACTTAACTTTTTTAAACTATAATTCCGTAATTACTGCAAAAAACACGAAAGACAAAATTGGCACTTCCAGGCCAGCAAGAAAAAAAGAGATGAAGAGAAGAAGAAGAAAAAAAAAACAGACGATACCACAAGCTTAATTGGTAATTTTGGTCAAACGGTGATCACTTCAATAGTTTTTTATTGTTTTTTTTTATTTTTATTTATTTTTTTTTATCACATTTAATATTAGTAATAGCCACACTTGCAATAGTCAGAATGTTAGAAGGAGCAGCGGCGGATCCAGAAAATTTTTCTAGCACGCCTATGAACTTCATAGTTCGAAATTTGAAATTTGAAGCGTCGCAGGAAGCAATTTGGGGCTATTTTCTGTTGGACCTAGACGTTAATCTTTGGACTTTCCTGACCTTATTTCTCAAATAACCCAATAAAATGAATGGGGCTGTTGCACACTTTTATTATACGCGATTTAGTAGTTGATTTTGGTGTAAAAACTTCCGAAAATAACGATGATAGCACTAAAAACTTCTGAAATCCACTTTTAAACTCAATAAACGCTTTTACTTGCGCGAGCGTTATGGTGGCTGAGGGCAGTAATAATGTGAGATTCTCATCTAACAATACTGTAACTCGCCATCAAGAAGTGACCAATAATTAAGAGACGACTTTCATGTGACACCGATGTCACTAGGTGTCACAGCACCATTCATCGGATGTATACATCATTGCTCTGATGACTGTAATTACTCTGTGAATAATCCTTGTCAGCATAGAGATTCGAGAGTGACGAAATTAAGATAGGAATATTACGCTCGCGCAAGCGTTTATTGAGTTTAGAAACAAATTTCGGAAGTTTTTAGTGCTGTTATTGATATTTGTCGAAGTTTTCACACCATATAATCGACTATTAAATAGCTTATAGCAAAAGTGTGCAACAGCCCTATTCGAGTGTTGGCTTTTCATTGAGAAACGATTTAAAATCAAAAAGTGAGAGTCGGTATGTAAGTTTTATTTTGAACTGAAGGAATGAAATTTGAAAATTCGCCAAAGATTATCGGTGAGCTGCGCCTACACTTCTGAAACTATCTCCAGTTGCATTATCCTATTTCGAAGATCGCAAGGGATATACTTATTTTTCAGAAGCTTAGGTCGTTCACCAATCAGCGATCAGGAACCAAAACACGTCATCTATAAAATGTAATCCCCCAAGAAACATTAATTGGACAATGGGGTTTTTTGGACGTTCTTTTGAAACACCGCAGAGGCAGCCAGTGGCGAGGCGTGCGATTTGGCAACGTTCCTTTTCCCCATTTCAACACATTGGAAAGGTCGAAATACCTGGTCATCGCCGATGACTGAAGCGTTCTACTTTTTTGGTGAATTTAAATGGAGGAAATACATTGCTGCCAAATTTCACGCCTCGCCAAAAAAATGGTGGAAATCTCTCATGGACATTTCTCATAGGCTCAGTTTGATCGTCTCTTATTTTTTAACCTTAAAAGTTGTCAAAAAAAAGTTGTGACCAATCTACGTGATAATGTGGTTTGAAATGAAGGAGAAAGAATCCACAGAAATCGATAGAAAATTCTCGATAAAAAACTGACACATGACTAAAACAAGCAAAAACATCTCACTCGAATAGTTGTAATAGAATTCCTGTGTCCAGATATCAGTGTTGCCAGATTTTGCGGCTTTTCCCATAAGAACCAGTGGCGTAGTGTGCAATGAGGCAACGTCGCAGTTTTTCCATTTAAACCCGTTGAAAATATCGAACTATTGGGTGCTCGGTGAACACCTTCGCATTCGACCTTTTACATGGGTCTTAATGGACACAATGCAACGTTGCCGAATTGCGCACGCTACGCCACTGATAAGAACACATAGAAAAATCAGCAACATCTGGCAACACTGCCAGATATCAGTGTTGCCAGATCGAGGGTAAAAAGCCGTATCTCCCATTTAAATCAATGTAAAACGTACGGCTTTTTCACCCCAATCTGGCAACACTGTTAGATATCCACTCTAAAACGCTTGCGCGTTCTTTTAAATGGGCAGCATAGTTGCCACCAAATTAATCAAATTTCTTTTTCCTATTTAAGGCTAACAAAATAAGAGGCAAACGAACAATAAGCATAAAATCATCCATGCTCCACACTTTGGGATTGGACTTGTAACATAGCAAAACCCCTTTATAGTTACAGCTCATTAGAGTCTCCTCCCCCCCCCCCCGATAATATTGCCCGTTGTTTTTCATTTTAAAAAATAAATTGAAAATTCTTACGAATACGTGAAAAAGTTTTCCACTTGAATTTTTCAGTCCTTCTGAAGTTTTTTCTATGTTCCAGCTGTGGTTTCAAATTGTACCACTTTTATCACAGCTCACTTTCTAACGTTATTCGGTTCGCAACATGCCTGTATTTATCCACCATTATCGTTATGAATCTCGTGTATTAATCTAGAGCTCGTTTCAGAAGTGTAGGCGCACCGCACCTAGACCAACATCCGTGACGAATTTTTCAGTTTTCATTCCTCCAAATCAAAACGAAACTTGCCTCCGACTTTGAACTTTTGGTTTTGAAGAGTTTTTCGATAAAAGGCCAACGCTCAAATTAATTTTTATATATTTTCATTCTAACGAGGGAAATAATGTTGAAAAATTCCGAAGATTATAGGTCTAGGTGCGCCTTCACTTCGGAAAGAACCTCTACCTTCGGCTTGGGCCGTGTCTAAAATTGACAGGCTGCTGGAAGGTATAACTGCTTTCTGTGCCTCACAATGTAATCTTAGGCCTCATAGTGTGGGTTGTCGTTGATAACAGCTTCACAGACTCCAATAAGCGTTTGAAGTAGTGTTGATACGAAGGGTGAGGGAGAAGGGGGGGGGGGGTAGAAGGCACGGATATGGGTGAGGAGAGCGAGTGGGCGCCGCGCCGTAGCTCGGTGCAGCAACCGGTATTCCGCACCGCGGGTGAAAACAAAAGTTAGGGAAAAAGTTTCAGCGTGAATGTTCTTTTGTGCTGGCTCGCTTGTAAATCAACGCGCGAGCAGAATGTTGAGGAAGGCCCGAAAGCCGTGCCAAACCAGGCTTGAGTGCATCCGCAATCCTACACTCGTTTGCATTCTACAACGTTGCCGAAATGCATGAGAATGCATTGCAATAAGGAATGAACGGTGGGAGGAGAAGGCCTGCTAACAAGGATGTATCATATAAGGATATATCATGGGCAGATACACGAATGGAGCTGTTGCAAAATTTTGCTACAGGCTAATTAATAGTTGAATAAGGTGGGTGACCCAAAGGTGGCCATACCTATGCTTCGGGCCAATATGCACCTTTAAGTCTTAAGAGAAAAAAAAAACTGAATATGTCAATTTACTATTCAGACAGTTGGCTATCATATGTTAATTTCATTTTTTTAAAATTTGCTTGTTTTTTTTTTTTTTTGCATTTAAAAAAAAAAAAAAAAAAAACTAGAGTTTTGACATCGCGCAAAACATGCACCTAAGGTGGCCAGTGGCCACCCCTAATATTTTTGATGCTCCTAAAGGTGGACAGCCCCTTTTAAATTTCATTAATAAGTATTCAAATGCTATTTCATCGTTCAAAAACGGAATCTAGACCCTAGTTACACCAGAAATTATAATGATTATGATGAACTGAAAGTCAAAGGTGGAATCAATCTAAGGGCTTAGCTTTTACGATTATGTTTACTTCCGTGAAAATTAGATGAAGACCTGCGAAAATGGACGTTGCACTGTTCCGCGCCGACTGAATCGCCCAATTCTCTTGATTTTTGGAGTGGGATAAGCGATAGCATCCTGCGACTCAGCACTAACGCCATCTATCGTCAATTCGAGTAATTAACTGAAACAAGTTGGGGTTGGCCATCTTAAGAGCCGGGCCACCTTTGGGTCACCTACCTTATGGGATAAAACCGTATAAAAATAACAATTAGCACACTACAAAATCACGAAATTCACTCCCAAACTCATACAATGCTTTCAAACGCGGGACCGTAATGGCGGCCGTTGCCGCCCAAATCTTACGGCAATTGCATGCTTCTTCTTCTTCTTCTTCTTCTTGTGTGATGTTGCGAGAACACCTCCTGATGTAAATGGAGCTGATTGAAGAGAGGGAAACGCGGCCGCCATTACGGTATCGCTTTTGAAAGCGTTTTATGAGCTTGGAAGTGGATTTCGTAATTTTTTAGTGCGCTAATCATCATTTTTACAGGGTTTTGCCCCTTATTCAACTATTAATAAGCCTGTAGCAAAAAGTTGCAACAGATCCATTTGTTGTCTCTCTCTCCTCCCATTTGAATGCGTCCGCTAGAAAAGGACAAAGATATGTAGTGTAGGGGATAAAGTCACGTGATGGCTTCGTCAGTCGTATTTTTTTTAACACATGGCGGGCTCAAACGGTTGGAGACTCACATACAAATTCATAAATCCATCCATGGGATACATATTATATGGGAGCGTTTTAGAATTCATTGGATCGGAGAGCTGGGGAAATCGTGAAACTGAGATTATCCAAAGAACGGAAGGCAAGTTTTAAAATTAATCGATAGAGCAACCGGCCGTTTCTACATCATACATTACTATAATAATGAAAACTCGGTCAAAAACGTGATTTCTAGATGAAAATGAAAGTCCATCTCCTCATTATGATCTAAGAACGCCAAAAAAGGACCAAAACTCAGACAGTAAATTTTTCAATAATTGAAAATTTATAAACTTTCAAGGCCAATAACCAGCTAACCTAACTTCAAAAATAAGGATGAAAGTACCAAAAATGTCTTATAACATTTCGATACAGGACTCTATTTGCGATATTTCATTTTATGGTACCTTACTTTCAGCCATTTGTTTGAAGTTATGGGTTGCAGAGAGATTCTTTGGATTATCATCTAGTACCTGAGTCAGGTAACCTTTCTGTTTTTGTCGTAACATTTGCTGTCCCCGTATTAAGGTATATCCTCGAAGCTTTAGTAAAAGACAACATATATTTACACTGAAAAAATCAATCGGGCTCTTACAAACCTAGTTAAATCTGAAATAAAAAACCAGCAAAAATCACGGAAGTCACACTAAAAAAGTCTAAACTTTAGTGATAACTTCAGTGAACAGACAGTTGTAACGGCAAAAATTGTATATATTGTCCAAAGACATCTGTAAATATTACTTCACATCCATGCCAATTCAAAGTGACAAGATTTGAGGCCATCAAAATCTTGTCTCTGCGACTGGGATTCGGATCTCCGGGTTAGTGGTCAGTTGCACTAACCACCAGACCACAGAGGCCGATGAATACATTGTTAAAAATTCAAAATGGTTTAAAAAAAAAAAAAAAAACTTACGGTATCTTGGCACGCATCCTTGCTGTCATCCAGCGGTGCAGCAATATGGGGGGGGGGGGGTGTATCAACGCGCCTTTCCCCCTCCCCACGATCTCAGCGGCCACATCGCATCTCGTCATCCGCCGACGTTGATGACGCCGCGTCGCAGAACGTACATTATAAGCCAACAAGTTTCTTCATGGCGTATTTTGAGTGCGTTCTTGTGAGTTTCGAAGTATCCACATCTTTCTTCCCATAAGGATAAGCCGCGAATCAAAGTGAAAACAAAACATTATTTTTAATAGCACTGAGAAAAATTCCCTGTTAATTAAACCGGGCGTCTGCTTCTATTTACTTAACCGGAATTCCTGTCGTTCCAACAGGAATTTCTGTTCCTCAACAGAAATTCCTGTTATTTTAACAGAAATGCCTGATAGTTCAACAGCAGTTCCTGATATTTCTACGGGAATTCCTGATGTTTCAATATAAATTTCTGATATTTCAACCAAAGTTCTTGATATTTCATCAGAAATTTCTGTGATTTGACCGGAATTTCTGTTCAAATTACGGGAATTTCTTGATAAAATAACAGAAATACCGGTTAAGTAAGTATTAACATGACGTTCGGTTACGGCAACAAAAAGTTTTTCTCAGTGAATGTTGGAATATGATGGATATGTCATGAAAATCGGCAGAAATTCCAAATGTAACCTAAGGTACAAAGGGACCTCAAAACTATATTCTAGGAGAGGAGGCTGCTGATCGATTGAACGTATATCCATTTCCAATTTGCAAAATTCGTTACTTATTACTTCATTTCACGTTTAATTTGCGAATAATTTCACATGGAGCTTCCCAAGGTCCTCCCTAGAACTCAGTGGAAGCGATTTTTTGAAAATACTCAAGCATTTTTTACAATTTTTGCCATAGAAGCGCACAGTGGCGAAACGTGGACCTATAAACGCAGAGACATATTTTTTACTATAGAGACCGCAGTGACCGCACGCACTAGCCGATCGCGCGGTGGCTTTTTTTTGTTTAGGCACTCAACACAATAACATAAGAAGCATCAACAATCAACATCCAACTGGACCATACGTTTACTGATGATCAACGACTCAACACCGATGCTTCGCTCTCATTGTCTACTGATTGTGAGTACTGATCTCAACATCTTTGCTTATTAACCAATATGTAGTCCAGTTGGACGTTGTTTTGTTTAGATTCAAAAAATATATTTGTAAAATATCCTAAATTGAAGTAATATTACCAGAAACGCAATTATATATGAACCGCGAAGAGTATTGTGCTTTTATCAGAAAATTCTGGTGTTACCATCAGAACTTGGTCACAGTACCAGAATTTCTTCAATATTTTCAAGAATTCTACGGCACAAACACTAGAATTTTGGAAATAGTACCATATCTTACCTCGCTTCACATATAGCTGTAAATCTGGACTCTTGCAAACTTTGGCTACAGGTGGTCGAAGATTTGATTCTTGTATAAAAACGTGTAAAAATGACGATGAGTACACTAAAAAATCACTAAATTGGGTTGTTGCTCACATTTCCTATAAGTGACTTAAGAGTCAATTCTGAGGGCCGATCATTTGCTTTATCGTTAAACCGAGCGTTAAAACTGTCTACGAGAGATGCTATTGGTCGAAAATTGCGAAACGTGGCTATTGGTATGGTATTGGTAACCATCGTTAAGAGTCTCGTTTTATAAAGGCTATTCATGAGTAACCTTTAAAAACGGACACTATAACGATGGTTACCATATCAACGGCTAAGTTTTACAATATTCGACCAATAGAATCACTCATACACAGTCTTAACGCTCGGTTTAACGATGAAGTAAATGATCGACCCGCTGCCAGTGTAAAAACCTCCGAAAATAATGATGAGAGCGCTAAAAATTTCTGA
The DNA here is from genome assembly GCA_011764245.1 of Trialeurodes vaporariorum. Taxonomy (NCBI): domain Eukaryota; kingdom Metazoa; phylum Arthropoda; class Insecta; order Hemiptera; family Aleyrodidae; genus Trialeurodes; species Trialeurodes vaporariorum. The sequence goes on from VMOF01000111.1 coordinate 71,716,568, forward strand.
AATCCACTCCTAAACTCAATAAACGCTTTTACTTGCGCAAGCGTAATGGTGGCTGAGGGCAGTAATAATGGGAGTCCTATCTTAATTTCGCCACTCTCTCTATGCTAACAAGGATGATTCACAGAGTAATTAGTCATCAGAGTAGTGATCCACATCCACGCCAAAACAGCAAACTTGGCACCATCGGGGATGATGCACATTGCACATTGCACAGTGCACACTCATCTCGCCGGCCACGTCCAGATCGTGGCGTGACGCGGTGTATTGCAGTGTTGCGGTGCAAGCGCGGACAAAGAGCGCGAGCACCGCGAGAGAGACAGAGCCGGGAACTGAACTGAGACACGGTTTGGCGAGTTCCGCGCGCGAGTTGTTTGAAGCAAGCAGGGCGTCTACCACCATCGCCGCCGCCGCCGCCGCCACCGCGCCCGCCCCCGCCACTCGCTACACATCGCTCGCGTTGCGTCGGGAAGAAGAATAATGAGCTACGCCGAGGGGGCGCGCGAGAGTGGTTGGGGGGAGGGGAGGGGGAGGTACGGCGGGCGGGCGGGCGCGAATGTCGGGGAGTCGCGTCGCCACAGCTCATAACAATAAGCATAGTCGGTGTTCATAAGTTCCAACTTTAAATGAACACAAGTAAGGTACGTACTACTCCACTGCAAGCGAGAAAGAGAAAGAGAGTGAGGGAGAGAGATAGAGAGAGAGATAGAGAGAGAGCGAGAGAAAGAGAGTGAGAGGGAGAGGGAGAGAGAGAGAGATATAGAGAGAGAGCGAGAGACAGAGAGTGAGAGGGAGAGTGAAGGAGAAAGGAGGAGGAGGACAGAGAGTGGGAGAGATAGAGAGAGAGACTTTCCCGCCGTGCCACGATACGCCACGCCGGCCGCGTTGTTTATTTAACGTGGAAAAGCGGCGGCAACTTTAAAATATAATGTCAAATCTTGATAACTGCTCATAATTAGTACCAACTCCCGAAACAATACGCTTCATTATGCTGACTTCCTAACATTTGCCTCCCCTTTTCACGCGGCGGTGGAAGTTCACTCTCGTTCAACTAGTTTCATTTATTTCAATTTCAATTTTTCGCTCTCTTTCTTTTTTGCAACCCCCGATTTTCATTTTTTTTTTTTTTTTTTTTTTTTTTTTTAACTAGGCCACCAGCCATCTGCTTTTTGCTCGCTCCATTTTTCGACAGCACCGATGCTCTTTTTTGTTTCAATCACACTGTTCAAATGAGCAGAGAGCTGAAAAGAAAAGAGAGGAGAGGGAGAAAGATAGAGAAAGAAAAAGAGAAAGAGAGAGAGAGAGAGAGAGAGAGACAGAGTGATGGGAGGGTAGTGACGGTGAAAAGGTGAAATAATTGAAACTTTCCTCTTCAAAGCTCGACGGGCGCGTTCCGAAAGCTTTCTTCTAACGAGGACGTTGACTTTATCTGTATTTTAATGAACCCTGTAAAACAAAACTTTTCCCGATCTTCATCTGGAAAACAAACCATCTGTTGCTGTTCTTATTTCAGTCGCACCAAAGGCCGAGAGGAGAATGAGGGCGGAGGGGGGGGCGGGGGGGGAGGGAAAAAACTGAATAGAGCTGCGGAGTCAAGTCGCATCACCGATGATGAGATGTCAGTTGAGGGAAAATTCATTCCTTTTCTCTCTCCCTTTTCTATTCGTCGTTTCCTCGCTTTCCGACCGCGACCTGTCTGTGAATTGAAAGTCAGGGGGTCCGGGTCGTCGTATTGACGAGCAATAGATTGAATAAACATTCAATAATATGGAGGGGAAGTCGATCAAACCGTGGAGAATTTTTTTTTCGCAGTTTTTTCTTTTTTTTCTTCTTTCCGAACTATTCCCTTCAAGACTCTCACAGGCGCAGTTCATCCCTGTTTACGCAAGTCGCACAATTGAATAAATTAATAGAGTATGACAGATGAAAATGAAATTAAAAATAACAATTTGAACGGAGTTTTCTTCCTACGCAATTATAAAAGGAAAAAGTTTATGAAAGAGTAGAAGTGCAAATTGAGCGTTCCTCAACATAAAGATGGAAAGTTTGATGAGTATGAATGTATGATTATTCGAACACTGGGACAAATCTATCCAAGTCGCATTGCGTTGTCAGTGATTACCTACCATGTTACTTTGTCATTTATTTTCCTCCAAGGTTTCTTTTTTAAAAATAAATAATCGTTAATTTTTTTTCGCGCAAATAAATTCCACTATCTTTAGAAAGAGATCAGTGCATTTTCGGACATTTCTTTGTCTTAATCGATGCGTACTCCACAAAACGGTATAGCCTTGCATCTTCACATTCTCCCATTTCCTTGTCTTTCCTAGCTGTTTTTATAAAGAATCTATTGAAACTCGCTTTCAAAAGAGAGAGAGAGAGAGGGAGAGAGAGAGAGAGAGAGAGAGAGAGAGAGAGAGAGAGAGAGAGAGAGAGAGAGAGAGAGAGAGAGAGAGAGAGAGAGAGAGAGAGAGAGAGAGAGAGAGAGAGAGAGAGAGAGAGAGAGAGGGACTTGCGCTTACTTCAAAAAACTTAGGATCGTTTAAGATCATTTGAATACGTACCATTGCGCTCTTGTGACCAATTCCTCAATGAAGCCATACTTATCAGACAGTCGTGTTTTATTTCTATATCCTCAAAAGTCAAAATACATAGAAAACAGCTTAAAGTGTACGTGGTTCAAGAAGCGTCGCTCGGTGAAGGTAGGAGGAGGAGCCAAAAACGTTTTTTCCACCCTCTTGTTGGTAATAATAATAATCATTCTTTTTTGAAGGTTTAACCGGGGATATTCTCACGCGTCGGAGAACGCTTTGAAGAGCACACAAGTGAGCACTATGGCAGTTCAGCGGTTCCCTGTTGCATACTAAAAGCGTAAATGCGTTCTGGGAAAATTTTTTCGACGCTGCGCGGTGTCAAGACGCGACGCAACGCCAACACGAATGTTCACGGAGGCGTGGGTGGGAGGGGTATGCGCAGCAGGAGACGAGACATAAAAAGCAATATTGCAAATTCTATTCGTCGATGAGGAAAAAAAAGAAAAAAGGGCAGCGAGCAATTCGATTATGATCGAAACATCAGGGAGGGGGGAGAGAGAGGGTGGGTGTGAGAAGGGGAAGGAGAGTGGGGGAGGGGGGAGGGGAGGGCGAAAGGGCGGATGAATTTACAGCTGTTGATTCGATAATTTGCTCACGGCTCGATAGTTCGGAAAGAAATTTTTTTAGTGGGTTACTAAAGACGCTGCGTTTTATGTAATACCGCGCACGTTTCGGAAGAAAATAGAATTAAAATTATAACGAAAGGAGCAATTCTTCGGTGTAGAGTTGCCTCGTGCTCCGCGTTCTTGATTCCTCGGCCGATCCTGCAGAAGATGCCATCCGCCAAACACCCTCTCAAGTATATATTTTTGAGCGATCGGGTGATTCCGCCATTCGTTAATCCATTAATCCAGGAAATTGGTACCACTATTCGAAACGAGAATACACGAAACCTCGTTAATACAGCGGGTAACTGATCTCAAATTCATAGGAAAATTCACTTTTATAGAGAATATATATATAGAAAAGACATCCGATTCGTGAAGTTTTATATTTATCTATAGTTATTCGAACAAATGACGCTGTATACCTGATTGGAAACAAACCTTTCGGTTTACCCTGAGGAAAATGACTGTAAAACCATAATCTAATTGAAAATAAGTTACTATGTATAGTTCCATTAGATAGTGAGATCACCAAACCTAGCCGTACGAGCAACAAATTGTGTTTTTTCAACGTAATGTGTACATAACTCAAGTTTTTTTGCTGCTCATTTTATTAAATGTTCATCTTGAACAGATAAACTGAAATACATTAATATGATGGATTTGATTTGAAATTTAGACGAAATTACCCCTTCTCCCCCCTCCAAACACCTTAGTTTTCAAGATATAAAAAAACAACAACAACAACAACAACAACAACAAAGTATGAAATTTTAATTATAAAGCCTATAAAAACGTACGTATAGGGCAACACTGTCAAACGAGATATTTGGACCAACAGGTTTATTATACGCTCATTGGGTTGGGCGATTGGTGTTTTTCTGGTTATATTTTGAAATACCCTCATGTGTGCCTAACACTGAAAATTGAGAATAGAACAGAGAAAAATGTAAAATTACCCACATTTTTTGTTTTAATAGTAATACATAAGACAGACTTACCGATTTTTGTACTAGAATCAGCTAAGACGCAACTCAGTGAAAATACGACTAAGTTGATAATCCTGGGAGAAACCATTCTTCCTGCAACATGCCAAAAAATAAATACTGGTGTTAATTAATTTGCACGAGATAGTTTGCGAGCGGGACTAAGTAATTATTTATGAGAGGGATGAGTACAGACGATCTTAAAAATATTAGTTATTGATTCATCAGCATAAGACATTCAACGATTTACTTTCCTCGCGCTTTTAATTCTAAGCATTCAAAAGTATATAAGGAGCTGTAGCAACACGTATTATCATAGAGATGCAGTTAAGTTAACTATTCGTACTTGGTGGTGTATGTGTTTGCCTATCCTTTAAACTGAAGGCGCTCTCGCTGTCATCGAATGCAAAGAGAAGTTCTAGAACTCTCCGGGAGAGCCTCAACGGTAACCCGGTGAAGCTCCAAGTCGTTATTTTACCCTCCGATTTCGTTTCTGATTTATCGGTGAAATTTATCAGAATTCTTTATACCGATGCACCGTGGTTGTATATTCGTAAGAACGAACTCCGATAAAGCCGATGAAAACTAATCTTTAAGCGGTAAACAATCTATTTCCGTGTGTTCATTCTGTTGTTTTGGAGGTTATTAAAAAGTAAACAGACATTTCTAGAATGAGCAAGCTACGCCTATGATTTTTCGGATATTCATTGGGGGGACCAATGCATTTCATAAGCTTCACCGTAAACATTATCGGGGAATTCTGATACCTTTAAACGGGTTATCGGACCGGAGTGGAGAACTCTAGACTGCTTAAATATTTAAACATCTCCGTATTGAAACTGGGTGAAGAATAAAGACCCTGGTAAAAATATTCCATACAGGTCCTTAACTAATTCCCGCATAGAGTGTAGATGGGTGTGGATCCATATCGATATATGTATGGATCCGTATGGATATGTATGGATATCGTCAGTAGCGCACCAAGAGTTTCTTCATCTCTCTCTTTTCTCCATTAAAAAACGTATGTTAAACAAGGATGGACAGCGGGATAAAACCCCCTCTTTCTGTCCTTTTCCTACTTATACATTCAAATGAGAAATGAGAGAGACGGAAGAGATTCTGGTTGCGCCAGTGGATATCGTATCTTTCTGTATGAGTATCAACGCGTATATCCATACAGGTACGATATTCATACATATCCATATGGACCAATAAACATCCGTACTATGTCTGGGGAATTGGTCACGGACCTGTATGGACCATTTTTACCTGGGGATGTATCTAGAATGTCTCTGAATATTTTTTCTAATCGAGAGTATTTTCCCAAATATTATTCCTAAATCCATTAGTATCGATCGATCAAAAAGTGAGCGGAACGAAGACAAAATAATGTAAAATAAAATAAACTGCTTGTGTCAGACTCCCGATAGAAGTTCCTGAATAAGCACTGACGAAATCTTACGCGACGGCCTCAAAATTTATGACTCCCTAATACGATGGCCCCTTCCTGAACGTACTTAAAAATAAGAAATAAAAAAATAAGAAAAAAACAGAGGGGAAAAAAACACTGCGCATTGTAGAGTTTCTATCACGTTGTCGTGCTACCACAAAAAAAGAAAGTTGCCTTTAAAACTTTTTTTTTTTTTTTTTTTTTTTTTAAATTCAACCAACGTTCTTTCGTGTTAATTAGGAAACTTTCTTTTCCTTTTTCTTTATTTATGGTCTCATATCCCGTGAAATTCTTTCCTTCTCAGTATAGGGTCAATCAACTCTAGAAAACCGAACCCGGAATTTAATTAAAGTGCGATTAAAAGCAATAACCCTCAGGTGCGTGATTTTCAGTGGGGATGAAATAATGCAAAATATTATAATGAGATGAAAGAACAATGCAAAAATTCTATTTTCCATTAAACTCGTCTGGTTGAAAGGAAAAAGAAAAACCCCGAGTTTTCTTGCGAGAATAATTGCGGCTTTTTTTTGTTCTCTTTCTTTTCTCAACAATTGTTCGCCTTGGCGTTGACAAAACTGATTGTGACACAAACTTCATCGGACTTTACTTTAACAATTAGAAATGCCTGGCATTGAGCAATATAGAAGCATACACCAAATTTGTAAGTTCGACGAATTACGTTGAAAAATTGAGGACCAATAATAATAAAAATAATAATAAGTATACTTCATAGTCTCCAAATATTAGTAACACCATGCTAATTTGCTCTTTAACACAACACAGACTTTGAACTGTTTTCACGGTTCTATTCGCAGCTTTAAACGAAACAAATAAATAACAAATAAAGTACACGGAAAAAAATCAGAGGTAAAATTAACCATAGCATAGTTGATTTTGGCACCTCCTACAAAGTATGGTAAATTTCACCTGATGTTTGGCATGATGGGGTACACTTTTGGTAAACGCATCCATCTGCGCGTTATATTAAACTAGTAGTGTGCTTCATCATCCCAAAAATCAGTAAAATTTTACCATACTTTGTAGGAGGTGCCAAAATCAACTATGCTATGGTTAATTTTACCACTGATTTTTTTCCGTGTAGGTACTTATCTGGATCTTAAAATCGAGAGATCTAGACTAGAACTTTAAATAATAACACGATCAGTAAGATACTTCTTCTTTTTTGTTTGTTTCTCAATGTTATAATTTTCCATCAGGCTTCATCAAGAGTTTGCAGTTAATTTTGACAGTAAATTTATTGCAAAAGTTCAAATGTGGTCTCATAAACAAAATAAAAAAATTCTGTACGGTATTTGCTGAAGCAAATACATTTATTAGTAAATTTTAATTTACTGTTGCCGTTTTTTTGTGTTGTTGATATATTTTGAATGTCGGATGATTTGCCATATGCTAGGAAAAAATTTGACGGCTTTGGGTAACTGGTCAAATTGAACTGTAATTTTTGATTGATTAACCGGTCAGTGTTGAATTATTTCTAAAATATTAATAGGGTCGCTTCTGTTTGATCGATGCACCCTCTAATCTACCCTCCCCTTATTTGGCCCCTTCCTGCTTCCATTTACCCTTTTTATCCTCCACAATCCACTATTTTAACCGTTTTTGGCCCCTTGTTTCCTCCATCCCCCCCATATTTGGCCCTTTATGCCCCTATTTCCAGTATTTCCCCTTTTTCAACTCCTATTTCCCAGAATTTGCTCATATTTGCACTTATTAATACCTATATGCGCCTTCATTCACCTCAATATGTTCCCATTCGCCCAAAATATTCCTTACTTGCTCCTTTTCTGCTTTATTTCACTCATGTTTTCCGTTTCCTAACCTCAATGCAACCCAAAATAAATTGGGAAATCCTCCAGTGAAATCTTTAAAATCTGGGAAATGGGGGTTTCTGATTGGTCAATAGATGAACCAATCAGCATCGGTATTCTCCAACTTGAAAATTTATGATTCTGATGGTCAAAAGGGTGAACCAACCAGAAGGGGGTATTCCCATTTATTGAAATGGACGCATCTTAATGGCAATGGATGAACCAATCAGCATCAAGTATTACCTAATTTTTAAATGGACACTTCTGATTGGTCAATGGACTTACCAATCAGGGTCGAGTATTCTCCATTTATTGAAAAGGACGCTTCTGATTGGTCAATGGACCGACCAATCAGGATCGAGTATTCCCCATTGCTTGAAATGGACGCTTCTGATTGGTCAATGGATCGACCAATCAGGATCGAGTTTTACCATTGATTGAAATGGACGCTTCTGATTGGTCAATGGACTGACCAATCAGGATTGAGTATTCCCCAATGATTAAATGGACGCTTCTGATTGGTCAATGGACCGACCTTTGTGATCGCATTTTCCTTTTTTGACACCTACTTGCCTGAATGCGCCCATATTTCCACTTATTCATTGCTATAAGCGCCCTCAATTAACCTTATTTTTCGTTTGCCCCTGATTCCCCCCATTTGGCCCCTTCATGTCCCATTTCACCCATATTTGGCCCCTACTAACCCCCTTTTTCACCCATTTTGACATTACTCCACTGCATTGTACCCATTTTTGGCCTTTTTTGCCCCTTTGAATTCCCCAAAATCTTGGAAATTCCCAAAATCTGGGGAATTCCCTAAAATCTGGGGAATTTCCCCAAAATCTGGGGGAAATTTTCTAAATTCTGGGGAATTCCCTAAATTCTGGGGGAAATTTTCTAAATCTGGGGGAAATTCCCCAAAATCTGGGGAATTCCCTAAATTCTGGGGAATTCCCTAAATTCTGGGGAATTCCCTAAAATGCTGGGGAATTCCCTCGAATTCTCCCTGCATTTCACCCATTTTTGGCCCCTTTTGGGCCCCTTTCCCCCCCTTTGCGCTCGAATTTTCCCTTATTTACAAAAAATTTTCCCTAAATTCTGGGGAATTCCCTAAATTCTGGGGAATTTCCCCAAAATACTGGGGAATTCCCTCGAATTCTCCCCCACATTTCACCCCTTTTTTGGGCCCCCTTTTTTGGGCCCCTTTTCCCCCCCTGTGTGCTCGTATTTTTCCCCTTTTCGACACCTATCTGCCTGAATTCGCCCATATTTCCATTTTTATATACTATAAGCGCCCTCATTTAACTTTATTTTTCTCATTTACCCCTAATTCCCCTTATTTGGCCCTATTTTGCACTAATTTCCACTTATTTATAGCTATATGCGGCTCCATTTACCTTTATTTACCTGGTTGCCCCTAATTCCCCTTATTCGGCCTCTTCATGCCCCTATTTCACCCATATTTAACCTTTACTTTAAACCCCCTCTTACCCATATTTTGGGCCCTTTTTGCCCCTGCATTTCACCCATTTTTGGGCCCCCTTTTTTGGGCCCCTTTTCCCCCCCTTTGTGCTCGTAATTCTCTTATTGACATGTATTTGCCTAAATTCGCACATATTTCCACTCATTTAAAGCTGTATGCGGCTCCATTTACCTTTATTTACCTGGTTTGCTTCTCATTCCCCTTATTTGGCCTCTTCATGCCCCTATTTCACCCTATTTTAAACCCTTTTCCTAACCCTCTCTAACCCATATTTTCCCTTTTCGTCCCTGCATTTCACCCATTTTGGCCCTTTCCGTCTTTTTGTGCTTGTATTTTTCTGACACCTATTTGCTTGAATTTTCCCATATTTTCCCCCTAATTATTCATATAAGCGTCCTTATTATACTTTATTTTTCTCGTTTGCCCCAATTTCCCTTTTTTTTTCCCCCTTTATGACCCTATTTCGCCCATATTTGCCCCTACTTAAACCCCCATATTACCATATTTGGGCCCTTTTTTCCTTTGCATTTCACCCTATTTTACTCCTATTTTTTGGGCCCCTTTCCCCCCCTTTGTGCTCGTAAATTTTCTTATTGACACTAATTTGCCTGAATTCGCACTAATTTCCACTTATTTTCAGCTATATGCGGCTCCATTTACCTTTAATTACCTGGTTTTCCCCTAAGCCCCTTTTTTGGCCTCTTTATGCCCCTATTTCACCCATATTTAACCTTTTCCTAAACCCCCCTCTAACCAATATTTGGCCTTTTCGTCCTTGCATTTCACCCATTTTTGGCCCCTTTTCCCTCTTTTTGTGCTCGTATTTTCTCTGATTGACACCTATTTGCTTTAATTTGCCCATATTTCCACCTAATTATTCATATAAGCGCCCTTATTATACTTTATTTTTCTCGTTTGCTCCCAATTCCTTTTATTTTTCCCCTTTATGACCCTATTTCGCCCATACTCACCCCTACTTAACCCCTATCATGCATTTCACCCGTATTTTACCCCTTTTTTTGGCCCTTTCCTCCCCTTTGTGCTCGTAATTCTCTTATTGACACTAATTTGCCTAAATTCACACTTATTTCCACTTATTTATAGCTATATGCCGCTCCATTCACCTTTATTTACCTGGTTTGCCCCTAATTCCCCTTATTCGGCCTCTTCATGCCCCTATTTCACCCGTATTTAACCATTACCTAACCCTCTCTTACCCATATTTGGCCTTTTTGGCCCTGCATTTCACTCATTTTGTGGACCTTTTCGCCAGCCGGGGGGGGGGAGAGGGGGGGAAACCCCCAAAACCCCCCTATAAAAAAATAAAAAAATTGTTTATATAATGCATGTAATGCATATAATGCATAAAGTACATATATTACATTTACTCTATAATAACTATTTCAGTGCTATACATATATCTACTACAATACGTGATTTATATGCTAAATACATGTTATACCACCAAAATATAGTACGTACAATAGTACAGTACGTATAAACATAATATAAAGTCCATATACAGTACGTACTTTATAGAGTTCATCCGGGGGGGGGGGGGGGGGGGGAAACAAAAGCAGCTATATAAGTAAATTAAAATTTACTAAAAATAAATAACTAAAAATTTTGGCTCCTGACGTCAGAAATAGATACAAAAAATCTTGTAATTTCAGGCAACTTTCGTTGAAGAAACATGAATGATTGTAGGTTTCGTAAAAACAAAAATTTCGATGTTTGCTCCATTGACCAGATGGCCACGCTGAAAAGATTTTGATTTTTTCACTTTATAAACTTCAACTTTTAAAGTTTAAGGTTCACTAGACTTTTTGGAATGGTCAAAAGAATTAAGGCAAAATAAAATAACCATACATGACTGCCTTTTAACGGATCCTAAAATGCTTCTTTTAATTCTACGATGATTTCACCGAATGACGAAAATATGACACAGTCCGGGTGATCAATATGTAACCACAGAGTTCGTTTCAGAAGTATAGGTGCAGCTTAAGGATAATCCTTGGCATTTCCAATTTTCATTCGTTCAAATAAAAGGAAAAACGTGCCTGCAACTTTAACCTTTTAATTTTAAATCTATCCTCTATGATGAAAATTTACTCTTAAATTTATTTTTATTTTTTTCTAATAAGTAGTATGAAAAATATGACGTTGAAAAATTCCAAAGATGATCGATTACTTCTGAAACGACCTCTATCGCGAGATGAATTTGAAATTTGATAGACTTTATTAGATATAAGCAGTAAGCACCGATGATTCAATCAATGAAAAAAAGATTACGAATTAGACTATTTTCTCAAATTCTTAAAAATGAGAAAAGATCTCCAGAAGAGAGATGGTTGTCTCAATAAACGACACATTTCGTTTTCAAGTTTTGTTGTTTTTCATAACTTGACTGTACCTCTGACCAAGTTGAGGTTTCAAAGAATAACCTAAATAAGCTCATATGATTCCTCATTGTAAGGCAGATTTTAATACTACTTTGTGTCTTCTTATGGCACCCCTGAGAGATTTCTAAAAAAGTAGTTGCGGCTCTCTTCCAGTCCTACAACATGAATTCATGATAACAAGCAAAGCACCGAAAAAATTTCGTCATCAGATCAAAGTGAAATGAGATCCAAGACGGTGAATTTGTGCAGGTGAAAAAAGATGAAATAAAAAATAAATGGCTGCTTTAAGATACAAACGGGGAACTCCACACTTATATATACATTCACTTTTTGCCAGAAAAAAAAAACAAACAAACAAAAAACAAAAAAACTAAAACAAAAAAAAATTAATTGGGATCGTATACATACGCTCTCAAAACTACGGATTCGAATAAATAAACAAGAAAACAAATAAAACAATGAAAAGTGAGAAGTAAAAAAGAAAAAACAAAAAATAGACGGAATAAAAAAGAAGTGGGCAAATGTTTGTATCAACTCGTCTCAGTTGGGTACCGGAGGAGGAGCTCCGGAGCTCTTTTTTTTAGACGGAGCTGAGCTGAGTGTGCTCTCGAGGCTTGCAGATGACTCGACATTTCGCGTGGCGCGGCGGTGGATTTTAATATTTCGCGGCGTGAAGTTATACGCGCTGAGAAAATAAAACGCGTACACTCGCACACCGCGCCGCGCAAATGTGCTCGTGTTTACTTTACCGTTTCAAAGTGCTGACATGATTTGCATAAAGTATGAATCGTGGAAGTGAAGATAATAGCAAGCGTGCAATGCCGGTTGCATCACACACAAGGAAAAAGGCGCGCGGAAGCCGAAGCCGGAGCTGCTGAGGCCGCCTCTCTTGCTCCTTCGTGCGGTCCATTACGGGTGCTCGTGTGGAAATGACGGTTCGTTCCGCATCCAGAGAGCTCAAGTGCAGTGAAAGGAACGAAGAGGAAACTGAACTGACCGTTCCGCGCGAGGCCCGAGACTCCCCAAGTGCCAGAAACGAGAATGACTATTCTCTCGCCACCCGCACTGCCACCACCACCGAGCCACAAAGGCTCAGCTTCAAATGCTGTTCATCAAACTGGGTAAGTGAACGGACCAAATACTGCACTGGAGGAGTTGAGGACTGAGGAGTGAATATAGTGAGAAGAGTTTTACGCTAACGCAACGACTCTAACACTTATACACCAATGCATAGTATATGCGGCATACGAGAGAAATCACTTCTTTAAAAACAAGGAAATACGTTTACTTCTGAATGCTAAGCTCTATCCTTGTCTAACACGTGCTCCTGCCAAAAGAGACAGGAAGACAAATTCCTGGCTACGCTAATACTCCAAGTGAGTTCTTTCTGAGAAATAAACTTTACATATTAGACGCACTTTGAGTATCAGGGTCTAACAAGTGCCTGATTCCAAATAGCATCGATTAAGGATGTCGATACTACATCAATACTTTCAAAGTATCGATACTTTTGGTCTATACTTTCAAAGTATCGATAATTTTTGGTCGATACTCGATACTTGACATCGATACTCAACGATATCGATACTATGCGATATCGACCGTGAGAGCTCAGTATCGGCGGTTTATCGATACTTTTTATCGGGTTATGTATGTGTTCGTCAATTTTCCCTCTAATGCTTATCTAGTCTCAAAAATGCTGCCTGTATCTAAACTTCTGTCCATTAAATTTGAATAATTGCAAATAATCGTCACTTAAATTCAAAATTTTACACGCATTAAAAAAATTGAATTGTTATTTGATCGAGGGCGGAACGTGAAAAAATCGCAAAATATCGAAGTATCGATACCGGTATCGATGCGCAGTTTACTTCAGAATCGATGCCCAGATCGACATCCCAATCATCGATACGCGTGTATCAGTGAGCGGTTGATTGGCAAATGAGTTTTGATTCATCGCTAGCATACCGCTCGCACCGACCGATGCGTTTTGATGTATTTCGGAAGCAGTCTCTACCTGTCAGAGCCCGATCCTCAATAGTCAATATGCGTCTGATCTAATTTTCATTAAAATTTATTCGGAAAAGTGTAGGGAGTTGCGAATCGAAATGATTTTTGGAACCGGAACCGAAACCGGCTCCAAAGTTTGCAAGTTCATCTGAGGCAATGCTGCCGTTTAGCGGATACATTTCATTATTCACGTCATTCTAAAATCCATCGATGATTTAACCGGTTGAAGGAAAGGTTGTACTTATTTGAGTATTTTTGTTTTCGACAGTAACAGACTTCCCAAAAGCTCAACTTATATAACCGCAGAAAAACTCCCCAATAAAGAGAGAAAACAGTTTTTTTTTTTCTCCTTACTGTCCTACGGTAACTCTCGTATACCTTCCTCTTCCCCCTCTTTCTCAGTCTGTGAATCTAAACGTGGGTGCGAATCAAGGTTATATTTGTGGATTATAGAGGTCAGTGGCGTAGCGTACAATTTGGCAACATTGGATAGTTTCTATTTAAATCCACTCAAAAGGTCGAATGCGAAGGTGTCCACCGAACACCCAACAGTTCGATCTTTTTAATGGGTTTAAATGGACTCAATACAATGTTTCCAAGTTGCGCGCTACGCCACTGATAGAGGTATGCTCATCTGACTTCACGCCACAAATTCGGTGGCGCGCAGTTCAAAATCACCGCAGGCAAGATGGCCGACAAAAGCAGAAAACGTATACTCTTTACAGAAAACATTGGGTTCTTTTCTGGTTTCCTGCAGAGTGCAGCCCAATGTTTTCTGCAAAGAGTATGAGTTTCCTGCTTTTGTCGGCCATCTTGCCTGCATTGATTTTGAACTGCGCGCCACTGAATTTGTGGCGCGAAGTCAGATGAGCATACCTCTTTAATCTATAACCTTGGGTGCGAATAGGCAGGGGTTTCTCCGCTATCCGCTCGATGAGACGAATTTGGCCGTTTTCACCGGTCTATTGATGTCAGCTCATAAATAAACGTCCCCCCTTTCGTTGATCTGTAATTAGTCCCGGCTGTTTGAATTAAGACGTATCAAATATTAATCAAGGTGGCCTCGTTTTATTAATTTTGAAGACATTTCAAATTCCAAGTATATAACTCCTTCTTCGAGTTGGAGCCAAAGCGCCTCTGAACATCATCGAAGCCCGCCCCACCCCCCCCCCCATTACGCAGTCAAGTAATCAAAATAGTTCAAATAAAGCGGAACTACAGTGATGCAGAAGACGCCGATGAAGGTAAAAGCAGGGTTGTTGAGCTAATAATATCTACCATTCTAACGTTTGATCTAGAGCAAAGCGTCTGTCACAATGATGATGAACGTCATTGAATTTGAGTTGCAGGTTTCCCGCCGCCTGGAACATAAGCTTTCTCCGCAAGTGGCTCATAATGTATTTAGAAGGTCGCGCACAAGGACTTTGGCAGGATCCCTCAGATGAGAGAAGTGGCTTATAGTGGCTTTGCTTTGCGGATGCTCGCGATATTTCGTGAGCTTACTCTAGTGTGAAGTGTCTAATGTCTATAGTACTATGCCTACCAGTTATCAAAGTTGCATCCATAATAAATTGATATTGCGTCAATACGACGATGTCTTCTCCGCTATGTGGTTTAATGCGTCGATTGCTTGCTGAGGGGTCTCCACCCGTGTGATTTCTGTCAGAGCTTATAAGCACCTTCAGGAAACGCGCCGGGCTCCACGGTCCTTCATGATCGCGTACTTCTGCCAAAAATGTTCTTCTTCCATTTCATTTCACGTAAAACAATCGAATCGATGTATTGACTCAGCGCTTTACCAGCAATCGATTCTTTCCCGTTGATTCAAATGAAGGGAAAACATTGTTGCCGAATCCACCGATGATTTCACCGATTGAAAAAAATATATTTTACAGTCCAGTTCAGCCAGCCGTATGAATATAACGCACGAAATTTGAGGGGGCAAAAAGCGGATTCAAATTTTATATTAGGAGGAATATCAATATTTCATTCAGCTCCCGATCCCCCAGTGGCTCCCCAGCGCCCAGCGCCCAGTGGCCTCCCCCCCCCCCCCCCCCAAATTATTTTGGGCTGTAGCATACCCTCTATTTCATACGCCCCTATGTCAAAGGCCTCTTAAATTTAAAATACTTAAATTCTTAGAATTCCAGTGATTATTTTAAACATAAAATAATGTTACTTGTTCATGACGTGCATACAATTTTTCAGAAAAAAAAAAAAAAAAAAAAAATGAATAAAAAGGGAAAACAGATGAGTAAATATATACAATACCTGATGGACGATGGTGTAGTTATAATAAAGTTAATGTTTAATTATCTGTTTAATTAATAATCTAATAATTTTTATATGCATCAGCTAAGTTTAGTTTCTTTAAAGTTCATTAAATAGCATATCCCATTAAAAATATGAATAAAACTTTATGGTATGAACCTAGTTGTATTCAAGCGGCTCATAATTTATATAAAAAAATACATACAACAATAATTAATTCCTGCAATATATAATAACATTTATTTTTAATTATAAATATAATATAAACGCTGCCTTTTTGTACAGTATCCATGATGATTGATGATACTACATAAGTACCCCATGATATGTGATTATTCTGATTTGAGAGATCGATTGAATTAAAGCAACGGGGAGGTAATCCATAAGTACCCGAAATATTCGATGTACGACCTTCGTGTATACATGTATACATGTATGTATTTCGTTCTGAACTAATCAGTAAAAGTATCCCTCTGACAATCACTCGGTACATATTCGTCTGCAATAAACGACCTAATCCCATTCACTCGTATCGTACAACTCTTTGAGAGGATTTGTTATCAGCTTTAGTCATTCAGGCAGCTGAAATCGCAGTCGCATATAAAAAAAAAAAAAAAAAAAAAAAAAAAAAAAAAAAAAAAGATGTCGTTCCCTGAAACAAACGTGATTGTGTTGGGGAAAATCAGATGCTCAGTTGATGATGTTTTCACTTTCCCCGGAATGGGCCGCTCCATAAACCAGGCCACTTTTTGTTCGATCTCGCTTCAAATTTGATGGTGAAATTAAGTTTGGATGAGTAATTTCTGAAACACTCCCCATAAAATTTAAACATCAAAGCCCCTCCAGTAATTAATTGAACACAACGTAAAAATCTAGGCTCTTCGCAAGCCCATTTGACATTCACCACAGTTCCATACCCTCTACTAATCCTTATTTATCTTTTAGAATTTCATCCCTCCCTTTTCACTCATCATCCCAGTTTTCTCTCTCTCTCTCACTCTCTCTGTCATTCTCTCTCTCTCTCTCGCTCTCTCTCTCTCTCACACACTTTTTCTCTCTCCCTCTCTCTCTCTCCATCTCCACCTCCCTCTCTCTCTCTCTTTCCATCTCCACCTCCCTCTCTTTCTCTCTCACTCTCATTCTCTCGAACGGTTTGCTTCCTGCCACCCTCATCCATCCCATACATTCCTCCTCGGCTGATTCGTCGCACTTTTCTCTCCTCTTTATTCAAAATCTTTTGCGATTGTTTATTACCAATCAACAATAACCGCTCTTGCGATGTGGCAACCATGCAATTTTTCCATTTATAATTAGGTTAAGCAATCGATTTTTGAAGAAATTGCCACCCTCTTGGAGAATCGATTGCTTTATACCTTTGTTCAAATGGACACTGTTACTAATTTGCACAAACCACCACTGTTACCAACATTTTTCAGTAAGAGATAGAGATAAAGACGTTCAACGTGTGACGATCCGACCCATTGCCGGCTAAAAAACCGTCTTCAGTGTGTTATCAATAGAGGGTTTTAGTCATGGTGGGGCAGCCGGTGATGAGCGTTCCAAACGAAGACAGTCTGTCTCTCTCGCTCTCACGTGACCCCCATGTACTATGCCTTCTCACTCTGATTTCAATACATAGAGACATCTTTCGTGATATTTTTTGGCTAAAATGAATTCCTTAACCCTTTCTTGGATAGTGGTACACATGTGTACCATTTTATGTAACATGTGATTCAATGGAATTTAAATGGACATTTTTCAAAAAGTTGTGTGACCCATCAAAGTTCTTAAAAAAAGTGTCCTCTTTCGAACGGTCTTAATAAATCACAAAAAAACTTAAATACCAAAATGCGTGCATGAATAGGTTAAGGCATTTTAAAGCGATTTTGATCACATTATGTCGTAAAACAAGGCATTATATACGAATTTCGAAACTAAAAAGATATGGGTATCCATGGGGGTCCCGCTAATCATTTCGATAGCTAGCTTGATTTTTAAATAGAAGCACCAGTCCAGTTCTTGTTGGAACACCCTTTGTATTTAAGGACCGTCGGAAATTGTGTCGGCTTTAAAACCAAATTCCAAAGCAAGAGCTCCTTATCTAATCCTTCTCAAGATATAAAAAGTATAAGGGACTCGAGACTTTCTTCTCGGCGGCTGGGGAAGAAAGGGAAGGATCTCAACGAGAAGAAGGGGAAATAAATTCAAGTGGAGCGTTGCATTATAAAATTGGTCTCGTCAACAGCGTTGCTAGATTTCAAGTTTAAAACAGTATATTTTACATTGGTTTTTATGAGAAGTAAACGGCCTAAAGTCGCACATCTGGCAACACTGTTCGTCAAGAATAAACGGTCGCGGCAAATCTTGAGAGGCAAAAAACCGTCGGGGGTACAATGCGATGAAGAGATAATTAAATTGAAAAAATGAAAATGGGTAATCAAGTGTTTTGTTGCAGGACGTGCGTACTTAAAAAGGAATCTATCAAGGAGAGAGATTTCCTCCCTTCGTTTTTTTTTGTAAATAAGAAGTTCTTCTTTCAATCGCGCGGGCGATTCACGGAATACGTCCTCTCCGCTTTCTCTGAGCTTCTTTTATCCATTCCTTTTCTTCCGTCGACGAAAACTATTCTTTGATTTTTTATTTCATATTATTCATGTTTCCCCCTTTTGACTAAGCAATTGTGTTGTGCAAAATTCTTGGCTTTCGTACCAATATCGGCAGGAAAGAAAACAGCGTCGCTCAATCGTTCACGCACCCTATGCTCACTACACTGGCGCAACCAGGATCTCTTCCATCAGTTCCATCTCTCTCATTTCCCATTTGAATGTATAAGTAGGAAAAGGACAGAAAGAGGGGGTTTTATCCTGTTGTTCATCCTTGTCTAACATACGTTTTTCAATGGAGAGAAGTGAGAGATGAAGAAACTCTCGGTGCGCTACTGGCATAGTATGATGGTCTGAGATCGGAAAAAAAAGGCAAAATATCCTTGCTGAAAACTCATCAAAAAACATATACTTTTCGACCTTTTAGGCACAATTCAAAACTTTTCAGTGACATTTCTCGGTTTCAATTACTTTCTGAAAATGTTTTCTGTGATTAAAAAATTGGTCTTGAAACTTCAAGTAGGTACTTTCATTATCTTTTAATAAAAAAACAAAATTGCAGACCTTTGCAACTGCTCCACTCTTATTTGTCAGTCGTGAGAGGTATATATATCCGCGTAGTAAGTATTAAAGGGATCGAGTAAATATGAGGTAATGATCAGCTTATTTAATGTCAAAGCCCATTGTTGACTTAATTTGTGCGTAGATAATTTCTAAGTAGAGGCAGCTCGTACACTTTGGTACCGATACATTTGATCCTTTGTAAAACAATATATTCGATTGTGAAGTACGTACCGTAAAACGGGTTGAATCAGAACTGCGGGTGAAAAGGAATAACATATTCAGGGAATTTTTGTTTTTCTCTCGACTCTGAAATTCCCTGAATTTTGAAAAGTGCTACTCAACCAGTTTTTTTTTTTTTTTTTTTTTTTTTTTTTTTTTTTTTTTTTACGGTAAAGCGCTTCACTAAAACAATTATTGATTGTTGAACATCATTCAAACAGAGGAAAACCGTACGTTGTTGCATATTTGCACGACCACCACTGTTTTGTTGCAGAATTATTTCGTAGTGGATATAATTCAGCTTTGCTCAGAATACATTTAGATTCGTAACTGCATAATTGATTCCACGGTAACAGGTTTTTTTGCCGACGCCGCACAGTGGATATTGATACATGGAATTTCCTGGACGTATAATTTGCAATTAAAAATCAAGATTGTAATCAATAAATAACAATACGACTTGAATCTGTGGGCAGTCATTCATTATAAAGCTTGAAATGAGTCAAATAACATGATTTTTGCAAGAAAATATCAACACTAAAACGTAAAAAAAACCCCCCCAAAAAAAAACAAACAAACAAAACAAAAAAAAAAAACCAAAAAAAATCACAACTTTTCATGTCCGAAAAAAATCATGTTTCGATCCAGTGCGTGACGTGGAATATTATAGAGATGGCATATAATTCACGCAATGGGGCTCTTGCTAACTTTTGCTGTGAGCAAATGAAATCTCATGTAAAAACCAGCGAAAATCACGAAAATCACTCTAAGAGAGCCTAAAATTCAGTACCTAATAAACTCACATAACTGCTAAAACGGCAAGTTCGCAATGGCGATCCAACGCAGGTATCATGGAAGGTTCCTGTCTATCAGGTCACTTTCTCTACGGTAACACAGAGATATGTCTCAATTTAGATGGGAATCTCTCATGAAAAACCCGATTCTGAGAGTGGATTTCGTGAGTTTTTAGTGTACTCATCGTCATTTTTACAGCTTTTTATGCAATTATCAACTCTTCAATCACCTGTAACAAAAGTTTACAAGAGCTCTATTGAAACTTGTGAAGCAACCAAAGAAATTAATATTTCGGTGAAAATCCTATTAATTTCAGCGAGTTTTGACAAGAACGAAACTAATAATTTAACAAAGCTTTGAATGTATATGACTTTTTTAAAGTGTCAACAAGTAATTATATTCTGCCATATAGCATTAGCAAAACGATCTTCGGACTCTTAGAAAGATAAAGAGGGTCTTTCAAAAGAGTAGCTCTTTCGTCTAATTTTTGAATGGTTACAGATGAAAAGACGAAACTCGAGGAACGTTCATTCCTTAATGCAAACTACTTTTTGGCGTATCCTAAATTTCCGTGGAATTCTCTTAGGAGAGCCCCTCCCCCAGAACCAAAATGTTCAAATAGCAACCTCTCGATACCATTGAAAAAAATTTAAATTTAAAGACTTTTTACGCAAAACGGCCACGGAAAAAATCCGGGAGACGCATGACCCAGAAGTCTTCATATTATAATATCTACCAGGATTGATGGAAATGCCTCAGCAACCGTGCGATCCAGTGTTTTCTCTACCGCAGTATATGTATTAATTGCAGGTCCATGATATCACTTAAAACACTTACCACGCGGTCCACGGTATAGACAAAAAATCTACCGTAGACAAAAAATCTACCGTAGACAAAAAATCTACCGTAGACAAAAAATCTACCGTGTAAATGATAAAACAAAACATATATAGCGAGTATTTTGTCTACCGCCGCCGCCGCCAGTTGCTGCGAGTCTTTTTCAGTAACCCTATTTTTTTTCCGTGGAGGTCAATATCATTCTCGTTTCCGATACATCGAAGGCCAAAGCTCGATTTCCTCCCACTTCGAAAAAACCAAAACTTCTTTATCGACAAATTAACAAAAATTTAAAACACTAGGAAGCTAAAATACTCTAAGAAGCAAGTTCTATTTTTTTGAAAAAATATATACGATTTTTTTAAATTTACCTTCCTATTTTTTTTAATTTTTTTTTTGCTTTATTTCCTTAGAGTATTCACACTTCTAAATAGTATCTCTAATAACATTGTGGATTCTCAATTTTTTGACGCGCAGTGGTGGCTATTGCAATCTGGCAACAATGGATTCTCTCCATTTTAACAGCTATTTGAAATAATCAATCTTCGAGAGATTCACTGAATCCCTGAGAATTCGACACTTTTGCGAAGGCTCAAATGGCAATTAACACGGTTGCCAAATGTTACAAGCCACTACAGACGCTGACCAAACTCACCACATGAATACGTCAAGTTTATTGAGCTCTACTTGTACGATTGTACACTTGTGCTTTAAAGTATATATGCTTGATGAAACTTGAAACAGTCGAAACTTCAGTAAGAGTTGTAAGAAGTATACCTACGCTTCGCTAAAGACGCGGCTTTTTATATAAGCTATTAAGATTTCAAAACACTCGTATAAAGGTAGGAAGTCGGCCTTGAACCATAACGCCTAAACATAACGTGGGTGGTACAAGATTAGTATAACACAATCTGCTTTCATATTAGATCTGAACTCAGAGCTTACGTATACCTACATCTACGAACCCTGAATTTCGGCCTTTTTGCTGAAATTGGAATATAGATAAGCACCGCTACGTAATCCCTGATGCACATGCTCGGAAACGTGTTAAAGAGACAAGGCGTTGAGGCATTTTAATTTTTATCATCGTTTTGTACTATAGCGTAGACAAAGAAACGATGGTCAGGGTATGCAATGTGCAATTCACATCATATCATTCAACACACGTACTACGTGCATTGGCGCAGCCAGTGTCTCTTCCATTTTCCCTTTGAATGTGTGAGTAGATCAAAGATAGATAGATGGGGTTTTATCCCCTTGTTTATCCTTGTCTAACACACGTATTTCAATGGTGAAATGAGAGAAATAGGGAGTTTCTCATTGCGTCACTGATTGAGTGAAATGCGTGTTGAATATTCTTGCCAGAGGTATTCCCTCCCCCCCCCCCAATGTGCGTTCTATTTAGACTGTTTAGGCTCCGATAGAGGACTCCCCCCCCCCCCAATAGTAATAATTGAAATTATAAAAAAAAAAAAAAAAAAAAAAAAAAAATGTTCTCACACAGTTTCTATAAACCGGATTTAAAATTTACAAATCAAAATCCGCAAGTGCATTATGCCCACCGCTCAAAGGCTACTCTAGAATTTTACAGTAATTCTTGACACCTGAACAAGTTAATTCAATTAACCAAAGCGAGCTTCTAAAATAATCCTCCTTTGCATGGCATCATACTTGTTGCTGAGCATAGGAGTTGTAAGGGGAAAAAACTCTACTCACCCTCAGTATAATTTTGCGATGAACATTCCAAATTACTAACCTGTCATGTCTGTATGAGATTATGCAAACAATTCCGGTAATGAATTAATGCGTGATTTCGAATTCATTTTCTCCAGCCGACGGTTTTTTTCTCTGCTGTTTATTTTTTTTTTTTTTTTTGTTTCTCTTTTTCCTTTTTCATTTTTTCAAGTACTCACTCTCAAATGCAAATTTACGTATCACAATATTGATTCTACGCGTTGTCACTTCCCTTTGATTTACACACTCAGTAGGTAATCCGTCGTAAGTCCTTTTAGCTTGACAATATAAAATGGTATGTTTTACAAACCATTCGCAGGGAGCTGGAATGCGCGCTTTATATTTCATGCAACTCAGGTTCGAGTCCCGCTCCCAGACGAAAATTGTTTACTCTGGCAACCGATAAAGAGACTGTCTCTCAGCACGTTTCTTTTTTCAACGTTTTATTTTTTGCTGTGAATGCATGTATATACTTCTACTTCTCATACTAATTTTATTGTGCTGTAACAGTGGAACAGTTGCAAGGGTCAAAAAAGGTGTTTTTTTTTTTTTTTAATTTTCTTTTCTTTTCTTATATAATGAATAATAAAAAAGAAGAAAAATGAAAACACTTGATGAGTTGAGAAAAAAAAAGGCTTTGATTTTTTCCCAAGTATCCCGGTTTTGGAGTTATACTCCGTAATGTGACACAAAATGGAGTGCGTTTTGTGTGACGCCACAGCTCATCATTTGAAAGAATGTATTTTGGGCCAAAATCGCTTCTCTGGAACTATGAAATTAGTCCAGGCAATGGGGATCAATAAACGGCAAATGGCGGAACAAATTCCCAGCAAAGGTTTTTTGGGCTTAATCGCTTCGTCTTAGTGTCAGCTATGACCTCCTAAAAGTCCCCATTCCTAGGTGCTGTGCTAAACTCAGGGGAGGGGGGAAGGGGCCCCAAAATCGATTTTTTCGATATATATCGAAAACGATGCAAGATATCGAAAAAATCGATCATGTTTTTTCTTTCTGAGGTAATTTCCAACAAGAAAGGTCCTATGTGTTTTTACGCTCTGACGACGTCTAAGCTCTCAAAAACACGATTTAAGTTTTCGGCGATTTTCAGGAAAATTGATACCGCGTGGCAACGCTCATTTAACGCAATGATATTTTTAATGACTTCGATCGCCTTACCGTAGCATTTAGAGTGCTCCGATTTTTATGAAATTTGGTATCCGGGGATTTTTTAGGTCGCTGATTTCATTTTTGGAGTCCAAATTTCCTTAAAACGTGATTCAGACGAGCTTTTTGAGCTTTTATCACAAAATACAGCTTTTTAGATAAAAGCTCAAAAAGCTCGTCTGAATCACGTTTTAAGGAAGTTTGGACTCCAAAAATGAAATCAGCGACCTAAAAAACCCCCGGATACCAAATTTCATAAAAATCGGAGCACTCTAAATGCTACGGTAAGGCGATCGAAGTCATTAAAAATATCATTGCGTTAAATGAGCGTTGCCACGCGGTATCAATTTTCCTGAAAATCGCCGAAAACTTAAATCGTGTTTTTGAGAGCTTAGACGTCGTCAGAGCGTAAAAACACATAGGACCTTTCTTGTTGGAAATTACCTCAGAAAGAAAAAACATGATCGATTTTTTCGATATCTTGCATCGTTTTCGATATATATCGAAAAAATCGATTTTGGGGCCCCTTCCCCCCCTCCCCTGAGTTTAGCACAGCACCTAGGAATGGGGACTTTTAGGAGGTCATAGCTGACACTAAGACGAAGCGATTAAGCCCAAAAAACCTTTGCTGGGAATTTGTTCCGCCAATAATCCCCCATTGCCTGGACTAAATCTGATGGTTAGAAACTAACGGCGTCTTTGCTTACAGCGCTTCTCGCCAAGTACTCATTTGCTTACTAAAAACACCAAAATTCAAACCCTTACAACTACCTAATTTTTAAAAGAAGAGAAAATTTCCTTTACAAAAAAGAAAATGAAACGTTGGACAGTAAAAGATCGCGTTGGGACTCGGAAAATTATTCCACTCCTCTGCAGGATTCAAACCTAGGAGTCATAACTGGCAGCAAACACTTCAGCCAAATGCCCCAATATGTCTTTTATAAATTGCTTGCACGATTCTCGCATTAGACACCGTGAACTTCTGAAAGCAGTTTTGAGCTTTCGAGATCCCATTCGGAAAAAGCGAAAATAAAACGTTGATAAGCACCATTGGTGAGGCGTGCGATTTGGCAACGTTCCTTTTCCCCATTTAAATACATTAGAAGGGTCAAAATATCTGGTCGTCTGAAGCGTTCGACTTTTTTGGCGAATTTAAATGGAGAAAATACAATGTTGCCAAATTTCACGCTTCGTTACTGATAAGCACCTTTATGGTTACCTCCATGCAAAGTTCAGACGATGAAAGAGGTGGTCCAGCTGTGTCCTCCCCTTGTAAGTCTCATCGTCAGAAAAATGGCCGCTTTCCAAGAATCAACATTCTGTGATGACCTGAATTTGTATCCTTCTAAGAAATAGACTCGGACCATGGATTGGAAGGGGGTCTACCCTTTCAATATAATCTCTCTCTACCTCTCCTTATAATTGTTTACCATTTTTTCTGAACGAAACGATGGTTTCATTTATTAAATGGTGTCTAAGAAGTTGGGCAAAAGTTATTTTGAATATTCAAGATTCTTAGCAACTCCCTCATTTCAGTCAACTATTTTTTGTCTTTGCCTCCTTAGAGTGCTTCGATTTTACCATTTCTTATGGCAGCTACATGAAAATATCTAGATTTCTAAGATACAGCTTAAGCCCTCTACGAAGGTTTTTTTTTTTTTTTTTTTTTTTTTTTTTTTTTTTTAAATTTATTTATTTTGTTAAAAATAAACATGATTTTCTGCAATTTTTTGTCCTAACATGCACTTTTTTAGCGTTTGAATTTAAATTCACCACCATTTTTTTAAGTTCGAAAATGGCTCAAAAAACCTATCTGTATTTGTAAGAAATTTGAAAAAAAAAAAATACTTCTACTAATATCAGCTTTAATAAACACAAAGCTTTTTAAGCTTGTTTTTTCTACTTTTTTTCATATAAACCAAAGAACAACTCACTGCAACCATCTGAATCTGAGATATATTTTCACATGCGCCGGGCATGTTTTTTAAGTAAAACGAGCATTTGAGGGGCTATCAGAGGCGAATCATGCTATCTGGCAACGTAATATTTCGTCCATTTTCACCCATAGAAAAAGTCGAATTCGATTGTCATCGCCGGCTCTTACAATTAGATAGTTCGATGTTTTTCGTGGGTTTTAATGAACAAAATGCAACTTCGTCAGATTGCATGATTCGCCGCTGGGGGCTGTGATGCAACCCGAGCGACCAAAATTTGAGATTCTTTGATTTTTAAGGTTTATGTACTTGTAATAAAAGTTTTAGACTCTGATATGTAATGTATAAAAAAAAATTAAAAGATAAATAATAATAAAAAAGAAAAAATTTAAAAAAAAAACAAATGAAAAAAATTTAAAAAAAATTAAATTAAATGTTCAATTATTTAAATTGAATTTTTTTAATTTTTATTGTTTTTTAATAAAATTTATTTTTTTTAATAATTTTAATAAATTAAAAGATTGCCTCTTTAAGGATGCAATCATGTTAGATTTCACAAATCGAAGCGTCGTGATGGCAAAGGAGACTCGATCTTATTTCAGGTTCCGATTTGGAAGAACGTTAATGCTCAAACTTCTGTCCCGTCGTTACCAGATTTTCCCAAGCTCCAGGCTCAACCTAAGATGCTCGCGGGAATAAGATAGCAAGAACAAAGAACACATTTCTCTGAATGATTGAGCATGTAGATGCAAAGGCAAACAAAATAGTGACGATGGCAAATCTTTTGATGTGCTGTCAGGATAATCTGCATATGATAGCTGAGTGTGCCGTAAGTGCCGTAAGTGCCGTAAGTACCGTATATATTGAGAATGAATTGTGTTTCGCCGCTCAGTGATAATCATAGCTGACATTTTGCGGATTTTAAAAGAAGGATTTTTTTTTTTTTTTTTTTTTGGGAGAATTTTTGGCTTTATTCTTCCCTAACGGCACACTCAATCCAGGTTTAGTTTCAATCCAGCTACTCGAAGGATTGAAAAACCGACGATTGCCAATCTGATTTTAATCCGATTTCAAGACTGGTTTACAAGCGGCACGGGGATGAGCAGCTCCGATATCCGGATTGGAATCGGCTTGAACAAGGATAAACACGGACTCCTCAAACCTATGAGAACCCGTTTTCAATCAGTATCAAACCTAAATTGACAGTCGGATAATCACCAGGTGTACAAGCTTCGTGAAAGACGGATCGGAAACGAATGTAAATCCGATTCAAACTGCATACTGGACCCTGCCACAAATTGGATCCGAACCGGTTTCAAGCCAGTTCTCTGAACATGGTTCAAGATGGATTTTAGAAACTCATAAAAAAGGACTTCAAAACGGTTTCAAACTTGCTACAAGAAGCTTCATCAACCTAGTTTCAAGTGAGCTTTCAGCCGATTTCTTAATCGTCCAGTCGGTTGGCTAGTTTAGTGCTTCGTCTTGAAACTCGATTGAAACCGAATTAATCGAAGGACTTGCAACCGATAGGAATCTGTTTCCAACAAGGATCAAACCTAGCTAATCAATCGGATAAACGTCAGGTTCAAAATCTCCATAAAAGACAAATCAGGGACGGGTTAAAAATCGACTCGTTCCGCATACTACATCCTAATAGAAATGGAATCCGATCCAACTTCATGCCAGCCTTGTGAACCGAATTCAAGTCGGATTCAACCCGCTGTAAAGACGGTTTGAGTTTGGGTCGGATCACGTTCGTCAATTTTTTTTTGCGGACAGGTAAGCCATTTCAAGCCGTCTACAATTCGCATTCAATCCGGTTTAAATAACTGTTTTGAAACCGGATTTAAAAGTAGAGTTCTTGATCTGTTTAAACCCGTGTTTAACCCAATTGATAAAACAAGTTTGAATATGGTTTTAAATTAGTTTGAAATAGGGTTTATAACCCTCCATGAAATCAGTTTGAATCAAGGTGAAATCTAGCTATCCAATTTTTGGTGCGGACATGTAAGCCATTTCAAATCGTCTACAATTCGCATTCAATCTAGATTGAATAACCTGGTTCGAAACCGGATAGGGAAGCGGAGTTAACTTCGTTCACGGCTTCCGCCGAGAGAGTGCTCCACCATATTTTTGCGAAACGTTACTCGCGTTTACTTGGCCCCGAGCTGCGAACGACCTCTCCACTGAGACTTGGTATAGTTGGGACATCTCCATCAGTACTTCTTGGTATTGGATTTACCCTAGGCCCGCGTAGAGTGCCTGAAAATTGGTTTAGCGAGTCTAACCTAAACATTAACTCAAGCTAGGGTCTATATCTTACTATCAGTTTGAAGTTGGTTTAGTACAGTTCATTAAGAACTTGGTTGCCATCTGGATTCAATCTGGTTATTCAAGTTTAGATACGATCTTGTGAGTAATTCAAGTCGCTTAGCTGCACTTTGCATTCAATCCGGCTTGAGTTACCAGTTATAAAACCGGATGGGGACGAAGCCGACGAAGCTTAGTTCTTGATCCGAAATATACCCATGTTGAACCCAACTGATGAAACAAGGTTGAAAACAGCTTTAAATCAGCTGAAAGTAGGGTATATAATCCTCTTCAAAATCAGTTTGATTTCGGGTTAAATTCGGCTGTTCTGATTGAACCCCATTAATGATTCAAGTTGAAAAGCGTCTTTAAATCAGCTTGAAAAGGGATTCACAATCAACGGCTAAGATTGCTTAAATTTGAATCAAATCTAGTAAGTCAATTTTTTTTGCGGACATGTAAGCCATTTCAAACTATCTATAATTCGCATTCAACCCTGCTTTGATAATCTCGTTTGAATCCGGTTCGGAATCGGTGGTTTAAAATTGGGAATAGCCCTGATTGAACCCCATTTTTGAAACAAGTTGAAAAACGTTTTTGAACCAGTTTGAATAGGGGTCTATGATGCGTGGCGAAGATAGCTAGAATCCTAGTCAAATCTAGTTAGTCAATTTTTTTTGCGGACATGTAAGCCATTTCAAACTGTCTATAATCCGGCTTAAATCCAGCTTGTGTTAATCGGGTTTGAAACCGGATTGCAAAACTGGATTGAAATCGGTTGACTGGTTTGCCAAACCGAATTGAATCCGGTTTCAACCTCGAAATGTGCCGTTAGGGTTGTGTTTAAAATAGAGAATCTACAGCCATCGTATAGACAAACAAAAGAGGAGGGTTTTCAATTTATTATATGGAGATTGGTAAGTAAATGATGAAAATGAATGATAAATTTTAAGTTAAAAGGAAAAGAAAAGAAGAATATTATTTCTTATTACACTTCACGCTTTGAGGCCTCCCAAAGTGACTTTGTTTACCAGAGACTGAGCCATGGAGAACAATCCAGAGGAGTACTACCAGAGTGGGACTATATATGTGCTCGGCCGCTTGGCACGTGAGGAACCACATATTTTAGTCCCATTCTTTAATTAACTGCTGGCACATGGTAAAAAACACATAGAGATGGATGATATGACGTAATGAAGGGCTTAACACAGAGTTATAAGTTAATTTTATTGATTTTTAAAAATTTACTCATTATATTATGAATATTTAGATTTTGATTGACTAAAATAGACATTTTGTTGTAGGAGGGAAATAAATTATATTTCATAAGGCTTTTGAAGAATTCATTTCTTTGAGTAAGTTTTTCACATTGAACAAAAGAAGGTTTGGAATCGGTCGATGACGAGAAGATTACATGTTCCTCCAGTTCAGTAGCGTGACTTCAACCCAAACAAAAGTACTCTCATCTGTAATATTTTTGACCACCGATGGCAACACCTCCGTTGACTTTAAATTTTTGTTGAACTCTGATACTCATCGATGATCTCATTGGATGAAAATAGATTACAGATAGAAGTATTTTCTTACGTTATAATCTGACTGTTAAACTGGACTAAGCAATCTTTTTGTCAACTGGTGAACAGTAGCGCAGCGTGCAATTTGGCAACGATGTAATGTGTCCATTTAAATCTCCGCAAAAGATCGAACTATTGGGTATTCGGTGAACATCTTCGCATTCGACCTTTTACATGGGTTTGAATGGACCAATACAACGTTTCCAAATTGCGCTTCACCACTGGTGGCAGCTCGTGCATTGTGCAATGTGGTAACAACGGATCCTCTCCAGTTAAACTTACAGAAAATAATCGATCTTCAGAGGATTTGCTTAATCTCTGAAAAATCGATACATTTGCATAGGTTAAAATGGCAAAACATATGCTTGCCAAGTAGCACTAGTCACCACTATGCTTCTGAGACACACTGTATTATAGTTTTGAGGTTGTTTACACTGTTGAAAACAATGTTTTGTTTTCACTTTCCATCGCAGGTTATCCTTGCGGAGTAAACGTCCCGCGTTCACGTAAACAAGCTTGGATCCGTGCAGATTCGGGGAGCTCGGCCTATGATCGCAAGTTCTTAATATTAATAAATCGTTTATGCTGTTTGCCGTGATTGGGAACAAAGATTTGGCAGCCATGCTGTATTTATTTACGCCGCGGCGCGCTGTGCTGACAGCTATGATGACTCAAGATCCATTCATCTGTTTCTCTCTCCCTGAAACTATTCCTCCCCTCTCCATCTCTCTCTCTCTCTCTCTCTCTCTCTCTCTCTCTCTCTCTCTCTCTCTCTCTCTCTCTCTCTCTCTCTCTCTCTCTCTCTCTCTCTCTCTCTCTCTTTCTCTCTTTCTTTCTCTCCCGCATTTTGACAATGTGTTTTTTCTAAGAATGTATGTATAAGTATTCAAACACGCGGGTGTTGGAAATTTTAACTTATTTTTCTGTTCTTTTTTTTTTTCTTTTATAATTTTTGTTTATCCACCAAAGGGTAGTTGTTCTGGATATTTTTAATTTTCTTTCCTGTAGAGGACAGTGCAGTGGCTTTATTCAATGATGTCTACTTGTCCGTTGATACTCGACCATGCCTATGTCAACAGTTCAATACTTTATCTTTCTGCATTGGCTTCAATCAGTGGTGGCTCGTGAAATTTAGCAGCAATCCCTAGTAAAAGTTTTTCATTGGCTGCCAATGCCATGTGGTTATCCATGAATTCATTTGCGACCAGTGAAATCACTGGTCGCCAAGACATATTTCATTGGTTGCCAATGAAAATTCCATTGGCCGCCAATGCAAACTCATGGATAATTGGACCACATGGCATTGGCCACCAATGAAAAACTTTTACTAGGGATGTTTTTCCTCATTTTAATTCTATGTAAAACAATTGATTGGATAGTGAAGCAGCGCTTCACCAGTATTCGATTACTGTACATAGATTCAAACGGAGGAAAAACATTGTTGCCAAATTGCACGAGCGGTCTTTGGTTTCAATGTCAATATTCCTCGAAACTCAAATTGCTATGCTCAAAGAAGATGATTCTAATAGGACAATACGATCCTCTTAAAAATTTAAATATTCCTAGTTGTCGATGAAAACTTACTTTTACTGTCACCAAGTTTTGTTATATTTATTGCTTTCATACCAACTATATTTATAAGTCGTTGCGTCGTCAACGGATATTGGATAATCTGTAACAGCTCGGCGTTTCTATTATTTCTTCGTTCTCCTTTTTGCTTGTTAAAAATGAAAATTTTCAAACAAATTTCTCTTCCCCGTTTAATATTTCGAATAGATCTGACTGAGTGTGCAGTGTAAAGACGTAGAGCTCGTTTCAGAAGTTAAGGCGCACCTAAACAATAATCTTCGGCGAATTATCAAATTTTGTTCATTTAAATCAAAACAACACTTGCCCACGACTTAATTATTTTGCTTTTAAAGTCTTTCTTAATAAAAAGTGAACTCTCGACCTCATTTACTTTCATTTTCATTGAGTAATATCATAAATAATGTTGACACATTCCAAAGATTATCGGTCTAGGTGCGCCCACACTTCTGGAACTACCTCTACTATCTGTCCTAGTTCCGCCGTGTTCAAATTAATGCATCTATGCCTTTAATGTGAGCAAGCAATTGTGAGCCGGATCGTCCTATTCGAAAAGTTGATCGTCATGGATTAATCTGCTCCTCCCTCTCTTCCCGTTTGTCCCGTTTATATATATACTCCCCCCCCTCTCCACCCACAACCCCCCCCCCCCCCCTCCCCTTACAAACACTCATGTCAAGCGGAGGATCCTTTCAAATTTAAAGCTCGCAAAAACGGGGAAGGGGATATGCATCGGACCACTTTACACTTTACAATAGCTAAACCCTCTCGGCTCGTGTGTACTAATTTATTGCGCAATTAAAAGCGATTTTCACAGCATGGAATTTACAAATATACGCCCCCGTTATATATTTTTCGATGTACCCTTCGAAACGCTGGTTATAGTAACCGATGATACTTGCGTATTGAAACAATCCAACTGAAGTGACTTTTGGAAATGAGTTGGATGATTGCGAAACGAGCCCAGAACGTTTTGTTTTCATAGACTTTTTGGCACCGACAAGTAAGGGCTGAAGATTATTGTGGACTGTGATAAACTAATATCGTTCCTTTATGTGCTTTATTTTATTTGTAAATTTTGTTAATTCAAAGACAATAGAGACCACGCACTACCAATCTCGCCTGTAGTAACAACTGTTTTTCTCGGGGTCGCAACAAAGCAACGTCCAACGGCACCTATGAGGACTGTTGAGCCAGAGACAATTAGAGACGGAAACACTTCGCTTAAAATACATAGGGAAGATTTGAGGCACACTGATTTTCGGGGACTCAACAAAATAATATGTAGGTAAAACAGCAGTCAACACATTTTGATGTCGCATGGTGTTGAACGGTGGCATTCGGTAGACACAGGGGGTATAGTAATACCGTCTCTAAGCATACCAAGCTGCTTCTTTGAGGTTAGGGTCGTCTTGGTATACGTACGCTTATGGAGAATGAAATTTTGGTGAAATGCAAAATCGATATTTATCCTCTCAAAACATGATTTCCAACTCTTATACTGCTTTGGGGAAGTAACTAAGCCATAAACTTTCATTACTGTCGTACTTTTCCAATTTTGGTTGAACTTCAAAAAACGAACCAAAACCTCGATAAAACCATAAGCTTTCCATATACTTTCCAGCTTACATATACCAAGACGAACACTAACCCCACTTTTTCAAAAGAAGCAGCATGGTATGAGTAGAGGCGGTATTGGGTATAGGCTCTCAAGTGTAGAGGAGGGTGCTCACCATTCAACACCATGCGACATCAGAAGGGTGTTGATTGTTGTTTTGTTGAATCCGCGAGAATTTAGTGTGCCTTTGCTACAGCCGCAGTTAGTGCCCCGTCTCTAATTGTCTCTGTGTTGAGCAGAGGTGTTGATATCAGGATAGCCAATCAGAACGAAGCATCATTGTTTTGGTCGTTTATCAACAATCCATACAATCCGATAAAAATAATTCAAAGATTACAGCACGACCCAACCTTCACCAATGGCGGCTCGTGCCATCAGGCAACAATGCAGGTTTTCCATTTATACTAGTGTAAAAAAAAAACAATTATTGAGGAGGCTGATAGCCTCTTCGATTGTTTTATACGTTCAGCTATAAGAGGGGGGGGCTGCTGCCAAATTGCACGAGCCGCCACTGGCCTTCACTCAAACTGAATGGAGATTTAACGATATTCCGTGAGACGGTCCTTAGCTCTTCAGAATATCCAGAGAAGTTTCGGCGGACAGTTGATGCGGTCATTTAAACATTTTTTCAGGAGCTTGTTCAGTATTAATTCGCTTTCTGTCTCATTCTCCTCTCTAGCACAGAAGACTCCGTTTTTATGGTAAAAATGTGAGCTGCATGTACTACTGCAGCGACGACGCGATGGTTAAGCAATACTTTTTGACTCTCTAGTGCACTGTTTAACATAA
This sequence comes from Trialeurodes vaporariorum, assembly GCA_011764245.1. Classification (NCBI taxonomy): domain Eukaryota; kingdom Metazoa; phylum Arthropoda; class Insecta; order Hemiptera; family Aleyrodidae; genus Trialeurodes; species Trialeurodes vaporariorum. The sequence continues at coordinate 71,749,920 of VMOF01000111.1, forward strand.
TCTTCTGGATGTCAATATCTCTCCAATTTTTCGGGGAAGGCTGATAAAAGTACGGAAAATATCGTTTTTATACTTTTAATCCTCTGAAATGAGATACTCCCCCATTCCCAACAAAACAAGTATCAAATTCCAAGCCCAAGCAACAGACTCTTTTCTATTCGGCTGTCGTTTGCGGATATTTTCCGACCCATAGTTGCAAGTTTTCGGGGCGAATTCATTAAATTTTATATTGATTTAAGTCACTGGCGGATACAGAAATGTCTTTCTTACAGTCCCTATATATGAAAGAGCCAAGACATGTGAAAAGAAGTGAAGAAGAAGAAGGAGAACTTTATAGTACTTTATAGTAGAGGGCACATACTTGACTTGGGTCCTGATCTCTATCTCTTTCTATCATGTAAGTTTATATTGCAGAGGGAGACCGACGAATTCCTACGGATCCGTTTGTGTTTTAAATCTGGCATCATAGTTCCAACCTTACTGCGTCAAGGAATTTCATATATTCTTTCTTCCGATGGATTTTTATGCGAGTCTTCATGGGGAGTCGTACTGAGTACTCTCAATTTGAATTCATAACTCCTCCACCAGAGGAAAGAGCATATTTTCAAAGCTAAAAGCGGTTTGTTGTGTTATTCCGCGGAAAAAAAACTAAACGAACAATAAATAGTTCTTACTTCCCAGTTGATTGCCGCAATCAATCAGGATTCTTTTCCCTCTCACAAAAGTCGTGTATATGAACATGGCATTCATTGACTCAAGATGCTAACTCGGAGGAATTCTCTCGCGTGTTTGAAAATAGAGAGAGAGAGAAAAAAAAGAGGGGACAAAATCTTAGCGAGCTGTATTTGTATGTTACTTCTCCCAAAAGGCAGAGGGAGAGAGGAACTCAGTTTGGATTAACTTGTGAATTTTTAACGGAGGAGCCTTTGAACCAGTCGAATCTACGAAGCGGGTGAACGCCGAACAGAGTAATAAAGTAGACGTCAAATTGGGTCGCTCTTTCAATTTTATTCTCCGGCGTGTTTCCACGACTCGCTATATTTAATAAGAAAATTGTCTCAAAAAAGTCAAAACAGGGTTCGTGTGAGCTTTCGCTCACCCGCGTCTGGATTTGCATCTCCCATCGTCAGGAAAGAGGTTATATCAATCACAACCGACTTAAAGTGCGATCCGACCAAAATAAATGCAACCATGAATTTAATCCATTAACATGATTCTAAGACTAAATCTAATAAACGTCAAGGAGCCGCCTCAACTCATGGAGCATGGATTGCAATTTACTGCAAAATTGTCGTCTAATTTTGGCAATTTTATCCATCTGAACATAAAGTTGCAAATATTTGAAGTAAAAGCTGTAACAGAATGGCAAACAATAAATAGAAACATAGAAACTTATCGGAGCTGGCTTTTATTCTGTCCCACTTTTTGCCTATGTTTCACCACCTATGCCTAAGTGTCTATGTCTCAAAAGTTGCAACTTCTTTGCAATTTGAGGGTGGAGAATTGTCCATATGCGTTGTTAAAAAAAATTGCCACACGATTGCAACTTTGCTGCCATAAATAATTGCAACATTTAGATTGAGAAATGCTACATGGGAAATAGATCGATGGTCAAAAGCGGTTGTTATTTATAATTTTTTTTGTCAAATCCCTGCGACTTTCACTTTAAAAGACGTACGCAGCTCACTGGAAGTTATATACAACCAGCTCTTGTTTTGAGCCAGAAGGTAGCTCAGCAACTAATTGAAAATGCATGTTTAATCTTTACTTGAGCTGCTGGAAAAAAAAAAAAAAAAAAAAAAAAAAATCTATTTTATTTATACTAGACAATAGAAATAATCTAAAAGTTATCTCATCTCTGAATCTTATTATTAGTTCGAAGTGACTTTTTCAGGCTATATGGATCTATTAATTGATGCTAGTGTTATTTCACGTTGCCTTTGGCAAGAAAAAGCAAATAGTAAGCGGGTTGAAAAGAGGCAATTAATGTATTTCCCCCGAGAAAAAAATAATTTCTCAGATAAGAGTCAATTACTTTTTACGATTCAGCATTAAATTGCACGATGAAGCAAACGACGCGTATAAGCACATCATATTGAGATGTTTGCTTGCATTGCGATAAAACTATGATCTACTCCCATGTTGCTCTCATTGATGTAATCCATACAAGCAAATTTATAACAAGCGGGGTTTCCCGCGAAGCAGTGTCAGCAAAACCACTTTGATTCGCGGTTTAACTTTTAAAGGTACCTCGGACGAAACTTCATTATGAGTTGTTAAATGTGTGATAAAGTTTTGAGCACTCCACCGGCGTTTTCATAATAGAGAAGGAATTGGAAAGTTCTGAATTTAGTAAACCAATTCAAAAGTACGAGCGACCATTTTGCACATGACAAAAATAAATATGGAGTCGTTCAAATACCATTTTCTGAGGCGAGTAAGAATAACAGAATAATCAGAGTTATATAATAATATCCGCGCCTATCTTGACTAGACTGAGGCACAATTAACTAGCGATCTGAGTGGCTGCGATGAAATTTTAAGAGTCCAAGGGAAGAACGATAAATGCATGTCACACAAAAACCCAGAGTTGCCGTTTTGTGTCTAATTAGTGACATTTTTCAATTCACCGATGATTCCACCGGTTGAGAAAAAATTAAAAAGTTCAGTTCAATGTAGGACGTAGGTATAACTGTAATCAACAAAAATACTCGCATCTGTAATATTCTCTCAATCGGTGGAGTAGTTGCGATGACTTTAAAAAACTTGCGGTTGCTTTAATAATTTAACAGCGATTGCACCAATTGAGAAAAAATTACAGATCAGAGTATTTTTGTGCAGTACAGTTATAAATTGAACCGAACTGTGTAATCTTTTCTCAACCGGTGGAATCATCGGTGAACAGGGAAATGTCATTAATTATACGCAAAAAGGCAGCCCTGCAAAAACCCACTTTTGTTTTTCAGCTGAAGGAAGGGGTAAATGATGTTCAAATTATTAGGTTAATATTTCATTTATTATATCATTTATAAACTTCGAAGAAGACCAATTTTAACCTAAAAAACACACTTAAAACAAGTAAATTAAACCTGGAATGGGTCTGTTGCAAATTTTTGCTACAGCGCTATAGAGTGTTCAATCTCATGTAAAATCGCGTGAAAAGTCTATTGGTGGCATCAGAAAGTCATGAAATGTGATAATAAACTCACAAGAGACGTTTAATGAAATCCAAGATGGCGGTAAAATATCGAGCAACCTGTATGCATGCACTACGAACATCCAAAGACCCAGTAAACATTTCCGGTCTCAAGATGGTCTTGTGAATATCTGGGCATGAAAGATGTCTGAAAGATGACTTCAAGATAATATGCGCGCCGTAACATATCTGCAAAATAACTGCAAGATGTTGGAAAACACACGATGAAATTTAGATAACTTTCAGTTCTTTTGGAGACAACTTGATACGGCACATGCTTCTGTGTGCTCCGGAAGTCGTCTTCTCAATATACAACATCTAACAAGTTAACTAAGATACTGTGCAGATATTTTGAAGATATTCAATTCTGAACTTGTAAGTCCAGATACTCTCCAGATATTCTGAAGATATTCAATTCTGGACTTGTAATTCCAGATACTCTCCAGATATTCTGAAGATATTCAATTCTGGACTTGTAAGTCCAGATACTCTCCAGATATTCTGAAGATATTCAATTCTGGACTTGTAAGTCCAGATACTCTCCAGATATTATACGAGTATGAAGATTCCACTCCTTTAAATATGTTTAATTTGCTCTATTCCTACGCGAGCCGGCGTAGCTCATCGAGTAAAGTACTCGGCATCCGCCGCAGCGGCCCAGGTTCAAATCTCGGAACTTCTGGTATACTTTGTCACTTCTTTCTGTGTATGTTCTCTGGATGTATCTTCAATGCATGGGCTTGTCGAGAGGGGGGGGCTGGATACCTTTGCCTTTCGGGGGGCGGCAAAATCAGGGTGAACAACAAACAAAAAAAAAAACAAACAAAAAAAAAACAAAAAACAAAAAAAGAAAAAAAAAGAAAGAAAAAAAGAAAGAAAAACAAGAAAGAAAAAAAAAAAAAAAAAAAGAGAGAAAAAAAAAGAAAGAAAAGAAAGAAAAAAGAAAGAAAAAAAGAAAGAAAAAAAAGAAAGGAATGAAAGAATGAAAAGAAAGAAAGAAAAGAAAGAAAAAAGAAAGAAAAAAAAGAAAGAAAAAAAAGAAAGAAAAAAAAAGAGAGAAAAAAAAAGAAAGAAAAGAAAGAAAAAAAAAAGAAAAAAAAGAAAGAAAAAAGAGAAAGGAATGAAAGAATGAAAAGAAAGAAGAAAAAGAAAAAAAAGGGAAAAAAGAAAGGAAGAAGAAGAAAAAAAGTTCAAATTTCAAATTTCAAAAAAAAAAAAAAAAAAAAAAAAAAAAAAAAAAAAAAAAAAAAAAAGGTCATTTAATTTTTAATTTTGGTCGCGGAGTACGGCAAGATTGCATTATTGCCCCCCACCTTTTTGGAAACCACGGCACGCCCCTGCTTCAATGTATCTCTTCTACAGCTAATAATATGTGTGTAATGTGCTATCCAGGACTCTGCAACATGTGGTATCAGTCTAGACGGAATAACTTTATAGTGAGTTACAAGAATCACCACCCAGAGTGCGCTGTTTATTTGGTCTAAAAGTTCTGCATTTTATCTGCAAATGTCCGCCTGTTTCGAATCTTCTAGCGATCCGCGCAGATAATCTTGACATGGTCTGGAGGATATCTGATAGTCATCAACCCGGGTCAGGCCTCCCAGATGTGCAAAAGACAACGTCCAGATATGCTCAAGATATTCGTGCAAATAATCTTGAAACATTTCCGATCTTATGAGCATCTTGGAGCTGATCTAAGTCAGTTGACTTGACAGTCTAAAAGTTCTGCATTTTACCTGCAAATGTCCGCCTGTTTCGAATCTTCTAGCGATCCGCGCAGATAATCTTGACATGGTCTGGAGGATATCTGATAGTCATCAACCCGGGTCAGGCCTCCAAGTTGTGCACAAGACAACTTCCAGATATGCTCAAGATATTCGTGTAGATAATCTTGACATGGTCTTGAAGATATCTGAAAAACAATAACTTGGGAACCTCTCCCAGTTGTCTGCAATACAATTTGAAAAGCTATCCAGGCTGTCGTCTTCAGATATCCTCCAGACCATGTCAAGATCATCTGTGCGGATCACTAGAAGATCCGAAACAGGCGGACATTTGCAGGTAAAATGCAGAACTTCTAGACTATCTAGTCAATTGCCTTAGATCAGCTCAAGATGCTCCTAAGACCGGAAATGTTTACTGGGAGATAGCCAACCTCACCATATCGATCACACCCAATCGCAACGTAAATAAACACATAACCTCTGAAGCTGTGAGGTTGTCAACGTTGGCAATCCGTGGATGTTATAAAAGTGCATGCATACAGATTGCTCGATATTTTACCGCCATCTTGGATTTCATGAAACGTCTCTTGTGAGTTTACTATCGCATTTCATGACGTTTTGATGCCACCAATGGACTTTTCGGGCGATTTTACATACGATGAAACACACTTTATCGTTGTAGCAAAAGTTTGCAACAGACCCATTGTCACTAGAAAGATTTAAATTAAGCAAAACAAGGTCGAGCACACTGATTTTGAATCATTTTTTTTTCAATGATTTTTTGCCACTATATTTTTCGATCTCAGACCATCAGTGGCGTTGCGTGCAGTTTCGTAACGTTGCAATTCGTCCATTTAAATCCATGAAAAAGATCGATCTATTGGGTGTTCGGTGAACAAGTTTGCATTCAACCTTTTACGTGGGTTTAAAGGGGAAGAATACAACGTTGCCAAATTGCACGCAACGCCACTGCAGACCATAGTTCACCGTTCGGATGAATTTTAGAACAGTCTCAAACCATCTGAGAACACCTTCGAAAGTTAGATCTTAAACAAGTGTGAGGGTATTCCACAAGAAGCCAGAATTGGCACGACTCAACTAGGTCTTAATTGAGATAGCCGGCTCCAGTTCTGGCTGCTGGTGCGGATTTCAAAAGTGTTGAGAAATCATAAAAATGATAATTTTGCCCGGTAAAGTCGGGGGAAAGGGCCGCATTGCAACACAATCACACCACCACACTTAATTGAACTAAATAATTGAATTATGAAATATTCATACTAGAATGAGGGGATGAGGGGGTCGTGGGGAGGGGGGGGGGGGAGTTCAGCACATCCTCCCTTTGGTTCGTCGTCGCCTCTGTCGAATATTCGGAGCGTGAGGCGAAACCAGGATATCGAATTAATATCCAGCCAGGGCGTCGAGCAAGTTTTGGGAGGGGAGGGTGAGGGGGAAGGTAGAGAGGGAGGGGGTCAACGGGGCCACGGTCGCCATTAATGGTGCCAAGTGTGAAATTGTTCGCCCGCAATTCGACTCCCCTCTTCTTTCCCGATCACATCCTCCCCCCCACCACTGCCCCCTTCTTCCTCTGTACGAGCTACTTCGTCCAACTTTCCCTCCTCCCTCCTCCCTCCGTCCATCCAGTCCACTTTTCGTCCGTGTGTATTATTTACGTTTGCTTATTTGCGCCAATTTATGTTTATTACTACAAGTCTGCGCCTGGCAAGTCTGCAACCCATTGGCACACGAGTGTATGTGTTTCGGTTTGATGATTATTTCATGAGTCGTAAAACAAAATAAAATGGCGGCGCGTAACTACAATGTAATGTTGAGACGTGATTTGAGAAGATAAGACGTGAGCTGAGCGCGACTGAAACGTGGCCTTTTAAATAATTGATCTTAGCGCGGCGCGGCGCGGCTTGTAGAGAGCGCCCGTGCGTCCGTGGCTTCCATCGCCAAATTGTAACCGGCAAAAGCAAAAGAGCCTCGACTCTCGTAGCCCCCCTCCCCTCCCCCCTCTTCATCCAACCTAGCTAAAGTAAAACAGAAACGAGAGAAGTTCTAAGTAAAAGTAGTGTTGCCTCCCTCTCCCCCCCCAAACGCTCTCCACCTTAGATTCCGCCTTTTCCTCCCATGCCAGTTTAACCTTCCTCCATGCTCCAAACCTCCCCCCTCCCCTCCACCAGTTTCCCATCATTCCCTTCCCACAAACCTGCTCGCATTTAATTTAGTGAATTACTGGTTTCATTTATCCGTCCCGTTAAAAAAAAGGAGGGAGAAAAAGGAGGAAAAAACACGGAGGAGATGAAAAAAAAAAAAAAAAAAAAAAAAAAAAAAAAAAAAAAGAGGAAAAAACAAATCTGCTCCCACACGTCAATTGGCGGCGCGGTTGCTACCTCGTGTTTCGACGGCCTTTTATCAAAACCTCTCAGGATTAGCTTGTGAGCTTGCGAGTGAGGGGTGAGGGTGAGTAATCAATCCCTTAACTCAACCGCTTTTCCGCCACCGACTCGGCCCGGTCCGGTGGGCCCCTGCCTTCATCCTCCCCACCCCTCACCCCTCACCCCCCCCCCCACCCACCCATCGATCTCTTGATCCCGCGGTAAATTTACAGAATTTAGCACCTGTATAGAGCTTCGGTCTAAAATCCAACCCCCGCAACATTCGATAGATGTTCGCGATAATTGAGCTACCCGATCGGCGCAGTTAAAGGATTTGCATCCAGGACGTGCTTCGTTTGTTTGATGATAATGGAAAGAAGAGAGAGAGTGTAAAAGAGATAGAGAGAGGAAGAGAGAGAGAGGAAGAGAGAGAGAGAGAGGAAGAGAGAGATAGAGAGGGGGGGGACAACTTGACGTAGAAACGGGATATTGACGGAGAGCTCTAACCCATTCCAAATTGTTCACGCCGCATCACGCATTACAAGGAAATTACCATAGTCTTAGTGTGTGGGTTTTATTGGTAGCCAAGATTAGAAAAATCCGTTCCTCTGTTCTTTATTACTGAAATTTTACATAGAAAAACATTTAAAGTATGACGCCGCAAGCAAAGTGCACAGTGAAACAACAAATGAGCAGTTTCTTTAAGTTGGTTCAATAACTAACTTTCAGTCAAAATGGCTCGATATAAATGATAACAGTAACAAAGGCTGATAGAGGTAGGTTCAAAACTTTTGAACTGAAATATACACAACTGATAATGAGACCGTCATCGCCACCTTCTTCGATGTCAAACGGATACACCGTGCACAGGACGATTGAACTAATCTCGCGAGTAGATAACTATTCGTGCACATCTGTAACGTTTTTGCATAACCTAAGAATTGAAGGAGCTGTTGAAATTAGTGCATTGATTTTGTAAAGACTTCTACTTGCACGACTTAGCAAGATCGTACTTCTACGGGATTGGTTATTCACTCTTGTTCTTTCATATCTTATTGGTAAGTTTTTGGCTTTTTTCAATTATAGGGACCCATAATATCAACCCGTTCTTTGAAACTTTAGCAGCTTTGAGATTTTCTCAAGATTTACAGCGGTTTTTAGTGCATGTATTGCGAAGAAGTACGGCAACAACGATACGGCACGACGGCGACAGAACACCCCCAAAAATTGGAAACTTCTCATGGCAGTTCTGATCTTTTTATTTTTACATATTGGGGTGCTTAAAAAAATAAACAGCGTAAACCAAAAGTCAGTTTTTTTTTTTTTTTTTTTTTTTTTTTTTTTTTTTTTTATAAAAAATATTGAGGGTCAAAGTTTAACATCGACCCATTTTCTAAGTCATATACCTCCCCTCTAAAAATCCAAAGTACATGAATTAAGGTCTTAAATGTTCTGGGCAAGCATTTTTGTTTGGCATTTTACATACTTCAACTCTCAAAAATTGGTCCAATAATAATTTTTGGGCCCTCAACAAATTTTCCATTTTTTGACCAAAAAAATTTTGTTTGAGTCACCGATTTTATACTAGAAACTGTCCTCCGGAAATCGTCATTACAGGAAGTGTCATTTGGTACATTCATTGCTCTAATACGAGAATGAATCCCGAATATTAGGTATATTTTTGGCTGATGGTCGAGTTTTTAATCGGAAATCGGGATTTTCGGGGGCAAAACTGGAAAATGTCGATAATGAGGCTGAGAAAAAGTGGAATATACTATGTCATTGTTAATTAATGACATTAGACACGTGCCTGACCGTTTTCTAACATCTGTTCCTATTTTTGATTGCGGTGGTTTATTTTTTTTGAACACCCTGTGTAATTTGCAAAGTTTAGACAACACGCAAAAATTGATACGGAAATAGAGGGCTGATTGTCTCGTATCAGAATTTAGCAACTCATGAGTTAAGAGTCATTGTGCAGATACTAGCATGAACATTTGTTTTTCTAGTGAGCAGTTCGAATAGCTGAATTGCCAAGAACTCTCGAACAAGCATCCATTATAATATTCCGTCATTTAGACCCACTCTGCAGGGGCTCCTATCTTTAAAAAAAAATCAACTCCATTTATTTGCGCTGTAGGAGATCCTTGCATATATATTTGAAGCTTGGAATGTCGCATCATGGACGGCGTTTTGCAATTTAGGTACCCCAAGTCCAAAACGATAAAATTTTATGAGAGTCAAATTAAGTGTTTTATTCATTTTATATATATAACAAAAAAAGAAAAACAAAGAAAAAAATTTCTCCTCTTGTTTCAGTAGGTTGATTTTGTTACATTAGTTTTAACGAGGCTCATAGGACGCATTTTGATTCGCTCGCTGAGCCAACCCTCGCGCATTCGCGAACTCGCAACTCGGAACACTCGCCCTGCACAATTATTTGTCAGAAAAATGAATTTTTCTAGCTAACGCGTATTCCACGCTACCCAAAGAATTAACCTCACTTCCCCTCCCCTTCTTTTTTTCTAACGTTCGTTCCTAGGTGGATATAATTAAAAGCAGTGCAATAAAAACAGAGAGTAATAACAGGACGTTTGTTTGTGTAACGAACCCTTTTTTTATCGTGGAATAACGAAAGTCCAAATGCGGGACATGGTGGAAAAGAAAAAAACGAAAACAAAAAAAAAAACAAAGATCTGCACATCGGTGAGAGCTGGTAGCTGGAAATTTCCCAACAGTTTACTAGTCTAAAGTTGAAATCTCATATGCTGTCTTATTCACTTATTCATTATATCATCATTTAGTATCATTCATCATTGTATTGTTACTATCAGTATTTCTCATTGTATCAGCAGTTTATGGTGACCGTTAAACCTAACCTAACCATAGAGGTAGACTGGACTTGTACGTAGGAATTATAACCTCTGTATCACATTGTGAGGGAGTAGGGGGAGGGGGGATCTTAATTCTCACCTAAAAAAAGTAATTTATCTAAAATATAGAGTCCAGAGAAGAATGATGAATGTGACGAAAATTCAATTTTGTTCTTGAGCCGAAGGGGAGGGAGGAAAAAAGTTTAAAGGTTATTCTTCCTCATAAATATCAGTGTATATTATTCCATCCACCGGAATTGAATGTCTAAGCGCTTTTCTGTAGATCTCTATTCAATTTGTAGTTTAGTGCCCAGTTTATATAGATGACCATGGAAACATTAATTTTGATTTTGGAGACAATTATCATTTTTTCCATTACAGAAAAAAAAACTGGTAGAATTTATCATCTGCATAGCTATTTTAGAGTCTTCCAGAATGTTTGGTACATTTTACTAGATTTATGGTAAAATGTACCAACATCCAATAGGTTAACTTAATTTACCACAAGGTACGCGACATTTGTCTTAATATGGAGAAATGTACCATACTTTCTAGCAGACGTCAAAATAAGCTATGCATATGCATATGAAAAATTCTACCAGTGTTTTGTTTTCCGCGCTGGACTCTTCGGTTGTTCTGTTATTTTTTTTTTATTTGTTCACAGTGGAAGTTCGTTGTGTGGAACCTCGGTCCTGCCCCGAAAAAAATTCCACTCAGTAAAAGTTCCACTTAGGAAATTACGATTAGAGTATGGGACGTTTCAAGATGCTGAAAAAAAATTCCACTTGGTGAGATTTTCCACTTAGAGGACGTTCCACACAACAAAATTTCACTGTATTTTTGTTTATTTATAAAAGAGAGTGGTCAGAAACAATAGATTAAAGAGGTATGCTCATCTGACTTCGCGTCACAAATTTGGTGGCGCGCAGTTCAAAATCACTGCAGGCAAGATGGCCGACAAAAGCAGAAAACGTATATTCTTTGCTGAAAACATTGGGTTGTTTTCTGCTTTCCTGCAGAGCGCAGCCCAATATTTCCTGCAAAGAGTATACGTTTTTTGCTTTTGTCGGCCATCTTGCCTGCAGTGATTTTGAACTCCGCCAAATTTGTGGCGCGAAGTCAGATGAGCATACCTCTTTAATCTATAACCTTGGGTCAGGAAGTAGTTAGACGGTGAAAGCGGATTTTGCATATCTAAGTCCGGCCTTCACCAAGATGGCCGGCCCTTCAAATCGCAGGTCAATATCAGCGGAAATATTCATACTTAAATGGCAATAAAATCTTCACTCCTCCTGCAAGCTCGCCTGCCTCGAAAAGTTGAGGAGTAGTTTATCGATCGGGAGGATGGGGAGGCGGAGGTTGGAGTCGGACGCAGAGACCGACAGAGGACCAACATTGCGAACAGCTCGGTCGATTCGCAACATCAGACTAACGGCAATCAGCAAGCTATCTCAACCCCAGCGCAGCGCCAGCCCGCGATTCTCAACTCGCCCTGCAAAAGCACCGCGTCGCGTCGCGTCGCGAGGGCCCGAGGCCTCCGCTCCGTTCTCTGGTAAAAGGTCTCGTCGTTGTGGATGAAAACGCCTGGGGCCTCTGGCACTCTTGAAGCAGTTTTTGCGTGAATCTCAACTCTCTATCCTTCTCTTTTATCTCTCTCGCTCTCTCGATGTTTCATCTCCTTCGCTCAGTCTCTCTCTCTCTCTCTCTCTCTCTCTCTCTCTCTCTCTCTCTCTCTCTCTCTCTCTCTCTCTCTCTCTCTCTCTCTCTCTCTCTCTTTCTCTCTCTCTCTCCCTCTCTCTCTCCTTCTTTCTCTCCTTCTCTTTTGCGTACAAGTTTCTTAACTTGTTGCCCCAACTTATCGAATCTCGCTCGCAACTCGCATCACACTCTTGCGAGCCCAAATCAAGCCCCGGGGTTGGTGGGCAGAAGGGCGCAGCGCGGGAAGCTTCCTCTTCAAAGTTGGATCGAGCCAAGGAATATTAAGCCCAAGCTTAAAGCTTCAGAATTGATCCGGTGCCAGCTAGCAGCGCTGTCAGCAATCGAGCTTCGCACTTTGCGCCTGCATTCCGCCGATTGTTAAAAATTAAATGAAGCATATAAAATAGATAAGCCACAATATTATATACGGGCGAGACAAGCGAGTCCGGATTGATAGCGGCGAGAGTGCGGTCGATATGGATCCTGTGGTTGCCACCCGCGTCCTTGCCGGGACAGAGATTACACATGATATCGACTCGGATAGTCGGAAAATGCATAGTTCTAGCGATCGTGTAGGATAAGAAATAAAAATGTTACCAGTAACTATATACAGTGGCGTGCAATGGATAGAAAATGAAGGCAGCCATTTGCAATGCGAAGACCATTCAAAGACTTCTCAAAGAAAAATCCTCATGTTCTACACTTTGTATGTATACACTTTCTGAATGCAGAATTGAGTCAGACAATCTGGCGTTATACCTAACCTTGTTGGTGATTCAGAACAGCAGCTAATGACATACAACAAAAAAGTCCCGTATTTCGAATGGAAAAAAGCAAGTTTTACTCAGATGAGCATACCCACGGTGGCGTAACGTGCAAACTGACAACGCTGCATTCATTCATTTAACCCCATGCAAAATATTGATTCAAGACAAAGCACTTTGCATCTCCAATAGTTCGACCTTTTTCGTTGGGTCAAATGGACAAAATTCAGCGTTGCGAAATCGGACGCAACATCATCGCACATAACCATCATTTTAAGAGCCCTTTTTTCAGAAGCGGTCTCCGTTTCCACAATTCTCAGCCACACAGGTCACAGGTCATTTTTTGCATAATCATTTTCCACTCCCTAAACTCTTCTCTCCAATTTTTGTCACGCTGCGTTTTCCTTGGTTTTTGCACATGTGATCTCTGCTGGTGAAATATATTAAATAAAAATAATAAAAGAAGATGATTTGAATGAAAAATTCCACAACGTCATGCAGTTTTTTTTTTTTTTTTTTTTTTTTTTTTTTTTTTTTTTTTGCAAAACACGAAAACAAGTCGAGAAAAAAGAATGCGAGCACATACTTGAAGTTCAACTCGTACCGCGTTTTGAACAAGGCTTTAATTTTAGTAGCCTTTGTCAGAGAGAGCGTTCAGAAAAAGAGGAAAAAATGGCATTGACCGACTTTGAATCTACCGTTTGATCACGCCCGTGCCGCTGCTTGTATTCTCCCCCCCCTGCCCCACCCCAACCACCATTTCATCCTCCGTCCCTCCGCCACATCAAACTCTCATCATTCCCTCTTCTGAGGTCCTCGAAAACACACTCACACACTCTCAAAAGAGTGATGAGGAAAATAATCAAGATTGGTTGACTGGTTATGTGTTTGTAAACATAATAACTCTCATTTATTCTCATTTTTACCATCATCACGTCTGTCGTTCGAGGATTTGAAGGACATTTTAATAATCATCAAGATTTGATTTGTGATTCCAAAGTTTTTAGTGTATATATATAGCAGTGCTGCCGTTTTGCGTATAATTAATGACGTTTTTTAATTCATCGATGACTCCACCAGTTGAGAAAAGATTACACAGTTCAGTTCATTGTATAACTGGAATGAACGGAAATACTTGCATCCTCATCAATCTTTCCTCAACCGGAGTCGTCGATGACTTTGAAAAACTTGTGGATATTTCAATTAACTAACGGGGTTTCCACTGATTGAGGAAAGGGTTACAGATTAGAGTATTTTTGTGTGGTACAGTCAGACACTGAACTAAACTGTGGAATCTTTTCTCAACCGGTGGAATCATCGGTGCATTGACAAAATGTCATTAAATCTGAATCTTTTTCCAGTTGATCCTCGTCCTCTTCCCATTCTCCATGTATTTCAAATTGCACTTTTTAAGTTGAAGAATAAGTTTTGAGGAGAAGTCGAGGAAGTTGTTATTCGGCCCTTATTCGGTTGACATTTTAAGGCCAGCAAATATAACATAAGTTACTGTTGTTTGTTTCGTTAAGCATTCCAGCTTTTTACTACATCCATTCTGTTTGTAAAATGGTTTATTTACGGTGAGAAGACGGGACCTATTGGATGTTGGATTTCGGCTTATCATTTGAATCGGAACCCTCCACTCAAAACTTCTCATCTAAGATTAATGACGGTCTTGATGCTACTCAGATATATATAAACATGAGCTTGATATACATATAAATTGATAGACATGAATATGAATAAGGTCGTTTGTTCGTTGACATCAAATTTGGTTCTAAATCATGATAGTAAAAAGCTATTTATTTTGGGGGGGGGCAGATATAGTGCGCTAGGCGTAGTTCGTGGCAGTGGGGTAGTTCTTCCAAGAGACAGCTAGATCGAATGGCGAAAGCACGGCGGAGAAATGGGAAGGGGTGAAGTGGGATTGAATGGAAAGAGTGAGATTATCTTTGTGGGGAACGGGCGAATTTACGGCTATCCCGGTAATTCAATTAGTCTATGCCAATTACTTTAGGCTTGATTGTTTGTTGATCAAAGATCAACTATCGCTTGCCTCGGCCGAGGTCGCGAGCATTATGGCTATGACTAGATGTTGTAGGTACGTGGCGCTTTCAATTAGGAATATAATCCCGTTAGCGTCAAACTTGACTAGCAATCGAAACGTATCGTTTCTAGGATCGATTCCCCTGCACCGCACCCCTCGTCCCCCCCTCCCCCCTCTCACTCTCATGTTCTCCCCGTCACTCCACCTCTTTCGTGTCATTATCTTTGATAGGTTGTCGCACCATGCGACAGCGCCACCATGCAGCGTCTTTACTCCTTTTCGCTTAATGATTGTGCCTCGCAGTTTCATAACGCTCCACGCAGTGTTGCTACATTCCCGATTGCAAATTTTTGCTACAGGCTTATTAATAGTTGATTATTATGGGGTAAACCCTCGTAAAAATAACGATTAGAGCACTAAACACACGGAAAAAAAAACTACGGTGAAAATAACCATACGGATACCTGATTTTGGCTACTGCTAGATGTTATGGTAATGTTAACCAGAAGTATACTATGTTTTGACTAGGTACTAAGTGATGTTACCTGATTGCATCTCGAATTTACTCAAAGTATCGGTAAATGTACCATACTTCTGGTCAAGTTTACCATAACATCTAGCAGGTGCCAAAATCAGGTATCCGTATGGTTATATTCACTAATCTTTTTTTTCCGTGCAATCACGAAATCCACTCCCAAACTCATAAAATGCTTTCAAACGCGAGACTGTAATGGCGGTTATCGCCGCCAATTACATTGGGAGTAGGTAGAAAATGATGGCACTATGGCCGATGCCTTGGTAGTATATACCACCCTACATTTATTACCTATTATTTCTTTAATTTGTCATTTTTTCTCTTTTCGATTGGTAGAAGACAAGCTAAGTTCTCCGATATTTTGAAGAAATAAAAAAAATAAGTTAACTGCTGCCTTTTTGATCTTTTAAAACACCCATAGAACCCCTATAAACTGAATAAAATTAGCAGCTAAAGAAAAATCAATCAAACAAAAAATAATGATATGCATCCCAACTTCTTTTCTTTTCCACTGTCTTGGATGTCATGCAAAACTCGCCATCTATGCATTCGTCTCCGAAAACAGGTAGCAGCAGTGCATCATTTTCATTCGTTTTGTAGGACCATGGAGCTAGATTGGGAAAGAAATGAGTTAGTTTACAACATGACAAAGTGCATTTCACAAAAAAAGGGGGGGACGAACGGTGAGATTGGTGCTCTGTTGCGATTGTTACACCCGACAGTTGTTAAAGTCCAAGCATGAAAATTTGCTCTCTGAATGTATATATGCAGCCTTGCGGACAACCGATGAGATTTGGACTCCCGATGATGTTCAGATTAAACCACAAATCTTCGATCTAGGAAAACGGAACGGAACCAGTATCATACCTCAACAGAGGGGAAACGGAAACATGCAAAAGAAACAAAAAACATATTAAAAAAATAAAAATTAAAAAAAAAACAACATTTAAAAAAAAAAAAAAAGCATCCTGCACCGGACGGTAGTATGGCACATACGATTTGATCCAGCTTTTATGATACAGCTTTTACAACGTTCCACAAGCCCATTTTTTAGGGTCTCCAATCCAGCGCAGGTTTCCCCTTCAATTTGACTGACATACCAAAAGCATGCATCAGAACCTTCATTGGAACATTCCATCTATTTCCTCGCCAGAACGACTAAAGAATGAAAAAAAAAAAAACAAAAAAAAAAAACAAAAAACAAAAACAAAACAAAACCAAAAACTAAAGCATCCTGCACCGGACGGTAGACGGTAGTAGGCACATCCGCTTTGATCCAGCTTTCATGACACAGCTTTTACAACGTTCCACAACCACATTTTTTACGGTCTCCAATCTAGTGCCAGTTTCCCCTTCAATTCGACTGACATACCAAAAGCATGCATCAGAGTCTTCACTGGATAATCCCATCTATTTCCTCGCCAGAGCAACTAGAAAAAGAAACAAAACAAAAAAAAAAAAAAAAAAAAAAAAAAAAAAAAACTAAAGCATCCTGCACCAGACGGTGTAGGCACATCCGATTTAATCCAGCTTTCATGACACAGCTTCCAGAACGTTCCACAAGCCCATTTTTTACGGTCTCCAATCCAGCGCGGGTTTCCCCTTCAATTTGACTGACATACCAAAAGCATGCATCAGAACCTTCATTGGAACATTCCATCTATTTCCTCGCCAGAGCAACTAGAAAAAAAAACAAAACAAAAAAAAAACAAAAAAAAAACTAAAGCATCCTGCACCGGACGGTAGTAGGCACATCCGATTTAATCCAGCTTTCATGACACAGCTTCCAGAACGTTCCACAAGCCCATTTTTTACGGTCTCCAATCCAGCGCGGGTTTCCCCTTCAATTTGACTGACATACCAAAAGCATGCATCAGAACCTTCATTGGAACATTCCATCTATTTCCTCGCCAGAGCAACTAGAAAAAAAAACAAAACAAAAAAAAAAAAAAAAAAAACTAAAGCATCCTGCACCGGACGGTAGTAGGCACATCCGATTTAATCCAGCTTTCATGACACAGCTTCCAGAACGTTCCACAACCCCATTTTTTACGGTCTCCAATCCAGCGCGGGTTTCCCCTTCAATTTGACTGACATACCAAAAGCATGCATCAGAGTCTTTACTGGAAAATCCCATCTATTTTCTCGTCAGAGCAACTAGAAAAAGAAACAAAACACAAAACAAAAAACAAAAATAAAAAAAAAAAAACAAAAAAAAAAACAAAAAAAAAACAAAAAACTAAAGCATCCTGCACCGGACGGTAGTAGGCACATCCGATTTAATCCAGCTTTCAGAACGTTCCACAACCCCATTTTTTACGGTCTCCAATCTAGCGCCAGTTTCCCCTTCAATTTGAGTGACATACCAAACGCATGCATCAGAGTCTTCACTGGAAAATCCCATCTATTTCCTCGCCAGAGCAACTAGAAAAAGAAACAAAACAAAACAAAAAACTAAAAACAAAAACCAAAAAACATAAAACTAAAGCATGCTGCACCGGACGGTAGTAGGCACATCCGATTTGATCCAGCTTTCATGACACAGCTTCCAGAACGTTCCACAACCCCATTTTTTACGGTCTCCAATCCAGCGCCAGTTTCCCCTTCAATTTGACTGACATACCAAAAGCATGCATCAGAGTCTTCACTGGAAAATCCCATCTATTTCCTCGCCAGAGCAACGAGAAAAAGAAACAAAACAAAACAAAACAAAAAACAAAAAACAAAAAACTGAAGCATCCTGCACCGGACGGTAGTAGGCACATCCGATTTGATCCAGCTGTCATGACACAGCCCCATTTTCCACATTCTCCATTCCAGCGCCAGTTTCTCCTTCAATGTGACTGACATACCAAAAGCATGCATTAGAGTCTTCACTGAAACATACATTCAATCTATTTCCTCGCCAGAGCAACTAGAAATAGAAACAAAAATAACAGCATATTCGTGAAGGGGAAAAATAATAATATTTTTGCAATTAGCAGAAGAAGTTTTAAGGGAAATATAGTTTATCACAACTGAGATCGCGGGGAAAAAAAAAAGGGAAAGACTCTTCTGCTATATCAGCAAATGCACCGTTAGTTTAAATTTAAACCCCACCACACTACGATTATACCTATAAATTCATTATTTTTTTTTAATTTTTTCCATTTTAATCGGTAGATGACAAAAAACATTTTTGAGTAGAAATCTCCTTGTATGTTATGATTACCTTTGTCTTTCAACTTATACGTGACAGGCATATTCTTTGCACTTGATCAGCAAAAACACATATGAAGTTCAATTGGCGTAAATACAGCCCAGTACAATAGGCATTATAATCAGATAAAAATTGTCCGCTGGAGAAAATAAAATTATAATATTGATAATGTACATTCGGAAAACTGGGAAATACGAAGGAAATAAAAACAAAAAATACTGTAAGTAAAACTCAGTAATCATGTAGAGGAAGTGAAAAGACTCTTACTCACTACTCACTTTACAAAAGATCAAATTAATCTTTCAATTCAAATCCTTTCAGATTGATTGTCCCACTCCTCTTCTTTTTCAGTCTTCGATGACACGCTAAATTCGCCTTCTATGCCTTTGTCACCCGAAACAGGTAGCTGCTGCTTATACTTTTCATTCGTCTCCAGGACCATAGAGCTCCATTTTAATAGAATTAGTTAAATTAAAAAATGAAAAAGTGCAAATAAAAAAAGAGGGGGATTTTTTGCTCCGATGTGTTTTTGCACCTGACAGTTGTCATCGTCCAAGCATCAACATTTGATTTCTGTCTGCATCAACATTGATGAGATTCGAACTCTTGATGATGTTCAGATAGAACCACAAATCTTCTATTTAGGAAAACGGAACGGAATCGGATACTACCCTCGCTAGAGAGAGACTTGAAAAAAAAGAACAAAACACATAAATGACGAAGTACAAAAAAAAAACAAAAACAAAACAAAAGTACAGAAAAAACAACTAAAGCAACCTACACAGAACGGTAGTATGGCAGATCCAATTTGATCCAACTTTTATGGCACAACTTCTACAATTTGTGCTCCCAAAACCCTCTTTCCATCAGTCTTCAATCCAGCGCTAATTTCGACTACAATGAGGTTGCCACCAAAAGCATGTGTCAGATTCTTCACTGGCACCTTCCAACTATCCCTTAGCTCTTTGTAAGCGTGTCTCAGGACCATGGAACCTTCCTTAGGAGAAAAATGATACATTTTTAAACTCTAGAGTGAAAATAATAATAATAATAATAATAATGGCAAAAATAAAGATCCGTTAGTTCAAAATTTAAGTGCTGTTACCTGTATGGAGGTATGGGTGACCAAAGAGCAGATTATTATGGGACTGTAGCTGGACCCAAAAAAAGCTGAAGTTTTGGTTTTGTTTGTTTAAAAAAAATATGGGAAAGAAAAAAATATCGTGAAATTCTTTTGCACTGAATTGAAATGGATAAATTCAGCATAGAGAAAGGAGCAGAGAATTTAATTTATCCAACCCATTTAAATACAGAAATGTTGCAGCAAGGTGTTAAAAACCTAAAACTATTGTGATGAGTGATTTGGAGAAAAAAGAAAAAAGTGAAGTTTTCAAGACATCACCACAAGTTTTGGTTAAATGAAAAAAAAAAATGAAAATTTAATAGATCAATAAATAAAATAATAAAAATAAATAAACAAGGCTGAGGGATAAGAAGAACTTCTCTACCATCGGAGAGTTGCGCGAAGTTGAAAATAATAAAACTGAAGGAAGAAGTATCTGAAAAGGATTGGCGATAAAGTTAAAATAAATTTGAAGAAATAAAGGGGGAGAAAAAATTGGTGCTCTCGATACGATTGTTGCACCCGACAATTGTCCTCTTCCGAGCAAGATTTTGGAACGGTATGTGTGACCAAAGAGAAGCTTATTATGGGACTGTCGCTGGATCCGTAAAAAATTCTCAAGTTTTGTTTTGTTTGTTTCAAAAAAATAAGAAAGAAAAAAAATATAGCGAAATATTCTTTTGCACTGAATTGAAATAGATAAATTCAGTAAAGACAAAGGAGCTGAGAATTTAATTTATCTGAACCATTGCTAATACAGAATTATTGCAGCAAGGTGTTTAAAACCTAAAACTTTGTATTGTGATCAGTGATTTGGAGAAAAAAAGAAAAAAAATGAGGTTTTCAAGATATCACCACAAGTTTTGGTTAACCTGAAAAATAAAATGAAAATTTAATAGATCAATAAATAAACTAATAAAAATAAATAAACAAGGCTGAGGGATAAGAAGAACTTCTATACCGTCGGAGATTTGCGCGAAATTGAAAATAATAAAACTGATCCAAAAAGTATCTGAAGAGGATTGGAGATAAAGTTAAAATAAATTTGAAGAAATAAAGGGGGGGGAATTGGTGCTATCGATGCGATTGTTGCACTGATAGTTGTCCTCGTCCGAGCAAGAAAATTGGAACTGCATTTATCATACACGGTATTTTTTTTTTTTTTTTTTTTTTTTTTTTACCGAGTCTCTAATCCGTTGCACTTGCTACGAAGGGGAGAGGAAGCAGAGCGAACCTAACTATGAAGTTCAGGATCGTGGATCTCTGTGATGATGCATTATTTCAAAAAGCTGGATCTTTTACAAATCACTAAGCAGGTATACACAAAACTCTTTCATTTTATGCACTTTGGATATGATTGTAGATTTACAAGCTATTATTTTTCTAACGAAACGAAGTTTTTATTCCTCATGAAAGAAAGGAAGAAAGAAAGAAAAAAAAAACCTCAAAACTTAAATATACACTTATCTTTATGTTTCTTTGACATTTATTCAACGGAAGTATGAGATTTTGAACTGCTGTGATTATCATCCAGTTTTTTCTTTTTTTTCTACTGAATGTCTAAACCGACGTACTGGCACTGAGAGGGGAGGGGGAAAAAAAAAACATGCAATATTACTGCGTGTTAAAGAAAGAGGAGCGAACCTTCCTTAGAAGTTCATAATCGTGGATCTCTGTGTTGAAGCGTTATTTACAAAATCCGAATCTTTTACAAGTCATTAGGCATGGTATACACACACAGTACACAAAACTTATTTAATTTATGCACTTTTGATTTGATTGTAAATTCACGAGCTAATATTTTTCTAACAAAATAAAGTTTTTAATTCTCACGAAAAAAAAAAAAAAAAAAAAAAGACGTCAAAACTCAAATTCCGAATCATTTTGTTTCTTTGTCATTTTTCATAGAATAAATGAGGCTCGTAATTTGAACGCAAGAAACCAAAAATGATCCCTCACTCTCAATTAAAAAAGAAAAAGAAATAAAAACAAAGTAATAGAACTAAAAAGAGAAAAAAAAGAAAAAAAAATGCAAGACCGGCCTGAACACGTTGAGTCACTTTTTTCCACCATCAGTACCCAAGCATTTAAAAAACATCTAATGACAGGATAACAATACTAGGTATTGCACAATCTAATGATTGTACCAACCGTCGTTGTAGGACGGGAGAGAGGTTTTGATGCAGGATCTGTGATGATGAAAAATCCGTGGCTAAAAAGAACGGGCGCGACCATCCGCAGGTATGATTGAAAAAGAAATGAAAAAAGAATAGTCATAAATTGGAAAATAAAGAATAGGAATGTACTTTTCAAAGTGACATTTTCCTACAGAGGAAGAATTATTTTTAAGGAATTGTAAAAGTAAAAATACCTGTTTAAATTTCAAACATTAAAGCCAAAACGAAAAAAAGTTTCTTTGAGCCACACTTTTTCTTTGAACACATCAGAACGCCTTACTGTGAGGAGATTTAAACTGGTGTGTTCTCATCCTTAATCACCTACATTTTATGCTTTATGCGGTCTCCAATTCGATGATCGTACAGCACACTACGGTAGGAGCATACAAGGGCACTGTTTTGAATAGTGGGGCCGACTTGTCAGCAAGAGCCGGAATATCGCATTTCTCATTCCTTTAGCACGCGCCACGGTAACGTCCTAAAAGTAAAAATTTACTCGTTTGAATCAGGATTGCATCGCGAAATCAAGATTTTAGATTTCTTCAATTTGTAATTGTATGAAGAATCAAAGTTTGAGTGGTTTCATTGACATGTGTGTGTGAGTGTGTGGGTGTGTGTGTTACTCTCTGCTCGGCTAGACAGGTATGAAATCAGTTATTCAGATGCCAGCGTTTCGACTGACCTCAGTATGCCAGTATTCCGTCAGTGTTGCCAGATGTACAGCTTTGGGTCGTATATTTCCCAGAAGAATCAATGTAAAAAGATCCAACTTTCAACCGCAAAAGTGGCAACACTCTTCAGCTCTCTCACGGTCATTGGAAGGAGATAAAAAATACTTGATTTGGTAAAATTGCACCCCCCCCCCCCCTCTCTCTCCTTTTGAGACGCTTCCATGGACTCAGTTTGTTGTCACTTCAGCTCTTTCAATCGAACGGCCGAACGACGCGGAATCAACTTCGAGGCGCTTGGTTCAGGTAAATCTATTCAATCGAGGAAAGCATGGTATCACCACTCATCTCTATGCTCCATTTTTACTCAAGATCTGCACATTTTCGTTCTCGTTTCCATTTTTTTAATATTATATTATTGTATTTTGCTGGTGCAAAATATGCGTACAGCAATGATCATTCCTTTTTAATTTCTTTTATTTTCGTGTCAGCACTCACATGTATCTATATAGAGAGATTGAGTTTTTGAATTTTATTTACAGTTCATGGGGGGAAAAAAAAAAAAAAAAAAGCCTGCATTTTTTTTTGCTCGCACTCGAACAATTCGCCAGCTTCCTCGAGGTAGACGTATATTTTAAACCTGATACAAAAAGAGTGGGGATGGGGGGGGGATACAGCATTGCCTTAACTGTCGAATCCTTCGAGGTCGTTTGAACGAGACGAAGACTTCCAATGAAGTTGGTAAAATCGCACTTTATTTTTGCTCTTTTCGAGTCTTAGTAGTTCTTCGGCAGTTCGGCACTTTCAATCGAGCGACGAGGAAACTGCACACCATCGCTTTTAGTAGAAAATCAGTTTAATCGAGAAATGTATGACATTTCACTTATTTTGTTAACTCGCGGTGTTTACTCGTGGTCTTCAAATTTTACTTTTTCGTTTTCGTTCAACTATTATTTTTTTTTTTTTTTTTTTTTTTTTTTTTTTGTTTGTTTTTGTGAGCACAGCGATCACCATTAGACTTTTTTTTATTTTGTATGCTTTTCGCGGACGCACTCCTTACTTCTTTTTCATTAATTTTAATTTTAGTCACAGTTGGTGAAATTTACAGCCGCCTGTTTTTTTTCTCTTGTTCTTGAACATTTCATCATCTTGTGCAAGAAAGACGTGTTTCTGAATCGAATGCTTTATTTGATGAGAAAAAGAAAAATCAACCAAAAAAGTCCATCGTGACTTTTAATCCCTTCGAATTTGACGGCTCTCATTTTTTTTTTTACGTTTGAAAACCTTCAAACATTACTAGTGGTCAAACCTCTTTGTTAAAAGATTCGTACAACAGTTCTCACATCGTTTCAAGATTTATATTACTCTACTTTGTGAGAGTAGCTTTCCTTCTCGCTGAATCTTCTACTATCTTTTCAAATAATTTTCCTGCTCAGTGTGTTTTATTCATTTATCAACAGCTTTTGACTTTTCGGTCATTATGAAAATAGGTAAAGATATAAATACGAGATCACGTCGCACCAAGAAAAACATAAATATTTTATAACTCACCGTGGTTGAGGCGAAAGAAATAAGTAAACTGAATTCCACCTACCCTTAAGAGAACAGTCCTCGAAGAAAAAAAAAAAACCCCATGAACACTTTAAGATGATTCCAGGGTCGATTAGTTCCGACCGTGGACACCACGTCGCGCTGCTCAAAAAGTCAACAGTTTTTTGTTAAATTTGACGAATTTACGCAAAAAACACACATTTTAGAAACGTCAGCACCTGCAAGCATACTTCAGGAAGATACCCTGAAAGTTTCAGACTGAAACACTCAAAAATAAAGCCGGAAATGAAAAACGGAACTTCCCGTAAGCCGCAATGTGTGCGAGTGAGGCAGATAGACGTATCATCACTCGCGCTCACTCTCACTCACTAAGCTTATGGCGAAACGAATTTCATAATTTACGGCTTTAATTTTAAACCAATTTTGCTCATTTAAGGCTCAAAAAATCCAAAAAAAAATTTTGCAGGTGCTGACGTTGTTGGATTTTGCGTTTTATCTATGGTTTCAGTTTAAAACGCCAAAAACACGACTTTTCCAAAAAGCGACTAGTGGCGCTATCCATCGGATTGAAATCTGGAAAAGTTTCGCCTGGAATCACCTTAAAGAAATAAGAAGAAGATGAAAAAAAAAACAATCGTTCATTCGCTAACATCTGATGCTTGTATATATAATCAACTCGTTTGACAGAAAAAAGTTCAGTCTAGAAATTCATCGCACCACTCATTTTGTGTGCTCATGTCTCTGAAGTGTTTTGAAAAAGACTGAATTCCAAATTCCGCATCGTTTTGACTGACCTCAGTATGCCAGTATTTCGTGCCTCACTTTACAACAATTCCTTTGCTAAATTACGTCTGTCGTGGTCTTAAAATCCTCTTCTTCACTGCACACCACTAAAATTCCACGAATACTTCTTTTTGTTTTGTTTTTTCTTTCAAAACTGCGTGTTCGTTAAATTTCAGACCTATTCGTTAAGAATTCTTGAATCAGTTTTTTTTGCTCTCTTCCCCCCCCCCCCCCAAATCACTTTCAACTTAATCTTTATACACCGCTGCAAATTATTTTAGGAGCAGTTTTCTTAAATATTCAATTCAGCGCAGTTCTCTTATCATATAGAACTTCTTATGTTTGCTCAGTCTTGTTTTTTTTTTTTTTCCAATTATTTTTTTTTTTTTTTAACCAAAACTTGTGGTGGCGTTTTGAGAACCTCCCTTTTTCTGATTCATTGAGACGTAGAGGGTGTTTCTTTTTAGTCAGTTTTTTGTCCTTGCAAATCACTGCGGTCGCAAAAGGTTTAGGAGCTGAACCCCTTATCACACTCGGTATGTGTTTAAATTGGTTCTGATAGTTGAGAATTCTCACACATGGCGTTGCTCAAGCCATGCAACAACAGCAATGCTAACGCAAGGCGATGCTAAGCCTTATAGAAATTTACAGGCGTTAGCATTGCTGTGTTGCATGGCTTGAGCAACGCCATGTGTGAGAATTCTCAACTATCAGAACCAATTTAAACACATACCGAGTGTGATAAGGGGTTCAGCTCCTAAACCTTTTGCGACCGCAGTGATTTGCAAGGACAAAAAACTGACTAAAAAGAAACACCCTCTACGTCTCAATGAATCAGAAAAAGGGAGGTTCTCAAAACGCCACCACAATTTTTGGGTTTAAAAAAAAAAAAATAATAATTGGAAAAAAAAAAAAACAAGACTGAGCAAACATAAGAAGTTCTATATGATAAGAGAACTGCGCTGAATTGAATATTTAAGAAAACTGCTCCTAAAATAATTTGCAGCGGTGTATAAAGATTAAGTTGAAAGTGATTTGGGGGGGGGGGGAAGAGAGCAAAAAAAACTGATTCAAGAATTCTTAACGAATAGGTCTGAAATTTAACGAACACGCAGTTTTGAAAGAAAAAACAAAACAAAAAGAAGTATTCGTGGAATTTTAGTGGTGTGCAGTGAAGAAGAGGATTTTAAGACCACGACAGACGTAATTTAGCAAAGGAATTGTTGTAAAGTGAGGCACGAAATACTGGCATACTGAGGTCAGTCAAAACGATGCGGAATTTGGAATTCAGTCTTTTTCAAAACACTTCAGAGACATGAGCACACAAAATGAGTGGTGCGATGAATTTCTAGACTGAACTTTTTTCTGTCAAACGAGTTGATTATATATACAAGCATCAGATGTTAGCGAATGAACGATTGTTTTTTTTTCATCTTCTTCTTATTTCTTTAAGGTGATTCCAGGCGAAACTTTTCCAGATTTCAATCCGATGGATAGCGCCACTAGTCGCTTTTTGGAAAAGTCGTGTTTTTGGCGTTTTAAACTGAAACCATAGATAAAACGCAAAATCCAACAACGTCAGCACCTGCAAAATTTTTTTATGGATTTTTTGAGCCTTAAATGAGCAAAATTGGTTTAAAATTAAAGCCGTAAATTATGAAATTCGTTTCGCCATAAGCTTAGTGAGTGAGAGTGAGCGCGAGTGATGATACGTCTATCTGCCTCACTCGCACACATTGCGGCTTACGGGAAGTTCCGTTTTTCATTTCCGGCTTTATTTTTGAGTGTTTCAGTCTGAAACTTTCAGGGTATCTTCCTGAAGTATGCTTGCAGGTGCTGACGTTTCTAAAATGTGTGTTTTTTGCGTAAATTCGTCAAATTTAACAAAAAACTGTTGACTTTTTGAGCAGCGCGACGTGGTGTCCACGGTCGGAACTAATCGACCCTGGAATCATCTTAAAGTGTTCATGGGTTTTTATTTTTTCTTCGAGGACTGTTCTCTTAAGGGTAGGTGGAATTCAGTTTACTTATTTCTTTCGCCTCAACCACGGTGAGTTATAAAATATTTATGTTTTTCTTGGTGCGACGTGATCTCGTATTTATATCTTTACCTATTTTCATAATGACCGAAAAGTCAAAAGCTGTTGATAAATGAATAAAACACACTGAGCAGGAAAATTATTTGAAAAGATAGTAGAAGATTCAGCGAGAAGGAAAGCTACTCTCACAAAGTAGAGTAATATAAATCTTGAAACGATGTGAGAACTGTTGTACGAATCTTTTAACAAAGAGGTTTGACCACTAGTAATGTTTGAAGGTTTTCAAACGTAAAAAAAAAAATGAGAGCCGTCAAATTCGAAGGGATTAAAAGTCACGATGGACTTTTTTGGTTGATTTTTCTTTTTCTCATCAAATAAAGCATTCGATTCAGAAACACGTCTTTCTTGCACAAGATGATGAAATGTTCAAGAACAAGAGAAAAAATACAGGCGGCTGTAAATTTCACCAACTGTGACTAAAATTAAAATTAATGAAAAAGAAGTAAGGAGTGCGTCCGCGAAAAGCATACAAAATAAAAAAAAGTCTAATGGTGATCGCTGTGCTCACAAAAACAAAAAAAAAAAAACAAAAAAAAAAAAAAAAAAAAATAATAGTTGAACGAAAACGAAAAAGTAAAATTTGAAGACCACGAGTAAACACCGCGAGTTAACAAAATAAGTGAAATGTCATACATTTCTCGATTAAACTGATTTTCTACTAAAAGCGATGGTGTGCAGTTTCCTCGTCGCTCGATTGAAAGTGCCGAACTGCCGAAGAACTACTAAGACTCGAAAAGAGCAAAAATAAAGTGCGATTTTACCAACTTCATTGGAAGTCTTCGTCTCGTTCAAACGACCTCGAAGGATTCGACAGTTAAGGCAATGCTGTATCCCCCCCCCATCCCCACTCTTTTTGTATCAGGTTTAAAATATACGTCTACCTCGAGGAAGCTGGCGAATTGTTCGAGTGCGAGCAAAAAAAAATGCAGGCTTTTTTTTTTTTTTTTTCCCCCCCCCATGAACTGTAAATAAAATTCAAAAACTCAATCTCTCTATATAGATACATGTGAGTGCTGACACGAAAATAAAAGAAATTAAAAAGGAATGATCATTGCTGTACGCATATTTTGCACCAGCAAAATACAATAATATAATATTAAAAAAATGGAAACGAGAACGAAAATGTGCAGATCTTGAGTAAAAATGGAGCATAGAGATGAGTGGTGATACCATGCTTTCCTCGATTGAATAGATTTACCTGAACCAAGCGCCTCGAAGTTGATTCCGCGTCGTTCGGCCGTTCGATTGAAAGAGCTGAAGTGACAACAAACTGAGTCCATGGAAGCGTCTCAAAAGGAGAGAGGGGGGGGGGGAGTGCAATTTTACCAAATCAAGTATTTTTTATCTCCTTCCAATGACCGTGAGAGAGCTGAAGAGTGTTGCCACTTTTGCGGTTGAAAGTTGGATCTTTTTACATTGATTCTTCTGGGAAATATACGACCCAAAGCTGTACATCTGGCAACACTGACGGAATACTGGCATACTGAGGTCAGTCGAAACGCTGGCATCTGAATAACTGATTTCATACCTGTCTAGCCGAGCAGAGAGTAACACACACACCCACACACTCACACACACATGTCAATGAAACCACTCAAACTTTGATTCTTCATACAATTACAAATTGAAGAAATCTAAAATCTTGATTTCGCGATGCAATCCTGATTCAAACGAGTAAATTTTTACTTTTAGGACGTTACCGTGGCGCGTGCTAAAGGAATGAGAAATGCGATATTCCGGCTCTTGCTGACAAGTCGGCCCCACTATTCAAAACAGTGCCCTTGTATGCTCCTACCGTAGTGTGCTGTACGATCATCGAATTGGAGACCGCATAAAGCATAAAATGTAGGTGATTAAGGATGAGAACACACCAGTTTAAATCTCCTCACAGTAAGGCGTTCTGATGTGTTCAAAGAAAAAATGTGGCTCAAAGAAACTTTTTTTCGTTTTGGCTTTAATGTTTGAAATTTAAACAGGTATTTTTACTTTTACAATTCCTTAAAAATAATTCTTCCTCTGTAGGAAAATGTCACTTTGAAAAGTACATTCCTATTCTTTATTTTCCAATTTATGACTATTCTTTTTTCATTTCTTTTTCAATCATACCTGCGGATGGTCGCGCCCGTTCTTTTTAGCCACGGATTTTTCATCATCACAGATCCTGCATCAAAACCTCTCTCCCGTCCTACAACGACGGTTGGTACAATCATTAGATTGTGCAATACCTAGTATTGTTATCCTGTCATTAGATGTTTTTTAAATGCTTGGGTACTGATGGTGGAAAAAAGTGACTCAACGTGTTCAGGCCGGTCTTGCATTTTTTTTTTTCTTTTTTTCTCTTTTTAGTTCTATTACTTTGTTTTTATTTCTTTTTTTTTTTTAATTGAGAGTGAGGGATCATTTTTTGGGTTTTTTGCGTTCAAATTACGAGCCTCATTTATTCTATGAAAAATGACAAAGAAACAAAATGATTCGGAATTTGAGTTTTGACGTCTTTTTTTTTTTTTTTTTTTTCGTGAGAATTAAAAACTTTATTTTGTTAGAAAAATATTAGCTCGTGAATTTACAATCAAATCAAAAGTGCATAAATTAAATAAGTTTTGTGTACTGTGTGTGTATACCATGCCTAATGACTTGTAAAAGATTCGGATTTTGTAAATAACGCTTCAACACAGAGATCCACGATTATGAACTTCTAAGGAAGGTTCGCTCCTCTTTCTTTAACACGCAGTAATATTGCATGTTTTTTTTCCCCCTCCCCTCTCAGTGCCAGTACGTCGGTTTAGACATTCAGTAGAAAAAAAAGAAAAAACTGGATGATAATCACAGCAGTTCAAAATCTCATACTTCCGTTGAATAAATGTCAAAGAAACATAAAGATAAGTGTATATTTAAGTTTTGAGGTTTTTTTTTTCTTTCTTTCTTCCTTTCTTTCATGAGGAATAAAAACTTCGTTTCGTTAGAAAAATAATAGCTTGTAAATCTACAATCATATCCAAAGTGCATAAAATGAAAGAGTTTTGTGTATACCTGCTTAGTGATTTGTAAAAGATCCAGCTTTTTGAAATAATGCATCATCACAGAGATCCACGATCCTGAACTTCATAGTTAGGTTCGCTCTGCTTCCTCTCCCCTTCGTAGCAAGTGCAACGGATTAGAGACTCGGTAAAAAAAAAAAAAAAAAAAAAAAAAATACCGTGTATGATAAATGCAGTTCCAATTTTCTTGCTCGGACGAGGACAACTATCAGTGCAACAATCGCATCGATAGCACCAATTCCCCCCCCTTTATTTCTTCAAATTTATTTTAACTTTATCTCCAATCCTCTTCAGATACTTTTTGGATCAGTTTTATTATTTTCAATTTCGCGCAAATCTCCGACGGTATAGAAGTTCTTCTTATCCCTCAGCCTTGTTTATTTATTTTTATTAGTTTATTTATTGATCTATTAAATTTTCATTTTATTTTTCAGGTTAACCAAAACTTGTGGTGATATCTTGAAAACCTCATTTTTTTTCTTTTTTCTCCAAATCACTGATCACAATACAAAGTTTTAGGTTTTAAACACCTTGCTGCAATAATTCTGTATTAGCAATGGTTCAGATAAATTAAATTCTCAGCTCCTTTGTCTTTACTGAATTATCTATTTCAATTCAGTGCAAAAGAATATTTCGCTATATTTTTTTTTTTTCTTATTTTTGTGAAACAAACAAAACCAAAACTTGAGAATTTTTTACGGATCCAGCGACAGTCCCATAATAAGCTTCTCTTTGGTCACACATACCGTTCCAAAATCTTGCTCGGAAGAGGACAATTGTCGGGTGCAACAATCGTATCGAGAGCACCAATTTTTTCTCCCCCTTTATTTCTTCAAATTTATTTTAACTTTATCGCCAATCCTTTTCAGATACTTCTTCCTTCAGTTTTATTATTTTCAACTTCGCGCAACTCTCCGATGGTAGAGAAGTTCTTCTTATCCCTCAGCCTTGTTTATTTATTTTTATTATTTTATTTATTGATCTATTAAATTTTCATTTTTTTTTTTCATTTAACCAAAACTTGTGGTGATGTCTTGAAAACTTCACTTTTTTTTTTTTTCTCCAAATCACTCATCACAATAGTTTTAGGTTTTTAACACCTTGCTGCAACATTTCTGTATTTAAATGGGTTGGATAAATTAAATTCTCTGCTCCTTTCTCTATGCTGAATTTATCCATTTCAATTCAGTGCAAAAGAATTTCACGATATTTTTTTCTTTCCTATATTTTTTTGAAACAAACAAAACCCAAAAATTCAGCTTTTTTGGATCCAGCTACAGTCCCATAATAATCTGCTCTTTGGTCACCCATACCTCCATACAGGTAACAGCACTTAAATTTTGAACTAACGGATCTTTATTTTTGCCATTATTATTATTATTATTATTATTTTCACTCTAGAGTTTAAAAATGTATCATTTTTCTCCTAAGGAAGGTTCCATGGTCCTGAGACACGCTTACAAAGAGCTAAGGGATAGTTGGAAGGTGCCAGTGAAGAATCTGACACATGCTTTTGGTGGCAACCTCATTGTAGTCGAAATTAGCGCTGGATTGAAGACTGATGGAAAGAGGGTTTTGGGAGCACAAATTGTAGAAGTTGTGCCATAAAAGTTGGATCAAATTGGATCTGCCATACTACCGTTCTGTGTAGGTTGCTTTAGTTGTTTTTTCTGTACTTTTGTTTTGTTTTTGTTTTTGTTTTGTACTTCGTCATTTATGTGTTTTGTTCTTTTTTTTCAAGTCTCTCTCTAGCGAGGGTAGTATCCGATTCCGTTCCGTTTTCCTAAATAGAAGATTTGTGGTTCTATCTGAACATCATCAAGAGTTCGAATCTCATCAATGTTGATGCAGACAGAAATCAAATGTTGATGCTTGGACGATGACAACTGTCAGGTGCAAAAACACATCGGAGCAAAAATCCCCTCTTTTTTTATTTGCACTTTTTCATTTTTTAATTTAACTAATTCTATTAAAATGGAGCTCTATGGTCCTGGAGACGAATGAAAAGTATAAGCAGCAGCTACCTGTTTCGGGTGACAAAGGCATAGAAGGCGAATTTAGCGTGTCATCGAAGACTGAAAAAGAAGAGGAGTGGGACAATCAATCTGAAAGGATTTGAATTGAAAGATTAATTTGATCTTTTGTAAAGTGAGTAGTGAGTAAGAGTCTTTTCACTTCCTCTACATGATTACTGAGTTTTACTTACAGTATTTTTTGTTTTTATTTCCTTCGTATTTCCCAGTTTTCCGAATGTACATTATCAATATTATAATTTTATTTTCTCCAGCGGACAATTTTTATCTGATTATAATGCCTATTGTACTGGGCTGTATTTACGCCAATTGAACTTCATATGTGTTTTTGCTGATCAAGTGCAAAGAATATGCCTGTCACGTATAAGTTGAAAGACAAAGGTAATCATAACATACAAGGAGATTTCTACTCAAAAATGTTTTTTGTCATCTACCGATTAAAATGGAAAAAAATTTAAAAAAAAAAAATGAATTTATAGGTATAATCGTAGTGTGGTGGGGTTTAAATTTAAACTAACGGTGCATTTGCTGATATAGCAGAAGAGTCTTTCCTTTTTTTTCCTCGCGATCTCAGTTGTGATAAACTATATTTCCCTTAAAACTTCTTCTGCTAATTGCAAAATATATTATTTTTTCCCCTTCACGAATATGCTGTTATTTTTGTTTCTATTTCTAGTTGCTCTGGCGAGGAAATAGATTGAATGTATGTTTCAGTGAAGACTCTAATGCATGCTTTTGGTATGTCAGTCACATTGAAGGAGAAACTGGCGCTGGAATGGAGAATGTGGAAAATGGGGCTGTGTCATGACAGCTGGATCAAATCGGATGTGCCTACTACCGTCCGGTGCAGGATGCTTCAGTTTTTTGTTTTTTGTTTTTTTTTTTTGTTTTTTTTTTGTTTCTTTTTTTCGTTGCTCTGGCGAGGAAATAGATGGGATTTTCCAGTGAAGACTCTGATGCATGCTTTTGGTATGTCAGTCAAATTGAAGGGGAAACTGGCGCTGGATTGGAGACCGTAAAAAATGGGGTTGTGGAACGTTCTGGAAGCTGTGTCATGAAAGCTGGATCAAATCGGATGTGCCTACTACCGTCCGGTGCAGCATGCTTTAGTTTTATGTTTTTTGGTTTTTGTTTTTAGTTTTTTTTTTGTTTTGTTTCTTTTTCTAGTTGCTCTGGCGAGGAAATAGATGGGATTTTCCAGTGAAGACTCTGATGCATGCGTTTGGTATGTCACTCAAATTGAAGGGGAAACTGGCGCTAGATTGGAGACCGTAAAAAATGGGGGTTTTGGAACGTTCTGAAAGCTGGATTAA
This sequence comes from Trialeurodes vaporariorum, assembly GCA_011764245.1. Lineage (NCBI taxonomy): Eukaryota > Metazoa > Arthropoda > Insecta > Hemiptera > Aleyrodidae > Trialeurodes > Trialeurodes vaporariorum. Next base: position 71,783,116 of record VMOF01000111.1, read on the forward strand.
ATCGGATGTGCCTACTACCGTCCGGTGCAGGATGCTTTAGTTTTTTGTTTTTTTTTTTTTTTTTGTTTTTGTTTTTTTTTGTTTATTTTTGTTTTTTGTTTTGTGTTTTGTTTCTTTTTCTAGTTGCTCTGACGAGAAAATAGATGGGATTTTCCAGTAAAGACTCTGATGCATGCTTTTGGTATGTCAGTCAAATTGAAGGGGAAACCCGCGCTGGATTGGAGACCGTAAAAAATGGGGTTGTGGAACGTTCTGGAAGCTGTGTCATGAAAGCTGGATTAAATCGGATGTGCCTACTACCGTCCGGTGCAGGATGCTTTAGTTTTTTTTTGTTTTTTTTTTTTTTTTTTTTTTTCTAGTTGCTCTGGCGAGGAAATAGATGGAATGTTCCAATGAAGGTTCTGATGCATGCTTTTGGTATGTCAGTCAAATTGAAGGGGAAACCCGCGCTGGATTGGAGACCGTAAAAAATGGGCTTGTGGAACGTTCTGGAAGCTGTGTCATGAAAGCTGGATTAAATCGGATGTGCCTACTACCGTCCGGTGCAGGATGCTTTAGTTTTTTTTTTGTTTTTTTTTTGTTTTGTTTTTTTTTTTAGTTGCTCTGGCGAGGAAATAGATGGAATGTTCCAATGAAGGTTCTGATGCATGCTTTTGGTATGTCAGTCAAATTGAAGGGGAAACCCGCGCTGGATTGGAGACCGTAAAAAATGGGCTTGTGGAACGTTCTGGAAGCTGTGTCATGAAAGCTGGATTAAATCGGATGTGCCTACACCGTCTGGTGCAGGATGCTTTAGTTTTTTTTTTTTTTTTTTTTTTTTTTTTTTTTTTTGTTTTGTTTCTTTTTCTAGTTGCTCTGGCGAGGAAATAGATGGGATTATCCAGTGAAGACTCTGATGCATGCTTTTGGTATGTCAGTCGAATTGAAGGGGAAACTGGCACTAGATTGGAGACCGTAAAAAATGTGGTTGTGGAACGTTGTAAAAGCTGTGTCATGAAAGCTGGATCAAAGCGGATGTGCCTACTACCGTCTACCGTCCGGTGCAGGATGCTTTAGTTTTTGGTTTTGTTTTGTTTTTGTTTTTTGTTTTTTTTTTTGTTTTTTTTTTTTTATTCTTTAGTCGTTCTGGCGAGGAAATAGATGGAATGTTCCAATGAAGGTTCTGATGCATGCTTTTGGTATGTCAGTCAAATTGAAGGGGAAACCTGCGCTGGATTGGAGACCCTAAAAAATGGGCTTGTGGAACGTTGTAAAAGCTGTATCATAAAAGCTGGATCAAATCGTATGTGCCATACTACCGTCCGGTGCAGGATGCTTTTTTTTTTTTTTAAATGTTGTTTTTTTTTTAATTTTTATTTTTTTAATATGTTTTTTGTTTCTTTTGCATGTTTCCGTTTCCCCTCTGTTGAGGTATGATACTGGTTCCGTTCCGTTTTCCTAGATCGAAGATTTGTGGTTTAATCTGAACATCATCGGGAGTCCAAATCTCATCGGTTGTCCGCAAGGCTGCATATATACATTCAGAGAGCAAATTTTCATGCTTGGACTTTAACAACTGTCGGGTGTAACAATCGCAACAGAGCACCAATCTCACCGTTCGTCCCCCCCTTTTTTTGTGAAATGCACTTTGTCATGTTGTAAACTAACTCATTTCTTTCCCAATCTAGCTCCATGGTCCTACAAAACGAATGAAAATGATGCACTGCTGCTACCTGTTTTCGGAGACGAATGCATAGATGGCGAGTTTTGCATGACATCCAAGACAGTGGAAAAGAAAAGAAGTTGGGATGCATATCATTATTTTTTGTTTGATTGATTTTTCTTTAGCTGCTAATTTTATTCAGTTTATAGGGGTTCTATGGGTGTTTTAAAAGATCAAAAAGGCAGCAGTTAACTTATTTTTTTTATTTCTTCAAAATATCGGAGAACTTAGCTTGTCTTCTACCAATCGAAAAGAGGAAAAAATGACAAATTAAAGAAATAATAGGTAATAAATGTAGGGTGGTATATACTACCAAGGCATCGGCCATAGTGCCATCATTTTCTACCTACTATTGGGTTTCCTATCTCAATCAGCTCCATCTGCAGGAGGTGTTTTCGCAACATCACACAAGAATAAGAAGAAGCATACAATTGCCATAAGATTTAGGCGGCAACGGCCGCCAATACGGTCTCCCGTTTGAAATCATTTTATGAGTTTGGGAGTGAATTTTAGTGATTTCTAGTGTGCTAATCGTTACTTCTACAGGGGTGTACCTTATTATCAACAATAAATAAGACTTTAGCAAAAGTTTGCAACAGCTCTGTTACGTTGATTCATTGGTGGCTTGTGATCCTTCTAGGATGGGGCTCTTGCTAATTTTTGCTTTTAGTTCATTTTTGCGTGAAAAACGCACGGAAATGACGATGACTAAACTAAATAATCAAGAAATTCATTCTTAGACGAACGAAATGACTTCAAGGTTTAATTAAGGCGTAAAGGCGCAGGTGCCATGGTAGATTCCTATTGAATTTAATACTTTCCTTTGTAAAAGGGGTTTTGTCTATAGAGTCGAGAGAGAGAGAGACTTATTTATATTATACATGATTTATCATCTATAAACTTTCAATGTAAATTGTAATTACAAAGAAAACTTAAAACAAGTAATTCTAACCTAGAAATGTAGATAGAGGACCTTTGGTAGGTCCTATGATCCTTAGAGAGCCTAGAGGGCCTATGTAGATGTATAGACCATTTTTATAGAGGTTGAAAACGATGAATTTTGCGCGATGACTGCTTTCACTGATATTTTGCCAGGTGTCCGGAAGTTTCGGCGCGAAAATTTCGGCGCCGGAAATCTCGGCGCAAGAATTTCGGCGCGGGGAAATTTCGGCGCGAGGAGATCTCGGCGCACGGAAATCTCGGCGCCTGATTTTTTTTCAAGCGGTAAAGTTAAGTAACGTCGAGTGTAGTTAGTACTTGGATTGATTAGGGGGAGACCGTTTTTTTTCAAGCTGTAAAGTTAAGTAACGTCAAGCGTAGTTAGTACTTGGATCTATTATGGGGAGGCCGTTTTTTTTCTTCAGTAAAATCATAATATTTTCAACTTTTCCTTTACACTTATCCAGGCTTAGGACTGGCCAAGAATTTTTTTAGGGGGGACCCCCCTCCCCCTAAAGAACACTCTTGGGCGTGTTTAAAAAGTTTTTGTGAGGGGTGTAGATGGCCCGTTGTCAATTTTTTAAAAATGTGCTAAAAGAGAATGAATAAATAGATAAATATGTAGCATATAAATAGGTATTGCGGGTGTATACTGCCCTTGTCGAATAAATTAGAGAAAATTTAATATTGCAAGTTGTGAGCAATTCCTCGAAGAAGATTCCTCATTTTGAAGGAAAGGTTTGAAACATTATGAATTTTCTGAAGAAAAATAACGGTCTCCCCATAATCGATCCAAGTACTAACTACGCTTGACGTTACTTAACTTTACAGCTTGAAAAAAAAAGGTCTCCCCATAATCAATCCAAGTACTAACTACACTCGACGTTACTTACCTTTACCGCTTGAAAAAAAAATCAGGCGCCGAGATTTCCGTGCGCCGAGATCTCCCCGCGCCGAAATTTCCCCGCGCCGAAATTTCCCCGCGCCGAAATTTTTGCTCCGAGATTTCCGGCGCCGACATTTCCGCGCCGAAACTTCCTAGATTCGATACCTGCGTTGAACCACCATTACGAACTTGCTTCATAGCAGTTATGTGAGTTTATTCCTAAATTTTAGTCTTATTTTTTTGTGCTTTTTCATGATTTTCGCTGGTTATTACATCAGATTGGACTGCATTTGCTCACTGCAAAATTTTGCAAGAGCCCCATTTTTTTTTTCAATCTATAACTAATGAGCTATAACTTTAGAGTGGCAGCGGGCTGGTCCACCTTGTGCCACACAGGGTAGAAGGGATCCCGGGAAAAAGCGGAATTTGGACGGCAGATTCCAAGGTTTGAGGTTAAATTTTGAACGCCGTTTCCGGCGATGCCCGAGTTTGTTTATGAAACGACCGGAAACGACCTACAAAACTTAACCTCAAAATCGATTTTTACGGCAAGATGGCGGCGCCCTAGGTGACAACAATGAACCAGCGGAACGTTCCTTGGTGTGCCACTCTAAAGTTATAGCTCATTGTCCATAACCGCATACGCACAGCACAGTGCCCCGGTCCGATGAATTCTAAAGAACGCTACTAACCTACACCGAGAAAAAAGAGCAGTAGCGATTACCACGAATGGGGTGGAATTTACCATTCCGCATGCCTCTATTTGCTACAACGTGAAGCATAGATCATGTACACCAATTAGGAATGGTAAACACTACCGTTGACGATAACGGTGACGTGGACCATAAGACGAGGCTCAGAGACCCACAGGAATGGTGCATCTCACCTTTCGGATTTTTAAAGAGGGCCACTTCTTTCTGTCACGACGATCTCTCTCTTTAGATCATCAAAGATTTAGAACAAACAGTCTGCATATTTTTTACAACCAATTACTCATTTATTTATATTGTGATAAGTGGCATAAGTACTTTTAGAAGTCTCAAAAAAAAAAAAAAAAAAAAAAAAAAAAAAAAAAAAGGAAAATATAAAATGGAAATTTTGCTGCCTCCCGACTACCTGTCGCGGACAAACTTTGACGACCAGACCGGGATTTGAACCTACAACCTATCAAATGCTAATCGAGAACCCTAACCACTACACTGCGCCTGACCTATTTAAAAAAAAATAAAAAATAAAAAATAAAAAATAAGTGGGATGCTTAAAATAACATACCAGTATCCAAGCTAATTTAAAAAAATAAATAAAAATAAAATAAAAAATAAGCTGGATGCGCTTAAAATAACAAAACAGTATCTATTGATGAACCAAAAACACGAGGATTTCACATACCGATTTGTTGATTTAACATAAATTATTAAATCATCTAATTTTATTTTTCCCAGTTTGACCTAACCTAACCCGCAATTTTCAGTAAGGAGTTAATGAGTGTCGGCAGCCACTAAAACGGTATAATTAGAGTTTCATGAAACACCGAGGGCTCTCTCATCATTCAGTTCTTCAACCGCTTGACCGCAAAAACTCCAGAGGTGGTTAGTGCTATTTGGCATTATCCTGTTGCTGGCAATTTGAACTGATGCAACAATAATAACAGAATCGATTTCTTTGAGATTCAATATTGAATCCATCGAATATAGATTATTGTACGTAGGTTTAAATGGGAAGAATATCCGTTGTTCAGGGCTGCCGTTTTGCGTATAATCAATGCTATTTTTCTATTTACCGATGATTCCACCGGTTGAGAAAAGATTACACAGTGCAGTTCAGTGCATGACTTTAATGCACGAAAATACTCTGATCTGTAATCTTTCCTTAATTGGTGGAGACTCCGTTGATTAATTAAAATTTCCGCAAGTTTTTAAAAGTCATCGACGACTCCACCGGTTGAGGAAAGATTACAGATGCGAGTATTTTAGTTTATTACAGTCATTCACTGAACTGAACTGTGTAATCTTTTCTCAACCGGTGGAATCATCGATGAATTGAAAAATAGCATTGATTATACGCAAAACGGCAGCCCTGCCGTTGTTGCCAATGTTCACGAATCGCCACTAAAAAACTCCATACGTACGAGAACCACACACATAAATCAAATTTAATTCTTACATAAAATGAATATACTGCCATCAAACATACTTTGAAACCACTTGGGGTAGCCAAGAATTTTTGACGGAAGGGGGGGGGGTTCGATGGTCCGAATATTGTCAAGATAGGTCCAAAGATACCAAGTTTGTAAAATTTCACTGAAAACGCAATAAATCATTTTTTTTTTTTTTTTATTTATTTATTTTTTTTTTTTGGGAAAATTTTGCTGCGAAGGGGGGACTTTCAGACTCCCTGTACCCTCTCCTGGTAACGTCACTGTTTGAAACAATCAATCTATGATATTAAAAGTAACTAGACATTATTTTATGGAGTTTAACGCTTGATGCGCTATTTGCTCTATTCAAATTTCAAAATTTCCGTACCTCTGTGCGATGACCTTGAAAAGGCTCTTGTAGGTAGATAAAGAGGGAAAATATTTGTGAGGTCATCCAATACTGTCTCAATACATACCCGGCTGCTCCTTTAGAAAAAGTGGGGTTAGAGTTCGTCTTGGTGTACGTAAGCTTATGGAATGCTTACAGCGTTATCGAGTATTTGGTGTTTTTTTTTTTTTTTTTTTTTTTTTTTTTTTTTTTTTTTTTTTAAGATCAACTAAGATTAGAAAAGTACGTCTGTCATGAAAGTTTTGGGCCTAGTCACTTCCCTAAAACAGTAAAAGAGTTGAAAATTGCATTTAAAGAGGATAAATCACGATTTTACATTTCACAAACATTTTGTTCTCCATAAGCGTACGTGTACTAAGACAACCTTAACCTCAAAGAAGCAGCCAGGTATGTACAATGAGCTATAACTTTACACAGAAAAAAATGGACGTGCTCCAGACACAAACTGTCCGTGTTCTAGACACGAATGTACACACCAGTGCGGGAACGAGTTCTGAGCGCAATCTATTTAGGTTGAGTTTGCGTCTGAAACGCATGCCGTCGTGTCCAGAACCTGAAATGTTTATGCTCTGAGCACGTTACGTACTGGTGTGTATACTGTATATAGATCGTGTCTGGAGCACATCCTTTTTTTTCTGAGTAGAGTGGCACATCAAGGAACGTTCCGCTGGTTCATTGTTGTCACGTAGGGCACCGCCATCTTGCCGTAAAAATCGATTTTGAGGTTAAGTTTTGTTGGTTGTTTCCGGTCGTTTCGTAAACAAACTCGGGCATCGCCGGAAACGGCCTGCAAAATTTAACCTCAAACCTTGGAATCTGCCGTCAAAATTCCCGCCAAATTCCGAACGACCTACAAAATTTAACCTCAAACCTTGGAATCTGCCGTCCAAATTCCGCTTTCTCCCGGGATTCCTTCTACCCTGTGTGGCACAAGGTGGATCAGCCCGCTGCCACTCTGAAGTTATAACTCATTGGGTATATACTGTTGAGACGGTAGTACTGGATCATCTCGATCGCGAGTCGTGAACGATGAAATCGGAGACAGAAGAAAGAATTGTAAGTATTAGACGAACACAAAAACTATGTGAGTTGAGTGTCCGTTGCAGCTTCGAGCATAGATATAGGTAATGAATTTAGGAAAGAATCTAAATTCACTTTCGCACACTTCCCTTATGCCTTTAACCTTCTAACGCCAAATCCAGCAGTCTTCGCTTGACTTTCCGTTTTTTTTTTTTTTTTTTTTTTTTTTTTTTTTTTTTTTTTTTTTTTTTTTTTTTTTTTCCAGCCAGGAGTAACAATTTTATGATTAATAATAAAAGCGCTATAATTAATTTTTTTTTTCACATTTTCTTATATGGTAAAAAGGATTTTAGGACCGTAAAACGAAACAGAGAGTCCACAGAATTCATAATTATCCGGTGAGAAGATTAACCTTTGCACCGGTGTGCAAGGCTGCTTTCAAGGCCTCCAGAATTCAATTTCGAGCATAAATAAGTAATCTGGAAGGCTGAGCGCGTGTAGAAGATACATGAGTTTATTGCTGCACGGCTACAAAGTGTATGTACGTGCCGCGCTCCGACCGACTGCTTGGCTTGCCAGGTTGCTGATGCTATATTGCCAGGTTATAAAACGGTGAAATGCACGCCAAGTGTGAAATATGCAGCTTAGTGCTTGTTTATTATATCCGTCACAAAAGAGAGGGAATGAGAGGGTTTGGGGGGGGGGAGAGAGAGAGAGTGAGAGAGAGAGACAGAGAGAGAGAGAGAGAGAGAGAGAGAGAGAGAGAGAGAGAGAGAGAGAGAGAGAGAGAGAGAGAGAGAGAGAGAGAGAGAGAGAGAGAGAGAGAGAGAGGAGAGAAGAGAGAGAGAGAGAGAGAGAGAGAGAGAGAGAGAGAGAGAGAGAGAGAGAGAGAGAGAGAGAGAGAGAGAGAGACAGAGAGAGAGAGACAGAGAGAGAGAGACAGAAAAAAAGCGGAAAGGGTGGGGGAGTGGCGGTGATGCGGGGGCGTGGGTGTTTGAAGGGGGAAGGGGGAAGGGTGTAAAGACCTCGCGCAATTTAAAAACGGAGCAAAATCGAAGACCTTCGCTCGTTGCACTTTATTCTTTACTTTTTATACACCCCAAGCGCAACGCCATTCATAAAAAGTTTCCGTTCTGGAGACATTTGATAGTTGTCAAGCTACTATAATTTTAAATGTTAATCAAGCCAGTAATTATGAAGCGCCAAGCCCCTCTTCTCTTAAAAAGCGATGCGGTATAGGCAGGCAGGAAGTTAAGGCAAGGGAGGCGCGGCGGGAGCTGGGAGGCAAAAGGTAAAGGGGTGCCATGAATAAAATCTATGCTTGCGCCGCGCACCACCACAACATTTGATCTGAAAGTTTTGTGTTAACTGTGTTTAGAGGAATAATAAAAGAAACTTGTTAATGAATGTCATTCCTGTTCAAAGCGTTTTACGCCGCACGCTGCACGCTGCGCCACTCTCCCTCTCCCCACTCATACCTCTACGAACCCCCACCACGACAACATCCAACCCCCTCCCCCTTCTTCCACATCGCAACCACTGCCACCACCGCCACTGAGGACGGCGAGCGCGGTGCTCTCTGACTTCTCTTTTGAGGGAAGTAAATTAACCGTAAGTTTCTCGACGTGCTTCTTGCGCTAAGTACGCTTTTCCTTACCACCGCACTGGGCTGCGTAGTGTAGTGTATACGGAGCCTCTACAGCGCAGAGCGGAGGGGGGAGGGGGGAATGGTGGCTGCTGGTAGCATGGCATGGGCAAGTTGAGGGTTGCCGGTTGCGTCGCCGCGCCGTGCCGTGCCGTTCGTGGGTGCGAGCTAAAATACATAAAACTACAATGAAAAATTCATGCAGTCATCGCATCGCTCCGCTCCGCTCGCGCAAGTCCCACTCCTTACTCCTTATTCTGCTCTCACTCACTTTGCCGCCCTCTACGATGAAAGAATTGGGTGCTGTTGTATACAGGGTGCCCCAACTCTAAACGTTAAATCGCACAAAAAAGAAATATTATGTTTAAAAAAAAAAAAAAAAAAAAAAAAAAAAAATGGGAATACATTTAATATTGCAGAAATTGCATTTTGAGAAATGTCAATAAAGCAAAAGTTATTGCTCTGATTGCAAAAAATGTTGCTAATTTATTCCTAAAAATCGCTAGTGAGTAAAGCAAAAAGTATTTCTACCCTTCTTTATAAACAAGGAAACACGTTTACTTGTGACAGTATTCCTTATAGCGCTAAGTAAAGTTCTGATTACATGAAGTAGAATCACTGTCACAACAAGCCACAAGGAATCTTTTAACTGCAGCAGCAAACATTTGCCTTGGGTAAAAGGAATTCTCCCTTAGTCAATCATTCACTGTGCAGTTTCTTTAACACAAACGAATTACACCTTGGATTAAAAGAAGAGTTCTCTCAGAGTAAAGCAGAAACATTTATTTTGGTAAATTAGCATTTCATAAACCGCATTAAGTTTTGCACTGTAAAGTGTATTCCCGGTTTTTAGCATTTTTTTTTTTTTTTTTGCTTATTTGTTAACATTTATATTTTTTTCCGTGCGCGGCAAACTTTCAGGATCAATTTTTTGGGTCAAAATAAGACGTATTTTCCTCATGAACGTGGTCCTGAAATAATGATTTTGTAATGATAATTTCTTTTCAGTCTTAAAAACATGAATTATTGAAAAAGAATTAAATGAAATATATTAGATAAACTATCCACACCAGACAAATTAAACTAATTATTTTAAAACTGGTGGTTGAGACTCGGTACCTCCTTGGCAAGCTTGCATTCTTATGCAGGTTACCTACAAAAAAGAATATTAAAGAAATAAAACAAGATGACAGTAGAGAATTTAGGAAATTCACCGATTGTGAGCTACAGTGTTGCCAATTAATTTAGAAATAAGAAACGGTCATGACCAGTTTCCTGAATAGAATTTCTGAAATCTACTTAAACGAGCTTAAAGTATGTATTAAAAAATAAAAAAATTGAAAAATTCATAATTTCTCTGAAAACTGGATTTGAAACAGATTAAGTGTCACCGAAGAAATAAGTCTTTTCTAATCCATTTTTCTGCAAAAACGACACACCCCACGGTAAAATTTTCAAAATACTGTTCGATGCAGTTTTTTTCGGCCATTTAATTAATTCAAATGGATGCTCAAATTTTTAACTAGCAATACTTTATTCTGTTTTTGGTTAAACTAATTGGGTATATTTTTAATTAGCAATACTTAATTCTGTTTTAGGTTCAACTTGGGTATCGTTCAAAAACGGATGCTATTCAGGGCGCATGTTTATTTTTTAAGGGGAAAGAAGTCTTACAGTGACCCAAAAAATCGATCCAGGAGAGTTTGTCGATTTGGCCCTGTGACACCCTGTATATAAATTTATACGTGACTCCCACCGATGAGCCATCGATAAAAAGCTACACATTTTATTATACAACTGACTCATCTAATTCCCGAGTATCTCATGTATAGACACCTTGGACCCTGCCCATTGCCCATTGACTTTGAGTACTCGGGAAGGGAGGGGGAGAGGGATGGGGATACGGGGGGGGGGGGGGGGGGGTAGAGGACTAGTGCCAAAATATACGCGCCTATTATCGTTTAAATAATTGAAGAGAGCGTAATTGAGCTTGAAATGAGGGAAAACGTGGTAGAAACGGCGTTGGAAAATTTAAAAGAAATGTCCCGTCAGTTGCGCGCCATTCCATTGCGAGAGTTTTATTATGACGCGTTTCTTAGCTTGTTTCACCTTGTTATTCATTTATTCTTGGTGCACACTGTCAGTTGCCGGCCGCGTGCATCGGACTCGGGCGAGGGAAACTTGCGAGCTTTTATAATAGAAAGGAAACTTTCTCAGAAAATTCTTGACGCATTTCGCAGCCTCGCGGTGCAGTAGTGGTATGGTTAACAAGTCTAGCTTGTGACTGACTGACTCTCTCTCTCTCTCTCTCTCTCTCTCTCTCTCTCGCTCTCTCTCTGATTTGAAAGGAATCTTAGTAAATTTGGTTTGCTTGGGGTCGAGGGGGGGGCGCATGAATGTTAATCAGCTTATACTACAGCATTGATAACTTCGATCGACGATGGACCAAAAAAAGGCCGGGGGGGGGGGGTGTTTCGAGACAGAGTCCTTAGTTGTAAAGAGTTAAGACAAGTGAAACCATTGACGCCACAATTGGATGCGTTTTTGCACATTTGTTTACATTATGATCTGAAAGCCATTGTTGTGTCCAATGCAAAGCTTATACGGTTCCGAAGAGCTCCTAACGGTGCGGTGTAATCTTTCACTGCCTTTGCTGATCGACATCTGCTTTTGCATCTAAAATATTCTTTTGGGCATTATGAACATTCTTTGGGTTTATTATGATTAAAATTAACAGGGTCATAAACAAATAATTCTATTATCCGTAAAACACCGTGGAACCTCTATTGAAAATTGAAATTGTAAACAAACATGCCGTTTTGTTAAAAAAACAAAAAAAAAAATGCAAAAACACATTCGATTGCGGCACCCGTAGAGCCTAAAACTCGGGTACCAATCAGAGGTTGACCACCCTCTTGTCATCTTAACTCTTTGCATGTAGGAACTCTTCTTCAAAAGCCACCCCTAGTAAAAATGGTTTATAGGATTTCCGTGAAAATGTAAAGCAATCCTCAAGAATTTATACGGATTTCCGTGAGAGAGAGAGAGAGAGAGAGAGAGAGAGAGAGAGAGAGAGAGAGAGAGAGAGAGAGAGAGAGAGAGAGAGAGAGAGAGAGAGAGAGAGAGAGAGAGAGAGAGAGAGAGAGAGAGAGAGAGAGAGAGAGAGAGAGAGAGAGAGAGAGCAATATGACAAACAAATGTCGAAGAAACGAAAACATTTGGTGGAAATAAGTTGAAAGTATGACATTTTTACACTCCAATGCAGGATTCTACTCTGAAAAAGAACTCCAACGCATTGATCGGGTCGTGTTGCTGTGTATGATAACCACATGGGCCTATTAGTTTTATCGCATCACCCAATTACTTTTTAGATACCGTTGATATAATTCTGATTAAAAGAATCGGACGGGAATAGAATTCGATACATTAATCAGACCTTGTAGCTGTATATGACCAGCAACCGTGTTTTATTAATGCACTCCAGGTTTATTTTTCTCCGTGTAGAATTCGTTTAACTTTTCTCTTTGATTCTTTGACACCTTTAAATTTGGCGGAGCAATGAATGAAGCCCGCTGCTATTTTTTTTTTTTTTTTTTTTTTTTTTTTTTTTTTTTTTTTTTAATCCAGGATGTGTTTATCAATTTATTTGGCTGTAAAAGCAACGGATCTAAAGAAAATAGGTTAAACAGACCCACACAACAATACTCGCAAGTAATAAAGAAATAACATCGAACATTTTGATCCAGCTCCAAAAAGAAAGGGAGAGAAAAAAGCGGAACTTAAACTTCGAGAGGGGCCTCCATTAAAACGAGGTGCCAAACAACCGTTCAACAGTCAATAGAGCCAAGTATCGATTGGAGGAGAGGAGGTAAGGGGGGAGGGAATAAAATAAAATAGAATAAATAAGAAAGTAGATAATAAAAAAATAACAATAATAGCTGCGAAGAGCAACAAGAACAAGCTTTGAATCGATATAAGATTCATCCGGATAAAAACTCAATAAAAACGAACTCTATATTCTCCTGGAAAAAAAAGAAGAAAAAAGCGGCGTAAACATGCACGGGACGTTATCTGGAAAATGTTTGAATGGCGTGAAGCAAATTCTTATAGGAATGGAAAATCCCCTTCGGAAGAGCTTTCTCTATTGAATCGCCGGAGCCGGGCTATGCCCCCGCTGCCGCCACCTCCGTCCTCCGTCTCTGCCACTGCCGCGCGCCGTGCCGCATTGTCGTCCGACCTACTCCCGAAGACCATTAGCGAGTGTATTCCCGCACTGATCCTTCACCTTAAATAAAGTGCGTGCTTTTTTTTTCTCCTCCTCCTCCTCCACCTCCTCAATCCCTTACCCCCATCTCCTCTCTGGCTACCAAGCTACCTTTACCCCCCCTGACCCCCTCCCTACCTACCACCAACCGTCTGCCCCTCCCGTCCAACTCATCAGATTTGAGTTTGTCATTCGTACGAGGTTTTCCTTTCCTTAGTCATTTGTGTCGTACACGAATTTGCTTTCATGCCTTTCCTTCTCGCGCCGCCTAAGTCGTCTCGGAGATCCCGAGATCCCGAAGCGGGAGCACGAGCGACCGAGAGTCGATCCCCCTGCCTTATTCCCGGACAATAATAAAAACTTTTGCCCGTGAAAATATGGTGATTGGACCGAAGTGCTTTATAAATGGTTTAATGCGTGGAGGGATATTGAAGGTGCTGGTGATGGAGGGAAACTTGGGAGAGTAGAATGATATATGATCTTGAATAATAACGTACGTGCGTACATAGACCAGAAACGAGATACTAAGGGATTTTTACATATTAATTTTTTAATTTTTTTTATTTTTTTCTATTTTTTTTTTTACATTCTGTAAAGCACCAAGATTTTTCCTCTCTTTTTTATTCATTGGCGTATAAAAAAGCAACTATCGTTGAAATTATAGATCCATCATAAAATTCGAACAAACCAATAGGATGATTCCATAGGGTCGATTAGTTCCAACCGTAGACACCTCGTCGCGCTGCTCAAAAAGTCAACGCAGTTTTTGGGTAAAATTGGTGAATTTGCGCTAAAAACACAAATTTGAGGAATATCAGCACCTGCGAGCATACTTCAGGAAAATACTCCGAGACTTTCAAGCTGAAACACTCAAAAGTAAAGCCGGAAATTTTGAAATCTGAAAATGCCCATGAGCCTCAATGAGTGTGAGTGAGGCAGATAGACGTATTATCACTCGCACTCACTAAGCCTATGGCGAAATGAATTTCATAATTTACTGCTTTAATTCTAAACAAATTTTGCTCGTTTTGGGCTCAAAAAATCCATAATTTTTTTTTTGCGGGTGCTGACGTTATAGGATTTTGCGTTTTATCCTATGGTTTCAGTTTAAAACGCCAAAAACACGACTTTTCCGAAAAGCGAGTAAAGGTGCTATCCATCGGATTGCAATTTGGAAAAGTTCCGCATGGAATCACCTGCAGACAGTCCTTTTAAAATAACTAGAATGATCATGACCTCATCCAGGAGACGGTTTTAGTGCGAAGTCAACGGTTAGCCAACAACCACAACAATGCGCTCATCGGTCGCAATCGGTTGTGACAAAACTCGCGCTGCGTTCCAAACTATCTCACTCACTCTCCCGTGACCCCCATGTATATTGTATACCCATCTCTTTCTAGAGTCGAAATTCGTATACCGGGCCTTGTTTTACGACACATTATAATCGAAATTGCATCAAAATGCCTCGAGGAATTCGTTTCTGCCATAAAATTTTATAAAATAAATCTCTATATACGATTTTTGAAATTAAAGTGAGATGGCAGTACATGGGGGTCACTTGAGAGCGAGAGTGACAAACTGTCTTTGTTAGAAACGCTCATCTCCGGCAGTCGCCATTACTAAAACCCTCTGTTGATGATCGAGTACGCTAGACGCTTATGGGTGATATTTATATCTCTAGAGTAAGCATTCCGACAGAGGTTTTTCTATCTCGTCGATGTACACTCAATATCAAAGAGGTGATTTTTCGTAGAAATATAATCCCATCAAAAACCTTTCCAGGTGCAAGCAGACGGCATCAGGTAATTATGTCTGTCACAAAAAGCCGTTCCAATGCATCCACTCAAAGATATGATATGATGGGAACGGCAAGTCTCCTCCAAAAGGGCATCCAGCAGGGCAAATGTTAATCATTTTTCAAAATCAACACTATCCATCTGCGGCGAATTTAGTGAAGGAAAAACTTTGAGGGATGTATTTCTTTATTTTTTATTTTCAAACGCAAAAACTTGCCGCCGTTCATCGCCTTAAAAAAGAAAAATATTAATTATTATTATTTTTTTTTTTAAGGCGATGAACGGCGGCAAGTTTTTGCGTTTGAAAATAAAAAATAAAGAAATACATCCCTCAAAGTTTTTCCTTCACTAAATTCGCCGCAGATGGATAGTGTTGATTTTGAAAAATGATTAACATTTGCCCTGCTGGATGCCCTTTTGGAGGAGACTTGCCGTTCCCATCATATCATATCTTTGAGTGGATGCATTGGAACGGCTTTTTGTGACAGACATAATTACCTGATGCCGTCTGCTTGCACCTGGGAAGGTTTTTGATGGGATATACTCTGGTTTTAGCTTGTAAAATTCCAGTTTCTCATTCCACAAATAAAACCTACAGTTGTTATCCATCAGCTGACTAGCCAGCAGTTATGAATAGTTTCCGGACAACATTCACATAGACTCTCGAGTGCTCATTTTACGATAGGGACAACAGTCTCATTTCCCTTTCTTTTCCCTGATCCATATGCTAACCTACAGTTCCGTTTCCACTGGCCGTCTCGCCGCTGGCCGTCCCGCCGCTGGCCGGTCCACCGCTGGCCAATCCGCCACTGGCTGGTTCGCCGCTGGCCGATCCGCCACTGGCCGGTCCGCCGCTGGCCGGTCCGCCGCTGGCCGATCCGCCACTGGGTAGTTCGCCGGCGGCCGATCCGCCACTGGCTAGGCCGCCGCTGGCCAATCCGCCACTGGCCGGTCCGCCGCTGGCCGATCCGCCACTGGGTAGTCCGCCGGTGGCCGATCCGCCACTGGGCGATTCGCCACTGGCCGGTCCGCCTCTAGCCGATCCGCCTCTGGGCGATTCTCCACTGGCCGATCCGCCAATGGGTAATCCGCCGCTGGCCGGTCCGCCTCTGGCCGATCCGCCACTGGCTAGGCCACCGCTGGCCGATCCGCCACTGGGTAGTCCGCCGGTGGCCGATCCGCCACTGGGCGATTCGCCACTGGCCGATCCGCCACTGGGTAATCCGCCGCTGGCCGATCCGTCACTGGCCGGTCCGCCTCTGGCCGATCCGCCACTGGCCGGTCCGCCGCTGGCCGATCCGCCAATGGGTAATCCGCCACTGGCCGGTCCATGACTGGCCGGTCCGCCTCTGGCCGATCCGCCACTGGCCGGTCCGCCGCTGGCCGATCCGCCAATGGGTAATCCGCCACTGGCCGGTCCGCCGCTGGCCGATCCGCCATTGGGTAGTCCGCCGGTGGCCGATCCGCCACTGAGCGATTCGCCACTGGCCGATCCGCCACTGGGTAATCCGCCGCTGGCCGGTCCGCCACTGGCCGGTCCGCCGCTGGCCGGTCCGCCTCTGGGCGATTCTCCACTGGCCGATCCGTCAATGGGTAATCCGCCGCTGGCCGGTCCGCCTCTGGCCGATCCGCCTCTGGCCGATCCGCCACTGGCTAGGCCACCGCTGGCCGATCCGCCACTGGGTAGTCCGCCGGTGGCCGATCCGCCACTGGGCGATTCGCCACTGGCCGATCCGCCACTGGGTAATCCGCCGGTGGCCGATCCGTCACTGGCCGGTCCGCCTCTGGCCGATCCGCCACTGGCCGGTCCGCCGCTGGCCGATCCGCCAATGGGTAATCCGCCACTGGCCGGTCCGCCGCTGGCCGATCCGCCATTGGGTAGTCCGCCGGTGGCCGATCCGCCACTGAGCGATTCGCCACTGGCCGATCCGCCACTGGGTAATCCGCCGCTGGCCGGTCCGCCACTGGCCGGTCCGCCGCTGGCCGGTCCGCCTCTGGGCGATTCTCCACTGGCCGATCCGCCAATGGGTAATCCGCCGCTGGCCGGTCCGCCTCTGGCCGATCCGCCACTGGCTAGGCCACCGCTGGCCGATCCGCCACTGGGTAGTCCGCCGGTGGCCGATCCGCCACTGGGCGATTCGCCACTGGCCGATCCGCCAGTGGGTAATCCGCCGCTGGCCGATCCGCCACTGGCCGGTCCGCCATTGGGTAGTCCGCCGGTGGCCGATCCGCCACTGAGCGATTCGCCACTGGCCGATCCGCCACTGGGTAATCCGCCGCTGGCCGGTCCGCCACTGGCCGGTCCGCCGCTGGCCGGTCCGCCGCTGGCCGGTCCGCCTCTGGGCGATTCGCCACTGGCCGATCCGCCACTGGGTAATCCGCCGCTGGCCGGTCCGCCACTGGCCGGTCCGCCGCTGGCCGGTCCGCCTCTGGGCGATTCTCCACTGGCCGATCCGTCAATGGGTAATCCGCCGCTGGCCGGTCCGCCTCTGGCCGATCCGCCTCTGGCCGATCCGCCACTGGCTAGGCCACCGCTGGCCGATCCGCCACTGGGTAGTCCGCCGGTGGCCGATCCGCCACTGGGCGATTCGCCACTGGCCGATCCGCCACTGGGTAATCCGCCGGTGGCCGATCCGTCACTGGCCGGTCCGCCTCTGGCCGATCCGCCACTGGCCGGTCCGCCGCTGGCCGATCCGCCATTGGGTAGTCCGCCGGTGGCCGATCCGCCACTGAGCGATTCGCCACTGGCCGATCCGCCACTGGGTAATCCGCCGCTGGCCGGTCCGCCACTGGCCGGTCCGCCGCTGGCCGGTCCGCCTCTGGGCGATTCTCCACTGGCCGATCCGCCAATGGGTAATCCGCCGCTGGCCGGTCCGCCTCTGGCCGATCCGCCACTGGCTAGGCCACCGCTGGCCGATCCGCCACTGGGTAGTCCGCCGGTGGCCGATCCGCCACTGGGCGATTCGCCACTGGCCGATCCGCCAGTGGGTAATCCGCCGCTGGCCGATCCGCCACTGGCCGGTCCGCCGCTGGCCGATCCGCCACTGGCCGGTCCGCCGCTGGCCGATCCGCCAATGGGTAATCCGCCACTGGCCGGTCCGCCGCTGGCCGATCCGCCATTGGGTAGTCCGCCGGTGGCCGATCCGCCACTGAGCGATTCGCCACTGGCCGATCCGCCACTGGGTAATCCGCCGCTGGCCGGTCCGCCACTGGCCGGTCCGCCGCTGGCCGGTCCGCCGCTGGCCGGTCCGCCTCTGGGCGATTCGCCACTGGCCGATCCGCCACTGGGTAATCCGCCGCTGGCCGATCCGCCACTGGCCGGTCCGCCGCTGGCCGATCCGCCACTGGGTAATCCGCCGCTGGCCGGTCCGCCACTGGCCGGTCCGCCGCTGGCCGGTCCGTCTCTGGGCGATTCGCCACTGGCCGATCCGCCAATGGGTAATCCGCCGCTGGCCGGTCCGCCTCTGGCCGATCCGCCACTGGCCGGTCCGCCACTGGCCGGTCCGCCGCTGGCCGGTCCGCCTCTGGGCGATTCGCCACTGGCCGATCCGCCAATGGGTAATCCGCCGCTGGCCGGTCCGCCTCTGGCCGATCCGCCACTGGCCGGTCCGCCGCTGGCCGGTCCGCCTCTGGGCGATTCGCCACTGGCCGATCCGCCAATGGGTAATCCGCCGCTGGCCGGTCCGCCTCTGGCCGATCCGCCACTGGCCGGTCCGCCACTGGCCGGTCCGCCGCTGGCCGGTCCGCCTCTGGGCTATTCGCCACTGGCCGATCCGCCAATGGGTAATCCGCCGCTGGCCGGTCCGCCTCTGGCCGATCCGCCACTGGCTAGGCCGCCGCTGGCCGATCCGCCACTGGCCGGTCCGCCACTGTCCGATCCGCCACTGGGTATTCCGCCGCTGGCCGATCCGCCACTGGCTAGGCCGCCGCAGGCCGATCCGCCACTGGCCGGTCCGCCACTGGCCGGTCCGCCGCTGGCCGGTCCGCCTCTGGCCGATCCGCCTCTGGCTACTCTGCCGCTGGCAGATCCGCTATAGCTCAATTCTGTAACTTCAGGGAAATAAGGTACTGTCACTACCAGTTCTCATCAAATAAACATATCAGATGTAAACTCTACAAGTACACAGCAAAGAGCTTTTGTCACTACTTGCTTATGAATAATTATACTAAAATCACAGAATAATACATTGTATAATTCTGTGCTAAAATCACAAAGGTACTGTAAACACATCAGAAACTACTCTCCCTCCAGTGATGAACAGTATTACGGTACTCAGCTGTTGCATTTGCATGCAATGAAGTGAAAAATGAAGCTCCGCGGTTATGCCCAAATTCGAATACTTTCAGCTTCAGAGCTAGAATAGTTATTAAGTAAATGAATATGCAAAAGTACCTAACTGTGAGAGCAAACCAACCTTTACTATACGCGTGCATACAGCAAATTAGAAGCACACAAAAGAAATGACTAGAAAAGATGTTTGGTACATTTATTTAAAAAGAAGAACTGAGGAGGACAAATTTCGTAATTCACGGCCTCCGTTGCAATTGAAACAATAATCACTTGTATCACTCATGTATTTGTAACGAGTTTATTTCAAAAGTGTCAAAGCAGGGAGAAATGTTTTTGTTTTGAAATGATGTGCAGTTGTTGTTGACTGACGATGAAGCGTCGATTCTCGCGGCGATCTCAAATACTAAAAGGCAGTAGCCAATGAGAGTAGAGTTACCGCGTAGTTTGAAATAGCCGTTATAATAAGAAATTCAGTTTTTTTATCATTTCTCAATAAATATTAGACGGATTGCGTTCAAACAAAAAAAAGGCACGAGCACAGAACACGCTGGTTAAAATAAGACCAAGTTTGATGAGTTTGGCTGCGTAGTTTTTTCGCTACAGGATCATATCAAGGCACGGTTTGGGGGAATGAAATAATTTCTGTAATTATAAGCGTTTACGCAGCGCAGACTTGTCAGGTCGTAGAGAGGGTGGTAGTAGGGTGGGGTTACCTGACTTGCCGTCTGCGTCTACCGACGCTTATGATAGTGTCTATCGGAATGGAACTCAAAAGATAAACTATACCCATAAGAGCAACGCACTCTCGATAGCGGCTCGATACGATTACGATACACAATAAGTGACGTAGCGTGCTATTTGGCTACGTTGCAGTTCGTCCATTTAGACCCATGAAAAAGATCGAACGATATGGTGTTCAGTGAACACCTTCGCATCCGACCTTTTATACGGCTTTAAATGGACTCAATACAATGTTGCTAAGTGGGCCAAGCCCGAGTATACTTGATTTCTCCTGCGGTCTATTTCACATTGTTCCAGTCTTCATTCCGGATAAACGCAAATATCGATGAAAACACTTATAAGGTAAGGTTGCTTTCGGGTGCCTTCATTTCATCGTATAGGCAATTCCAACTTCCCCGAGTACGAAAAGTTAACTATACCTTCCCTATGTACATAAACAGGGACCAAATAATGTTACGGCTTGACAGTCCTCCGAAAGACGTTGGACGGTGCGCACGTAAGTATGCGATTGCGTGTGGTTTACACCCCCCCCCCCCCCCCCCGTAAGTGCTCACCGATCATCTGCGTGCGGGACCGTGACTCGTGAAGACGTAACATTATTTGGTCCCTGAAACGTGGCGTTCTTTTGAACTAACCCGGCCCTTCAAGGGTCAAGTGTTACACAGCGATGAGAACAGAGACTTAAAGTTAGAATAGTATCTCAAACGGAGTACAGGGCTATAACAAAAAAAAAACATAACCTCCAAACCACCTGAATGGTTTTGGTTATGTCTGTAGGTTAAAATCAAATAATCAGTAAATTATTGTTTGGAAACATTTCCCGAAATAAATAAACATGTACTCAGGAATCATGCTTCGTAGGTTATTTTGAAGCCGACCCAACACTGTTTTCGAAGACCAATTCTTCTGGATATTGAATACTTTCTCCTTTTCATTTCCAGGTAGCCTCTCGATTTTCATTCGAACTCTAATCAACCGACTGGTATCAAATGAATGACTTAAGTCGAATAAAGTCGTTGTGTATTCAGTGCATTCAGTTTATCCAAGCAAAGCTGCGCCATCCCTCAAGAAAATGTTTGAATGAAAGATATCGAGCAGATGGAAGAAGGGATTCGCTAAGATTCATCTTTGTGTAGAGCTAACTTTCAATGTAAAACAATGCTTCTCTATCGCTTTCGTCTCGTTTACAACAGAAAATATATATAGTACAGAGAAAAGTAATTACTCTCGTTTTCCGAAGTAACTATATCGGCGAAAGCTCTCATCGAGTAAAAAAGGAAAAAAGAAAAGCAATGCCTGAACCTGAATCCTAGTTGAGAACATATTTAACCTCCTCTGCGTTTCTGTATTTGAAACCCTATCAGTAGGTGGCTCGTGCTATTTGGCAAACCATATATTTTTGCCACTCGAGCTTAAGCAGAAGTATCGATTGTTCAGGTATTCTGTAAATCCCCAGAAGATCGATTATATTACGTATATTTAAATGGAATCAGTTGTTGCCTTATCGCACTTAGCCGCCACTGAGACCGAGAAATATTTTTATGAGCATTTTAAAAGCATTTTAAAAGTTACTCGGGTTAAATAATCTCAAATTCTAGAGAAAATTACGGCAAAGTCAACCGGCAGGGGCGTCATTTTCGGGAGGGAGGCCAAGAGTTGGCTAAAAGTAAGAAAGAGCTGACCTTTTTTTTGTGTGTGTAGAAAAAAATTTCAAACTAAAATTTGGTGGTCATCAACAAAATCTGTTGAAATTTAGGGCCGTAAATATAGGGTATGCAGGGCTCTAGGGCTCTAAAATTATATTGATGAGCAAAAAAAAAAAAAGCCGAACTCGAAATGACGCTCCTGTCAACCGGGTTTCCTTATAGAAAGAAGAAAAGTATTCATAATTGAGTCTCCGTTTCTAAAAGAGCGTGTCTTGCGCAGCTCATGAATTCTAAATTCCTAGTGAAATTCCTAGTGGAGTCTCAGCTTCCTCCCAGGAAGATGTTAAATATATATATATGAAAAATTATTCAATTTAAACTTCCCGATTTTCAGAAAAATTGGCTGTAAGATTAATCAACTACTCTTGAAAAAAAGAAGAAGGAAAATCACAAGTATCAACATGAAGGTTTTTGATTGGAATTAGGCTTGTAATTCTTGGAGCTCCTGAATTCCGAGAGTACCTCTGGAAAGGAATTCGACGTTTGATTACTTTTTCTTGAAAAAGTCCCCACTCAGGGAAGGCAAAGGAGTCTCTGCATCTTGCTCTTTAATAAAGCAACAGCAAGCGTTTCCCGAACCTGAATGCCGTTACCGTTTTCTGGGGAGAAATTCTAAGAATACGTCCGTCGCGGAAAACTCTACACTCCTCTCAATATCCTATCACTCCGATTATTGTTAACTTGTCTCTCCCTCATTTGAAAAATAAAAAATAAAAAAAATACTATCACTAAGCCTTTTTTAATGAGGCAAATCAATCGTATGAGTGCTCGTCAAAAGTCGGCGTTTCGTAGATAATATTTTATCGGAAATAAACTTAGAAATAACGAGTATTTGAAGAAGAATGCTCTGAACGAGTTCGCAATAATGACACCTAGAGAGATTTCTCCTGGAAAGTTAAGTTCAAGTACCCTCTATTTTTTAGAGTAATTTAAGAGGGGAACGAATTGAAATTATGAAGATACATTCCAGAAGTGAAAAAGACCACAAACAGAAAATGAGTTGAAAGATATTAAAAATATTGAAAAGTATCCTAATAATGATGCCCCAGTTTTGAAATCGAGGTATCTCAAAATTCAAAGCTCCCAACAATCTTAACCCTTAATTGTGCGTCCAGGAGGGGGGGGGCTGAATTTTTATCTCAAGCCTTCATGTATTCCCCCCTAAAGGCATTCAGAAGCTTTTCCACGGAAAGTCGGAAATTTTCATCAAATTTTCCTGTATTTATAGGCAAATGTGACAATTCGACCCCCATCCAGTGGCGGATCCAGAAAATCTTTCTGGGAGGGGGCGGCCTGTGAAATTTTGAAATTTAAAGCTTCGGTGGCGAAGTAACTTCGGGCTTTTTTCTGTTGTAAAAAGGCGAAATTTGAGCATTCGGGGGAGGGGAGAATCTCCGCCCCCCAGTGGATCCGCCACTGCCCCCACCCCCTTTAGCTTCAAGAATGTTGAATGAACAAAATTGTTCTTCGTGTGGTCTTACAGCTTATTTTATGTAGTTTCATAATATGTAATTTTTCATGGGACTATCTTACATACAATATAAAATTTAAAAATTCAAAGAAATCAAAGGAAAGTTTGTTAGTGTTGCTTGGAATATTTGAGCTCCGTTCTTTTTTTAATGTTTCGATATAATTATACCCTAGTTTTTCCACAGCTTAATCTTGATCGCAAAAACTGTAAAAAAGTAGAATATACATAAATTCAGGATGAGTTAAGAAAAAATGATACCATTTTTGAAATCAGCGTCCCCAGTTCGAGTACAATTTAAATGAAATGAATGCGAAACATCTTTGAAATACGAGTATATTACTATGATGTTAAAAGAGCACTGATGTTCACTTATTATGTCTCATATACTCATGTCTCAGATGAAGAGGCACAGTAGAGCTCGTTTCAGAAGTGTAGGCGCACCCAGACCGATAATCTTTGGAATTTTTCAACATTATTTCTCTTGGTTTAAAATGAAAATGAATTCGAGAGTTGGATTTTGATTGAGGAACACATTAAAATTAATAGCTCGAAGTCGAAGACAACTCTTTGCTTCGTTTTGAAGAAATGCAAATTGAAAAGTTGCCTCAGATTATGGTCTAGGTGCGCCTACACTTCTGAAACGACCTCTCTTTGTATTTATTCGCCATATTTTAATGAATCTATCCGAAAGATTCCGAAAACGGACAAAGGAGCAAAAAATTCTCAAGGCTCTTTGAATCTTATCCCATCATAAAAATGAATGATGCAATGCTGGAAATTTAAAAATTCTCGGAATTCCACAAATCGTTGGCTCTTGAGCTAAAGTTGTTCTTTCTTATTTCTGGCATATACGATACCGGCACTTGTCGTGCGATCCAAGACTTTTTGATGCTCTTTCCTTACTTGCGCTCGGCACTGCAGAGAGTGAGGCTCTAAGCATGCAACCAATTTTCGTACGTAGGTAAAAGTCGGCGCACAGAGAAGAGATCTAACATAAATAATAATAATAAAAAAAAAACGCCTACTCAGAAAAAATATATTTTTATTTATTTACGGTGACGTTCGAAGCATTTACAATTTCTTTGAAATCTATCGGGGCTCTTGCAAACTTTTGCTGTGAGCAAATAGTCCAACCTGATGTAAAAACCAGCATTTAACAGTATAAATATTGCAGTATTAACCTCAGTGGCGGCTCGTGAAATTTGGTAACAGTGTCCTCCTCTCATTTAACCAATATAGAAGAATCGATTCTCCCGGAGGCTGTCAGCCTCCTCAAGAATCGATTCTTTTACCTAAGTTTAAATGGAAAAATTGCATGGGTGCCAAATGTTACGAGCCGCCACTGATTAGCCCTTCCGAGACCACATCCGAGTATGTTATTCGTTCTCGTGACTAAATCTGGCTTACACAATTTCAACTCCTTATTAACGATAACAGCTCTTCTAAAACAATGTATCTTCGAGCGCCTTCAATTGGATGAATCGGCAAAATGAACAGGGAGCAGGAATGTTTAACTACCCTGCTCTCAATTTAAACTATGGAGCAATGTTTTGTATATCAGTATTGGTTTTACCTGGTCGTGAATGGTTAAACAACGCGACAGTATAGCTGTCGTGTTCTCTCTGCGGACCACCTCCTTCGAGTTAACTGCGTACGTTCATTTTTCGGATTTCGTTGATTTTGGAGTTTGGTAAATTCTTATTCAATTTTTATTTTGGTATCAATCACCAACAGAAGAAACATATAATTTCGAGGCTCCCTTTCTTTAATTGTTTCAACACGAGGCAAAATGACGAACATGCCATCATCAAAAAACATTGTTCCTCCGTTTGTGATTGGGAGCTTAAAGAAACTATATGAATTGTTGTATATTTATATGCATTTTTCACGCAGAACTAAAGAAATTACAAAAAAAAAAAAAAAAAAAAAAAAAAAAAAAAAAAAAAAAAAAATAGTGTTTGGTTTCGAGCAAGCTATTTTGTTGCGTTTCGTTCTAAAATTTCTGTAACATTTCAAAAGTTATAGTCATTTTTCAGTGACTGACGGACACCCTTGTGTACTGAGCATGATGAATAAATTAGATAACTTCTCGCCGAGAAACGAGACAAAAACAAAACAAAACAACAGTTAGATTATTGATATCAGAAAAAAAAAAGTTTTAAAAGAAAGTGTTGAGTTTGGATCTTCTCGACAGAATTTCAAGACGTATTTAAGGTACCCTAAAAACAGCCAATTTTGCACATAAAGCCGAGCGCATCAAGATAATTAATTTCGTCAATTTGGTGAGTAATGAGGCGTATTGAATATCGCGAAACTGCGAGGAGGGAGGGCTGGTGCTTTGAGCCTCTGGCATCTTTGACTTTCCCTTCCTTTCTTTGTTGTCTGTTACGGTGGATCATAGATATCGTGGCCCCTTTGTATCGGCCGTAGCCTCTCCGATCCACCGTGCGATGACATCTAGGCTGACACTCGGCGCCGTCAAGAGAATAACTGGATTACATTACAATTGAATCAAAAGTCCATCATTTCTGACTACCTTTGCGTGCTTTATCATTGCACAATATGCCTCCTGCTGAACCCCTTTTCAGATCCAACGTTGCCTAGCTGTATTAATTTACCAAGATAAAGTTACATTTTGCGTCTATTTATAGCTATATCGGAAACATAACGATAATAGAGGGGGTAAATAAAACAGCTATTCTATGGAACGCTGATCAACCTAAGACAATTTGGGAGTAAAAAATGAAAATAAAATACGTATAAAAATAAATAAAAATACTGATTGAATTACATTTTGTAGCTATCTAGAGCAATCGAAAATATAATGAAAATTAATTAAAATAATTTAAATCCCTAGATTCTGAGTATTTTTTTTTTTTTATTATTATTTTTAACCTAACTTAGGCCTGTGCGATGTCCAGTTTTAAGCATCGAAGTTTGATATCCAAAAAACATCGACATTTTATCGATATATCGAATTAAATTTGAACAAGTCAAAACCCGGAAATCACTGGTAATCATGACATGCTCATGGCAATCATGGTATGCTTTTGAGATGGGATTTGCTTATGGGAAAATGACTTATAGGTCTGTTTTTAGTCGAAATATCGATAAATAACGAGTATCGATGCATCGATCGACATTAACATTAGCATCGAATCCATTTGATAGCAGGAAAACATCGAAACTTCGATCGATCGATGCATCGAACATCGCAAAGGCCTAACCTAACTGTATTTTGGACCAGATTTTATCATCAGTATTGCATACGAAAACAAATTATGGAGCAATAGAGTTAAAATAAAGCTGGTGAAAACGTAAAAAACTGCGATTAACATAAGGAAACAGAAAAATACGAGTAAGTATATTGAAATTACTAGAAAAGGTAAGAAATTCATGCAACAAGCAGCAAAAATTGTTCTGGACTCCGGTGCGAGATGTATCAAGATTAAATACATTTACTTCGAATCTACGATTTTGATTTATTATCATTGAAATAGCAAAAAAAAAAAAAAAAAATGAAATAATGAAAATTATGAAAAAAAATGAAAAAAATGAAAAAAAAAATATGAAAAAAAATTATGCGGTTCCGATTTAACTGTAGAGTTCACCGATGATTTCACCGGAGAGTGAAAAGATAATGCACAGATTAGGTTAGATTTTAAAAGAGGAACTTCACAAAATTTAAAATTAAAAGAAGTTATAATTGAAAAATTCAGCAGAGACCGCCGCGAAAGATGTCGCGAATTTCGATGTGAGATTATTTGACACAATTAACAAATCATTGAGAGCAGGGTTTGGTTATACAGATGAAAACCTCGGGAACTGGAGTCTTCCTTCTTCTTCTTCAGTTTGTCTTTCGTTAGTTTGCAAGAGATTTAGAGCGATTCAGGAGCGTTTGAATTTTCCTCTCCAGATTACGAATGGAAAGTCAACATTTTGTGCCCGCTGAATAAAAAAAGTTTTTCAATTGACAATAAAGCAATAGATTGTAAGCGACACGATCCTTGAAGTACGTAACAGATGGTGAGTTTTATCCGGTATGTTGACAAAGTTTCTCGACGTCACGATACAGCGTCACGTGAATTCTCTCGATACGGAGTTTTCTCGTTTTTTATCCATCCGATAATTTTCTCGATAAAATTTACTTTTGTGCAATTAAATTAAACCCGCCGTAGCTTGATCTCATACGGTATGATTCAACGGTCGGTCCTGTTTTGCAGTCAGGCTGAATCCTTTTTG
This sequence comes from Trialeurodes vaporariorum, assembly GCA_011764245.1. Taxonomy (NCBI): domain Eukaryota; kingdom Metazoa; phylum Arthropoda; class Insecta; order Hemiptera; family Aleyrodidae; genus Trialeurodes; species Trialeurodes vaporariorum. The sequence continues at coordinate 71,810,365 of VMOF01000111.1, forward strand.
TGCGTTCATTATTTTTTATATCATTATTTTTTTTTTTTTTTTTTTTTTTTTTTTTTTTTTTTTAAGCACGTGACGCGCGTATACTCTGCAAAGGATGAAACCCTCTCTTGTTTAAAAATGAAATTCGGACTTTTTTTTCGGCGGGAGAATATAAAGAGAATAGTGGGAGCTTTTAATGAAATTATCACTCATACAAAAAGTGAACAAAGTTGTCCAAAACTCTTTCATAAATGTGTACGTGCTTTTGTGGCAGTGGCTGTGGTAGAGTGGAAAGCGCAGCTTCGCTCAGTAAATCGAGGCAGTCAATTGTCGGATAAACCTGATATTTACAGGCTCACTGGTCCAAATAAATAATTTACCAAACCCGGACAAACCAAGAAAAAAAAATATATGAACAATAATTAACCTCCTCAGCGCGACCGTCTTGGATAAATAACATTTATTACGATACATTCCATTCATTCCAAAGAGAACATTTTAGAAAACGTTTTAATTTTACTTTTTGTCCTGCTGAGGTTATGTTTTTCCCATCGTGCGATTTCACGTACAGAGCAGTGCTCAAGCTCAAATTAAATCGCTCAACCCGTTGAAACTCCTTCGTCCAACCAACCAACCGACTGGTGGACAAAAAGTGGAAAATGTATTAATGTAGAAAATAGTTCCACCTTTTTTTGCTTCTTTTTAAATTTTCATTGCGCTTCATAACTTTGTTCGTTTCCCCCTTCTCGCATTTCTTTCTGTGCCTTAACTCGCTGCAATAGAATAGTTTAATTTAAGCTGCCTCACCTTTCCCTCTTCCCTCGATGAATACATATATGATGAAAGCAAAGGAACACAGCTTTTGCCGGGTCAATTCCATGAAATTACCCCGCAAGGTAAACGTGATCGTGAAAGTTAAACTTATGTGAGAGTCAACTGAGTCGGAAATTCATGTAGAACAATTTGCATTTTTGCTCTGCTCCTGAATACCACGAAAACGCCCGACTATTTTGATGTTGTGAATCTTACGCTTTCCTCGACGTCTACTCTCTGGAAACTATAGATCCGTTTAAAACGATCCTTTAATAAACTAAACAGCTACTTACATCCTCCTCATGTCCATTGCCAGTGACGTCTCTTCCAATAGACGCAGGTGCGTCATTTGCGGAGAGGCAGGGGGGCAACCCGGGCAGCCTCCCTCCTTTTTCTTGTGCAGTACAAAAACAATTTCGAACTAAAATTAATTTGGTGGTCACCAACAAATTTTGTTGAAATTTAGGGCCGTAAATGCAGGGTAATCAAGGCTTGTAGTGTAGGGCTCCAAAATTATATTGATGAGCCGTAAAAAAAAAAAAAAAAACAAAAAACAAAAAAAAAAAACAAAACAAAAACAAAAAACAAAAAACAAAAAAACAAAAAAAAAACCATCACAATTTTGCCTCCCCCCCCCCACTTCAAGCCGAACTCAGGTTTTAGTGATGATGTCATCCGGTGATGAGCGTTCCAAACAAAGAAAAACTGTCTCTCTCGCTCTAACGTAACCCCCATGTACTGCTTTCTCACTCTCATTTCAAAAATCGTAAGTAGAGATATCTTTTGAGAAGATTTGTTGGCAGAAATGAATTTTTCGAGGCATTCGAATGCGATTTTGAGCATAGTATATGTAGTTAAACAAGGCCCTGTATACGAATTTTCAAACTAGAAAGAGATGAGTATAGCGCAAGTTTTGTCACAACCAATTGCGACCGATGAGTGCATTGTTGTGATTGTTGGAACCGTTGACTTCCTACTAAAACCGCGTCTGTTGGGAAACGCTGCATTTCGTCTTTTCAACCCATTTAAAGTATCGATTCGAGGATGTGCACTATGCACCTCCACTTTTTTTGATCTTTAACATGAGTTTTAATGGACTAAACTGACAACGTTACCAGATTGCATACGACACCACTGACCATTGCCCAGTGCCCACTCTAAGAAGGCACCGATCAACGCAACAACGTGGCGATGTAAGTATGAACATTACAACTTAACAATTATTTGTTGATTTTAAAGAACAAGATTTTTTTTTGTTTTTGTTTTTTTTTTTTGTTTTTGTTTTTTTTTGTCGCTTTTTGTCCTTTCAAGGGCAACCAATTTGAAACAATCTCAGACGCATCTGCAAATACACTGGCTTGCTGGTTACGCTTTCGGTGAACACGCACCGTATTTCAACGGTAACGCAGGCAGTAGCCGCTACTGAGTAGCGTCTTGGGAGGGGGAGGGGGGGAGGGATTATGATCCAGAGTTCTTAGATGTACGACTTAGGTTGTAGATTTTCCATAAGAATCGACATCAACTATACTGATTATATAACCATAAATCTAGCAATACTGTTGTGATCCAGCACATCCCGAAATTCTGGCTATAACACGAAAAATGCAAGAAGCATATAATGAGGAAAAAAAGTGGCAAAAATTATCGAGGGTATAGTTGGTATAGTTCAAGGAAGCTTTACATTTCAGAAAAGAATATGTACAAGCTGTCTTATTCCCCTAAATTTCCCCAAATTTTAAAAAACAAAAGATTTTATAGGGTCACCAAGGACCTTGATGTTCAGTTTTTAGGGACCAAATGCATGAGACGTGCAATCAAAAGAGGAATAAATGGGGCAGTTGCAAGGGTCTGAAATGTTGTGTTTTTTATAAAGAAAATGAAAGAACTAAATGAGCTGAGAACAAATATGCCTTTGGTTTCTAATTAAGTCCCATTGTTCCGGAGATGAGATTTTGGCCCAAAATACATTGTTTTAAATGGGAATTCTGCGTAGTGACGTCACTACGCACACAATTTTTTACAACTTTACACGTGTGTATCTCCAAAACCGAGACACTTAGGAAAAAACCAAAGGTACCATTGTTCTCAGCTCATCAAGTACTTTCATTTTCTTCAGGAAAAACACATAATTTAAGACCCTTGCAACTGCACCATTAAAAAAAATGACACCACTAGTAACAGAACTTTTTGATGGCGTCAATATTGGTCAGAGAAATTGCACCACCAAAATGTCTAAACCTAGGTACCGAATGAATAAACAATTCTGTCATCAGTGTTACTTTTAACAATTTCATCAAAAGCAAACCATAAATTCAATTCGCTTCTTTTGACCCTTAAAAGCTACATATTTTCAACGGTGCATAGAATCTGCGGTCTGTTAATGTAACAATTTATTGCTGAAAGGAACGCTTTAACCCTCTAGCTAATGACCGGGTTAGTTTGAAAGAACGCCACTCTTCCATTTATATATAGTGAAGGTAGTTAACTGTTCGTACTTAGGGGAGTTGGAATTGCCTATACGACGAGTGGAAGGCGCCCAGAAGAAGCTTATCTTGTAAGTGATTTAATCGATAATCGATAATGTTTATCCGGAATGAAGACTGAAAAAATGTGAAATAGGGTAGAAGAGAGAAACGAGTATACTCGGGCTTGGCCCATATGGGGTTAAACGGAAATATTAATTTATTTTATAGTTTTAAACGTTTTTACGGTGCAATTTCAATGACAATATTTGGCGCGAGCGAAAAGTATTATTATACTGAGGAATTAACCATTTATAAGACCAAATTATATTTAAATAAATAGCTGTAAACACTCACTTGATGTCACACCTTCAATTGATCTAATGAAGTGCTTATAATAGCAGAATGATGTCTGTGAGAGAAGCGATCATAAATGAATCATCGCTAATTCCTAGAAATAACCGAGCGTCAGCCCTAGTTTAACGGTATCAATCGAGTTGAAAAAAAAGAAGATGGAGTAAGCGAAAGCTAGGAAAAACGAAATAAAACGTTAATTTAGAGAAGAGTATATGGAGAGACATGGGCGCCCGCAGAAAAATTTCCAAGGGGGGGCAACATTTTTGAACCCCAATGGAAGGTTTAGGAGAGACCCCACCACCCCCCCCCCCTAGGGAAAAAGGTAAATTTTTTTAAGTAGATTCCATGAATCTACTTATTGCGGAGGGTGCGATGTTGGATTTTTCGGGAAATTTTATCAAATGAGCACGTTTCATGGTCCCCTGAGTGAGAAAATACCACTCGTTGAAAATTGTATATATATATATATATATATATATTTATATGTATGTTTCAGCCAGTTTTACCGTTTTTATGTACCACGATCCTGTTCGTAATTTTTGGTTTTTGTTCTTGAAATTTTTCTCAACTATTTGTTGGGTTTATTTCTTGGATGAGTTCGAAGATGGTGTAAATCTGACAGTTAGTTTTCGCGTTATGGGCCGTGTTTGAGTCGTAAAATGTGTTTTTGAGGTTTATTTTTAGGAGTGTTTGTTTTGAGTATTTTTTTTGGGAAAATTTATGTTGGCCGTTTTGTTACGCAGCTTTTTTACTCGAGTCATTTTTTCGTTTTTTGCGTTGTAAGCGAGTTATATCGATGTGTTTTTCGGGTTTTTTGGCAGTGTTTTTATATGAAGAAATTGTTTTTTTGTTTTAAAAATTTTAGTATATATCGTGGAGGATGTTTTTAGTTCATATAATCTTTGCCTTGAATTTTCCTTGTGTTTTACGTGTTTTACGAGCTATTTAGTTTCTTATGGGATTTTACAAGTGAAAGACAAGGATGGCGTATTGGTATAATTGCTCTTTCTTTGTTTTACACGTACACTGTTGCTTAGGTACGTTCTTTATTTATTTTCTTGTTTTATCAGCTGCTCTTATTCAGATTTATTCCTCATTACCGTTACAAAGATTACACATTTTTCAATCTTTGTACTATAATCTTTTTCTCATGGTCATTTTTATTTAAATGTTGAACAGCTGATAAAAAAAAGAAAATTGAATAATTCCAAGAAAATCGTAACATAACCTATTTATTGAAATTTGTGAAAAACTTATATAACCTAGCTTTTATTTCTCACTTGCATTGTAAAGATTACACATTTCTCTGTTGGTAATATAATCTTTTTCACAATTATATTTGGATTTTGAGCAGCTGATAAAATAAAAAAGAAAAATTCAGAGAAAAATTCAACGAAAATTATAACCTATATTTAAATTTGTGAAAAAATGATTTAACCAAGCATGGAATCTACTTCGTCTTACCGGCCTGCCGGGAGGCATTTTTTCATCCAAATAGAGTACAATTTTGAACCCATTGTAGGTGCGTAACAAATAATAATAATAATTTCGACGTGTTTGATTTAATGGATAAAGGGACAACAGATGATAACGATAGTATTAAAAATGTATAATTTAATTATTTGCCTTGCAAAAAATGAGTTAAAATTACAAAATAAACCAATAATGAAGTTTGTCATCTATTACTTCTTTGATTAACATTTCATTTTCTTTTTCCCTTTTATTATTCATCGTGGAATGTTGACTTTTTTGAATTCCAGGGGGGGGGGGGGGGGCAAGTGCCCCCTCTTGCCCCCCGCTCCGGGCGCCCATGTGGAGAGAGGAAAGCTTCAGCTCAATCAGCTCCTTAGTTATTTTCAAAAATTCTGAAAAAATAAACTTTTCTCTCAAGAGTGAAAATCTTCTATTTTGTTCAAACTAACTCTTTCGCTCCATAGTACAATTTAGAAGAAGTTCTGTTAACATGGATTCTTTTGAAACAAAAAAATTAACATGCACAGGAAATTATAAGAGAAGTCATTCAATTCACGATTACACTGACAATGAGAGGAATAACTTCTTTAAAAACAAGGAAACACATTTACTTGTGGCAGTTTTCCTTAAGCGTGAAGTAAATTTCTGAATGCATGAAGGAGAATCACTGTCACAAAGAGGAATCTTTTACTTGCAGCAGCAGACATTTTCCTTGGGTTAAAGGTTAAAGTAAATTCCCCCTTACTCAATATTTCACTTCGCAGTTTCTTTAACACAAACGAAATATACCTTGGATTAAAAAAAGAATTATCTCAGTGTAAAGATCTGAGATTAGTGAAATTATTTCTTCATAGTTCAACACTGACAGGGTCTCTGCTGATGAAATAATTTGTTGTATTAATTCGAGAAAGAACGCGTGTTTTGAATATTATTAAGAAAAAGCTGAAACGCTCCTATCAAAACCTTTTGAACTGTATATCGAGAGGTACGAAGACCCAACCCATATCGTTACTTTGAACTTCGGAAATTACAAACATACAACATTCCTTTGTCTGTTTCAAAACCAAGCGAACATGGTATAAAGACCGGTCATCCAATGACCCCGCTTCTTTCGCAAGCTCCTCTCATGAGCAATTATGCAAATTATTGCGTTCAAATTAATTGCACATGTTTTGGACAGATACGCAGAGGGTATCACGAGTGGGCCAACGACAAAGTGTTTCTACAAGCACGCAGCTTCAACCCCATAGCTTCCTAAAGCTCTATGCTAGGGACTACTTCAAAACTGGACTCACCCTCGTACTTGTCTAACAATCGTTAATTTGGGGGGGGGGGGGTCGTATATTAAAGTGAAGCCGATTCAGAATTTATCAGAACTCTGAAGTGCCATCTCAATATAGTTAAAAGTCGTCACCACTATACCTTTCGAGAGGACAAGTGGATTGAAGAATTTACTTATTGGAGTCATTACGCTAATGACAAGTTTTTTTTATTTTTTATCATTAGGTACTAAACGAAACAAACGCTTCTTGTCGGCAAGATAAGCAGTGGCGGCTCGTGATATTTGGCAACCATGCAAGTTTTCCATTTAAACGTAAGTAAAATAATCGATTCTTGCGGAGGCTGGCAGCCTCCGGGAGAATCGATTGTTTTACATTGGTTAAATAGGAGGAGGACACGGTTGCCAAATTTCACGAGCCGCCACTGAAGATAAGTTGTGGTAGAATGAGCGAAATATTATCAGCTTTATACAGCTAATTTCTACTTAATTTAGAGTTAGTGCTCGTTAGTGCTAGACAGACCTTGACTGACAATCTTTTGAATTTTTTCAACGTCACTCTCATAACACGTAATGTCATTGAATGAAAATGAATTTTGATCTTTGGATTTTCATCGAAAGACACTTTGAAATAAAAACTTCAGTGCTTCGGGTAAGTTTTTTGTTTTGATTTAAAGGAATGACAATTGAAAACTCATGAAAGATTATTTGTTTGCTCCGCCTACACTTCTGAACAGGGCTGCCGTTTTGCGTATAATCAATGCTATTTTTCAATTCATCGATGATTCGGCCGGTTGAGAAAAGATTACATAGTTAAGTTCAGTGCATGACTGTAATAAACTAAAATACTCGCATCTGTAATCTTTTCTCAACCGGCGGAGTCGCCGATGACTTTAAAAAACTTGCGGATATTTTAATTAATCAACGGAGTCTCCACCGATTAAGGAAAGATTACAGATCAGAGTATTTTCGTGCATTACAGTCGTGCACTGAACTGAACTGTGTAATCTTTTCTCAACCGGTGGAATCATCGGTGAATAGAAAAATAGCATTGATTATACGCAAAACGGCAGCCCTGCTTCTGAAACAAGCTCTACAGCAATCCCATTAATTCACTTTCCAAAAGCAAGAATAAGAAGGAATGCATAAACGAACAAATCAAAATTTAGATGATGCAACAATGCAACATTTGAAAAATCTAAAACTTAAAAAAGGACAAAAAAAAAAAAAAAAATTAAGGACGGACGTCACCGGACACCATTCATTCATTCGTACTTCCGGTTTAATGCAAGAGACAGGGAATTATTATTTTCTTCTATATTATTTAATTTAATTTAATTTAATTAAATTTTATTTTATTTCATACTGACATTTTTGCACGCAGGGCTGCCGAACTGCCGTTTACGTACTACGCTACTTTTTTTTTCCTTTAACATTTTCATGTAAATATTTTGAATTTTCGCACGTGCTCGGATGTGATCAAGTGAATGAGGATTATGACAATCTGACAATATCTGTTTCATTTCACATTGATGTACCCTTTTTATCCTGTTATTTTTTGATTTTTTTTCTATACGTATTATTTATCTTTATATTTATCAATCATTTCATGCCATACATAACAGTTTGGTAGAAAGCTCAGTTTGTACATAGGGTTATTGACCTCTACTTTTTAAATGATATTTAAAGTATATTTCTTTTTATTAAAACAATGCCCCGCCCTCGGTGGAGGCATTAGGAACTGCCGGAGGATAGATTAAAATGTTATTGGGTGGATGGATAGAGATCGATAGGTAAGTAAATAAAATATAAATTTATGAATGTATAATTCTAATAAATGTATATATACGATAGAACGGTCGTGTGAGAGTGTGAAAAGTATAACTTTATAGATACAGAACACCTACGGATTTGCTAATTAAAAATAAAATCAATGGTAAACTTTCGTACGATTTAAAATGTAATTTCAAAATGTACGGTATATTTTGCAATAGTGCATCGGCTATATGCGGGTGCGGTTCGTATTCAAGGGCAACGGTGTGCCACGCCGGAGGCGCTGAAAAGCATCTGTTTAGCATATTTATTTAATTTCATCTGCCTGGTATTTGAACCCGTATTGTAAAACTATGTTTTTCAATTCAATGTTGATTGAAAATTGATTTTTGCATGAAACGGGTTAGACAACTAGGAGAAATTTGATGAAAATATATTTAACAATTAAATAATTAGTTCAACCCTTCTGATTAACTGTGCATATAAATACATTAAAAGAAAAACGGAAAATAATTAAAGTCAATAAACATTGAGTAAAAATGGAAAGTGTGCATGCCAACGTATTAAATATATTGTTGTTTCAGTGTGGGAGGGGGAGGTTCTATTGATAATGCTGTTTTAATCGATTTTATTATTTTCATTCTTTCTTCCTTTTGTCTTAGCCATTTTGGTTGTTGTTCGCAGCTTGTTTGTCTTTATTCTTATGGCTCTAATAATCCTGCTGGTTCAGTAAGGTCTTTAGATTAGGTGCATGTTTACAAAAGAAAACCATCTGATCAAGTCTGAAAGCGGCAATTCTTCGGGCGAGCAAAAACCTGAACTGCAGGTGTACTAATAAGAAATTAGCAATGGGTGAGTGATTGTGGTGGCATCTTGTATTAGAGCCCAAAATCGCAGAGTTGCCACTTCGTGTAAATCTAGTGGCATTTTTCAAGTTGTCGATGATTCCACCGGTTGACCAAACGGCTAAACAAGCATCACAGTCCAGTGTAGGATTGTAATGCACGGAAATATAGTCGCATCTGTAATCGTTTCCAAAACTGTGGAATCATACCACCTTCGATTATTATTATCAAAACACCCACCCATTTTTTTAGTCATTGACAATTTCGCCGGTTAAGAAAAGATTACATATCAGAGTATTTTCGTGCATTACAGGTATGTACTAAATACACCGACCGAGCTGTGTAATCTTTTCGTCAACCGGTGTGGTCATCAGTGAATTGAAAAATACCATTGAAAAAACACATAACGGCAGCTCTGCTAAAAATCGTCACGTTTGTTTGTTATACACGTTAAACTATTTTTGGACCTGCGTCAGCAATTCATCAATTTAAATAAATTGGTGACTCGATGAGCCAATATCTGATTGATTGGTTTAAATCACGTGCTCATTGTACGCGCATTAGATTGTTCAATCAATTCGAATCATCAGTTAATTGAGATTTCCTCCTTTGTTAAAGAGCTCTCAAAATCAAATTTTATGAGGTAGAAATCCTAATCCTTGATAACGCCTCAACACGTTTAAAAATTGACACGGTGAAAGCGGAGCTTTTCTGAGCGAACACGCCACGTGGTATCAAATGGAACTGACAACGATCATCGATAAAAAGCTTCAAAGCTTGACAAACAAATCATTTGTTGCCGATTCAATGAAAAGCTTAATACGCGGTGATCAACTAGTTTTCCAGGGTTGTCAAATTTAATCAACCACGTGTGCTATTTTTACCTATTGTTGCACTTAAAATAGAATAAATTTACTTAATCACTTATTTTGCGTATTTTTTTTTTTTTTTTTTTTTTCACGTTTATTGCCATGATTTCACGGTGACGCCGAACAATTTCATAAAAATTGGATGATAAAGACATCTAACTTTCAAAACGTTTCTAGCAGCGAGTTTCACAATAGCAGACCGCAAATTCAACAAACCGTTGAAATTATACAAAGCTTTTTAAGAGACACAACAGCTGTGGAAAGACCTGGCAATTATGACCCTCTTGACTCCACAAAAACAGTGTGATTCCAATGTATCCTGAATTTAACGGTTTGCTTAGATATATTAAACGTTTTTAAAATAATACTTTTGACAGAAATATTCATTCGCGATTTGTAATTATAACATTTAAATTATGCCATTTCTGTGACAGTTATCGGCGACGCCGACAATTTTTGTTACCGCGAAATTACCGTAATAGGTGACAGTGATGTACAATTGATGGTTCGAAATTATTTAAGGGATTCTTTCTAAATGTCATTGGGAGTAACCTTTTACCATGTTTATCATCGTGTTAATAAGGAATTGAGGAAAACAAATAGTAAGTTTTATGATAGTAACAAATGATTTCATTCGAAAAAAATCTTCAGCTTTTTCGCGAAACTACACAAGTTCAAATTCAAAAATTAACTCCCCTTCTAAAATTTAAACGCCAGATAAAGATTGCTTTGATCTGAAAAATAGTGTAAATTCAACAACCAAGCAGACTGTCTCATTTTGAACCGACTGTGGAAACAGTGGTCGTTTTATTTTCCATAAGTTGAAGCATACGGGGAATAAGATAAGAAATCTTTTCCCGGGGAGAGGGGGCGCGGGGCAATCTTGCCAAAACAAAAATAGACAAGTAGAATAAACTTAAAATTTTGCCGTCTTCTTTATTATACTTCAAATAAAATGGAGACGCGAAGCAAAATATGGAAAACAATGATGGAAAAATAGGAATAATAAGTGTGAAGAGGAAAAGCTCGGATAGAGGGGAGGAGGGGGGGGGGTGCACTCTTTGGTCATAAAGAACTGGACACAATTTCAAAGTTGAATTTTCAAGTTAATAAATAGAATGTATAAAGTATGAAATGGCTCTTGATGAAATAGAGGGTAATATTTACCGAAGTTTTAACAAAGAAGAAATGAGAACGCCCTTACCTTTTTTCTTTAAATTGAAAGGAAATTCATGAAGGAAAGAAGTAAGAAAGAACAAGGTGTCAAACAAGCGGAAATAAAATTTCAACGACGAACAGGCCGACAAACAAAGAGCGAGTCTTGACAGAACATATCCCGAAATAAAAGAAAAGAAAGAAATGAAAGTAAATAAATGAAATAAAAAGCTAATAAAATAATTGAACGAAACAAACTGACGGAACAATGAACGCACTTGAGAGAAGACAATGACGGAATGATAATAAAAGAGAAAGAAAGGAAGAAAACAATAATTGCGAGCTAAGAGACGGCGGACGGCGGAAGAATTTACGTGAAAAAAGTTCGTAACATGGTGTGGTGCGATGAAAAAGCGAACGGAAAGCTCGGAACTTAAAGGCGCGGTAAAGGACGACCTGTTAGAGGCGCATTTCAACACGGAACTGTTCTCGCTCTCGCCACGGCGGAAGTTTCAAAACGAGAGAGCCCTCATCGCGCGGCGGGTTGCAGTTTTCCACGGCGCAAGTCCCCGGCGCATCATAACACGGCGGAGGTATAAATATTACTGGCGAAGTCACAGACTCGCTCGCAGTGATAGCAGTTCACGCGATATTCAAAACTAGCCGTAAATTAGAGATACGAGTGTCAGTTATTGTCGGGAAAATTATCATTTCCTGATGTGGAAACATGAGTGAGTGAACGGTGAACCCTTCTTCTCCTCCTTCCTGTCTCCGCCGCACTCCTCCCTCCGCCCCCCCCCCCCGCCCGCCATAACCTCGCCAACCCTTCCCATTCATTCCTGGTACTCTAACGTTCGCGTTGCATTGCCAGAATATTGTCACCACTAGGGAAGTTACACTCTGATAAGGATCCACTCGCACAAAACCCATTCACAAGTTGATGCACATAAAGTTAGTTCATGCCGAAGCTACTAAAACCACGAGGAGTGGTTGACAGACTAAAGACCCATAAGAAAATCGCTGACGAAAGAGCCTAACGTTCAACAACCCTCGCCCTCGAAGACCCCCCCCCCCCTCGTAATGTTGTGACGTTCGTATTCACTATTCAGTGAGGGCTGATGCTGACTCTTTCTTATTTTTAAGTTGAACTATTTTATCTTCAATCCAAATTAAATTTTGATCTCTCGATTTGACCGGCCACGGCCGGCACGGCCCCCATTTTCAGATTTCGAAAGTAAGAGTCTCTCGACTAATTTTTTCCTCTTTCGTTTTGTTTCAGAATTCCGCTTAGTGCACCGAGATAAATTTCCTGTTGTCGTCCGTAACCGGACGTCTTGTAAGTACTTACTTAACCGAAATTTCAGTTATTTTAACAAGAAATTCCCGTTGTTTCAACAAGAATTTCTGTTACTTCAATAGTAATTCCGGTCAAAAGATAGGAATTCTTGCGTTATTTCAACAACAATTCTTGTTGAATTAACAGTAATTCCTGATGAAACAACAGAAATTCTGGTTAGGTAAGTATTTAACAGACGCGTCCGGTTTAATTAACAGGAAAAATTTTCAGGGAAGTTTGGCAATAAAATTCCTAATGAAGCAAAACATATTGCGAAACTAGCAATATTCTTTTTGCTACTTTGGCATTTCGTAAAATGCAATGTTTGCAATGTAAAGTGTATTCCCAGTTTAATTATTACATTTTTAGTTTTTGTTTTTTGTTTTTGTTCGATTTTGGTTTTTTTTTTTTTTTTTAATTTCAACTTTAATATAATTTTCTATGCACATTGCTTACTGCCCAACAACGGCGGCAATCCTGAGGAATATTGAAGAAATACTTGCACACGAAAACAAGCTTCACAGCCAAGTTCATTTCAATTGGCCTTGGATATAGCGGAAAATTAACGAGACGAGGAAGAAATGTGGGGAGGGAGGGGGTTGAATTGAGCCCTGCTCCCTGCCCGATCCTCGTATATACTGAGTAGATTGTGCGGAGGCGCGCGTTTTGATGAGGGATTCTCCGTTAAGATAAAAAACAGCTTGGGTCTCTTCCGTCAGGGGTTCACGGGTGTCGACTGAAGGGACGTAATGCTGCAGAGGGAAGGAAAATGAGGTGGGTTGGGGGGAATAGGAAAAAAGGTGGGGGTGGGGTGGGGGTTGAGGGGAGGCAATCTGTGCAATTACAGGCTTCCCAACCGCCATTCAAACGTATTCGAGTGTGTTGAAGAAGCAGCAGGCAGCTCCATGTTTTTAAGCGTAAGCGTAACGTAAGCGAGTAAAGCGTCCCTACATGTTTTAGTACACTGATCAAATCAACTCCGCTTTTATTCATCCGAATCCATCTTTACAGTCTCCACGGAGCACGGTCTCATCCGCGGATGTTTTCATGTTTCCTCCTCAGTGTTCTGACATCCGACGCAATCTTTATTATTATTATTATTATTATTCTTATTATTCAAAGCCCTTCGTCAACTATATCAATCATTAAATCAATCCAAATTCGACTGAATAACAAGTCAGGTGCTTCGTTACGCACCCCCTTCCCCGTCTCCCCCGTCTTCCTTAGCCACCCTCCCTTTCGCTGTCTTGCCGCGCAGCCTACTCTATTGCCAGACTGAACACGGAAAAAAAAATAGATTTGTAAAATCAGAATAATGAACCAAATTCTAATTACAGTAGTCATTTTTGGTCAAATTTACTTCAAATATTGCTAATTTGAAGTTTTGGGTTGTAAATTTTGCATAAGTTTTATAAAATTCTTCAATTTTGATTGTAAATTTTACAATCCAAAACAGAAGTGTCGCTTTTGCAATTAGTATAGCTGTTATGCCATGGTAGACACGCAAATTGCATAAGTCACAATGTTTTGGATTATAACATTTACAATTCAAATTATTTCAAATAGAAAAATTTACGATCCAAATTGTCCAAAAAAGTCCCTAGATGGGTCATTTTTCTGCCAAAGGTTTTGTCAGCGCTACCGAAATGTTTTTTTCTGTTTCATCTGTCTGAGGTAGGTCCCCGTCTTTGTAGGAAATATCTGCGGCCGATACACGCCAAAATTCAAAACCAATTTGAAAAAGAGAAAAAAAAAGAAAAAAAGCAAATAAAAAAATAAAAAATAAAAAAATAATAAAAAAATAATAATAATAAATAAAAAAAACAATAATAAAAATAATAATAATAAATGAAAATAAATAAATAAATAAATAAATAAATAAATAAATAAATAAGAAATAATAACAAAAAAAAGTTAAACAATGATAAAATATAAAAAATATCATAATAAAAAAAAATTAATTAAAAAAACAAATAATTGATTAAAAATAGATAATTATAATAATAAATAAATTTGGTGGAGCTTAATGAAATATTAATTAACTTATAATAATGTTACGTTGAAACCAACGGGCAAGGCTTACAATTGCAAGATTTTTGACTCTAAAATTTGTATACTTAATTGTCTGAGACATTCCGCGCGGCTTTGTCTTGAAAATTCAATCCTTTCCTGGAGACCGAAGACTTTCTAATGCGTATTTAATGAGACATACAGCGGAGGAAAATGTAAGAATGCGAGCCTTTTGAAAAGTATTGATGCATTCTCTTCTTTATGTCCTTCCATAATACTTAGAGCCATGGATCCGGTTTTTCTTTCCCTTCCTTTCTCAATTTAGTCTCAATTTTCTCTCCTCAAAGGAAGAGTATTTCTACCATTGAAGAAGCTTCATCTAAATGATGGAAAATTGTGTTTTGTTAAATCAAAAGCTTCACTTTATCATCCACCAAAGACGGCCGGCGTGCTTTAGTGAGCAAAAAAGGGGATGGGGGAGTAGGAAATTGGTGTTACACGAAATTGTTGCAAACAGTCGAAAAGTACTGCGGGGAAGGAGCAAAAATGGGAAGATGGGGGAAAGGGTGAGGGCCGTGAATATGAACGAACAAAACAAAGGATTCAGGTGTATTATTACATAAAGGGAGAGAAAGCGCGGTATGGGCATGGGGCATGGGGCATGAGCATGGTGGCGGAGGAGTAGAGAGCGAAAAATCTTTTTTGATCATGCAGCAAAAGCAGAAGCAGCAGCAGTGGCGGAGCAGAGAAGAGTAGAGAAGAGAGCTGAAAACTGTGCGGATTCTCATTTCAGTGGGTTGCTCTTTGCAGCCTCGTAGAGAATGCAATGAATAGATTTGTTGCCTTTTCGGCGAGATCCGCGCGTAAAATTTAAACTAGCTCTTCTATTATTACTTCAATTAACACGTTCCTGGGAAGCTCTGAGAGTGGATTTAAACTGTGTGGACGGATACACGGCAAGCAGGGCTCAGCGGAGTTGCCGCTTTTCTCCCCACAGTGCATGCGAATACTTACAGTTGCGAAACCAACGATTTAAATTTTAACAATTTAACATTGAGCCTGTCGTCCATCGAATCAACAGTAACTAATTTTTATTCATTTTTTTTATTTATTTGATATTAGTACAACAGCTTTGCTTGAAGCTCAATACAGGTCTAATACATTACATTTTACATTTTGCTTAATGATAGATATAGCCATTGAATAGAAGAATAAGAACAGTAGGTAAGCAGAAATGCAATAGCTAATTATCATAAAGGAGTATAAAAACTTGTCATAACTTTAGTGGTTTTAAGTATTCATTCAGATTATAGAAAGGATTTACTTCAAAATTTTCCTTTGTTTTTATCGAGAATTTGCTATCCCCTTCCATGAACATCGTTTTTATAGATCTTGGAAGTATATTGAATATCTCAACTGATCGAAATCTCAAACGTTTTTCATCCCAAACAATTAACAAAATGATGGAATCTTTTTATTTAATTACAACTTGTAACTTCATCAAGAGTTTCATCACCCCTCTCCTCTTCTTGAGATTGATTGCTAAGTAAAAATCAGAGATTAACCGAAGCTGTGTCGTGGAAAATCAGATAAAGCGTAGCTTGAAAGTTTGTTCTGTTTTTTCGCAATGAATAGATATGGAATCATGATAAAGTTACTTTCGAATTATTTTTTAACCCACTTGAATAGGTAGTCAATTATTGTAATCTGCTTGGAAATCATCAAGCCTAATTGGTGGTTTTTTCGCTAAGTTGCCGGAAGTAATCCATACCTCTTAAGTACCTCAGTCAGTCACTTTTCGGACGATGTGAACCGATCTTATTTGGAGATGGAGGGTGGCTAGGTTGTGTTTGCCAAGAAGATCTTGGATCGCACTATTAGAGACTGCGTTGGTTGCTGAAATCATGGCAGGAATTATCCAGGGTTGCATCAGCTTCTTTTAGGGCCACATTGTAATCTGAGGGGCAAGCAACGCAAATAAAACGGCACACCTTAAATTTTTTATCTTTGATTATGATATCGGGCTTATTACCAGGGATACATCAGACATTTGTCTGTCTGAACTTCAGTGTTCCAAACTATTGTTACATCATTGGAATCCATCACCGATTTTGCATTATGTCCATACCATTTTTTCCCGACGCATATATTGTACTACTTGCAATCGTTCCAATGGATCCAGCAGCGTCACGTCGCTCAATGTTTTCACATTTCGCTAGAATTAGGACAAGCAGACATAATACGCTGAATTCACTCCCGCTCGGTCTTGCAAAATATGCATTTTGGGTCGACAGTTGTCTTTAGTATTTCAGCTTGGAGATAGTTAGTAGCAATGAACGAATCTAGGCTTGCTGTAATCAGTGATTATGTCTCTCCTTTCAAGCCAGTTCCACGTCATTTCGTTGCGAACGTGCGCTTTGTTAATTTTTGCAAGGTACGCTGCCACACTGAGAGAAATGACTTCTTTAAAAAAACAAGGAAACATGTTTACTTGTGACAGTTTTTCTTGCTCGAAGTAAAGCTCTGGTAGCATGATGGAGAATCAATGTCACAACAAGGAATATTTTACTTGTGGCAGCAGAAGCAAATGTTTTCTTTGGGTTAAAGGAATTACCCCCTAGTCAATATTTCACTGTGCAGTTTCTTTAACACAAACGAACAAAACCTTAACCTAACCTTGGATTAAAAAAATAATTCTCTCAGTGCAAGCATTTTCGTGCTCGCCCAATTTCGCTGCTTTTCTGCTTGGACTCTGGCGTTGGTTCTTGTCTTAGCTTGATGCACCCTTTCTATCTCAGTTTTGGATCAGTCAATGTTTTTGATCAGTTCTCCTTGTGGCAGTCCGTCGAGAGTTCTGTTGATTTTCACTTTTTGATGTTGGTCCTATTAAATTTTCTTTGCTTTTGACTTTGAAGTAGTTTGCTAGTCCGATGCTAGTGACATGGGAAAAAGAAGCGATCTCTCAAACCAGGGATTCGAGCCCGGAACCTGTGGGCTGGCAATCAGGTGTCCTGACCACCAAGCCACCGAGGCCGCAGCCTCTTTCACCTTCTTTTAGCCGGTCAGTATCTGTTCTGGGGTGTAGCATTCCACGAAGAGTCATGAGCTTTTTTGTCTTGGTGTCAATTTCTCCTAATACTTTCTTTGTCCACTTGCTGACTCCTAAGCTGGACAGCCCACCACAAGAACGGGTAGTTTGGTAATAGAAATACACTTATTGCTGGCGTTCAGTTCATTATCATTATTATTTTTTACGTAGTAGAGATTAAGGGTTCAACTCGGAACCATTTTTAAGCTTATTAGGTTTTACTCAATCAGGACCCTCA
Source organism: Trialeurodes vaporariorum (assembly GCA_011764245.1). Lineage (NCBI taxonomy): Eukaryota > Metazoa > Arthropoda > Insecta > Hemiptera > Aleyrodidae > Trialeurodes > Trialeurodes vaporariorum. The sequence goes on from VMOF01000111.1 coordinate 71,828,042, forward strand.
CTACGTTTGAAATCTCCCGTTTAAAACTGCGTACGTGTATTGAAATGCAATTGCCCTGAATGGAGGAATATTAAGGCTTTGCCGTATGTTGAGCTCAATATACCTCAAATCAGGGATTAAACCAGTTTATTAGGAGCCTCTCGTTCAAAACTTGAAACTACTTATTGGTTCGTTTAATCTGCTATAAGCTCTAAATCAATGAATGCTAACCTTCAAAAACCTTACCAAGTAGTCTCAATAAACCTCAAGTCAAAGTTCATCAGTTTCGATCAACCAGCGGAGATTGAAACAAGAGGCTCCTAACTCATTCGCATTAAGCTCAATAATTAACATTCATGAGTCTTAATACTCCTTATTTGAACGTAAAGTGCATATTCCTTGAGGAGACATCGTCAAACGCCAACTGATCCTACTATAATTCATGGGACTGGGGCTTTGTCAAAACTGAGATTAAAAATATGGAATGGAAGGAAGGTTTTGAAATTTAAATAGGCTTTCCTCTGCATGATTCTATTCAGAAAGAGACAAATTAGATGAAAATCTCCTATGATACCTGGATATCTCCGCCACTACTACGCCTTACACTTCAAAGTCATTTTGTGAGTCTGTGAATGAATTTCGTCATTTGTTAATGTGCTCGTCGTAATTTTTGATTGATTTTTCCAGAGAATCAACAACTATTCAATCTCTTATAGCAAAACTTAACAAGAATACTATTGCTCAAGCGGGTTTCTGAAGTCAATGAGTGGAGTTCTGAAGTTTTTAATCTGAACATCGGTATTTGGGCGGTGTTAAAGTCCATGAGCCATGTTGTTGCAGCAAAAGGTACGCAACGGACCCACTCTAAAAGTCTTCCCACAACCAAAAACAAACTGCGATGAAAAAATGTGAAAGCCGGCAATCCTGATGGTCAGAAGAGGCGGCGAGGGTTATGAGCGACTGGAGAACTTGTTTGGTGTTGAGTTGGGCGGTGAATGCAGCGAACTCCGGCCAGGACGGCGAGCGCGGGAGAAGTTAACAAAATGCAAATCTTATCACAGAGTGGTGTTAAAAAGAAAATCCTTTCCCCAGCAACGTCGTAGCCTTAATGTGTGGGGTTTCTAGTCAAAATATTTGCATTAGCATTTAACAAAGAGCTTTTTCGCGCCGTGAAAATCGCATTCGCATTGCGCCCGCGCACAAGAGGAGTGCGGAGTCCAGTCGGAACCCGACCCGCCAACCCGGTCTAAAAGTGTTCTTGTGTCAATACGCCACATTCACACGTTCGTTTTCCATCCCGTTATTCCGTTCCGCGTTTCCTTACATTACATTCCATTCCATCCCATTCCTGTATCATCCCCCATATTCGAATCGCGTCGCCATCATACTTGAGCGTCATGCGGTAATGATGCGAAGTCATCTCGGGGTTCAGGATCCCATTTGGGGGAGAGCTCTCCGGCTTCGACTCCGACTTTAGACTTCATCTCCTCAACTTTTTAGGTATAAACAGTTTTACAAGTCTTCAAAAGCTTGGCTCCTCCGAGACTTTCATGCGCGAGCACAGCACACGTGCAAACGCGAGAAATCAATAGCACATCAACTGTATTTACTTATTTTTGTGCAAATCTTCTTCTTTTTTCTTCTTGTCTCCCCCCTCTCTTTTTATCTTCCCCACCCTGTGACATGGCGCACCCATCCATGCCCCTCTCCCGGCTCTCTCTCTATACTGTGCTCATTTCTTTGTGACGCTAAATGATTTCCTTCCTTACGCAGCACGCTGACGCGCGCTTCGAGGTTTAGCCTGATCGGTACGAAGCGTGTACTTACCTACGCAAAAATCGACCTAAAAGGAAAACCTATTTGCAAATCGACTAAGTCATTATATGGAAATAAGAACGCATTGAGAGAAAGATAGAAGTTCAAGTGAACAAAGAGTAGCATTGCTGTTGATTTTAATGGAATTCGATGTGGTTCAACTGCTGAAACGCTCTAGAAGAAAGGGGGAGGGGATGAAAATTCTTCTTGTAGCTGCCGAGTTTAGCTTCATGTTAGGCACGGAGCTTTAATGCATAGAAGCTTATTAGTGTATTTGGCGTTGGTAAAAATGAGGACATGAACAAAATATGTGATTATGTGTAGAAGTTAGGCTCAACTCCCCTGCTATCTCTTTGCACGGTGGAAAAGTGAAGCCGGTCGTGACACGGGCCGATGGGCATCAGGGCTTTTCTCCGCGCGGGGGTATGAACCAATTTAATATTAGCTCTTACGGAGCCTCGCTCTTCAAACCTATTTTAGTCAACTATTTTTGCGAATAATAGTATAGAGTCTCACATATATTGTACAGTATAGCATAGTATACATGTAAACCGAAAATTTGAATAATTCTAAGTTGTCAGTTCTTTAAAAATCGAAGTTAACGATCGGTCGGGTTTACTTTAGCTCCCATAACCTCTCTGCCGTACTTTCTATCGTAAATATCTAGCGGATAAATTGACCGAAACTTTCGTTTAACTTCGTCAATTTCAACTTTGACACAAGCTGCATATCAAATCTGTGTACTTTTGAAAACTAAAAGTAATTAGCATTCTTTTGAAACAGTTTTATGTCTTGGCTCCATAAGCCGCAATGTTAATTTGGTTCATACCTCCGAGCGGGGAAGCACAGCCTATTGCAATAACCTGCTTCAAATCTCGCCGCTAGGTGCCAGTCTTCTTCTATAATGTCTTTGCCTGGGCCCAAAAAATGTTCAGGGCCCTCTGTTCCTTCAAAAGTACAAGTCCGAGTACAAGTAGTAGTTACAAGCGTTAGTAGTGTTAATAAACGCTTATAACTACTACTTGTACTCGGAATTGTGCTTTTGGTGGAACAGGACCCGGGACGAACGGTCCCTTGGTCTCGATCCCGATAAGTAGCGAATCCTCGCTCATGATTGGTTGAGATTCCACTGTCCGTCGCAAACATTTTTTGGTCCCTAGCTTCTGACAGTGGGACTTTTGGCCTAAATGTGTTCTGCATATGCTGTAAACTTTTGCTAATGTCTTGTGAAAGCTGATCTATTCCTATGTGAAATTCAGCAAAATTCGCATTGAAAGCATCTAAAATTTCGCAAGCTCCTCACATGAACCCACTTACGGCGTTTTAAAATAAATCCAAGATGGGAGAGCCGGGAGCTGCATCTACTTGCAGCTTTTTCTATGATGAATTTTTTTCTCAGCATAGACATTTGCGGTGAGATGGGACTCCCCCATCATGACTAGCTCATTTGACTGCCATCTTGTCATTTTGTTAAACGCATTTATTGAGTTTGTGAGTCAATTTTGGAACTTGTCGATTCTCCCAACGTTATTTTCGAATGATTTTACACCAAAATAGACCCTCTCAATTGCTAAAGCAAAAGTTTACAACAGACCCATTGATTGACTCGAGTAAGAGATTGCAAAAACGTAACATCGAGGTTTTGATTTGAACTTCCGAGTTTTGAGGTTTTGAATCCAATGACAGAAAGGACAAAACACCAAAGCCTTCATCAGTTAACTATCGTGCCCATTGGCGGATCCAGCAATCTGGCAACAGTGATTTCTTCCCATTTTATTGCATGAGAAATAATTGATCAATCATTGGGAACGTCATTGAAAAATCAAAAAGCCCCTTCAAGAATCGATTTTTTATAATACATTCAAATGGGAGGAATGCGCAGTTGCCACGTAGTTGGATTCGCCTATGATCGTGCCACCGTAAATACTCAGGAGGCTAAAACTAATTTCAATCCCTCGCGCCTCGCCTCACCTCTCCCTCTCCCTCGACGGTCACTCTCAAATTATTCGAGATTATAGAAATTACTCCAGCGCACTTCATAAAAATAACAACTGTGGTTTAAAAGAGCGGGGTTTGGTTTGTGACAAAAGCGAGACTTGAAATTCGAGTTGAGCTCGCTTTGGGAAAAATAAATTTATAAATATATCTTGGGTGAGCGCATAATAATTTAATAAAGAATGGCTGTTGGTTTTGCCGGTGGTTATATAAGCTGGGGGGGGGGAGGGTGAAGGGAGTTGGGTTAGATGTAGTATAATAATTAATTTGACTCGACACCGGATTAGACTATATAATAGAAAGTACATTTTGATCATTCGGACCGATATGGGATACGACCATACCATTCACTTTTATCGGCTGTCGGGCCGAACCACGGTTATCGCCACACTCTTTTGCATCGTCGCTCCAACTCCAGCTCTAGCTCCTCTCCACTCCACTTCACTCCACTCCGCTCCGCGCACCGTGCCAAGCGGGAGTCGTCCCGTTTAATTGCCGAATAACAAGGGCGGTCAATGCGATGACGCCCGACCAGCGGCCATGTGATGCGGGTTGCCTATGACGCAGTCTGCTGACTCTTACACTCATGACTCGCTCCTCTTCCGGTGGTGCCAACTGGATCTGCGTTAGTCTTATTTTCTGTGGTTGTAGAGCAACGACATCTTCTCTCTCTCTCTCTCTCTCTCTCTCTCTCTCTCTCTCTCTCTCTCTCTCTCTCTCTCTCTCTCTCTCTCTCCTCCACACTTACACATATACATCCATTAAACCAAGCATGTTGGACCAGGATCGAGATAATTACTGTGAAGAAAGCTATTATGAAAATGGCGGGCAACCATGGAAGGGCCTTTGAAATCAATGAGCTGCACCAATTAAGGGATTTTCTGGGACTTGCGTTTGGTCAGTGGCGTCGCGTGCCATCTGGCAACAATGCAACTGCTCCATTTAAACTCATTAAATATATCGAATTTTCTTTGTGCACTGTGCACCCCCTGAATTCGATATTTTACATGAGTTTAAATGAATAGAATACATTGTTGCCAAATTGCACGCGACGCCACTGCGTTTGGTGCAGCACGGAGGCAGCCACGATGTAAATCTCTCATGGACATTTTCACACGCGCTTGCTTGGTTTTTTTGCTTCATTTTTTTCAACCTTAACATTAAAAAAAAAAAAAAAAAAAAAAAAAAAAAAAAGTTGTGACAATTCCATTTGAAATTGGTTTGCAATGAAGACGCGGTTGTCTTTTGGAGTGGCTATAGACACAGAAATCGACATACTTGTTTTACCTTTAGAAGGATTTGCCCGGTAAGGAAACTGGCATATGACAGAAACAAGCAAAAAAAAATTCACCTGGATAGTTGTATTAGAATTTTGTGTCCAAATAGCCGCTCTAAAACAAGTGCACTTTCATTTAAATCCAATTTTCTGTGAATGAATTACACTTTTTGGTTTCAGTTTAAAAAAAAAAAAAAAAAAAAAAATGCGGTGAACAAACAACAAACCGCAGAAAAATATCGTCTATGCTGCCTTACGTACCTGGGATAGGACTTAAAACAAAACATGGCCCTTCTTTTGATACAGCTCGTTGCTTAAAAAGCATCCATAAATAAACATGGCCCTTCTATTGATACAGCTCGTTGCTTAAAAAGCATCCATAAATAAACATGGCCCTTCTATTGATACAGCTCGTTGCTTAAAAAGCATCCATAAATAAACATGGCCCTTCTATTGATACAGCTCGCTGCTTAAAAAGCATCCATAAATAAACATGGCCCTTCTATTGATACAGCTCGTTGCTTAAAAAGCATCCACAAATAAACATGGCCCTTCTATTGATACAGCTCGTTGCTTAAAAAGCATCCATAAATTTACTAATTGATGACTTGCTTGATAATGAATCGATGACCATATGGAAATCACAGTCTTATTAACCTAGCAGCTACTCACAAAAGCGCCACGCCCGCCGCGCGCCAGGAGTAGATGGAGTTATTGACAGATAACTGTTCGTACGTGACGGTTGTGGTTTTGCATAAACTGGGAATTGAAGGCGAAAAAGTATTACCTCGAACAAAGCCAGCGAATAAGACACAGTATCAGAAGTTCTTTGCTATCCTCGAGGATTGAAGCCGGTATACCGGTGGCATTGGACTCTGCAGCTTCGTCATTCTGGACCTTTCCTTTCTCTTCGAAGCCCCTAATGCTTCACATTAAAGGTCCCGTTAGAGGTTGCTCAAGAATCTTTTTTTTTTTTAAACATTTTATTAGCACGACTATTTTGGAATGATTCTGTAAAGTACGACTCACAGAATATATTTGAAAGCTATGATGAGACCCTCTTATACATACAAACCCTGAAAAAGTTTTATTGAAAGCCCTTTATGCCCCACAATCATTTAGACGACCCCTTTCCATGAACTTAGTAAGATTACATTGACTGGTGATATTGATGACTGGAAACATCATAATCATAAGAATCCGTAATCTATTTCCGTTTTGGGAATATCTCTGGGAATATTTCCTAGAATATCTCCAAATATATAGATATAGTAATGTGCAAGTATATCCTGGGTTAGTTTGTTGACTAAACCCTCCTCATCGGTTTTCTTTCTCTTTCTTTGGAAAAGGATTCATTTTAGGATTCATTCAGCAATTTTCCCAACAACGATCGAGGACATTTATATACCTCCTTCAACTTTTCTAGCTATGCTTCACTTGTTTAATACCTCTGACTCAGGGCCTAAAAATGATTCTGCCCGAATCTCTGGTTATAAGACAATGGAGCTGTTGCCAACTTTTGCTAAAGGCTAATTAACAGTTGATTACAGGGTAAAATCCTGTAAAAATAACGATTAGTGCACTAAAAATCATGAAATCCACTCCCAAACTCATAAAATGCTTTCAGACGCGAGACCTTAATGGCGGCCGTTGCCGCCGATTACATTGGGTTTCCCTATCGCAATCAGCTCCATCCTCACGATGTGTTCTCGCGACACCACACAAGGAGATGAAGAAGCATACAATTTCCATAAGATAGGCGGCAACGGCCGCCATTATGGTCTTGCGTTTGAAAGCATTTTTTGAGTTTGGGAGTAGACTTCATGATTTTTCAGTGCACTAATCATTAATTTTACAGGGTTCTACCCCAAAATCAACTATTAATAAGCCTGTAGCAAAAGTTTGCAACAGCTCTATTCGTTCAAGTTTTTATATCTGAAGTAATTTCGTTCATTCAATTCATGTTCAGTTTTTCAACGAAAAATTTATGACCAGTTGATTTCCGATCCAATTCCAATCTTAGGGTGCAATTCAAAGACTTTACTTGAAATCTGCGTAACTTGGCTTGCTTGACTCGAACCGTCTCCTGGAATCCATTTCGAATTTCCAAGTCGGAGATGCTTGAAATACATACGAATTGTACACTCAAAAATAAGTCTCAAGGAGATAATTTCAAGTAAGCTCGTTCGCAACCTGAACTAAACGCAAGATTTCTCAAGAATTGCCGATTTAACGGTGAGCGTCTCCAAATAATTTTGAAAGGTTTGCCCGATTAAATATACTCGCGGTCGTTTCAATCGCACATTTGAAGCGAATTTTTTTGAAAATGTCAAACTTTTAATCTATTATGATCGAAGGATTAAAAAAAAAATGATTACTTTTTGGACCAAAAATATTTCAATATTTTCAACATTCAATCTTTACTTTGTATACTTATCTTCTCGTTTGTACAAAAATTATTTAGGACGTTTTAACTCCTGGGTGAAATATTTAAAATGGAAAAAAATTGTGGAAAGTCAATATTAACATTTTTGACATTAGGTGGGTGTGGATCGAAACTAGATCGTTTCAATCATCCCCCCCTCAATTCACCCCCGGCCACTTCCTCCGAGGACATCCCCAATCAATTCCTCCTCGGATATCCCCCCCCCAACTTTTCCCCTCAGCTATCCCCCCCGACAGTTCCCCCTAGTAAAATTATGGAAATGTCCTCGGGGGGAAGTGTCCGGGGGAAATTGCGGGGGAAATGTCCATAAACCGTTTCAATCTTGAGCTTGAAGCGAAACATTTCGAAACTTTCAAACTTTTAATCCGTCGATCGGATGATCGAAAAATAATTACTTTTTGGACCAAAAGTATTGAGGTTCAATCTTTACTTTGTACTCATCTTTTATTTCAGACATACATTAGGAGGTTTCAAAAGCTTCTAGAAAAAGCACTTATAAGCGGACGAAATTTGTGAACCATTTTGGACATTTCGTAGGTGTGACTTCAAAAAAAAGTGGAGAAACTGGTGTTTCATAAATGAAAATAAATAATAAGAGGCTAAATGAGATAAAAAATAAGAACTGAAGCGATACCTTTGGAAGAGATGATAACCTGATGTGACGCTGATATGGGCTAGCCCATGATGGAGTTGATGTGATAGATTGGATGAAAATGATGCGCAATAATAAAATAATACGTAGCGCGAAACCGATGAAAAGAAATTAATCGAAAACGAGAAAATGAACAGAAAAAAATTAAAGATAATTAATTATGACAATGAGAGCGAGAGAGAGAGAACGAGAGAGATAAAAAAAAACACTGTCAAAATTCAAGAGTACTTCACACACGCGTTACTATTTTCTAACTATCCAAGGACCGCGTGCGCTACTAGCGTTTGCGCACGCGTAACATGGGTGAGCGGGAAAATTCAAACAGCGAGTTCTTAACATCTGTCTCTGAAACCAAATCTCTGCATGTCAGAAAAACATAATGGAGAGTCCTTATCGTGCGACGGAGGCCGGAACGGAGTGGGCGGACGGTGGCGGGAAATATGGGCGGATACTCGAATTCGTTTTTCTCGCTCTCCTCCGGTTTGAACACATGCTTCAGAAAAGGATATCAGAGGGGCCCATCATGTGACTTTAGCCCCCTATATCCCTCCTTTTCTCACGCGTACGTTCAAATGGGAGAAGAGAGAGAGAGAGAGAGAGAGAGAGAGAGAGAGAGAGAGAGAGAGAGAGAAATTCCTGTATCCGCCTATTCGGGAGGGGGGAGGAAGGAGAGCTTACTTACGAGACTCTGTTGTCGATGCTATAAACAATATAAATCACCGCGCGGATCGAGACCAGGAGAGGAGAGAGAGAGAGAGAGAGAGAGAGAGAGAGAGAGAAAGAGAGAGAGGGAGAGGGAGAGATAGAGTGGGAGAGAGAGAGAATGCATTAGCGACGAGATCGAGAAGTAATAAAATTAAATTTCTGACAACAGTCGAGATGTAGTGACACATCGGCATCGACGCGGCGTGACCGTGCCCGTAGCCCGGGATTTATCGCGAAGTAATAAACTTGGGGGGTTTGGGAATACAGGTAATGTCGCACGAGGGCCTGGCAAGGGAGGCGGGGTGGCGAAGAGGAGGAGGGGGAGGGGGCACGTGGGATGCCCGGTACGTGGTACTCATCCGATACCTGTCGAAGGAATAATGAACACAATAGGTGAGTGAAAATTGTAAGCAGGTTAAATCCCTAAAGATAACATTAAAACAGGGATATTTTTTTTCGTCCCCTTCCCGCATCATTGCCGTAGACGGATGCAAACTGTAAATTGTTGTGACATTTATTCGCATTGGATGTATAGTTTCACTATTGGTCATCATTGTTCACTCTGGATAGTACCCCTCGACTATACTACTCGTATCACCGCGGAATTTTTACCCTCGACATGAAATGCAGCATAAAAAACGTACATTATTGAAGCTTTATACCCGGCGAGATTGATACATCTAGTTAAAGGCTAGTTCCACGGTAGCGGAACTTTTTGCTGACGTCAATAACTGTCATGAAAATTGCACCATTGAAATGTTTAAAACTACCAAACGAATGAATATTTCTATCAAAAGTGTTTCTTTTAGCAAGTTCAACAATGGCAAACCATAAATCCAATAAAACATTGAAATAACACTGATTTCTAAGAGTCAAAAGGTCATTCCGCCTGTTTTCACTCTTCTGAAGCTTTATAACTCCAATAATTTATTAAACTGATAATGCAATCACAGCTAACTCAAATAAATTTAGATAATAGCTCTTTGGATGCAAATGATAGGATCAAGCTTAGCTTTAAAACTTCTTCCTTCTTCCACTCTTTATTATCATAAATGAATCATACCTCTATCTTTGCAGTGGTGGCTCGTGCTACTTGGCAACAATGTCTTCACTCCATTTGAATCTATGTCCAACAATCGATTGCTGGTGAAGCGCTGCTTCACTTTCGAATCGATTGTTTCACATGCAATCAAATGGAGTGAAAACATTGTTGCCAAGTAGCACGAGCCGCCACTGCCTCTTTGACGAAATGTCAGTCTCGGTTTATAATATTTTTCTTTTTCGCTCCCTAAGTTTTCGCATATTCTTTTCTCATTAGAATACATGTTTGTTATTTTCACATTTTCTTCTAACATTGTTCCTTAAATTTAAAAAAAAAAGAAAAAAAACTAACTGAGTCCTATCTCAAATGGCCAGCAAGTTTTGTAGGCAATCAAATTCCTGACTATGCCCCCAAGTCATATGCCTTCGTTTTTGTCTGCCTGTTTATAAATGTTTATTATTTCAATTCGTGACTTTCTTCGGCATAACTTGAGAAACTTTCGAATAGAAAACTTGTCACACTAAGCGTTGAATAAAACCGTTTTAGATGCATGAAAAATAACAAAATAATAGAACTACATAGTAAAACTTATCCAGCTTCAAAGTAAACTCCAAGTTAAAACTCTCAGTTGCTTGAGACTGCAAGTTCTTCCCCCTTTTCATTCCTTTTCTCTCTTTTTCCTTTTTATTTTAACAGGAAGAAAAGGGCCAAAATAAGTTTCAAAGTTTCAATTGGGAAGTATAGAACGCGAGTGAACGCTAATCCAACTTTGAGAAGTCAAGGACTTGTTTTCTCTCAGTGAGAATTTGACATCGACCAATGTAGACAGGTTTATGGTATTAGAGTACCCCATGAAAAATAAATGAGCATCTCAAAAATAAACTTTTTCTTTTTTTCTTTTTTTTTTCGGAAAAAAAAGCAAACTAAAGTGCGACCTGCATTACATTTTGAAAAATCCATACAATGACGATGAACAGTATTTTTTTTTCGAGAGAGAGAGTTTTATCCCCGCTTCATACAGTAAGTGGGCAGAAATCTTGTGTTAGAAGCATAAGCATGTACCTGCTGTGTTCCCTGCTTCCTTTTAATATGGCCTATCTTCTGACATAACTGAAATATGAGACAGGAATTACGAACTATTCTTAATTTTTTCCTGCAAAACTTGAACAAATATACAAGCATGAAAATAATCCAATCGATCGTTACTTTGTAATCAAAAAGCAATATTAGAGTCATAACCAAGGCTACCGCGGAGTTTGCCGATCTAGAAAATAATGTTTTAATTCACCGATGATTCCACCGGATGACAAAAAGATTACAGTCCAAGTCAGCAGTATGGCTTTTGACTATAACCTACGAAAATACTCTAACCTGTAATATTTTAATCCACATAAACACCATTGACTGTAAAACATGGAATTTCGGTAATCACCGATGCTTCCATCGATCGGTTGAAAAAGATTACAGATCAAAGTATTTTCGTGCGTTATTGTTATCGAATCCTCGATGAAACTAAAAATGTCAAGGTCTGAGACAATTCAAGCGATTTTGCATTTGGTGGAGTAACATTGTCAAAGAATCTCCTTTTCTCGAGTCGCCATCAGAAACGACTGTCCGTCGTAAAAGATGCGAGTGAAGAGGGGGGGGGGGGGGGGGGGGTTGATTAAGTTTTCTTGGAACAGGGCCTGAGATGTTGCAAAATAAATCATCTGGGTGGAGTTAAGAAAGCCTAAACCTCTGGAATCAATCGTAATCGTAAAGGATATATCCCTGCATCCCTGAAAGAACACGAAACGATAAACTAATTAAAAAATTTATTAAGAGAAAAGAAAAAGAGAGATATATAGTGAGAGACTGAGTGCGAGAGACTGGTGCTGAAAATGAGAAGTTTGTGACCGGAAACAGAAAACGAGGAAATGGGGGGGGGGGGGGGGGGGGGTGTTTGGCGACGTGAAACAGGAAAGACGAGCTGGAATTGGTGGGGCGGTCAGCGAACCCCCCCCCCCCCCCCTCGCACCTCACTCGACAACCACGGGAGCGGGGGGCCAATATAACTGCTCCCGAGGACGACAACAGAGGCATTAACAAACGTAATTAAAGCGACCCGAAACTGAATCAGTTCGTATCGGATAAGAGGTTGCCTTTTTGATTAAAGCGAAAAAATTAGTGAATCTTAAATGACGATGGCTTTTGAAGAGAAAATCCGGCTATTTTTCGCAGCGAATACATTTGGCAACTCCGCATCAGATCATGAACACAGCCGCGTTTCCACCTTCCTGCCTCCTCCGCTTGCTTCCTTTTCCCTACATCATCCGCACCCCGGCGACAGCTAAGTCCCTGCCTCCATGCCTCCGTACCTCCGTATACCTCAACCCCTCTCCCTTCCGCAGGGTAACACAGCGTAACTTTCTCCTGCTGTCTACATAAATGTTACAAGTGGCACAAAGCCAAAATTATATCCCTTAAACGTCGCGATGTTTTTCTTCCGATTCCCTTTCGTCATCACTTCTCCTATAACATCGGTTTAACCTTGGAGCCCCCGCGCTACGAACGAACGTTAAGGCTAAGGTCTTGCTCCGACTCTTAACTTCGAGAGAGGTATTGACCGTTGACCTCGCGTCTCCTGTGCTCGTGATTACGAATTACCTCCCCCAAATGTGTCGCTTTAAAACAGGAGAGAGAAACAATCACGAAAATAGCTCGTCAATAACTTCAAAAATTAGGCTGAAAGAACCAAAATACGGAATATCGTAAATGGAGCTCTTGCAAACTTTTGCTGTGAGCAAATGAATAGTCCAATTTGATGTAGAAACAGCGAAAATTATAAAAGTCACAATAAGAAAGTCTAAAATTCAGTAATAAACTCACAGAACTGCTGCAACGGTAAGTTTGTAATGGCGGCTCAACGGAGGTATCATGGGAGATTCCTGTCTATTATGTCACTTTCTCTACGGAAACACAGAGATTTGTCTCAATTTAGATAGGAATCTCTTATGACACCAGCGTCTCTCCGCCATGAAGCCCGATTCAGAGGGTGAATTTCGTGATTTTTTAGTGATCTCATCGTCATTTTTACTGGTTTTCTCCAAGAATCAACTCTTCAATCCCTATAGCAAAAGTTTGCAAGAGCCCTATAACTTTTAGTATCGAAATGTGATAAATCCGTAGATAAAGGGGTATTTTTGTGGTTATTTTAGTCGAGATTCTAACTCACTAACTCAGTAGCGTCATTGGAGGTGGGGGGGGGGGGGGGGGGGGTCCCCACTCAGAAAATTCAAGAGGCAAAAAAAAGAAAGAAGAAGAAGGAAAAAGTCATCAAATTAAGTGAGTGTTTTTCTCTCATTGTATAAGAAAAAGGACATTGGGGCCATCACAGACCTTGAAGGACAGAGCTTTAGGGATCAAATACAAGAAGCAAAGAAACAAAAACAAAAAAAAGTAATTCGATATTTGCCCCCCCCCCCCACCCTCGCAAAACCTGAAATGACACCACTGCTCTAACTTTCTGAGTTAACTCAACACCTTTGACAGGAGGACGTTCAAGTTCAAATTTTGGATCAGCTCACAATCAGTGTTGCCAGATTGGCGTGAAAAAGCCGTGCGTTTTACATTGATTTTAATGGGGACGATTCGGCTTACGGAAGAGCTGGCACGTCAAATTCATTCCAAATCGTGTCATCTGTTACATTTGGTCTCACATTTGTTTATATTTTCGAGGTTAGTACTATAAAAGAGCTCTTGCAGGGTTTTGCAGTAGGCAAGTGGACCATCAAATCTTATAAAAAAAAACGGCGAGAACAACGTTGGGACCAAAAAAAAAAAAATTCCAAAACTCTTCGCAGAGAAAATTGAGTTCAAAGTTCAGATGTACCCGATGATGAATGGTATGTATATGCACTATGCGCACGTTTCGCACCCCACACGAAAGAACATAGCCTACGAATTGGGAAGATGTGAGATTGTTGCATTTGGTTTTCAAACAGAAAATAATAAGGTTGATTCTTACAGATTTTTTCCTAAAGAACACGCTGATACCACACTGAGAAAAAAATTTAGGTAATTTTACAGTCCATTTGTGAAAAATAGTGAGTATACAATTTCATTTTTTGATTTAACCATTTTGGTGATTTCATAATTCGATTTGCTAAATCAACAATCTAAGAAAGGTAAATCAACAATCCAAAAAGGTAAATCAACAATCCTATTTCTTAAATCATCAATCCAGATTGTTGATTTACCTACTTGGATTATTTATTTACCTCTTTAGATTGTCGATTTAACAAATCTGATTGTAAAATCACCAAACTGGTTAAATCAAAAAATGAAATTGCACTCACTATTTTTCACAAATAGACTGTAAAATTACCTAAATGTTTTTCTCAGTGCAACAAAAAAGTTAAACATTGCGTCAAAAACGAGAAAGGTGGCACTTAATTCCATACAATAATGCTCTTTTGTTTGGAGGTGCGAAATATACAAAGTGCGTTACATACACGGCTGGTGCATCTGAACTTGAAACTAAGATTTCTCTGCGAGGAGTGAGTTCTAGACCTTTTTATGGCTCTCATCGTTATTTTCGGAGCATTTTACACCCGAATAGATAGCCCATTTGCCTGCAGCAAAACCTTGCAAGGGCTCTACAATAACAAAAATTGTTCTATTTATTTTTTATTTAGATTATGGAAATTTCACAGTTGTGGTGCAAGAAAGGGTGTGAGGAGACAGGCTCGTTCTCTTTTTACACTTTGCAAAGAATTCCTCCGTTGGTACAGATATTATACTTTCAAGAGAACTGTTTTCAGACGAGTCGAAAGTTAAATTAAACGAGAGTTTCAAATCCTCGCCTAATGAAAATCGTGGGGAAGGACGAAATGACTCTTTTGGATGCATAGACCGAGCGTTTTTTTTGCAGCGATTCACAGAGGATAATATGCGAAAATGTTGAAAGCAAACGTGCCCACAGATGTTTCAAAAAAGGAAGTTTGAGGGAGGGTGCTCTGGCATTTGAAGCAGGCATTTTGTATTAAAATCACAGCACGATCTATACGTGGGGACAATTTAATTTGCACCGAGGTGTGATATAATGCAACCTAGTCACGCAGGTGAGATGTGTGACGTCACAGCGTGGCACAATGCAACCTGATACGCTGCTCTGTTTTATTAATTTACCGTCTGTGCATTTTGTAGCATGAGCCGGCCACGTTTATGCCATCTTATTCGTTGTTGAGGGAGGTGAAGAAAAAGGGTTGAGGAGTGAGGGAGAGGGGGTGTGGGAGGGGTGGTGTAGGAGTGGGGTAGGGGTGGGGTAGTGGTGGGGTAGGGGTGGGGTAGGGGTGGGGTAGGGGTGGGGTATGAGTGGGGGTAGGGGTGGGGTAGGGGAGGGGTATGGGTGGGGTGGGGTAGGGGTGGTGGAGGGGAGGGGAGGGTTTGGGGGCAAAGGCGGGGGTGAGAAGGAGAGAGATCGATGCAGACGCCACTACCGCTCTAAGAGTTGAAACTTGACTGAGATGAAAATTTAATTTTTCGTAAAATGCATCAATCAATGCTAAATTGACCAGCAGTTCTAAAAATTATCTAAATTTTCATCTCTTCACGGAGAAAAATGTCTGGTCAAAATTGCAAGCCAAATGATTAAATTGTACCCGGAAAGAAACTATTATATCCAGGCTGTCCTAAGAATGATTGGACTTGACAACTGTAGGTTTGAATGAAAACATCAGCCTCCATCCTCAAATAGGGCAACCTGATTGGTTAGGCGCAGTAAGAATCTGATGTTTTCATGAAAACCATAGAAGTGTCGAATCCAATCTTTTCTGGGACAATGCTATACCTCTCTTCAGAAATTTTGACTGAAAGTCACGAACTCTAATCATAAAATTGCCAGAATTTATTTTTTGAAATTATTATCAGAACCTCTAAAGTGCTTTGCATTTGTTTGTAAGATATTTCACCAACTGATAATTTCAAAAATAAATGTTGGTGCTTTTAATTAGAATTCCTGGCCTTGTGAAATTCTTGCCTGCGCCGCCAGAATTTTTGGTCAGAAGTAATAATTTCTTTTTGGGAACGATTAAATCATTGGGATTACCGTTTTGGCCAGAAAGTATATTTCTTAGAGTTTCCTATTACGTTCAGGCGAGTTAAGTAATGTCAGTCAACTCTTTAGTAGGTTTGGTTCGGGTAGGCCACCTGCAATACTTAAATTCATAGGGATAATCATTGCAGGAAGCCTATCTGAACCATTTAAGGAGCCAACGAACATTATTTGATTTGTTGGCCGTACTTTTGATGTTCTAATCGTAAGCCTTGAGCGTTGCGCAGTAAGTAACACCGAACAGACGTTCCTAAAAATGACGCAAATTTTCTTTAAGGTGATTCCAGCGTTTAGTGTCGAGTTTTAGCCGTAAGAGCTATTCCATTCAATTAATGTAAAATTACAAGCTGAAAGTAATTGAAGGGTAGAGTGGATAAAAGGGTTATGTGACACTTTTTTGATTTTGAGAAAATCAACTTTAAAGTTCAAAGTATGGACGTATTCGGCATTTTAGCTGAACATCAACCGCAACAGCTTTGAAAGTAGGGTCATACCCTACATTTTTGAACCAAGTTTGGAAAATTTATAGATAGATGCCATCATAACTCCTTCATCCACTGTGCTAACTCGATTTTTTCCAAAATGTCACATAACCCCGTTATCCACTCTACCCTTCAATTTGTATTTAATACCGTGTAGGTTATAACTCGCCTATGCTAAAATTGTGAAATTTTACGGTGCCACTTATTTCTCTTATAGAGTTTTGATTGCACGAATTGAAAGTTGCAGAACCATACCATTCTTTATCTAGTGAATATTGAAATCGTTTGCTTTAACAATGGACCATTGGTTATAGCGTTTCGCACCTTCCCTATGTATTTGGATGGAAATAAGCTCCGCCCCCCTCGTCCTTGGAATTTTTTTTCTTCTTCTGCTTCCTTCAAAATTTATTACAAGCCGCATAATATCTCGTTAAAAACATGAAACATAAGGCTGGAAGCTGGCTACAGCCCTGAGAATGAGCGCTTCGCACCATGTTTTATACACATGATAGTATCACGCACAAGAATCTAAATTGATTCGTTTTTAAGGAGTAAATTGAATTTTTGACCATCCGAGAATTAGAGGCTGCGAAGTGTGGTAAAAGGTCGGCAGCGTGGCGCGGGCGTAGGCACCGGTCAAACGAGGAGTGATTTGTCAGGTTTTGGAAGAGAAGAAGGATGATGGTGAGGGGCAGTAGCGCACCGAGAGTTTCTTCATCTCTCTCTTTTCTCCATTAAGAAACGTATGTTAGACAAGGATGGACAAAGGGATAAAACCCCCTCCTTCTGTCCTTTTCCTACTCATGCATTCAAATGGGAAATGAGAGAGATAAAAGAGATCCTGGTTGCGCCAGTGGCGAGGGGAAAATGTGTGGGATAAGGAGAGCGAGTACACTCATGAGTCATGCACGGTCGCGCAAATACGGAGAGAAGCCAATTTGGTTAATCGGAGTGGAATATAAGGGGGTGCGGTGCGGTAGAGCTTGGTTTGGTATGAATCGCGCGAAAGTCTAGCTGAAAGGGGGAGGAAGGCAAGGGTTGATCGCCTTCTGCGTATAGGACGGTCAGATTCTGCAGGCACCTGACACTTTAATTCCGGCTTGAGAGTAATTAATGAAAGGTTCTTCTCAATTCCGTGTCTTCGTGCTCAGCTAGCTGCTGCCTCGTCTTGTCCTCGAACGAGAGAGCGTTGGTTTAAAATATTAGTGACAGAGTTTTTTTTTTTAGGTTTAAACTTAGACTGGTTATCTTCATTTCATCTTTTCAACTTGCTTCTGTAAATTACTTGATACCATTGATTCATTCCAATTTTTACCTTCAAGCAGAGCTGCCAATTTGCGTAGATTTAATGGCAAGAAACTTTCCTTTAAAACTCATACGCTTTACCTTTTATAAAATACCACTATCGAAAATTTTAATGGTCTGTTTTGACATGGTTTATTTCTAGTTTTGTTTTTTGTTTTTTTTTTTCGTAATATTTTGGTCAAACCGACATTTTTCATTTTTTCAGCATTCTTGAAACAAATTTGAGATAGCTTCTAATATTCAAACCGTTGAGCCAGATTCGAGAGAAGATCGTGCAGGGTAAGATTTCAAAATCCATCCGTTAATTCAATACACATTTAAAAGAAGGATCGATTAGGAAAACATAACATGCAAAATTTAAAGAATAGAAAACTGGAATCTTTTGTATATCAAAGGGCAATTTTGTTTTTATTTTTAAGGTAAGTGACAAAATTTCACGAATTTTCATGAAAAATCACAGTTAATCTTGAAACTGTCGTTTTTTTAATCAATATCAAACCATAAAAGAAATTATTAAATCGTCTTATTTATTGTTGGATTTGTTTTCTGATTTTATTCGAGAATTCAACGCACCTAACCTATCTCTTGAATCCAAAGATACTTTAGAAAATAGAATTCAAAAGCGCAGGTGATCGGTGGTACCTAACGAGCTATAACCATAAATGGATCTTCTGGAACTTCTTCTGAAACCAACCTTTATTAATTAAAATTTGTGACCAGTCCATTTGAAAGGTTGAAATGGAGAAACAAGTGTTTTGGAGTGGCTATCGAGACACAAAAATTGATAATAATGTTTATTTTGAAAGATTTGCATGATAAAGAAACTGACAAATGACATCAGAAACAAGCAAATTGTTCTGGCGCAGATAATTGTATTAAAATTTCGTGTCTAGAGAGCCACTAAAACACTTGCATTTTCATTCTAAAGCTTTTATTGCAATAATTACGATTTGCACGATAAAAAAAACTGACAAATGACATCAAAAACAAGCAAATTGTTTTGACGTAGATAATTGTATTGAAATTTCGTGTATAGGCAGCCTCTGAAACACTTGCATTTTTCATTCTAAAGCTTCTATTGAAATAATTAATATTTTTGATTTAGGATTAAAAAAGAAGATGGAAACGAACCTGCCTCTCTATGGGATAGAGCTTATAACGGCATCGCCCCTCTATGTTAGAACTCGTAGGTTTAACCATCATGGTGAAAAGTTACTCGAAAGAGAGAAAAAAACCAGCGTGGGTGCATTCGCCAGTCGGCTCCTTCTAAAGCTTGGAAAACTTGAAGCGCAATATTTCGTAAACGTGATTGTGTTGTTCAATGCTGTGACAGCTGATGATATGATAATAAGATCCCAATTAAAATGATAGACACTTCAATTTTAGTTCGGAGAAGAAAGTTTATCTTCAAGCCACCACCACACAGCACAGTGCATGAGCAGATAAAGGAATTTGTCTATCTGTCTCTCTCTCTCTCTCTTTCTCCCTCCTCCTATTTGCACGTGTGTGTAAGAAAAGGATGGAAATTGGGGCTAAAGTCACGTGATGGCTTCTTCTGCTATCCTTTCCCAACCCCATGTGTTCAAGTGGCCGAAGAGAGAGACTCAAATTCTTGTAGCCACTTATGGCAGAATGTTGCCAGATTTAAGGTTACAATTCGTATATATTTAGTATTCATAATTCATTCTTATATAAATTATACTGCAATACTGCTTAAAGTCGTACATCTAGTAACACTGACCCAGCACTGCGCCACATGCGACCTTTGGTATGACAAAACCTACAGCTTTTTACCCGAAGAAAACAGAGTCTACGATTGCAGAGGAAAAGAAGGAACGTCAGAAAGAAAGGCATATCGCATCTTTAGTCAGAGCCCCCCCCCCCTTGAGGATAAGGGCTTGGGCGCCGTTTGGTGGTGGATCGGTGTTTAATGATGCTTTGAAAAGTGTTTTTATCTATCTGTCTCAAGCTATGGTGGAGGAGGTGTGCCTTCTTGCCTTTAAGACATAATATTTGATTAAAATAAAAGAGCATTATTTTTCTGAGTAATTATACTGAGATACTCTTAGAAAGATGATACAAGTGATACATATATGTGTCTTTCTTTCTGTGGCGGCTCGTGCAATCTAGTGACTGTGCTCTTTTGCCATTTAAACCTATGCAAAAAGATCGATACTGGGTGACAGGTGAAGCACAGTGCCTCATTAAAGAATCGGTCATTTTACAATGTTTTGAATGGAGAGAATCCATAGTTGCCACCTTCCATTACCCGCACTGCCTTCTTTTCAAATGAAGTAGTAGGCTTCAACTGTGGCCGAGTTAAAAGAAGCGGCACACACTTTGGTAATTTATCTGAATTTTTGGAAGACGTATAGATTAAAGTATCGATAGGAGAACGCATGCGCTGAATATGAGGGGGAAGCGGAGGAAAAAGAGAGCATTCCCACTTAAGGAAACATGTCTTATATCAGAAATCGAGATTTACCTCCTGATGGAAGAATAAAAAAATAAAATAAATGAACAGGAGAGGAAGGAATAAAGGATGTACACACATAAAATTCTGTCTCTCCACATCGTAAATTTTCGCCGGGCTCTCTATAGGTTTCATTCCTTTGACGAAGTGTGGTGCACTTGGAGCAGAGAAACGCATTAACGGACTAATAATATTAAATAGGATAATAAATAATGGTAAACATACTATAAAGAACTCGCGTATAAATGTTTCAATATGCGGGAAGTCTGCAGACATAAATTATTGTGTTTTATGTCACCTTTCTGAGTAACTTCAAGCTCTCGGCGAAAGATTATTTTCACGCGTAGACATATGTGTTTACAGTCTACATGAACTCCCGCACATAGAAAGCTGCATTTCCTATACTCCAAACCCGTTTAATAGTGATCCTGGTTTTATATTTTATCATGCCAAGAAACAATGAAGTTTGCTATCTTGTATAGTTTTATGCTGACAATGAAAAGTGACGGCAGCATAGTGAAAGGTGAAAATCCAAGGTAGGTGGAACACATTGACTTTAAAAACTATTTTCTGATATTTTTCTTTTGCAGCTGCACGCAATATTATTGAAGAAAAATTTGAAAGAAAATTGCAAATCATGCAGACATTTCTTTCCCTTATGATACGCATATCCCCAAAAATTGACATAAAATAATTTTTTAAAAAAAAAATGAGAATTTAAATGCGTTTGTCATAAATAGAATGATGAAAGACGGACAGTCTTTAAAACACACTACTATTTGATAAAAATTACTCAATAAAATTGAACAAATCACATAAAAAGAAACCCAATACCGCGATCCAAGTATAACCCTTTGTCGTGTAAGATAGCTAGGTGACTCGCATGACACGCAACCAAGCAAACCGAGAGAAGTTAATGATGAATGCGTGCTATGCGTGATGCCTACATGAAATAATGCAGGGAAATTGTTATTCCTCGAATGAAATAAATATGTCAGAGTAAGTTTGTAGATTCTGTATGATAAAAATGTACGTGCAGCCGCCAAGGCACTGCACAAACATATTGACAGGTTGTCTCCATTTATTTTATTTCATTTTTTTTTTCACTCCGCAGAGCGAAAAGAAAGTATTAACTGTGCTTATAAGTACAATAACTTATTGAGGAAACTTATTTTCTAAATTTTACATTTATGTAAAATTTAGAAAATAAGTTTCCTCAGACTCTTGGTATTTCAAGAATCCGTAAACCCAAAAAACTACCGTTTCCAAAATATTTTTTTCCGTCTGTCCACAAAGCAAACGATCAGCCTGCTCGACTGTGTAATCGTTTCGTCATCCGGTGAGTCATCGGTGAATTAAAAAATTCCTTTCAAGATTCGAAAATTGGTAGCCCTGACGTGACGCGACAGTGCCACAGGCGGATCCAGCAATTTGGCAACCATGCATTCTTTCCATTTGAACGTATGAGAAACAATCGATTCTTGAGGAGGCCATGGCCCTTCTACAAATCGATTGTTTTTCATTCATTCAAATGGGAACAATTCACAGTTGCCAGATTGCTGGATCCGCCTTTGGTGCCATAACGTGACATACATTGACAATGCAAGAAGCTCAAATATACTTCTTTTTTAAAGAAAAAAAAACCCTAGAGCTCCCAAACAACTTCCAATTGAAAAAATGGTGGAGAACTTTTGAAAGGATCCATTGGAGGATTATGTTACACCGAGGACCGGGACGGAAAGCTATTGAAATTAAACTGTGATAAACTTCGTACCTTAATTTTGTTTGCCTCTCTCAGTTCGAATAGACTTTATCTACCGGACATCATATTCGACGATCCTCCTTTTGTTGATTTATGTTACATTACTTCCACTTACTCTTTTTACAGGATAATATAGTTACAAACTATAGCTCGGAACCGGCCGTTACTTTGTGGCCAAGAGCACAAGAGCCATAATTTGTGCGAGGAGAATTATATCGACCGACAAACAGTTTAAACTTCACCGATAAAATGCGGAGTGCTTTTAAAGCCACGCGAAGAAAATTTATGGTAAAATTTAGCAGGTAAACGAAGGACGTCATTCGGACGTTCGTTATTTCCCTCATATTCAACCGCACATAATGACAAATCGATAGCTCATCATTATTATTAAGTCCATAATTAAATTTTATGAGCTTCAAAGTAGATAATGAATAGATTTTGATGTACCCGTCTAGAAACCGTGGGTTGCTTTTATAGGAACTGGTAATGGAAACTTCAGCTAATCGCCCGAAATAAAACTTTTAAAACGAAAATAGGTACGCATGAAAGTTGAAAGTTGAAACAGCGGACCTATAAGGAAATAAGTATCAAAGAACTAGTCGGTGCCCCTTACGAACACATTCTTTTAATACTATTATATGAGTGAAATAATAAATGACGTACTGATAGAATGGAGCTCAATAGACATTTTTTTAACTGAGAAGTTATTCAGAAAAACCACGCATATAAAACAGATGGTATATACGCTCTACCTCAAAGATCTATACTTCAAATTGTTGTTTTCTGTACCTACCTATTTCTAATGAGTTAAATCGGGTTGTTCTTTTTCACCTAACATTGAAACTTGGTCTTTTAGATGTAAGAAACAAGAAAACCCGTTAAACTCTTCAGAACCACGTTTTCATGATGATATGAGACATTTTTTTATGATAATGTGTGTGTGCCCTCGATATTCACATTGCTTTTTGTATAAAAAAAAATCAAAAAATGATCAAAACTTCGTTCATTGCTTAGTAAGGTTATTAAAAGCATATAAAATGAAAGTCCCTTTCTTTTGCAATCCTTTTTATCATAAACCGCGTTTCGAAAACTTGTTTTTTTTCTAAAAGTTATAGCCAAAAAGTGTTTTGTTTTTGAAATTGGACAACCACTACCTTTGAACCAAATTGAAAAAAAAAACTGGTCTTATTTGAACTCCTGACAACGTTCTCTATCAGCCCTGAAATATTCGTTTACGTCCATCAGGGGTTGATTTATACCCCTGGTGAATAAGATCCTTTACTGACACTTGGACTTTTTTCTAATAGTCGCGACTCCATTTCGAACACGAATGATCATGACATTCTTCATTACACCTAATGCGTGTTGAAAGGGGCTCTAGCAAAGTTTTGCTACAGAGGATATAACAGTTTATTCTTGCATAAAAACCTATAAAAATGACGATGAGTACACTAAAAAATCACGAAATTTATTCTCAGCATTGGGCTTAATGGCGGAGAGACGCAGGCATAATGGGAGATTTTTATCTAATTTGAGACATTCCTCTGTGTTTCCGTAGAGAAAGTGACAAATTAGACAGGAACCTCCCATGATAGCTGCGTTGATTGATCTGCAATTACGATCTTGTCGTTACAGCAGTTATGTGAGTTTATTACTGAATTCTGGACTTTTTCAGTGTGACTTTCGTGATTTTCGAAGGTCTTCACATCTGAATGGACTATTTATTTGCCTGTGGGAAAAGTTTGCAAGAGCCCCTTTCTGTTGCTCTTTTTTTAGAATCTAAGATAGCCTATAACTTAAATACAATACTTATACAAATCCTTATTTCAACGTCTCTAACTGCATAAACTAGAAGACGAAATTCAATTGGGGAGGGGGGGAGTTTAAGTAAATACGAAAAGAATATCGCAAAATGAAAATAAAAGAGGAAACCTTACCATTTAAGTTCTATCATCAATTCTCTTTTTCACGGTTCCTACCCACCTTGTGACGCAGATTCAAACAAAAGTAAACGTTTTATATTCTTTCCAAAAAGTTCTCCCCCTCCAGTTACGCCACTCTCCTTTATTCCTTTGATAACCACTCTTACTCAGTGCATTATCCAGATAGATTGAAATGCAAATTCTTCTACACACATCTTGAGCCCTTATGAAAACAATAGTATCTCCGTTCTTACTGAAGGCAACATCGAGCAGTCTTCAATTCTTTCCTCCGCCAATTCACTTTAATACACCATCCCCTTTACCTCTGCCACCACCCCTCTCCTTTTTCTAATCTCTTATCATATTCTCAATTTTATTTATAACCCTCGCATACACACTCAAGATATACATACATATTTTCAGCGCTTCGCCGCATCCAGATTCCACTCACATGTACCTAACGTGAAGATACCACAGTGATTAAATACAAGGCATCAGAGAGATGAATTTTGTGCATTTTGAAGCAACATACACAATGTTTTAGTTCATGTGGTGACCTCATAACAGTGAAATTCGAATGAGGCTGTTACAAGCTTTTTTTATAAGCAGTTCAAGGGTCGATTCAGAGGTAAAAACCAGCAAAAACAGTACGATACACCACAATGAGAGAAATCACTTCTTTAAAAACAAGGAAACGCAATTACTTATGACAGTTTTCCTAGCGCGAAGTAAGTTCTGATTGCTTGAAGGAGAATCACTGTCACAACAAGGAATCTTTTTTTTGCAGCAGCAGACATTTTCCTTGGGTCAAAGGAATCCCCCCTTAGTCAATATTTCACTGTGCAGTTTCTTTAACGCGCAAACGAAACACACCTTGGATTAAAAAAAATAAATTCTCTCAGTGCAAACGAAAATAGATTGCTTTTATCTAAAAGGACTAACTCTCGTGTTCTAATACCGCCTTCATTTTTTGGAATGTTGCGCAGAGATTTGGATGGTTAACATACTTACAGCCAAGGCCCCCGATTGGGAAGGGGCATTAGACATTTTCCTTGGGTTAAAGGATTTTCCCTTAGACAATATTTCACTGCGCAGTTTCTTTAACACAAACAAAATATACCTTGGATTAAAAAAATAATTCTCTCACTTTCTGAGATCGTCAAAAACGTCAAAAAGGGGCCTAAAATCAGCAAGTATAAACTTTTCATCTATTTATCAATTCATAAGCTTTCGGGACAATTTTAATCACACAGAACACTTTGAACAAGTAATTTAAACCTATAGAAATGTCACTAGATAGTTTTAAAGTAAGCTTAAAAAACGTCGAAAACGACGATTTTCGATTACTTTTTTTAACTGATTTTTTGCCCTATTTCTTTTGATCTTAGAGCGTGGTGCGATGGTAGCACTAAAAACTTACGAAATCCAATGAAACTAAAAATCCTAAACTCAAAAAATGATTTCAAATGCGTAAGAGTAATGGCGACGCTGGGCACAAATAATAATGATTCCTACTTGTAACAATTGTCACCCCATCAAGAAGTGACCATTAGACTGTTTTAGTGATGAGCGGGAAAGTAAGAATGAAGGAATCTGATTGGCTAGGATGCTTTTTTAAACGCGAAACCGACACTAGATTGGTCAATGATTGATTTTGCGCTTCTCACTAAGATAGCTTATACCTTAAAAGGCAACTTTCTCTTGTCATTTGTCCTCGGTCCCATCATACCATTAACCGGTTGTGAATCGATACTCTGTGAATCTCCCTCATATTCTTAGCAGAGATACAGAGACAAAACTAAGGCAGGAACCTATCCCATTATTCATATTCATGCCCAACGCTGTCATTACGCTCGCACATTTTTAAAGCACTTTGTGAGCTCACGAAGTGAATTTTGTGAGTTTTTAGTGGTCACATAGTTATTTCCGCTGGTTCTTACCGCTGAATCAAAGGGCCACAGCCCTCCGCGTAGGTGAAAGATAATCGCTTGCAGTGCGATTCGCACCATTCAAAAAACTCCATCAGATTCTGTGTGTGAACGACTGATAGTGAAGACGGCTTTACGAGTGGATTTTGAGACTTTTCGGTGCTTTCAATACGATTTGCTCGCAACTTTACATAGAAATCGACCCTCTGTAACACAGCAAAGCAAAAGTTTGCAACATACGAACTGCCGCGCGCAGGCATACAGAACGAAGGCAGCGTGCAATTCGGAAACGTTGAAATTCTTCCATTTAAACCCATGTAAAAGATCGAACTATTGAGTGTTCGGTGAGCACCTTCGCAGCTGATCTTTAACATGGGTTAAAATAGACAGAATACAACGTGAGCAAATTGCATTTTAAGCTACACGGAGAAAAGTGGTTTGTGTCGTAGGCACGAATGTGGGTTCACCGGCTAAAATGAGGATCAGCTCTGTGCATGCAACACAATCAGATTGTGCGGTTGACACAGTCTGATTGTGTCTCATGCACAGAACTGAACCAAATTTTGGCCGGTGAACCCAAATTCGTACCTACGACACAAGCTACTTTTTTCCGTGCACTGATACAGAATCCTTCACCATCTCGTTCTAAGAACCAATGCGGGTCATCCCCAAGGTTATAGATTAAAAAAGGTATGCTCATCTGACTTCGCGCCACAAATTCAGTGGCGCGCAGTTCAAAATCACAGCAGGCAAGATGGCCGACAAAAGCAGAAAACGTATACTCTTTGCAGAAAACATTGGGTTGTTTTCTGCTTTCCTGCGGACGGCAGCCCAATGTTTTCTGCTTTTGTCGGTCATCTTGCCTACAGTGATTTTGAACTGCGCGCCACTGAATTTGTGGCGCAAAGTCAGATGAGCATACCTCTTTAATCTATAACCTTGGGTCATCCCCCCATCGAAATGTGAAGTAATTACCTGGTGCAGTCTTAGAAAACTTGAGGTTACGGCGCACTGTGTGGGATTTGACCGATCTAGCGAGAAAAAAGTCCGACCAATGACTTTCTTCCGCGATAAGTGTTACTAGGGGGTTTAAAGGGTCGCTGATCACGAATCTGAAGTCAGATTTTATGAATTTTAATGTCAAGTGCTCTAAAAGCCCAAAAACTGTCAAAATAATTTTATAAAAAAGAATATAAATGAAAAAAAAAAAAATTATTCCTCTAAAAAACAGGGGATCAGTTTTCAACAACGCTAATTAATGAAACGTTCACATTAAATGAATTGGTCCTTTAAAAAAATGCCCGGAATAATAAAAAAAGGAAGAAAAAAATTGCTGACTGCCCGGGATTCGAACTGCAAAACTTCCGATCATTGAGTGGCACCGCAACCGACTGAGCCAGCGAGACGGTATGAATGAGGGTGAGTTTCCATTCATAGAAGTAAGCAAGTACAGAAAATGCGCAGTAAGTACGTGGCGCGACGAGCTCTCACAAGCACTTCAAAGTGTGGTCTGAACTGGCGATTCTCACTTTTCAAATTGATATTATTTTCGTGGGGGCACCTTGTGGCAGCTACTGTTTTCATGGATTTGTTCTCTGAAATATGGGCTTTCACGTGGTGTAAACCAAAGTTCCGCCAAACGCCGCCAAATTTAGTTATTGTCCAATAAAGATCACGATTTACATAAACTTGAGGAGTTGGAGAACGTTTCATTCGAGGCTTTGAAAAAACCATTAGAAAGGACATTGAGTAAATAAAATAGGGTGCAAAATGATCAGCAGACCATCCTCTACAACATGCAACCAACACTTTTTCCGAAACTGTAACACGTATACTTAAAATAGCATCAAATCTAAGGCTAAGAAAATGATCGTAGGAAATGTCGTAACCAAACTATGGCGGAAGCCAATGTTCAAGCTGTTTTACACTAATCGGATCGAAGAAAATGTATAAACAATACATATATTCGTGATCAGCATATCCTCACCTTTCATTTCTATCCATTTTCGAACAATTTTAAGCAACTTGATTTTTCGACTTTTTTCTAGCTAGATCGGGCATATCCCACACTGTGCGGCGCGGCGTTCCCATTCGCTAGATCACTCTTATTAACCACTTTTGTTCATTCTATCAAATCACTAGCACATATTTAACCCTTTTTTTCAGACACACTGTATAAAATCAAGTGAAAGGATGTACAACTTGAGATATGACTCAAGGTTTTGCACGCATGAGTATCACATATACTCCTCCGTTGAGTATATAGTTGAAAACGCGGGAACTGAAGCGTGCAGCTATTTGTTTCGTGAACCTCGCTGACGACAATTCACGATCATGAAATAAGTACACCACGACGAAGAGCGTCCTTTTTAGCTTTTTTCCAATAGACCAACATTTACACTGAAAATCAACCGTATACCTGAAGAGTGAAGAGTTTTATTCTTTCAAACTTCATTTTTTTTTTTTTTTTTTTTTTGTTTTTTTTTTTTGTTTTTTTTGAGTCTTGACTCTTCTTCTATTAGTAACGAATATGCGCACGCATGTACAAGCAGAGCCATTATAGTCCTGCGTTGACGATTCGACGCAACCCGCACTGCACATAGCCCTAACCTTTCTCGGTCTTGAGAGAACAAAAGAAAAGAAAGATAAGAGAGCATTAACTGCACATGTAATGCGGGTTGCGTCGAATAGTCGACGCAGGACTTATGGCTCTGCTTGTACATTGTACACCTTTACGACGGATTATTATCAACTCTCGTTAGCACTTATTTCTCAAGCTATGCTTACTCGGTGAGTGTGAGTCAATCCACTCTGCATAGCTTCGTCGTCGGTCGTCTAGGTAGTAGGCCGTATTAGAGTCCTTATATACTATGATAATGGAGCTGTTGCAAACTTTTGCTACAGGCTTATTAATAGTTAATAATGAGGTAATACCCAGTAAAACTAACGATAAGCGCACTAAAAAATCATGAAATCCACTCTCAAACTCACAAAATGCTTTTAAACGCGAGACCGTAATGGCGGCCGGGGCCGCGGTTTTCATTGGGGTTCCCTATCTTCAATCAGCGCCATCTACACGAGGTGTTCTCGCAACACCACACAAGAGGAAGATGAAGCATACGATTGCCATAAGAAAACCGCGGCCTCGGCCGCCATTACGGTCTCGCATATAAAAGCATTTTGTGATTTTAGGAGTGGATTTCGTGATTTTGTAGTGCGCTAATCGTTAATTTTACAGGGTATTACCTCAAAATCAACTATCATTAAGCCTGTAGCAAAAGTTTGCAACAGCTCCATTGCGCCATACCAGAATCCATTTCTGATTGGCTCTTAGATTTAAGATGTCAAGAAAGCCTCAAGAGGCAAATACAAATGGCGGAGGGTTTGTTTACTTTTCACGTTCTAGCTAGCTTTCATTACACATTTGAAGTAACAGTGACCGCAGTAGGTAATTATTATTAATTTTTCCTCTGCTTGAATGTTATTCTGGAGAACATCATATCTTTCAATAACGACCGTTATTTTCGAGAATCTGAATCTAACCTATAAGAGATAGCGAAACAGTGGTAACAGCGCAGAGGCAAATGACCTTCCGCCATTTGCAATTTTCCTCTTGCGGGCTCAATTGATACGCTTCTTCTTCTTCATTTTGAGAGACTTGGCACAACTCTCATAGTATATAGGGACTCTAGGCCGTATCAAACTCCGCAGAGCACGTTACAGAAGAGTAGGCGCACGCAGAGCATAATCTTTGGTGAATTTTCAATGTTCATTTCTTCAAATCAAAACAAAACTTGCCTCTGACTTTAAACTTTTGATTTTAAAGCGTCCATCCTTCATCATGAGCCAAAGCTCAAATTCATTTTCATAAATTATAATTTTGTAAAATGAGAAATAATATTAAAAAATTTCAGAGATTACCGGTCTAGGTGCGCCTATACTTTTGAAACTATCTCTAGGAGATGTATTCTAAAGAAACTCAACCGAGAATCCAGCAGGCAATGGCGGATCGAGAAAGTTTCTCGAAGGTAGGAGGACCCTGAACCACGCCCGTCGTGAAAGTATATTTTACTTTATAAATATCATACATTGGACTGATTATTCTGCAGACCCTAAAAGTTTAATATGCCTAAAAAGCCTAATAGAAGTACAAAAAGCCTAAAGTAGAGGTTGTTTCAGAAGTGTAGGCGGACCTAGACCGATAATCTTTGGAATTTGTCAACATTATTTCTGATATTACTCGATGAAAATGAATAAAAATGAAATTGAGGGTTCACTTTTCAATAAGGATTACTCTGAACACAAAAGAATAAAGTCAGGAGCAAATTCGGTATTGATTTGAAGGAATGAAAAATGAAAATTCGCCAAAGATTATGGTTTTGGTCCGCCTACACTTCTGAAACTACCTCTAACATTTATAAATACAACTGTCCTAAAAACGTGAAAATGAAGCTCTTGTAATTTTTCACTATAAACAAATTAATAGTTAAATTTTATGTAAAATACAGCTTGAATCACACTATAAGAGTTTAAAATTCAGTAGTAAACTCAAAAAGCAGATGTATCGGCAAGATCGCAATGGCGCAGTTAATAAGCAGGTATCATGGGAGATTCAAGTCTATTATAGTTCAACACTTTCTCTACGGAAACACAGAGATGCATCTCAAATTAAGCAGGAATCTCCCCTGATACCTGCGTGGCTCCGCCATTAAACCTGATTCCGAGAGTGAATTTCGTGATTTTTTAGTTTACTCATCGTCGTTTTTACAGGTTTTTATGCAAGAATCAACTCTTCAAATCACCTGCAGCAAAAGTCTGGACAAGCCCCATTGGCATAAATGTCGGCTTCATCATTACTTTAAATTTCATGAAATACCTACCCGTTAATTTTCAAAACAGGTGTTTATGCAAGAATCAACTCTTCGAAACACCCGTTGCAAAAGTTTGCAAAAGCCCCATTGGCATATAAATGTCGGCTTCATCAGTATTTTGAATACCATGGAATACCTACCCATTAATTTTCAAAAAATGAGGGTTTTACGCAAGAAAAAAAAACAAGCAGGGAAGCTCCGATACATTGCATGTATTGGAAAAGCGTGCCTGTGAATTGTAAACGTAAAAATCTGCGCATAAGTTGTTTCATTTGGTCTTCTGCTCTGCTGGGTTTTGCAGAAATAAGTTTTGCATAAAGGCTTACGCATACATGGTTCAAATATATTTATTATAATGTAGTTCATGGGAGAAGATTTGTCAATTTATTGTATATTATTTAAGGTACAGGAAGTGCTGTTGGAGCTTTGATTAAGAAAATATGACAATGTATATGCATTTGAGACGTATATTTGAAAAAAAATATTTTTGAGTCGTTGTTTTTGCAGTGACACATTACAATTGGTTCAGTGTTTTGTTCATTTGTGGATTACAGTTGTTTGAAATGCATCAGCAATTCTTAAGGAGACATTGTAGTTTGTAACTAACATATGAATTGAATAAATAGATTTATAATATACATGAATGATTCAATAATGAAAATTTGGATGAAATCACTGATTATAGAGTATTTGAAGTTTAAATGATTCTGCGTTGAATGGATGTAAAAGATTCTATTTATAATTTAATAAAATGAGAAAGAAAAGATGGGTAGGCCATGGTTTTGTTGGTGGAATATGGTGATGAAAGGTAAAAGAACGTAATTAATAAATGTCTACATATTGATAGAGACGAAATAGAGTCATTCCTTTCAATATCTGAATTTTTAGACACAGTATTGGCCGATTTGGATCTGAAAATTAAACAATTACAATTAATGTCAATAAAAGCAATTCCTGCTATGTTTTCATTAAAGGCTTTACTGTACAGAGAAACCTTATGGTGAATACTCAAGATAAAATTAGGCTGAATCATCTACTTTGAAAAAATGCTATGATTAGCATCCAGTAAAAACATTACAGACGTACATACTAATTGAAGTATTAATAATTTATGCATCAACTTTGACAACTATAATCAGTGTAGTCCCCTACTTCATTGCGATGCGTCCCTTCAAGCAAACAGAGTTGCTTACCAGAGTTGCAGAGTTTCTAGCCTTTCATTCGATGACATTCTATCAATGAGAAGCAAAAAAAGTTACGCATATAAAAGCTTCCACCCCTCCCCCCTCTCCATACATGTGCTTATTTTACAAAATTGGCCGTATAGTGGTACCTTTGGTGATTATATTTAATTTTTGGATCCTCTCAAAGAGAGCAAGTATAGTCAGGACTCAGCGCATTAGATTTCAATTATTTTACTCATCGCACAGTGATTAAATACCAGAGGACCTTAATAGAATAAAAGAAGTCTACTATGTTTTATATACAAAGTGAGCCAGAGCATCCGTTGCTGGCATTTTTCTCGAAAATTACTGAAACAAATGATTTGAAACAAAACAATCAGACAGAAAATTGACTCCGAATTTTTCATTTCTGATATTTTCATAAGCTCCTGACAACCTCTTGGGGTGTATTCTGGGCGTTTCAAACTCATTTTTCAACTTTTCTCGAAAAAACCCTCAATGCAGATGTAAAAATTCATTTATAATCTAAAAGTAGAGAAAAAAATTCGTTTTTTAAGTTTGAAAAATAGGCGCAACGTAGGAATCTGAACAAAAAACTTCTGTGAAGAAAGCTGATTTTGTAAGCTTTCAGATGGCGCAAACCGCGATGCCGAAAAACGTTTCGTTCAAGAGTTATGACCGCGCAAAGTTTCAAATCTAGGCCAAAAATAGGGTTCCGACTTTCGATTCTACAAAAAAAATTGTTGCTCCACCAATAATCGATGAAATTCATTGAAACTTGGTGGAAGCGGGATTTTTGGGTCGCTGAATTTATTTTTGACATAAGTTTTTCAAAATTCTCAAATCATATATGGCCGCCATAGTTTTTCGTTCAGATTCCTTCATTGCGCCTATTTTTCAAACTCAAAAAACGGATTTTTGGAAACTTCAAAAGTAAAACAAAATGCAAAAAAAGGGTCAAATATTTTTGAACTAAACACTGTAGCACATCAATCGAAAGATCTTTAAAATACGCATCTTTTGGTGCAAGTTCACGTCAATATCTCTTTTCGTTCAAAAGTTATGGAGCATTGGAGGTTTTGACTTTGACCCCCTGCACTCCCGCTCCCAGTTGACCAAATTCAAAAAACTGCAGATATTCTGAAAGATGATGCTTAGCTCTATCATCCCTGAAAGTTTCATCCATTTTTGAGGGGGGGGCACTCCTAATGGTAGCTGGATGGACCCCTTTTCATCAAAACAAATACCATTAATTGAGCCTGTCTCGTCCTCTAAAAAAAATAATACAAAAACCATAACTTCGCTTACACTTTCGAACAGGCGTTAATGTTGTAACAATTCCCGAAACTAAAAAATTAAAAGAATACTGATCTAATTTGTTTATTTTAATGAGATCCATTTTCAACCCATAAAAGATTGAATGTTAAAAATTGCGCTAAAAAAAAAAAAAAAAAAAAAAAAAAAAATCATTTATCAGCTGATCAAATAAAGGCAAACAAACGTGACTACTTCATTCCGCGCTCTCTATCGGGTTCTTCTTGAAGCTTTACTTTTGTGAGAAGGTATCCTATAAGTAAAACCATGATCTATATCGGTTTTATTTCGCGCCTTCTATTCGAAAATATCAGCTGACTCTAGACATTCAAAGAGAAAGATTATCAAATTAGTGAACAGGTGAGCCGCAGTGCAGCCAATGCAGCCAAACAATCACCGGCTGCAAAACAATAATAAATAAAAAAAATAAAAAAACATAACACAACGACTCGTTATCGGCCGCCCGTACGAAAAAACCCCGAATGTACTTTAAAATCAATTATATATTCAATAAACGTAATAAAATAATACAAAAACAATGTCCAAGATAACAAATTAATCATAAAAACAAACAAAAATTTATTCATCGTAAAACCAACACAGCAGAGTAAAATTACAACAAAGTTGGCAACATAAAACGCAAAATATTACCTCACCGCACTCCACTTACCCCTCAAAAGTGGTGAGTCCGTCGTTTAATTGGAATTATAAAAAAACTAAAGCATTAAAATGAATCCAACTATTTTTGCTGCAAACTTTAGAAGGTACGATTTCATAATTGTACCATTGCAATCCTCAAAACGCAACAGACACGACAGGAAAAAATCACAAAATTCAAAAACAGCCGATTTTCAACTTTAGGCCACTCAGCATAGGAATACACGTGGAAAGCATAGGCTGCCTTATTACATTGTATACATTGTATTATATTGTTAGCAGCAAAACGATCGGAATAAGCGTGCCATGTTCCATGGGCACGCTTAAAAGAGAGAGAGAAAAAAAACTGGTCCTGGGTAGTAATGGACACTCCTCCCCCATTTGGGCTCTCTAGTGTTAATATTTATTTATATGAACCATTTGTTTTCTTCTCAAATCATTCAACAATTAATTCAAAAATCACTAGTTATTTTTATCGTTGAGATCTTCGATTCTGCAGCATTTATAGGAGCAGAAGAATTCAATTTCCTTGAGCGAAAGAAAAAATGCAATTGCAAGAAATACTATGCAATCTAGGGGAAGTATTGGAAAGGCAGAGAACGTTATACTTGTTTGAACGGGTGTACGTAAGAATTGTAAGTATACCTGTAGATATAATCAAAAATAAATTTGTATTTGCATTCCGCAACTCCGCGCAGTCTCGGATGATTGGAGTTTCATTTTCTGTATCTTTGCATTTAATTTTTTTAATTCGGTCTCTGTTTTACTTATTCACGGATACCTCGATGAGAGGAACAACGGAGAAGAGAGAATCGGACGAGGGGAGGAAGGGAACGGAACAGAAACGGAAACGGAAACACGTCTTTACTCATTATTTCAAATTACATGAAAATTAATGGCAGATATGCTGTAATCGAAATAATCGAACGAAAAGAGTCATCCCTTCTGCAATAAACTGTTTTAGTACAGCGATATATCGTATCAATGCCGTTCAGGGACCGCGGTGGCCAGAGGCGAGGCGTGATATTTGGCAACAATGTATTTTCTCCATTTAAATTTATCAAAAAAATCGAACGATTTGGTCAGCGGCGATGAGCAGGCATTTCGACCTTTCTAATGTGTTTAAATGGGGAAAAAAGAACGTTGCCAAATCGCACGCCTCACCACTGGCGGTGGCTCCAAACAAATTCTGGTTCAATGTAATTTTCCCATAAGCGCATTCTTTAACGGAAACTTTACGCTATTCAATCAAGAAATTAACGCGACCTTTTTGCAATCATGGATTCTTCGTCCTCAAAAATGCTAAATTATGCCTGGCTCTACCACAGAATAATACAATCAGAACGGAAACTCTAATTCATTTTGAAACATTCTTTACTTCGGGCCGCCATGTTCAAAAGTGAGTATCTTCGGGTGTCTTCGGCAATCTTCGGCAGATCTTCGGCAACTGTCCGAGTTGTGATTGGTTGTATAGCCTGAAAAAGCATGTCCGCCATCTTGAGAAGTGAGTAGGCACAGTTGCCAGTTTGTGCTGGTAAATTCCAAATCTTGTTTCCATTGGCTCTTATGGGAGTTTCCCTTCTGATTGTATTATTCTGTGGCTCTACGACTAAAACTATGGAGACATCACCTAGAAAATACAGACTGAACGTTGCTCTTGGAGGTTATAATCGCCTCAATTCCTACCTATTCCAGAACATCAACAACAACAATAATTTCTCGCAATAATTTCTCGCGGTGATTCTCGCAAAAAGGCCGCGAAAGTTTCTTAATTTTATTGAAAAGCCAACATTTCCATTCAAAAATCCCGGTGACGTGGAATAAAATACAGTATCTGATTTTTCTGAGACGATATTGCCCGATTTTGCGGTTTTTTTCTATGTATCCTTTATGGGAAAATCCTCGAGATCTGGCAACAATGTTCTGAGATGAGGCTTTTATCCCTTCCATTTTAATGTGACAGCTTTTTGTAAATAAAAGGGGGAGGGGCAAACTGAATGAAAAGACCACTAATTAACTGTTTGGATCATCACTGAACATCGGGTCTTAGTGTGCATTAAAAACAGAGGAAAAAGGAAAAAAAAACGAGAAGGTACTTTTAAAGTCTCCTCTTAAATGTAATTCTTTTAATTATGAAAGATGGCTAAAGAGATAATGGGGACAAAAATATTATTAACTTTCCTCTAATTCTGTCAAAGACTTTGAGGCTCCTTGAATTCCTCTCCGGGTTCTTGACTTTCAACCTTCATTATCAGAGGGTGACAGAGCATTTCTGAGGTTCAGCTCTCGCCTTCCAAGGATTGGAAAGAAAAGGGGGAAGGAAATCAAAACGGGATAAATGGTTTGATGTTTTGTCAGTTTTATATAGATAAATCAGGCGTCAATCTGTCGAAGCGAATATATCTTCAATTCTGAATTATATGAAGCCGTCCAAGGAAAAAAGGAAAAAGCGATTTATCATGAATTTTTGTTACATGGAGTGCGCTCCCGCTCCCACTCCCACTCCCGTTTTGTCAAAAATAAATTTTGATTTGCTGTGATTTAAATAACGTTTGACGAGATAGATTTCTAACATAACTGAATCCGAAAACAGGAAAAGTCGAGAACAAGAAACTTCTACCCTCCACTCAGGGCGATGACGCTCGTTTATTAACAGTTTCTTATTCTTCAGAACATCAATATTTAAAGAGTTCTACTGCTTAAAATGTTCCTTGTGGGTAGGGAACACACTCATTTCAAGAATTTTGAAAAAGAAAAATGAAAATGTGCATATATTTTAAACCATGTATGTCTCAAAGGACCTGGAACCAAGGCGCAATCTGAATTGTGCATTTTCGGGAGTTTGATACATCAGTCTTTTCCAAATTTACGGAGAAATGGCAGAGAAGGATAATTAATCCGCCCATATTTTGCGAAGTCTTCTTCGTTGGCGTTGGCTCCTACGAAAGCCATTTTCAAGCATCGAAAAAATATGATGTTTTTGCCTGTACATAGTTATAGTTGTTTTCTGGCGCTCAAAAATGGTCCATTGTGAAGAGGACAATTGAGAATTAAGAAAATAAACAAATATTTAGTCCAATACGCGAACACAACTCAGCAAATTGTCACTAGATTGATGTATCAACCTCCCTAAAGTGCACATTTCGCTGATTTGGGCCATGACCTTTAGGCCTTATAAGGCACGAGTTTACATAATTTTATTTTTATTTTTATTTTTTAATTTTTCCAAGGTCTTTGAAATGAGCGTTCCACAAAGAACATTTAAAGCGGTGGTTCTCCTTGAATTGTGCAGTTTTACATACAAATAAAAAAGCAACCCTCTACGGAGGGGGGCATTGAAAAGCAAACAAGAATGGAAACATTCCGTTTGAATCCAGGGCTGTGAAATTTTAAAACAACAAAGAATAAAGCTGGATAAATTTGTAAGGAAAGAGGTGAAGAAACATCATATAAATCATCCGCACCTAAGTGCCGCATGCCCTTTCAAAATCACGTTGATAAATTAATTAAGAAAATAAAAATAAGCCGTGAATGAGAGCAAACGGCTCAAATCTTTCATCAAAGCAAAGGGGAGAGATAACAATAAGAAATTCGGGCAAGTGAAACGCGCGCCGCTAAAAGAAATAATGTTCTGTAATGATTGTTGAAAAATATATCCAGTTTAAAAAAAAAAAAAAAAAAAAAAAAAAAAAAACTTCCAATTAAAACCGGAGAATTCAATTTTCAACTTCCAATTTAACTTTCAGTTTAAAATTTCAAATATTCCAGTGAGAAAAAAACGGAACTTGAATGAAACGAAAATTGGAGTGAAGGGAGGACGGAGTGGGGGGAAGGGTCAGGAAACAGAAAGGTAAAATCGAATAGGAATGAAGAGAGATACGAAAAGCGTGTGGATGGGAAGAGAGAGAGAGAGAGAGAGAGAGAGAGGGGGGATATACAGAATGGAAAAAGAAAAGTGCTTCAGTACATTTTTTTTTCCTCTCCCGGATTCGCTTCTCCCCCCCCTCCCCCCTCCTCCATCCCTTCTTTCCGCACTCAGTAATCGTTTATATATTTATAATTCTTTTCTTTCGCGTTCCTTGTTCATTGTCACGCTTTGTTGCGTTTGCTTTGAAATATGTTCGTTAAAGACGACGACAAAAGTTTAATTCCTGCTTTCCAGGCATGCATGCTGACTTTCTCTTTTTTTATCCTGGAGAGGGGAGAGAGAGAGAGAGAGATAAAAAGGGAGCGAGAAGAAGAGAGATATAAAAATGGAGAGAGAGAGAGATAGAGAGAGAGAGAGAGAGAGAGAGAGAGAGAGAGAGAGAGAGAGAGAGAGAGAGAGAGAGAGAGAGAGAGAGAGAGAGAGAGAGAAGAAAAAAGCATGCCACCCGCTATGCTGGTCACGTAAACCCCCCCCCCCCCCTCCACTCGCACCATTCCTTAAAATTTTTGATTTGACGTGTTTGTTTTTTGATGAGAGCTGGTCTTAAAATATTTTCCCCTTGCAAACCGAGTTTGATGGAGTACCGGAACCAAGCTTGGATTGCTTGATAAAAGAGAAAATTTTCAAGAGACGATGACAGTATTAGCGGTGGAGTTAAAACAATTTGTCAGGTTGGCGGCACGAGAAGGCGGAATTCGTTCGTAGAAGTTTTCGATTCGATCCGAACAAGTTTCACGCTTTTAATTAGATTTAATCTCGGTAGCATTCAAAAATTTAAAGTCAGCGATCAAATTAAAACAAGTCTACCTAAAAGGAAGTATTGTTTCAGAGCGTGGAGAGCCAAAATAAAATAGGATAAAAGTTGACACGAAGCGAAACGTGCCGCCATCCATAGGCAGATCCAGCAATCTGGCAATTGCGCGTTATTCCCATTTGAATGTATGAGAAACAATCGATTCTTGAAGGGGCTATGGCCGGGGCCCCGTGACTAATTGATTCTTTGCCATGCAATCAAATGGGACAAATACTCTGTTGCCAGATTGCTGGCTCCACCAATGTCGCTATCGTGGCCGACGGTATGCTACAGAACAGAATTGATCTGAAAACGCAAAAAATATATCTAAAAGAGTGCCAAGCA
Source organism: Trialeurodes vaporariorum (assembly GCA_011764245.1). Lineage (NCBI taxonomy): Eukaryota > Metazoa > Arthropoda > Insecta > Hemiptera > Aleyrodidae > Trialeurodes > Trialeurodes vaporariorum. The sequence goes on from VMOF01000111.1 coordinate 71,867,010, forward strand.
GTTTTAAAACTGAGAGACAGCAAAACGAAAAGCAAAGAATATTACAAAAATTCAGAAGAGAAAATGTTAAACATGAATATTGGGTTATTAAGCCACAGTACTTATTTGGTTTTAGCGCGGCTTAAAATATTGCTTAAGTAGGTCACCTGCAATGCTTAATGGGGCTCTTGCAAACTTTTGCTATAAGAAAATAAATAGTCCAATCTTATGTAAAGACCAGCGAAAGTCACGAAAATCACACTAAGCAAGTCTCGAATTCAGTAATAAACTCACATAACTGCTATATAATGGCAAGATGGTAATGGCGGTTCAACGCAGGTATCATGGGAGATTCCTGTCTAATTTGTCACTTTCTCTACGGAAACTTAGAGATATGTCTCAATTTAGGTAGGAATCTCTCATGATACCTGCGTCTCTCCGCCATGAAGCCCGATTCTGAGAGTGAATTTCGTGATTTTTTAGTGAACTCATCGTCATTTTTACAGGTTTTTATGCAAGAATGAAATGTTCAATCACCTGTAGCAAAAGTTTGCGCAAGAGCCCCATTTCATTGAAATAAGTATTGCAGGTATCCTACCCCTAGGAGTCGTCTGACATTTTCTTTTCGTCCTCGAATGTGCCTTTCTGAGATAAATAGAGGCACTGCAGCAATTAGGCCCATTCTATTCTGGCGATTTCAACAAATCAGCAGTCAACAGTACTCTGATGTAGCCTGGTGTTAAATGCAACGAGCTATACCTTTATCTAGAGCGGAGATACTGTACACGTCTTATGGGAAAACACCGTAACCGCCCTGGAGAAATTTTAAGGTTATGAATAAGCGAGTAAACAAACCGATTTTCCCTATCTCCGCAATGTATTTTAACGTGATTTCTAACTCTATCAGTGACTTTAAAATTTGAATATCTTTTTAAACTGTGCGTGTTTTCTGTCAATCATAGCCTTAATTTCAGTTTCTACCCATTGAAACACTCAAATCCATCATAGCTTTCATTTAATTTGCCAGTTTCTGAAGTGTGTACAAGCCGTGTGTGATTGCCCATCACCTAGCTACGCCGTTATCTTGTGGCCTCTGTGGCATGTGTTTTGGTAGAAAAGTGATGTTTGTCATAAAAATTTAAAGCTTTATGACTATTATGAATACCTTAGTGAATACTTACAACTTCTGAGGTGAATCTACTTGTTTTTGGTCCGGATAACTGTAAGATGTGGATTCGGGTACAGCAAGTTTCCGTAACTTTAATGTTTCTTATTTGCCTGGAAATTGTCACTTTGGGAGTGGGGCTGTGAAATGTAGAGGCAGAAATCATATTTTCCCAATCTTTTCACCTACATTTATTTTTAAAGCACGAATTTGCATTGATAGTGACCAAGTAGGCTCTAACCCCAAATTTTGCATGTTGCAAAACTAACAACAAAATACGCTTAGGGGATCAGTTACCTGGATCTAGATCATGCGTTTCGCGTCAAAATTCAGTGTCATTGATTTTTCATTGAAACTGCTTTTCAAGTAAACATCTTCTCGCTATTCGCAGAAACCATCTATGATTTTAACCACTCAAAATCCGTCATTTTCCTCAGCAAGCCACCCACCCAACTTTCTTGTATGGTAATTAGAAAGGACATTTCAAATAACTAAATTTCCAAAGGAAGATATTTTCAATGATTCTGAGTTTTTTACCATGCAATGTGTACTTCCTCATTTGGAAGTGGAATAACTGTGCAACTGGGTTCTTTACTCTCATTTGCTACGTTTTCAAGAACTGCGGTAAGCTCGTTAGATGCACTCTGCGTATTTATGTCAATGCCTTATCAACCTTCGATGGCTTGTAGCAAGTATTTCCAAACCTCCAGATGTAATTGAAGTTGAACCAGCAACAAAAATTTGGGTTTTGGAAAAGCTTGTTTTCTGCCTTCACTACCTTCTGTTCCTCATCGAGATGATCTGGGCCACTTTTGCATTTGAAGGTAAGTATATAGCTGAGTTATTTTATGTCACAAGAGAGAGGCTCAAAACGAGTCTATCAACTTTCCGTGCAGAACTTTTAAAATGAACCAGCAAAGTTTTATCGCTATTTGGCGCTCATTGGTTCACATCTGATCACTGGATAAGAGGTGAACCAATTTCTTTTGTTTTTATAATAGTGCCAGCTGAGTAGAAACTAGCTACTAGCGGATTTATTATTAACCCTTCCCTCAAAAGTCAGACGTCAAAAGAGAATGCATCAAATTACTTCAATTATGAGGGGTCAAGTTTTAGGGTTTTAAAAAGGAGAGCCTGTCATTGATCAAGCTATTCTATTTCTAGCCAGGTCCACATACAACAGGCCAGCTCCATTGTACTGTAATATTCTTGCTCCGTTCCATTCACGCAAGTAAAATGTTGCCTACATTAGAGAGACCCTCATCTGAATTATACAACTCCCGATTTGGGAATGTAATTAATGTAAATAACAGCGCTAATGGACTGACTTGCTGTAAACTGACCTGCCTGTCGAGAGTCATTGTTCTGTAAGGTGTAAAAGGTCCAATAATCTTGGAAATGACAATAAATCACAGTTAAATCGGAGCAACTAGAATATTTTATTTAATTTTTTATTATTCTTTTCTTTGACAAGCAATGCCATCTATTGGCTCAGTCAGAATCAACGAGACTAGATACAGTTTATTGCGATGCTTCAACACAATAATTCACAGAGAGATAACATACAAATTTAAAACAAATATGACTTTTTAATTTTGACTTGAACAGAGCAGCTTCCGACTGAGCTGAAAGGAGTAACATTATGACATGGCCATTAAGAGTGAGAAATTTTTTCTTTATTATTGCTTTTTAATGAATTTTTTAACCATTTCGATTATCACAGGTTTTTTCTTTCCTTGAATAAGATTTAATAATTTCCAACTTATACACAGCTCCACTTCCCTACGAATAGATATTACTTAACCACTCAAAATATTCTTCAAGACACTCTCTAAAAGTTTTCAGTAAGTAAATAAGCATATTTTATTGGGTCATTTTCATCATTAGGAATCTTAAACTTCAGCCGACAGATCATTTACTTCTTCCGGATATTGAACTTTGAAACTGTGTATAAGCAGTGCTAACAATGGAAAAGCCACCCGATGAATCGGCAGCTGCTTTAATTACCAGTCGCCTAAATTTAGAGGCTGTGAGCAAGGATTTATTGGAAAAAGAAAATTTAAGTAAGGTGACATTTTAAACCAATGCATCAGTTCACTTTTCAATCGATAGAACTCATCAAGCAAAAGTTAAAGCTGCATTCACAGGGAAAGGAGACGATTGGCCTGCAGGGCTAATTTAATAATGGGACGTTTGTAGATATTAAGTTTCCAAAGAGGCAAGATCCTCTTTCAAGATATTCAGAAAAAGAGGTGCAAACTAAAAATCTACCTATTGGCTTTGAGTAATTATCAAATCTCAAGTTTTGGCTTTAGTTGCTCACTCAACTTTTCTATCATAATTCTTATCCTCACAGTATATTTCATAGTAAAAAAAAAAACAAAATGACTCAAGGCTCCAAGGCCGAACAACCAGAAACGTTTTACAGGATTCTGAAAAATAGAAATCATAGAAAAACAACAACATGAGAAAAATGAGAAAAAAGAAGTTCTTACAAGTGCATGTTCTCGCAAGTGGCAATTTTTGGTTGCTTTCGTTCATTCATTCTGTCACCTCCTTTAAATGACAATAAACTGAGATGACGAATATTTGACAACGGTTTTGTTGCGCTATAAATAGTAGCTAAGCCAGGCCCTTTTGGATAAAATGTAGCATCCATTACATCGTAACACTGTAATTCTGCCTTTAAAACTTAAAAAAGTTTAACTTTGGAGCGATGACCAAAGTCAAAGGCCACTGCTTGCTTACCACCTCCGTTGCAGTAAAGTAGAAAATTGTAAGTTTTAAAATCAAAGTTCCAGTTTTAAAATGTAAAGGATGCTACATTTTGCCTGGCAGAACTCAGCCAACCCACACGCACCATTTGTTGCTGAAGATAATGTACCTTCTGACAGCCACAAAGGAATAAAAAATAACATAGGATGAAAGGAAATAACTTACAAATTAGAAGGAAAGTGAGAGTGAGACTGGTTGTGAATTCAAACAGAGGTTGGACTCAGTGAGGAAAAAAGAGGTGAGGTGAGTTCATATTATTGAAAATGTGGTGGTGTGAAACTAAAATTCTCTTGAAGGATAATTGAAACCTCCAAAGCAGATTTGAATTTACTCTGAGTTAATTTCAGATAATGTGTAAAAAAAGATAATGTAGGAACCTCATAGAAAATAGTTTGAATTCTGTTATTTTAAAACAACTTGTCGCAAATATTAAAATCTCCAAAAAAAAAAAAAAAAAAAAAAACCAAAACAAAAAAAAGAAACTTCTGTTAGAAACAAAATTTTCAGGAATCACAAAAAAACTTTCAGACGTTGCATGCACACTGACAGCGCACATGTTTCATGAGAATCATACATGCTAAGAAGAAAGCACAATTGACTGACATAAGTAAAGAAAAGAATAAATGCAAGTTTATATATTTATAACACATACTCGGCCGGTACATGATGTCAAAAAAAAGAGAAAAGAAAACGATCCAGGCCAACCCTGGGCGGAATCCGACCAGGGGGGGCCCATTAAAATAGGGGACCGACCGAAGACTTAATTTACTAATCTGACCACGGCTGTAATCACTGATTTTTGCACCGACAGAAAACTTGGACACAGCTGCAGTTAATTTGAAATGAAGTAGAAAAATAAGGTGGGTATCACACAGGAACTTTGCATTATTCTTTGAAGACTGGTGTGCACCAGAGTTGGGCAAACAGGAGTGTCATCGATTACACGATTACTTGGTAATCGGTAATCGCCAAACCTTTGGATGGTAATTAAATGTAGTCTTCACAGATAAATGGTGAACTTTAGGGTCCTTCCGATTAGATGCCCTCATGAAAAATCAGTCCTGATTACCATAAAATCACCCTTAAAAAAACAACGATTACCATTGCTTGGTAATCGTGTAATCGATTACCACTCCCATTCGCCCAACATTGATACGCCCACAAAAATCACACATGAAACAACAGTAAGAAAGTATAGCCTTCAATTTTTCATTTCTTGCAAATTTAAATCTCAAAAAAAAAACAAAAAAAAAAAAAAAAAAAAAATTCTGTAAAACAATTGTAAAAAAATTAAATCAAGAAGATTTAAATTCAGTAAAAAATTAACAAGAAAAAAAGAAAATATTTATATATATAACTTCGGCCGGTCGATGTCAAAAAAAAGAGAAAGAAAACGATCCAGGCCAACTCGACCAGGGGGCCGATTAAAAAGGGCACCGACCGAAGACTTAATTTATAATCTGACCACGGCTGAATCACTGATTTTTGCACCGACAGAAAACTTGGACACAGCCAGTTAATTTGAAATGAAGTAGAAAAATAAGGTGGGTATCACACAGGAACTTTGCATTATTCTTTGAAGACTGGTGCGCACCAGAGTTGGGCAAATAGGAGTGTCATCGATTACACGATTACTTGGTAATCGGTAATCGCCAAACCTTTGGATGGTAATTAAATGTAGTCTTCACAGATAAATGGTAAACTTTAGGGTCCTTCCGATTAGATGCCCTCATGAAAAATCAGTCCTGATTACCATAAAATCACCCTTAAAAAAACAACGATTACCATTGCTTGGTAATCGTGTAATCGATTACCACTCCCATTCGCCCAACATTGATACGCCCACAAAATCACACAATGAAACAACATCATGTAAGTAAGGACGTATAGCCTTCCCAATTTTTTTTCTACCATTTTCTTGCAAACGCTTTGAATCTTTGGAAAAATAAAACATTAGGAAATTAATAATAATAAATGATAAAATTCTCTGTAAAACAAATGTAAATAAAATAAATCAAGATAATAAAATTCAGTTAAAAATAAATCAACAAGAATCACAAGAAATATTAAGTATAATATATTTCGGCCGGTGCTTGATGTCGGATAAAGAGAAAAGAAAGCGATCCAGGCCAACTCGACCAGGGGCCGATGAAAAAGAGCACCGACCGAAGATGGAAGACTAAATTTAATAATCTGACCACTGCTGAAATCACTGATTTTCGCACCGACAGAAAACTTGGACACAGCACAGTTAATTTGAAATGAAGTAGAAAAATAAGGTGGTATCACACAGGAACTTTGCATTATTCTTTGAAGACTGGTGCGCACCAGAGTTGGGCAAATAGGAGTGTCATCGATTACACGATTACTTGGTAATCGGTAATCGCCAAACCTTTGGATGGTAATTAAATGTAGTCTTCACAGATAAATGGTGAACTTTAGGATCCTTCCGATTAGATGCCCTCATGAAAAATCAGTCCTGATTACCATAAAATCACCCTTAAAAAAACAACGATTACCATTGCTTGGTAATCGTGTAATCGATTACCACTCCCATTCGCCCAACATTGATACGCCCACAAAAATCGCACGATGAAACAACATCATGTAAGTAAGGACGTATAGCCTTCCCAAATTTTTTTTCTACCATTTTCTTGCAAACGCTTTGAATCTTTGGAAAAATAAAACATTAGGAAATTAAATGATAGTAAAATGATAAAATTCTCTGTAAAACAAAATGTAAATAAAATAAAATCAAGAATAATAAAATTCAGTTAAAAATAAATTAACAAGAATCACAAGAAAATATTAAGTATATATATAATTTCGGCCGGTGCTTGATGTCGGATAAAAAGAGAAAAGAAAGCGATCCAGGCCAACTCGACCAGGGGGGCCGATGAAAAAAGAGCACCGACCGAAGATGGAAGACTAAATTTAATAATCTGACCACTGCTGAAATCACTGATTTTCGCACCGACAGAAAACTTGGACACAGCAACAGTTAATTTGAAATGAAGTAGAAAAAATAAGGTGGGTATCACACAGGAACTTTGCATTATTCTTTGAAGACTGGTGCGCACCAGAGTTGGGCAAATAGAAGTGTCATCGATTACACGATTACTTGGTAATCGGTAATCGCCAAACCTTTGGATGGTAATTAAATGTAGTCTTCACAGATAAATGGTGAACTTTAGGGTCCTTCCGATTAGATGCCCTCATGAAAAATCAGTCCTGATTACCATAAAATCACCCTTAAAAAAACAACGATTACCATTGCTTGGTAATCGTGTAATCGATTACCACCCCCATTTGCCCAACATTGATACCCCCACAAAAATCACACGATGAAACAACATCATGTAAGTAAGGACGTATAGCCTTCCCAAATTTTTTTTCTACCATTTTCTTGCAAACACTTTGAATCTTTGAAAAAATAAAACATTAGGAAATTAAATAATAATAAAATGATAAAATTCTCTGTAAATAAAATGTGAATAAAATAAAATCAAGAATAATAAAATTCAGTTAAAAATAAATCAACAAGAATCACAAGAAAATATTAAGTAAATACATAATTTCGGCCGGTGCTTGATGTCGGATAAAAAAAGAGAAAAGAAAACGATCCAGGCCAACCCTGGGCGGAAGCCAACCAGGGGGGCCGATAAAAAAAGAGCACCGACCGAAGACGGAAGACTTAAATTACTAATCAGACCACGGCTGAAATCACTGATCACTGAGAGAAGAAAACGGACATTAAAACATCATGTAAGTAAGGGTGTAGCCTACCCAAATTGTTTTTCTACCATTTTCTTTCAAACACTTGGAAACTTAGGGAAGCTGTAGGAAATGATGTTAGAAGAATTTTTACAACATTTTCTTGTGAGGGAACTCTCACAAGAAAATTTTGTGAAAATTCTGTGAAAAATGTTACTCTAGAAGCTTGGATCGGGAACTTTAAAAAAAAAGCGACTCACAGTTCACAATTTTTCTCAAGCTCTGACCACTCAATCAAATAGATCTTTGCTCAAATGAAAGCTTGAGTTATGCTAAAAAAATTACACATGCTTTCTGAGACACCTGCATTGCGAGTATTTTTTTTTTTTTTATTATTATTATTTTTGAATACCTATTCCTTTTCTAATGTTATGAACTTTCAGATTATTTCTCAAAAATGAACTATAGTCTCTGCACTATAACTTGGGACCTGAGCAGACGATAAATAAATTTAGGAATACAGAGAATTGCAACACTTCACAAGGTTGTCATAGCTCAAGAATCAGACAGCAGCCCTGTCACCTTGGCCGACTGACGAGGGTGAGCACTCCTACGTTGCCACAGTGGGCAAATTTACCTGAATAGCCAGGTCTCAAGTTAGAGAGCACAGACTAGAGCTTCTCTCAGTCAAAAAGCATGTGTCAGCTTGCAGAGAGAAAAATTCTGAGTTATTTAAAAAAAAAAAAAAAAAAAGATAAGAGCTCTTTCAGTGCTATAGAAATTGGAAAACATTGTTTACGGGTGAAAATTGCTAAAAACGAAACTGTTCAGAAAAGAAGAACAAAGAAAAATATTTGAGGTAAAATATGTGTTTTAGAGTTGTGAGCTATGACTTTGAAATTACTGTTACACTTACTTTTAGACCTTACTACACTAAAAAACCACCTATTCACCTTCTTCAAGAAGAGTTAAACTGAAAAAATATGAAAAAAGAAAGGAAGAAGTGAAAGATAATTTTTTGGGTAGGCTACCCCCTTGAAAACTCTACATTGCAAATTTCACTTTCTACAGAAGTTAATCACTGACCACTGAAAATGATTGCTTTGGTCAACCTTTGGCGGATGATGCGCCCTCGCTTGGCTTCCGATTCTGATTGGAGGAATCCATTTATGCGAGATGTAAAAAACCTAGACAGAAAAAACTTGGTAAAATCTTCAAAATGTGAAGCAGCAGTGGAAGTGGAGAGATGCTGTTCATGTTCAAAAAATCCTTCCGTGCGAGCAAATTTTCGGGTTTCTTCAATCAGAGTTTCCATTATGTCAGCGCAAGAGAAATCGAGGGCATCATGAGTGCGGAAGACCTGCTCGCCTCGTTCACAAAGTTTCACCAAAGGTATTGAAGGATTCTTCAGCCCATCCTTATTATCCTTTGCTAGGATTAGGCCTTGCTTGTCTGGACCAGGCTTCATCATTATTTCTCGACATTTATCACAAATCATTTTCTCCTCCAGCGCAAAGACAGTGTATCCTGCCATATACTCCACGATTCCTTTCGCAAACACACTTAGCGGCTGAGGCTCATAAATAAATGGATCATTAAGATGTGGATTGATATTGAGGACCCGCTCTGTAAACTCCTCTTCCTCCGTCACATTTGCAGATGTGACCAAGTAGGCTCTAACCCCAAATTGCATGTTGCAAAACTAACAACAAAATACGCTTAGGGGATCAGTTACCTGGATCTAGATCATGCGTTTCGCGTCAAAATTCAGTGTCATTGATTTTTCATTGAAACTGCTTTTCAAGTAAACATCTTCTCGCTATTCGCAGAAACCATCTATGATTTTAACCACTCAAAATCCGTCATTTTCCTCAGCAAGCCACCCACCCAACTTTCTTGTATGGTAATTAGAAAGGACATTTCAAATAACTAAATTTCCAAAGGAAGATATTTTCAATGATTCTGAGTTTTTTACCATGCAATGTGTACTTCCTCATTTGGAAGTGGAATAACTGTGCAACTGGGTTCTTTACTCTCATTTGCTACGTTTTCAAGAACTGCGGTAAGCTCGTTAGATGCACTCTGCGTATTTATGTCAATGCCTTATCAACCTTCGATGGCTTGTAGCAAGTATTTCCAAACCTCCAGATGTAATTGAAGTTGAACCAGCAACAAAAATTTGGGTTTTGGAAAAGCTTGTTTTCTGCCTTCACTACCTTCTGTTCCTCATCGAGATGATCTGGGCCACTTTTGCATTTGAAGGTAAGTATATAGCTGAGTTATTTTATGTCACAAGAGAGAGGCTCAAAACGAGTCTATCAACTTTCCGTGCAGAACTTTTAAAATGAACCAGCAAAGTTTTATCGCTATTTGGCGCTCATTGGTTCACATCTGATCACTGGATAAGAGGTGAACCAATTTCTTTTGTCTTTATAATAGTGCCAGCTGAGTAGAAACTAGCTACTAGCGGATTTATTATTAACCCTTCCCTCAAAAGTCAGACGTCAAAAGAGAATGCATCAAATTACTTCAATTATGAGGGGTCAAGTTTTAGGGTTTTAAAAAGGAGAGCCTGTCATTGATCAAGCTATTCTATTTCTAGCCAGGTCCACATACAACAGGCCAGCTCCATTGTACTGTAATATTCTTGCTCCGTTCCATTCACGCAAGTAAAATGTTGCCTACATTAGAGAGACCCTCATCTGAATTATACAACTCCCGATTTGGGAATGTAATTAATGTAAATAACAGCGCTAATGGACTGACTTGCTGTAAACTGACCTGCCTGTCGAGAGTCATTGTTCTGTAAGGTGTAAAAGGTCCAATAATCTTGGAAATGACAATAAATCACAGTTAAATCGGAGCAACTAGAATATTTTATTTAATTTTTTATTATTCTTTTCTTTGACAAGCAATGCCATCTATTGGCTCAGTCAGAATCAACGAGACTAGATACAGTTTATTGCGATGCTTCAACACAATAATTCACAGAGAGATAACATACAAATTTAAAACAAATATGACTTTTTAATTTTGACTTGAACAGAGCAGCTTCCGACTGAGCTGAAAGGAGTAACATTATGACATGGCCATTAAGAGTGAGCAATTTTTCTTTATTATTGCTTTTTAATGAATTTTTTAACCATTTCGATTATCACAGGTTTTTTCTTTCCTTGAATAAGATTTAATAATTTCCAACTTATACACAGCTCCACTTCCCTACGAATAGATATTACTTAACCACTCAAAATATTCTTCAAGACACTCTCTAAAAGTTTTCAGTAAGTAAATAAGCATATTTTATTGGGTCATTTTCATCATTAGGAATCTTAAACTTCAGCCGACAGATCATTTACTTCTTCCGGATATTGAACTTTGAAACTGTGTATAAGCAGTGCTAACAATGGAAAAGCCACCCGATGAATCGGCAGCTGCTTTAATTACCAGTCGCCTAAATTTAGAGGCTGTGAGCAAGGATTTATTGGAAAAAGAAAATTTAAGTAAGGTGACATTTTAAACCAATGCATCAGTTCACTTTTCAATCGATAGAACTCATCAAGCAAAAGTTAAAGCTGCATTCACAGGGAAAGGAGACGATTGGCCTGCAGGGCTAATTTAATAATGGGACGTTTGTAGATATTAAGTTTCCAAAGAGGCAAGATCCTCTTTCAAGATATTCAGAAAAAGAGGTGCAAACTAAAAATCTACCTATTGGCTTTGAGTAATTATCAAATCTCAAGTTTTGGCTTTAGTTGCTCACTCAACTTTTCTATCATAATTCTTATCCTCACAGTATATTTCATAGTAAAAAAACAAAAACAAAATGACTCAAGGCTCCAAGGCCGAACAACCAGAAACGTTTTACAGGATTCTGAAAAATAGAAATCATAGAAAAACAACAACATGAGAAAAATGAGAAAAAAAGAAGTTCTTACAAGTGCATGTTCTCGCAAGTGGCAATTTTTGGTTGCTTTCGTTCATTCATTCTGTCACCTCCTTTAAATGACAATAAACTGAGATGACGAATATTTGACAACGGTTTTGTTGCGCTATAAATAGTAGCTAAGCCAGGCCCTTTTGGATAAAATGTAGCATCCATTACATCGTAACACTGTAATTCTGCCTTTAAAACTTAAAAATGTTTAACTTTGGAGCGATGACCAAAGTCAAAGGCCACTGCTTGCTTACCACCTCCGTTGCAGTAAAGTAGAAAATTGTAAGTTTTAAAATCAAAGTTCCAGTTTTAAAATGTAAAGGATGCTACATTTTGCCTGGCAGAACTCAGCCAACCCACACGCACCATTTGTTGCTGAAGATAATGTACCTTCTGACAGCCACAAAGGAATAAAAAATAACAAAGGATGAAAGGAAATAACTTACAAATTAGAAGGAAAGTGAGAGTGAGACTGGTTGTGAATTCAAACAGAGGTTGGACTCAGTGAGGAAAGAAGAGGTGAGGTGAGTTCATATTATTGAAAATGTGGTGGTGTGAAACTAAAATTCTCTTGAAGGATAATTGAAACCTCCAAAGCAGATTTGAATTTACTCTGAGTTAATTTCAGATAATGTGTAAAGAAAGATAATGTAGGAACCTCATAGAAAATAGTTTGAATTCTGTTATTTAAATCAACTTGTCGCAAATATTAAAATCTCCAAAAAAAAAAAACAAAAAAAAAACCAAAACAAAAAACAGAAACTTCTGTTAGAAACAAATTTACAGGAATCACAAGAAAACTTTCAGACGTTGCATGCACACTGACAGCGCACATGTTTCATGAGAATCATACATGCTAAGAAGAAAGCACAATTGACTGACATAAGTAAAGAAAAGAATAAATGCAAGTTTATATATTTATAACACATACTCGGCCGGTACACGATGTCAAAAAAAAGAGAAAAGAAAACGATCCAGGCCAACCCTGGGCGGAATCCGACCAGGGGGGCCGATTAAAATAGGGCACCGACCGAAGACTTAATTTACTAATCTGACCACGGCTGTAATCACTGATTTTTGCACCGACAGAAAACTTGGACACAGCTGCAGTTAATTTGAAATGAAGTAGAAAAATAAGGTGGGTATCACACAGGAACTTTGCATTATTCTTTGAAGACTGGTGCGCACCAGAGTTGGGCAAATAGGAGTGTCATCGATTACACGATTACTTGGTAATCGGTAATCGCCAAACCTTTGGATGGTAATTAAATGTAGTCTTCACAGATAAATGGTAAACTTTAGGGTCCTTCCGATTAGATGCCCTCATGAAAAATCAGTCCTGATTACCATAAAATCACCCTTAAAAAAACAACGATTACCATTGCTTGGTAATCGTGTAATCGATTACCACTCCCATTCGCCCAACATTGATACGCCCACAAAAATCACACAATGAAACAACATCATGTAAGTAAGGACGTATAGCCTTCCCAAATTTTTTTTCTACCATTTTCTTGCAAACGCTTTGAATCTTTGGAAAAATAAAACATTAGGAAATTAAATAATAATAAAATGATAAAATTCTCTGTAAAACAAAATGTAAATAAAATAAAATCAAGAATAATAAAATTCAGTTAAAAATAAATCAACAAGAATCACAAGAAAATATTAAGTATACATATAATTTCGGCCGGTGCTTGATGTCGGATAAAAAGAGAAAAGAAAGCGATCCAGGCCAACTCGACCAGGGGGGCCGATGAAAAAAGAGCACCGACCGAAGATGGAAGACTAAATTTAATAATCTGACCACTGCTGAAATCACTGATTTTCGCACCGACAGAAAACTTGGACACAGCAACAGTTAATTTGAAATGAAGTAGAAAAAATAAGGTGAGTATCACACAGGAACTTTGCATTATTCTTTGAAGACTGGTGCGCACCAGAGTTGGGCAAATAGGAGTGTCATCGATTACACGATTACTTGGTAATCGGTAATCGCCAAACCTTTGGATGGTAATTAAATGTAGTCTTCACAGATAAATGGTGAACTTTAGGGTCCTTCCGATTAGATGCCCTCATGAAAAATCAGTCCTGATTACCATAAAATCACCCTTAAAAAAACAACGATTACCATTGCTTGGTAATCGTGTAATCGATTACCACTCCCATTCGCCCAACATTGATACGCCCACAAAAATCACACAATGAAACAACATCATGTAAGTAAGGACGTATAGCCTTCCCAAATTTTTTTTCTACCATTTTCTTGCAAACGCTTTGAATCTTTGGAAAAATAAAACATTAGGAAATTAAATAATAATAAAATGATAAAATTCTCTGTAAAACAAAATGTAAATAAAATAAAATCAAGAATAATAAAATTCAGTTAAAAATAAATCAACAAGAATCACAAGAAAATATTAAGTATACATATAATTTCGGCCGGTGCTTGATGTCGGATAAAAAGAGAAAAGAAAGCGATCCAGGCCAACTCGACCAGGGGGGCCGATGAAAAAAGAGCACCGACCGAAGATGGAAGACTAAATTTAATAATCTGACCACTGCTGAAATCACTGATTTTCGCACCGACAGAAAACTTGGACACAGCTGCAGTTAATTTGAAATGAAGTAGAAAAAATAAGGTGAGTATCACACAGGAACTTTGCATTATTCTTTGAAGACTGGTGCGCACCAGAGTTGGGCAAATAGGAGTGTCATCGATTACACGATTACTTGGTAATCGGTAATCGCCAAACCTTTGGATGGTAATTAAATGTAGTCTTCACAGATAAATGGTGAGTTTTAGGGTCCTTCCGATTAGATGCCCTCATGAAAAATCAGTCCTGATTACCATAAAATCACCCTTAAAAAAACAACGATTACCATTGCTTGGTAATCGTGTAATCGATTACCACTCCCATTCGCCCAACATTGATACGCCCACAAAAATCACACGACGAAACAACATCATGTAAGTAAGGACTTATAGCCTTCCCAAATTTTTTTTCTACCATTTTCTTGCAAACGCTTTGAATCTTTGGAAAAATAAAACATTAGGAAATTAAATAATAATAAAATGATAAAATTCTCTGTAAATAAAATGTAAATAAAATAAAATCAAGAATAATAAAATTCAGTTAAAAATAAATCAACAAGAATCACAAGAAAATATTAAGTATATACATAATTTCGGCCGGTGCTTGATGTCGGATAAAAAAAGAGAAAAGAAAACGATCCAGGCCAACCCTGGGCGGAAGCCGCCGACCAGGGGGGCCGATAAAAAAAGAGCACCGACCGAAGACGGAAGACTTAAATTACTAATCAGACCACGGCTGAAATCACTGATCACTGAGAGAAGAAAACGGACATTAAAACATCATGTAAGTAAGGGTGTAGCCTACCCAAATTGTTTTTCTACCATTTTCTTTCAAACACTTGGAAACTTAGGGAAGCTGTAGGAAATGATGTTAGAAGAATTTTTACAACATTTTCTTGTGAGGGAACTCTCACAAGAAAATGTTGTGAAAATTCTGTGAAAAATGTTACTCTAGAAGCTTGGATCGGGAACTTTAAAAAAAAAAGCGACTCACAGTTCACAATTTTTCTCAAGCTCTGACCACTCAATCAAATAGATCTTTGCTCAAATGAAAGCTTGAGTTATGCTAAAAAAATTACACATGCTTTCTGAGACACCTGCATTGCGAGTATTTTTTTTTTTTTTTATTATTATTATTATTTTTGAATACCTATTCCTTTTCTAATGTTATGAACTTTCAGATTATTTCTCAAAAATGAACTATAGTCTCTGCACTATAACTTGAGACCTGAGCAGACGATAAATAAATTTAGGAATACAGAGAATTGCAACACTTCACAAGGTTGTCATAGCTCAAGAATCAGACAGCAGCCCTGTCACCTTGGCCGACTGACGAGGGTGAGCACTCCTACGTTGCCACAGTGGGCAAATTTACCTGAATAGCCAGGTCTCAAGTTAGAGAGCACAGACTAGAGCTACTCTCAGTCAAAAAGCATGTGTCAGCTTGCAGAGAGAAAAATTCTGAGTTATCTAAAAAAAAAAAAAAAAAAAAAAAAAAAAAAAAAAAAAAGATAAGAGCTCTTTCAGTGCTATAGAAATTGGAAAACATTGTTTACGGGTGAAAATTGCTAAAAACGAAACTGTTCAGAAAAGAAGAACAAAGAAAAATATTTGAGGTAAAATATGTGTTTTAGAGTTGTGAGCTATGACTTTGAAATTACTTTTACACTTACTTTTAGACCTTGCTACACTAAAAAACCACCTATTCACCTTCTTCAAGAAGAGTTAAACTGAAAAAATATGAAAAAAGAAAGGAAGAAGTGAAAAGATAATTTTTTTGGGTAGGCTACCCCCTTGAAAACTCTACATTGCAAATTTCACTTTCTACAGAAGTTAATCACTGACCACTGAAAATGATTGCTTTGGTCAACCTTTGGCGGATGATGCGCCCTCGCTTGGCTTCCGATTCTGATTGGAGGAATCCATTTATGCGAGATGTAAAAAACCTAGACAGAAAAAACTTGGTAAAATCTTCAAAATGTGAAGCAGCAGTGGAAGTGGAGAGATGCTGTTCATGTTCAAAAAATCCTTCCGTGCGAGCAAATTTTCGGGTTTCTTCAATCAGAGTTTCCATTATGTCAGCGCAAGAGAAATCGAGGGCATCATGAGTGCGGAAGACCTGCTCGCCTCGTTCACAAAGTTTCACCAAAGGTATTGAAGGATTCTTCAGCCCATCCTTATTATCCTTTGCTAGGATTAGGCCTTGCTTGTCTGGACCAGGCTTCATCATTATTTCTCGACATTTATCACAAATCATTTTCTCCTCCAGCGCAAAGACAGTGTATCCTGCCATATACTCCACGATTCCTTTCGCAAACACACTTAGCGGCTGAGGCTCATAAATAAATGGATCATTAAGATGTGGATTGATATTGAGGACCCGCTCTGTAAACTCCTCTTCCTCCGTCACATGTGCAGATCCTGTGGCGACAGGGATCATCTGAGTATTGTCAGGCTTAACATTTGAGTTTTTATTTAGAGCCTCGTCAACTCTGGCGACTAGTGATTTTCGGAATGCGCAGCGAAATTCTGCGGCAGTTGGGTTGTTGGAGTGGCCTCCTCGACTCCTGATAGTAGAAAAAAATAATTCCAGATGATCTTGACTAAAACGTCGGGTCAACAAGTATTCCATAGAGGGTTCAGTATTCCAAATTAAATCCTCTGCTAATCCGAGAATACTTTTTAAATTTAAAATAAAGCCAAATACAGCAGTGGAGCGCTGAGATAATAAAAGAGGGGTGCCATCAATTAACCTGAGGGTTTTAAAGTAGTCAATACACTCACTGATTTTGCGCCGATGGTAATCAGCACTTGTTGCTGTAATCGGAGACTTGGGGCCACGTGCAAAGTTACAAGAGTTCTGAATATCAAAGGCTGTATCGATCATTTTTAGGAAAAAAATTGTCTCGTCACAGTCCTCAAATTCTTCAAGACCTAAGTTACGGCAAAACAAAAGAGCATTTGCAACAGAATTGGAGAGGGTTTGAGCAGCCATGGAAACGTTCATTTTTTGCTGGTGATAATCTAAATGTCTTCGGCGGAGGCTGTTTGCCGCATGTAATCCTTCCTCTTCTTGAATTTCGAGAAGCAAAACCAAGTACTCCCATGAGATGACTTCATCTTTGCCTAGACGCTCCTGAATTAGATATGACTTTTCACCTAGAAGATTACGAAATAACTTTAACATATGGGCAGCATCCAGGAAGCAGTAGATCCGAAGAGAGCTATCAGATGGATGAGGAAAGAAGCTTTGCCCCTCATCGATGTTTGAGGGGGTCAACGTTACTCCAAGCTCTTTTAGACTGAGTTTGTTTGTGGAGAGGCCATCGCAAGAAAGGGCAACAACAATCACATGATGGTCATACGTCTTCTGCAGGTACTGGTGGATAAGATTAATTTTCAGAGCACAGGAAAGACCCTTGATGAGGCTATAACCAATAGGTAGCTTCCAGGTTTTGTCGACATCATCTACGCTCGTTACCATGAAGACAAGAGCCTCCGTGGCAAAATCACCATCTTCAAAATCAATGTCTCCATGACCGAGGTTTACGAATCCTACAGACTTTTGACCGTCCCAAGAGAGTCCTTTCTTGATGGACATTTCATCAAAAATTAGGCACACTCTTATTGCTCTGCCTTTTTCCTCAACGATGCTATCTAACAGTTTAAAGCTCGCTTCACAAAAGCCAGGTTCACCATCGACAGCCATGGCCCATTCGCGAAGCGTGCGAGGAGCAGGTAAGTTGATGAAGTTCCTTAGATATTCATAGGCCTTTGAAGAATAAAAATGCAGAGTAAGGGTGAACGTTCTGACTTCCTGAGGGTAACTATGTGGATGCGCGGTACCACTTTCACTTTCTTTAATTAAGTTTTTTAACGTGTCTTGAAAGCATTTTTCAACTAGGAGTTTCCCTGTTTCACACAACCTATCCCTGAGTCCCTGTATAATTTCTTCATACTTAGTCACTTTTATCTTCAAACGGTGGATTTTTTGTTTTTGTCTATTCACTGTCTTCTTTAGTTCAACATTCTTCATTTTTAACTCACTGATACATTCACTAGTGGAGGGGGTCGTGTAACTATGCTCAAGTTCTACTTTCAACGGAGGTTTTCCATTGGATTTATTCTTGGGGACCTTATCTGGGAAGAAGAGGAAAAGACAAAGGAGGGTATGAGCATAAATGATCAGAGGGTAAACCAATTGGACAGTGGCTGTATGATTAAAAAAAAAAAAAAAGCGAGAACTTAAATTGATCTGGAGGAATCATTTTATACTTGATTTAAAGTTGGTGATTCTCTGATTAGATGTGAGCCAAGATAGGTCAAGTGATATTTTAGAAGTGTTTTTGTATTTTATTAATGCTGTTAGACTTGGTTTATCTAATAACGTGGCTATTGACATTGCTGCATGACAGTAATTTTAATTTTGTTCTTTTAAAGTATGTGGGTGAGGTTAAGGACATAAAGAAAGTATTTAAATGAGAATAAGGAAAAAGGTTGATCACGACTGTCCGTACAGTGCTCTTAGCTTCAATTAGTGATGAGCTGCTTTGAAAGCCAAGAAAAGTTATTCTATTCATATTTCTCTTCATCCATTGCTTCTATTCATTAGCTTTACTTGTTCAGCTTTATACAACGCCTTCATCAAGTATCATTTGTCTATTGAAAAGCTGTGTAAAAGCAGTATTTCTTGAATCATGACCTGCGTGTATTATTGGCTATTTACACAATCCGCCAATAAGTATCGTAACGCGCAAAAATGCGTTTTTTGAGAAAACGACAGCAAAAGTACATAAACTAAGCATATCATAAAAGATCATATCTTTGCACATTTGAGGCATTCAGCAGATTTTTAAACATTTGAGGAGCCCACGTACAAGAGCGAAAATAAGGAGACAAAGTGAAAGTACCAATTTGTGCTTGATGTAGCATCTAGGGTTTGATTTTTTTAGGCAGGAAATACCTAAAAAATGAAATGAAAATCTCTTTAATAGGTATACAGTAAAAAATTGATCTCAACATTTTACTTGTAACAGGAGCTCAAAGTGCCCATCATTGACTTCAACACACTTTTTCAACCTTACGGGAAAATCGAAATTCATTGATTTGCGCACGAACTGTTTCCAACAGAATGCTTTTGGCGCCTTTGATGATGCTGTATTTTAAACTATGCAAGTTACAAGTTGTGAGACGTGCTTGAAGAAAAATTAGCCGTACACGCCATCGTAACTTGGAATATTTAACGGACACCATCATTGAGGCCGCCAAAATCATTCCATTGAAAACAATTTGTGCTGCAATTGAAGAATTTCTCCCAAGGTTACACAAGTTAGTAAAAGTCAATGGTGGACACTTTGAGCACCTCCTGTAGATACATATTGGGATCAATTTGTTATTGCACACTTACTAAAGAGATTTTTGCCTCAGTCCGTCATTAGTGTTCCATTTTCCATGTTTTTTGTCCCTGAAATATCTTGAGCCCTGAAAGTGGAATCAAGCGTAAGTTGGCGCTATGACTTACTGTCCCACTATTTCAACTCATGTGTGTGCTGACCATCATTTAGAGTACACTTATCTATACATACACTTTTGCCCGATTGCTTCCTCAAAAACGCATTTTGGCATGTGACAGTACTAATGGGCAAGCTGCGTAAATAGTATGTTTGTAGATATTTTTATGGAAATTAAATTAAAATTTCATTTCTTTCTAATTATACTAGCACCTCATTTCATAATTCTGCAATGAAGGAGATGAATGTATTTTAGTACTGCAAGATGAGAGCGAATGATGAGTTACAAAACATTGACAAATGAATCAATTTAAATGAGAATACTTCCATACCTATAATTTTTGGTTTGTGCGGCATTGGTAAGAGGGGCATTTCGTGAATTGGGCCTCTCACTAGTCTCCTGCGAGCAGTCGGCAGCTCAGGCCCTTTATCGTGGAACAGAAGAGTCGGCACCGCATTACAAGTTAAGGTATTCCTTTTGGGTGTGGGTCGAAAGCAGGTGGCATCAAAATGCTCTGAGCACAGAACCGAATTAACAGTTGGAACAAAGTTCGGCCGCTTCACTGCTGCAATCCATTTCTCCAATAGATGAGGGCTTTTCAGGGGAAATCTAGAATAAGAGATAGACATATACAGATATGAGTACATATTTAAATGAAAATTTTATTAGTTAAAATGAAAGGTCAAAGACAAATGCTACATGACTGATTTAGAGCAAACCAGACCATTAAAAAGGAAAAAAAAAAAAAAACAAGTTGGAACTTGCAACACTGGAACAGTGTTAGCAAAGAGAGCATGAGTGTCGGCCGTAAATCATTGTAAGTGTGGAGTTCCATATTGATAGTACAAAACTGCGACAAAGTCAATCGCAACGCTGCATTTGTGTTTGTACAACAGTGATCGCTGTAAAAATAACTTGATAGGTCAAAGTGGGAATGAAAATTTACTTATAGCGTGTTGAAACAGTTGTTCACGGGGCGAGGTGAATACTGTGGTTTTGAAAATCGATTTCGATAGTGATAGTTCCTTTAAAATCGGATGACGCAATACCAATCCTAGCAAGCCGCAAAGTCTAGTTTAGTTATTTGGGACTTTTTTAGATTTCTCTCGCCTGAACCAAAGTCATCAGGAAGGAAATTCTTAATACCAATCCTAGCAAGCCGGAAAGTCTAGTCTAGTTATTTGGGACTTCTATAGAATTTTCCTCGCTTGAACCAAAGTCATCACGATGGAAATTCTTCGTCTTTATGGTTTCAGCTCTTTTTGTCTCAGATTAAAAAATGAATGTTAATATTGATCAAATGTCATCCGACACTCATCAAGGCCCTTAAGGAACGTAATATGAACTTGAAAAAAGCTCATTCGATTTTTAAGGGAGCTTAAACGGTCCATGAGAGACGAAATTCGCAGATACAGAGTATCCACAGCTTATTTCAATGTTCGATCTGACAAGACCGTGCGCCTTTGAAAAATCGATATCTCGATAGTGAATCGATGTATTGCAATTCGGTTTGCACCGGTCGAAAGCGCTTGCTTGTGACTGACAACCTCGAAAATTTCAGATCCATCCGAGTTTATTTAATGACCTTACAGGACCTCTCGCGGCCGCAGTTAGACATTTCTTGTCAGAGTTACGCTGAAACGGGGAGTAGTTCCCCCCCTAAGATGATATTTTTTGGCTCGAAACTGCATTGGGCCCTCTCGGGACATCATTGGGACCCGAAAAAAAGCGGAACCGATATAATACGGCACACGACTGGTTCGTGAGAGACGAAATTCGCCTTTTTTCAGCCTCCAGCGCCCCTCTAAGGTCGATCTGACAAGACCGCGCGCCTTTGAAAAATCGATATCTCGAGAACGAATCGATGGATTGCGCACTGCGGTTTGGATTGGGCGGTAGCTTCAGCTTTTAGATAATTCTTTAAAAAAATTCAGATCCATCCAAGTTTTTAAACGGATCTTATGGGACTTCCCGCGGCCGCAGTTAGACATTGTACGTGAGACTTACGCTGGAGTTGGGGCCACGCCCCCCCCCGATATAGACTTTATCGGTCCGACATTTGTCAGGGCCCTTAATGAACTTCATGTGAACTCAAAAAACTCACATATGACTTCTCACGGCGCATGCTAGGTCCATGAGAGTCGAAATTCGCGGATTTTAGAGAATCTTAGATTTCTGACCCTATACAGCGCGCCTTTGAAAAATCGATATCTCGAGAGTAAATCGATGTTTCGTAATCCGGTTTGGACCGATCAAAAGAGTAAGCTTACCGGTACTCGCCGTTAAAATTTTGGATCCATCTGATTTCATTTTGAGACCTTCCTTGAGTTACTTGGACCCCAGTTGGAATTATTTTTTCGGAGTTACGCTGGCAAGGGGGTCGCTCCCTCTCTTGGAAAACTGTGGAGGGGGCCCTTTGCTGGGGCATACATTCTATTTTTCACTTTTTTTTTTTTTTTTTTTTTTTTTTTTTTTTTTAATTTTACATTTGTGTCTAATCTAAGTTGGGGGAGGAGGAGGAGAGTACCTGCAAGTCAACCGGCAATTTACTTTTGATAGTGGCTGCGGGTCGAGGGTGCGGATTGCGGACTTTTAACTTGTTGTGGGGTTTACAGGGTGGCCGTGTCTAAACTTATGAGAAAAGAAGGCAACCACAGACCGGAAGACCGTTCAATTTCTGGTTCAGAGGCCATGGACAAAGACATGGGCACCCGCAAAACAATTGCCCGGAGGGGCAACTTTTTGAATGTCAATGGAAGGTCTAGGGGACACTACCTAGAGACGGGCAAGTCTAGAGAACCCCCCCCCCCCACTTCCGCCCAAAATAGAAAATAAATCAATTATCCTTCCAAATGGTAGAAATTGTAAGTGATTTTAGCATGTAGTTGTATCAAAAGTAATTCTATTTTTGACGTGTTTGATATTATGAATAAAGTGACAGCATCAGATGATAGAAATAGTAAAAAGCTAAGTACAAACTATTCCTTCTTTATTTTCATTGTCCTGATGAATTCTAAGAGTTAACCTATTTAAATTAACAAAACCAAAACTCTTGCCTATACATTCTCTAATCATGTAATTATCGACCAGAGGATTCTGAATTTTCAAGGAAGTTCGCAAAATTCTCGTTGCCAACGGTAGTTGCCAATGTAGACACGTTCATACTAGTAGATTTTAAGACTTCTTTCGGCGAGGGAGATGACGGGTGGGAAGGATGATGTCGTCTGAATCAGGAGGGGGTGGGGTAAAAATCAGGGGGAGGTCTAGATCTGGGGGGGAGAGGAATCCTGAAACTGGGGGGCGAGCTGTATAGTGGCAAGGGGTGGTTGGGCACCACTGCTTAGGGGGGGGGGGGGGGGGGGCTACTTCCCGCCCTGCCCCCCCCCCTAAATTACGCCCCTAATTAAAATTGTAAAGTAAACTAAGAATAAAGTTTGTTAACTCTTACTCCTTTCGTTATTATTTGATCTTCGAATGTTCCGATTCTTTTTTATTGTAAAGTTTTGATTTTTCTGAATTAGGGGGGGGGCGCCGCGTCGCCCCTCGGGGAGCGCCCATTGACAGATAAGGGAGAAAGGTAAGTGTGGGAAAGCGCACGGGAATCCGGCGTAGTGTGCCGCAAAAATTACTACCAATGGCGGATCCAGAAAATTCTTTTAGGGGGGGGGGGCTTCACGCCTATGAATTTTCAAATTTGCAGGGAGGAATTTATGGGATTTTTTCTGTTGAAAAAAGGCAAAGGCTACCGTGAGTTGGGGGGGGGGGCGTGCCTTTCCCGAATCCGCCGCTGATTACCATGTAACACTGGGCCACGATGACCGATGTCGCATAAAACCAGGTAGAAGAACCGTGGCGGGCGTGGCATCCGTGATGGCTGTGAAATTGGGATGAAGTAGATGGACACACATCATTCATGCAATCTGCACAACGCGGCAAGCAACTGTTGTAGGCGTAGGTGCAGTAGTTCGTGGGGAGGGCAAAGGGGACGGGAGGTCGTCGCAAAACCATGGACGAAAGGACTGCCGACTGTTGTTAGTCCTGTTTTGCTCTCGACCCCAGCGCTCCAAGCAGCGGTCAGCTGAACTACTCTTTCAAGTGAGCGATCCTGGCGATGTGTCCATGCTCACATGCTGTGCTACTGCTAAAACCGTTGTTGGAGTTGGTCTGTTATGGCATGGCTGTCAACTGTTGTCGGCGACCCAAGAGGATCAGATAACTCAGTATCTCAATGGAAGATCGAAAGCAAGGGAAATTCAGAATCAACTTTGGACAAGGTAACAGAAATCATCAGCAAATTAAAAGAGTCGCCTGATCTCTACTAATAAAACAAATGTCTATGTACTCTTTCTTGTTTGATTCCGTTTTGAGGTTAACTGTGATGTATAGTATTTCAGTCCTTGATTAATCATTTTCGACAGTTCAGGAATCTTTCAAGAAATACTCCAGACGTTTGCTTTTTAGCGGATTTTGCTTCCTTTTAATTCGCTGATCATTTGTTCCCTTCGTTCAATCGTGATTCAAATTACTTACACGGTATACATTTGCGGGAAGGCATGGGAGAAAGGGAGCCGGAGCGGCCACCGCTGCAGCGGTTCGCTTTTAGTTGACCCTTACTGCTGCTTGGAGCGCTGCGGTCGCGCTCGAAAACCCGCTAACAGGTTTTAACACGGGCGGACATAGGAAGTCGGCAGTCCTTAGTTATATCTTCGTCCATGGCTCGGAATGGTCTTAAAATTTTCCTTAGGATTTGATCTAGAACGCAACGTTCTTACATTTTCGAAAAGTTAACTCTAGCTCTCGCAATTAACGATTAAAGGCGGAAAAAGCATGGCTTCTGGACCGCGGAACAGTGGCGTTATCTAGCGGATGAGAATCTTACTACAGGTCGCTGAGGATTCACCTTAAAACGCAACGCCGATCGCGTTCCCCAAACGAACTCTTTTAGCGGACCGAAACATCAACAATAACAGGATTGGAAATTTGAAATCATCTAAATGCATTTTAAATCGCAGAATACACGAAACATGGACACAATCCTCTGATATAAAACCCCAATATCTCATACAGAAAATTTCGTTGAAGTCTGATCCAAATTAGTAACGTAATTACATTCCCAAAAATGCTTAACCTCAATCTTGGCCAAAAACTCCCGCCACAAAGAAAAAGCGACAAATTGGGAGGACACCGGATTGGCGGAATCACATGAGTCAATCGGTCCTCGAGGACCCGTTCTCGATACTGAAACCAAGCGATCCCCCGAGCGGACCCCCGAACCATGCCGTTCCTATAAGAAAAGCATTATTGACCTTGTAGAAACGATTTCAATAGAGCATGACACTCATGCTCTAAAAAAAGCTTTGATATCCAAATGGAGAAATGCATACAGGGCCATTCCATATCAAACTGAGCCTGGGCATCAAATTGAAAAGCAACACCAGTGCAACTATTCATGCATAAATGTTGGAAATGCGTAGCATCCGTGACCAAAAATGTCATTTTTTTAGTTTAAGTTTGATTCTAATCAGAAATTGCTCTTGAAGAAGGGATAAAAGCATCCTCTGTAGAATAGTACTTCATTTAAATGGTTTGGAACACACTTTGAATTCCCAAAATATCAGCTTTGGCCATCATAAGAAAAAAAGGGTCTAGTAAGCCTTTAATCCCTTAATATTTCAATTATTTATTTATTCTCCCTCTCATTCATTAAAACCTAATCTTAAAACATATAATTAATTTAAAAAATCAATAAAAACCCTTATTTATACCCACTTGTGCATAATGATTTCGCACGCATAGCATCCGTTACAAATGGCTGTAGCATCCGTTACATGGACTTGACTTTTTTTTAAGCTTAATTTTGATGAACATGAAAATGTCTGCACAGAATATTGTTCCACATACCCTTGGCTATCTCTCAGATTTTTCTCAGATTTTTTGATCAGTCCAATTCTCATAGTTTTGACTTTAATTATCATGCGGCAAAACTAAGGCTCAAATGGCGTAGCATCCGTTACGCTCATTGTATCAACAATAACTTGGTGAAATATGGTTGAAACCTTAAAAACCTGCATTTGCAAATGTTCTACTAAGTGAATGGCATCTCTTTCCACAACTTTTATCAAGCCCAAAAATAATAAAACTACAAAAATATTCATTTATGAGCGTGCCACTGTAGCATCCATTACCGTGGAATGGCCCTACGCACAAATTGACTCCTCAGTAGGCACTTCAATCAAATTTTGATTCCAAAAGGCGGAGGAGAGTTTCATACATTGCGGGAGTGATGATAGGTAGCTATTATGATTTCAGTGAATTGCTGCTATCACATGTACAACTCCAATGCATGCGTATAGATGCACGTGCATTACGTAGTGAAAGATTTTCAAAGATAAATGCATTTACAATGACTTTAGGGGAAGAAAAGCAGAGATTACTGCAGATTTAGGGATACGAAAACAGTCAGAATGCACATTTTTGCAAGGGCCATGAACTCTTGACAGTGATAGGATGGCAAACAGATGTGTTTTTTATTTAACGACCATCAGCGGGATGAGTCACATGAACACACACGAAGTAACATCACTCAGCCAGGTCGATCAAGTTTCCACATCACCTGATTCCCAGAGCTTTCCGCTTAGCGGTGACAATCTTCTTGTTGCCGATAGTATGTGTGGTAGTAGCTTAGCGCTGATATTTCCTTCGAATTCAGAGGCTAAATCTACGCAACCTCTGAACTTTCAATCACTGTAGGTAGGAGAAAAGGAAATACTTCCATCTTATAAGAACAAAATTACACACACATGAACCTCTCTATTTCAACAAGGTACACAGAGGTCTAGAGATGATATTGGAAACATTCTATGACTACGCCTGAATGAGCCACAAATTCAGTGTAAAAACACTTGTCGCAATCTCTGAAACCTGACAGTTTGAGAGAGTAAATATTACTAGATTCTTCACTCCTACTTCCTACAATCATGATAGAGAAAAGTAATGCAAGAAATGCACTTGATTATATGCAAAGTTCCCTCATTACATTGATGTAAAAAGGTAGGTCGAGAGAGGAAACTACCTACAAGTAAGACTAACAGACATCCGTCGGGCAAAGCCATATCTTAGTTGTTTAAAGTAAATTACCTGAAAAAAGATACATTCGGCTTTGGTTTGTAACGAGAGTTGGTGCAGTACAATGCTGCACAACTAGCCATAATGAAATATGTTGAGAAATATCTAGGAATATCTCGAGAACATCAGCGAAGAACTTTAAGGGCTGCTCGGGTCACTCTCAAGATTTTGAGGAAAAAGCGGAAATGAGCGGGAAAACTTACCGTACCTCGACCGGAAACACATACTTACCTTGAAGCTCGGCCGGAAACGCTCATTCCCGGTATCCAGAGTCCAAATTAACAGGATCGATTGATTCAAAGGCTCAATTCACATTATTCACATTTCACAACACAACAGTATGATCGAAAGTCGGAACGAAACGTAAACAATGAGAGTGGCTGGCATAAACTGGAGGTTTCGGGAGTCAAATTGCAGTAAACAGTGAAAATATCACGACAATTTACGGATAATAGATCTTTGATTCCTTGATATTTACTTCCAACATCATGAAAGACGGCGCGGCGTGATGAGGTGATGGCACACGGCTTGTACACACTTCAGAAACTGGCAAATTAAATGAAAGCTATGATGGATTTGAGTGTTTCAATGGGTAGAAACTGAAATTAAGGCTATGATTGACAGAAAACACGCACAGTTTAAAAAGATATTCAAATTTTAAAGTCACTGATAGAGTTAGAAATCATGTTAAAATACATTGCGGAGCTAGGGAAAATCGGTTTGTTTACTCGCTTATTCATAACCTTAAAATTTCTCCGAGGCGGTTACGCAGTTTTACCACTACCTCCGCTCTAGATAAAGGTATAGCTCGTTGGTTAAATGGTGAGAGCCCTCCTCTTCACCTCAAGCCTACATCACATCGCTATGCACTCGATCAAACTGGCATCGATGAGCATCGACGAGAGAGTTCCAACTGTTGCAGCTCGATTCGTTGCTGTTTTGTTGCTATAGTCGTTGTTGTACTTACAATTAGTCGTTGCTGTATATCGTTGTCAAACAACTGTGCACTGTGCAGTTTGACGGCTCGTCAAACTGCTGAGTTATTTGACGCTGGATGGCGTATACTGTACATAATTTTATCACCAATTTCAGTCCATAATACCCGTTTTTAAGGTGTTTTGGATGGCGTACACTGTACGTCATTTGATCACCGATTTCAGTCCATAATACTTATTTTTGAGGTGTTTTGGATGGCGTATACTGTACGTCATTTGATCACCAATTTCAGTCCATAATACCCGTTTTTGAGGTGTTTTGGTCAAGTTTAGATTTGAATTTTGGAAATGTCAAGTTGGCTATCCTGCAGTTTGATCAAGCCCGTTTCATTGTGTATGAAAGCTTTATCCTATACCTTTAATTACCTAAACGTCACCACTCAACATACCAGACTGAATCAATCAAGGAGTTGCTGACTGTTGTTTTGTTGAATCCGCGAGGTCAAAGCATGCCTCAAATGTAGCTTAATCAAAAGCACTGTCTCGATTTGTCTCCAACGTTTAAATCCATGAAAAATATCGAATTTTGGGGGCGATGGGTGAGCACCTTCGAATTCGACCTTCTAACATGTGTTCGAATGTAATTTTAAAGGGGCTGATGTGTAACTGCCTATACGCGGGGAACAGTGTAAGGGCACGGTTTAATTCTATTTTAAAGCTGCTGCGCTACATTAAAATTGTCTCTGAGAAACTGATCGGGGTTGAAAAGAGTCGGGTCTCTATTGAATTGAATTTAAATTTCCCGAAAAGCTGCTCGTCCAGATTGAAACGGAAAGATTCGTTTTGACGCGCGCGCTATACGCAAGACGCCTGCGGCAGACACAACTTATTGTATAGAATACCTACGCAGGCAGGTCGGTCTCGCACAGATACAGAAACTTTTTCAATCAAACTTAACACTCGGCGTGTTTGTAAGTTTGTTTGTAAATACAAGATTTGTTTTTCTAATCAGGAAGTGATTTGAGAGAGAGACAGATTTTCTTCTCTCTTCCATCTCTCCCCCCCCCTTGTGTTTTTCATCCCCTGAGCCTCGTCCGCACCCTCCTGCTACAACCCTGGTCCCCGTTCCGATGAATTTACCGCAGATTTACTGCGTGGAGGTATAGAATCGATCCTGTAACGAAGTTGACGTGACGAGGCAAAGACGATTGGTATATTCGCCTTTCGAAATGAATCACGTTGCATTATATTAAAAAAAAAAAATCAGAGAAAAGGAGTCCACTCATTTCTAAAGAAGCGGTGTGCGGCTTGGATACATTATACACATACACCAATCAAGGTATACTCACACTCAAAAAGGCGCAAGAAAGTTTTCATCGAATTTGCTCAGCCTTGATAACTCTTCATACGATTGTCCCTTCATAATATAATCCTGCCGATTCAATTAAAATGAAACTCGAGGGAGTTATCCGAAACCTTGCGAATCTCGAATTGAATCCATTTGCTAGAAAGGCACTTCAAAAAACAGGGGGAGGGGGGGAGCCCCTCAATTTTGTTCGCTGACGACAAAATATTGGACAGAGATTCCAAGATCATCAATGTTTAGGAGTCATAAACAGTAGAAGTATACATCAGGCAGAACCACAAACTTTGCCCATTTCAAAATCGGGTGGCAACTTTCTTTTTGTTGGGGTCTGGATCTCAACAAAACAATGTTCAACTGAACTTTAACGTTGACTAATAACGAAAGCGTTGATGTCAGTATAGCCAATATGAGACCGAAGCATCATAGTTTTCGTCGTAGACCATAAGTCAATCCAGTTGGATGCAGTGGCGTAGCGTGCAATTTGGCAACAATGTACGTAATGCGTCCATTTAAATCCATTCAAAAGATCGAACTATTGGGTGTTCGATGAACACCTTCGTATTCGATCTTTTACATGGGTTTAAGAGGACACAATACAACGTTGCAAAATTGCACGCTTCGCTCCTGGTTGGATGTTATTGCTCCCAACGTTATTTTGTTGAGTTCCCGAAAAAAAAAAAAAAAAAAAAAAAAAAAAAAAAAAAATCTGCCAACGCGCGATCGACTAGTTCATAATCTCTAGTCAGTGGCGCACACTGAAAAAAAAATGCTGGTTTAACATTTAAAATGTTAAAAAAATGTCCGACGACCGACATGTGTTCAGAATGCTGATTTTACATTATGAAAATACTGATTTTACATTATGAAAATGCTGACTGTGAGGCCGGTGAGGTAAATGAACATTTTGAGTTAAATGAGCATTTTTAATTGTTCAATCAGCATTTTCATAATGTAAAATTAGCATTTAAAACACATGTCGGACACTTTTTTAACATTTTAAATGTTAAATCAGCATATTTTTTTTCAGTGATAAATAACGGCGGCAAGGGCGGGCGCGTGACGCTTTAGAGAGCTCCTCGGGGCGCAGCAAAACACAAACAATTGACCACAAAATCAACGATTTTATAAAAGAGCACAGCAGAAAATGATTGAGGTATCGATGCAGCATCAAAACATAAAACAAGAGGATGTATCGGTCTCAATCGGTTCTGCGCTAAAGTTTTGTTAAAAATAATTAGTATGCACAGCGCATTCCCATTTATACCGGAAGGCATGCAAAGTTTATAATTTAAAGTGCTGTACCATGATAATGTAAATGATGTACACGTACAGATAGAGTTTTATCAAATATTCAATGGAGGCACTTATTCGGCAGCCGCTGGCCTCTGATAAACGTTTTTCCTTAAAATCACCATGCATGAAAAATGGGTTTTATAGCATTTAAAATATATAAGCATACATGGTTAGAGGTCGTTTCAGAAGTGTCGGCCAAGACTGATAATCTTTGGCATTTGCCAACGTTAGTTCTCATATTACATAGAAGAAATGAATGAAAATCAATATGAGCGTTGGATTTTCATTAAAGAACGATTTAAAATCAAAAGGTCAAAGCTGCAGGCCAGTTTTGTTATACTTTCAAGAAATAAAAATTGAAAATTAGCCAAAATTTATCGATGAGATGCCCATACACTTCTGCGAAATGAACTCTATTTAAAAAAACAAAAAAAAAAAAAAAAACAAAAACAAAAAAACGCTTACTTCCACTCGCTCCTGCTCCTTCACCGTATTTTTTCCAAAATAATAATAAAAAAAAAATGATAGTGCACAATGACACTGTAGAAGAGACTGCTCATATATTTTTTCGACCGGTGGGAGGGGGAGGGGGGGTTCTAATCCGGGCCTTTTCTTTTCACCACTAAAATGCATTATTATCGCGCGAATATCATAGTAAAGCTTATCAAGCGATTCAGTCGGTGCGGTGCCCTGAAACAGCTCGCGCAGAACCGTCTAAAGAATCAGATATTGGCTAATTTTTATCACTAATTTTTATCAAAAACATTTCGAGGACTATTTCTCATAAAATTGTTGACCATGAAGTAACACGCGGACAAAGATACCGAGCGAGAATATACAAAACACAACGCATTGTCGCATTGCACGCCTTGGCCAAGTTTCTTTGTC
Source organism: Trialeurodes vaporariorum (assembly GCA_011764245.1). NCBI lineage: Eukaryota > Metazoa > Arthropoda > Insecta > Hemiptera > Aleyrodidae > Trialeurodes > Trialeurodes vaporariorum. Next base: position 71,898,291 of record VMOF01000111.1, read on the forward strand.
CTCGTTAGTATACGAGGAGTTCTTTCCAGATTTGGACCTCAAACCAATTACAAAGTTCACACAATGACATCTTAAAGGGGTAGCCAAGCGCCGCTCCGTGCCTCAGGATACATATCAGAGTTGAGCAAATAGAAGGGGGAGATCAAATCGATTACTCGATTAGTGGGTAGATGGTTATCGTCAAACCTTTGGATGGTAATTAAATTTAATCTTCATAGATTTAAAATCATTTTTAGGGTCATTTCGATTAGATCTAATTCTGCTGCAACTAATTTGATGGGTAAGAAACTTGTATAAGATCGATCCTGATTACCATAAAAAAAACAATGACAACGATTACTCGGTAATAGTTTCATCGATTATCACCTCCTCAACCTCAACTCTGATACCTATTTTCTCAAAATTTTGATTTATGACAGTTACATAACGAGCAATCTTTAGAAGCACTTTGACGCACAGTTAAAAATCAATTAAAATGAGCCTAGAGAGATCACTATCTCATGAAGTGTCCTTTTTTTACAGATGGTTTTCATTTTTTTTTTTCCCCTAAAGCAATTTTGTCAACTTTTATACTTTGTTGTTGTTTTGAAAAACTAATGTAGATGATCGATGCTAATAGAGATTTATCATAACAAAGGACAAAAACCTCTGGTGACACAGCTTGTTTTTTTTTTTGTTTTTTGTTTTTTTTTTTTTTGTTTTTTTTTTTTTTTTTACCGTATAGGATCGCCCTGGTACCAGAGTAATGGCAAATCGGCGTTTTCGATTACTTATTAATCGAATACTTTTCTTACTCATGGTTGATTATACACGGAAAAAAAACTACGGTGAAATTAACCATACGATAGCTGATTTTGGCACCTGCTAGATGTTATGGCAATGTTAACCAAAAGTATACTATGTTTTGACTAGGTACTAGGTGATGTTACCTGATTGCATGTCGAATTTACTCAAAGTATCGGTAAATGTAACATACTTCTGGTCAAGTTTACCATAACATCTAGCAGGTGCCAAAATCAGCTATCGTATGGTTAATTTCACTAATCTTTTTTTTCCGTGTAGCAGTGATCAGTCGAGCGGATTTCAATGAACGTAGTTTTATTTAATAAACAGCAGTTTTATTTCATCTTTACACGTGTGTCGTGTAGGTTGATCCCAACTCATTCTGTTGCGAGGGAACAAGGTGGTACCAACGCTACCAAGAAAAAAGGTCTACGTTTGGTAATGAGGAAGAAAGAGGGCACAGCACAGAGTTCAATGTGCTTACAGTCCTTTTGTTTGGGGTGCATAATGTGTGATGTCCACACAAGGGTACTTTATCAGAAGTTAAGCTTATTGTTAGTTTCCTATGCGAAGAGTGAGTTTTAGCCTTTTTCACTGGTCTAGCTTTTAGCTGCCTACAGCAAAACCTTATAATGGCTCCATTAGAAAGGAGGGCAATCGTATTTTTTTAGATTACTCACTTCACAGAATACTACAATCAGACCGGAAACTCTCTTAACTCTCTAAGGACTAGGTTAGGTCAAAAGAACGCCGCGCGCGCCGCACACTTCCGTTTATAAAGGGAAGGTAGTTAACTGTTCGTACTCGGGGGAGTTGGAATTGCCTATACGACGAATTGAAGGCACCCGACAAAAACTTATCTTGAAAGTGTTTTCATCGATACTTGCGTTTATCCGGAATGAAGACTGAAACAATATGTTATAGACTGGAGGATATAAACGAATACACTAGGGCTTGGCCCATAAGAGGGGTTTAAGAGCCAATGAACACTAGACTTAGAATTTACCAGCACAACTTGGCATCCGTGCCTGCTCATTTCTCAAGATAGCGGTCGTGCTTTTTTAGGTTATCTATTTACCATCAGGGTTGACGCGCAACCAAATCACTACCCGGCCGGTTGCCGAAAATTCACGAAAACGATCCCTCTTCATCATGGTGGACTCGAAGATACCCAAAGTAAAATATGTTATAAAATTATTTTAATCTCCCGCTCTGCTTGTTGTATTCTGTGCTCACACCTCTATCACTGCAATAACACACTGGGTCTGCAAAAACAAATGGTGAAAATTTCCAAGCGGATGATTTGGGTGATTCTTATGTTTTATAGATCGCTGAACCCGGAAATGACCTCCGTTTTTCTCTATCACCCTTCATTTCTCCCCGAAAAATTCACCGTTTTCGCAGTCAAGTATACAAAATTATCCAAAAAATGATTATTATTAGAAGCCGGTAATATAGCATCAAATCTTCTTTAAGACAACTTAAGATTCTTAAAAGTGATGTTAGAGTTAGGCCGGGGTGGGTTAAATTGACAGGGGAGCGCAGGGGGAGGGGGTTGAAAAATGACCAATTTGCATGAAAAAACTGTGAAAATTCAGTGGTGTTTTTTTTTGGGGGGGGGGGGATCCAGAAACATAGTCTCTGGTCACCTCATACAGCAATCAGTTGTGGCGCGTGCAATCTGCCAACGTTGCATTTAGTTCATTTACAGGCATGCGACAAAAAGGTCGAAATATTGAAATATTGAAGGTGCGGTAAGCACTCTTTCGAATCGATATTTTCCATGGGTTTCAATAGGCGAAACGTAACATTTCCAAATTGCACGCGCCGCCGCACTAGATAATCCACAAATAGAACAACTAAAAAAGAAAAAAAAAAAGGATTTCAAAGGAGTAACACCTAGCAAACGCTAGCACGTTGAAGGCGATAACGGCGCGCGGCACCAGAGACTTTATTCGGATGAGACATAATTCGCAGTCCATTGAGCAGAAGCACCGTAAAAGAGAGAGCGGCTCACACCAAGTGTGAGATGTTGAAGATGTCGAGGTGGGATGGAGCGGTTTCTTCCTCCGATCAAAAAAAAATGGATAGAGGAGGGGGGGATGAAGTTTAGAAAAAAGGCGTCGAACATTCTTTCCTGTGGCCTCTCAGTGAAGCAAAATTAATGCGCTATATTGGCATTCCCCGGCTAAAGGCCCGTAAAGGCCATCACATTTAATCTTATTACAAGCACTTAAACCCTTCTATTAGCAGATCCAACTCAATTGCTCTAAAAGCTTTCGAAATTTGTTCCTCTTTTCCTCACTGTTTTCTTTACTATTTTTCGTTCACACGCAGAATGGAGTTTTCCTCTTTTTTTTTTGCTCTTTTGTTTTTTTTTTTTGTTTTTGTTTTTGTTTTTTTCATCATCTCATGCGCTTCACTACTGCTACGTTAAGGTTCCGAATTTCGATTCATTCTGATTACGAGGCAAACTCCCATCACCTGTAGCTGATAGTGATATTCTGTACGTCAATAGATCTACGTGCACGTTGAAAACAGCTTTCTTTAATTCGAATAGTTGCGTAAAAAATTGAATCGATCTTAGAAAATTAACTTCACATCTGCGCGATTTCAAATTTTAATGGATCAAAGAAATGTTCTGTCATCAGTACAATATCATGATGATACAATAAGAACAAAATTTCTGACGCCACTGACTTGTGTTACGCTTTTTCAACTGGAAATGATTAAAATATTTTTCCTATGGTCATTTACAGATGGAATGCAGTGTGGGGAATTAAATCTGCGTGTGGGTGCAATGCTATCGAAGTTGATCCAAGTAAGAAATTTTATTTAATGAGTGGGTTTGGTCATACTTTGTTTCTGTACAATCGCAAATAGGTGACCACCATCTTTGAATTTAATTTTGTGACTAAGTTTTTTTCTCAAATATAGTTGTCCTAAAAACGTAAAAATTGGCATGAATGTCGGCTATATCAGTACCTTGAAATTCATGGTGAACTATTTAATTTAAAAGATCAGAGGTTTTACGCAAAACAAAAACAAAACAAAAAACGAAACCAACAAAAACAAAATGGCATTCAGCCGTTTCAGACCCTTCCCTTCCTATGCTGACTAGGGTTATACACTTTCAAATGACCTACGAAACAGAACTGACAAACATTATTTATACAAATAATAAAGCATATCATATACAGTCATTCAGTGAACAAACTGTGACCAAACCAAGTCATTAAATAAACTGCGCTTAGTGAATCGTGAAAGATTAAACAAGTCAGGAACGTGGAAGACTGGAAGGCAATATTGTTGCAAAAGCTTTACAGTTTTCGTGCGAAATAATTCAGCTCTCCCTCTCTGACAATAAAACTGAGTAAGTAAGCGCGATTAGTTTTTCTGCGGAGTAAAGAATTTCATCGGAGGGTTTCGTTGACTTGACTTGATCCACCGACGTAATTGATAAGATCCTCGTTGCAAGTGGTTTCTTTTCTCATTATGAATAATGGTTATTCTTATGGCCATAAGGATTAATCCAGTTAGTGGCATTCGCGAGAGAAGGCGGCGCACCAGATGCGGATCAATTTAATAGCGCTATAGACTTTGGATAGACTTGAGACTTGCTTATTTAATTTGTCCTCGGCTCATTCCGCCATCAGTGACGTCGCTCTAATTAACTCGATCCATTCTCCGAATAATGAAAGGAATTTGCTGTCTCAGACAAATTGCAAGTTCTCTTTTGGGAATAGTTTGATTGACAGTTTCCGGAAAACACAAACAATTTATTGATCAATTCAGGGCACCCGTTTCGCGGATCTTTAAAAGGAATTCTTCAATTTATTGATGATTCCACTAGTTAACGAAAAGATTATACTGTCCAGAGGTCAGCAATACTGACCACAACCTTTGAAAATCCTCTGATCTTTAACTTTTTCATCCATTCACCGATGGAAGCACCGTTTTTTTTTTTTTTTTTTTTTTCAATTTAATATCATTGAAAGTTATAAATATAAGTATTCTAGCTGATGCTTCTATGGGTTAAAAAACGATTTTCAGACCAGCGGGGTGATCATATACTTCATCGATAAACCGATCGTTAAGACTGTCTATGATCTGTTGCTATTGGTCCAGAATTGTAAAACTTGGCTGTTGCTAACCACCGTTACAGTATTATACAGTCACCCAATGAACATAATTTAAATAACGGGCACTTTTACGATGACTACAACCAAGTTTTAAAATTTTGACCAATATCATCATTCATAGACAGTCTTAACGATCAGTTTATCGATAAAGTAAATGATCGGCCCACTTGCTTTATTTTTGTGCGTCATAGTCAGTCATGCATACTGCTAAACTGGACAAGTGTGATTGTTAATCGTCCGGTGGAATTATCGGTCTTCTTTTTTATCATACTGACCAGTGGCGTAGCGTGCAATTTGGCAACGTTGCAGGTCGTCCATTTAAACCCATGAAAAAAACCGAAGTGTAAGGTGTTCGGTGGACACCTTCGCATTCGACCTTTTACATGGGTTTAAATGGACAAAATACAACGATGCCATATTGCACGCTACGCTACTGATACTGACATCCTGGTTCGTTCTCGTGCGTTTCTCTTCTCCACTTTCCCCTCATCGACTCTTTTATGTGAAGCCTTTCGATGTCTTCGACTCCTTTTTGCTTACATGGAAAGCTTAAAATCAACGACCAATCATAACTAGTTGAGCTCGTATCATTTATCCCTATAACAAAATTCCCATCATCAAAAGACTCTAACGCTTCTTTTACGAAGTAATCTGTATTCTATGCTGACAGCTATGGAGTCACCTTATAAACGGACACGGTGCAACGTTGCCACATTTTAACGCTGCGCTGCGCCAGCGGCAGCGCCTCCGCGCTGCGTCAATTTGTCAACGAGGTGTCGGATTGAAGAGGGTGCATTCCGGTTGAAATTACAGTGCCACTTTGGAAACGAGAGGCGAGTGGCAATCCCGAATCCGGTCTCCAACTCTTGGTGCAACACCATCTCCCCCCCCTCCCCCCTTCCACGCCACCCTCCCCCTCCCAACCCATCCCCACAACCCCCCCCTCCACCACGCCCTGCCTCATCTTTCAGCGACAACGACAGTGAGACACGCCTTGTGAAATATAAACCTCTTCCGAAAATTCCTTTCCACTTCTTTGCGTGGCGCGGGGCTACCGCTACTATCATCCCCCCACCCTCTCTCAAACCCTCCCTTAAACCCCTCCCATCTCTCTCCCTCTGTCTCGCCCCTTCCCCCTTCTCCCGTCTTGAGATTCCATATCGAATTAAAAGCGACCGGCGACGATATGGTGGCCGGTAGATGGTGGATGGTAGAGATGACGATGTACTAACCCAAAAAAGAAGGAGGGGTGAGGGGGGAAAAAAAGTGTACACAACAAGTGGCATTTAATAGGAAACGACTTTTCGAGCGTTTATTAAGTCCCTTGTCCCCCTTCCTGTTCCACCTGGCCCTTTCTAGCTCTTTTCTCTTCTATCCTATCCCAGCTTCGGCAAGGTGGACTAGACGTCATGCTAAACTTTCCTGTCAAGGCTGATTTCACGCAAGCAACTCAACTTTTTTTCTGATCTCCTCTTTGTTTTTAAAAGCGTCCGCCGTTGTATAGTGGTCTAAACATATTTGTTCTCTTTTTGTATGAGACACTAATTTTTATACCTGGGTTCTTATCTTTCTACCGGTGTATTCATTTCTGAGAAGAGCTCCTTTGCGGCACAGTTTACTTATCTTACACAGTAGCGAAACTCAATGTTAGAAAAACGGCAAATGCCCCCTGGTAGTCGGAGCATAGAATTAACATCTTCCATTTGATTTGCATTAGACGCGACGGTGGCGCTCCCATGTAGTTGGGGTATAACAACTCAATTTTCTCATTTGATTACATCGGAAAACGACATTCGCCAAAGCGCTCCTATAGAGTTTCGCTACTGTTTAGGATGAGTATCCTGTGCTTTGCGGTGTTTGTTTTTAAAGGTGATTCCTCTCCGGTCTAAAGTGATATTTCAGCTCGATAGGTAGCGCCACTAGTCCTTTTTTGAGAATTTGACTTTGAAGGCTCATAGTTTTTTTCTTTTTATATGAAATCATTAATCAAAAGAGGCATCTCCACAGGATATTGCGTAATTTTTCACTCAATTTTTTCAGCCAAATTTCAAAAATGTTGGTCCTAGATTGACGGAATAATCAAGCACTGACATTTTGGTAAAATATTAGACTACATGTTACGGAGGGTAAACAAAAAGCGCTCATATCGTAGATTAATCGTATTACTAGGGGCGGTTTTCCATCATGTTGCATATCTCAATATTTTGCCGAAATGCCAGTGTTTTATTTCTTAGTCAACCCAGGACCAATATTATATATTGAAATTTGTTTTTTAAAAATTAAGTGAAACAGTACGCAGTTTCTGTAGGGGGCCCTATCGATTAATGATTTCAGAAAAAAGTGTAAGACGTTTAAGCCAAATTCTCAAGAAACGACTTGTGGTGCTATCTTTTGATCCTAAATCTAACTTCAGACAGGTAAGGAATACTTTCAGTAGCTTAATCATAATTATAATTTTTGCTATTTCATAATTGATTAGTCACATTTGTCCTTGTGAAACAATCTAAAGTCATATTATCTACCAGGCTATCCGTTATCAAGTGTTTTTACTACCACAGTTGATTAATTGCAGGTCTGTGCCCGTAATACAACTATACCGAAAAATATACCGTGGTATAGATAAAACGAAAAATAGTAAGTAAATTGTCTACCGCCTATTGCTGAGACGTATCCACTAATTCTATTTTTTTCCGCGATAAGTTCGGATGTCACTTAATTTTCACTTCGAATCCAATATTAAGGTCAAGTTTATCAAAAGCTATAAATACGTACACCTCCATTCCTTTATTCAAAAACCTTATTGTATTGCCCTTTCTGCTGAATGAAATGTATTTATGACTGCCAATTTTATATATATATATATATATATATATATATATATATATATATATATATATATATATATATATATATATATATATATATATATATATATATATATATATATATATATATATATATATATATTATATAAATATATCATTCCACTAACGGGGCTGTCAGATTTACCCATTACGCGGAATGGGGATAAAGGCGTAACACAAAGATTCAAATGGAGAAAAAAAAAACATTGATGCAACATTGCACGAGCCGCTTCCACTGATGTGAGTGCATTCAAATAGCGAATCTAAAGATGCCAAGCAAGTCCATAAGAATAAATGTGGCTTTAATTTCTAGAATTATTGGAGTATATATAGAACTCTATTTTGACGCTCGACGAGTCAATATATAATTAATTAGCAACTAAGAACCCATAATGCGGAGGGTAAAACTTGCTCCAAGTTTTTATGTACAAAGTCACAAACTCTGAGCTGTACACCTCTCCTTTCATAAAAAAAGAAGGATAAAAAAAAAAGGAAGGAGAGCTCTCGGTTGAAACGCGGTGTTGAACTGTAAATATTTTCATGAATCGACTCAAGAGAAGTGAATGAGTGTGAACTATGTAACACGCTCGTCTGACGCCCGATGACAAACACGTGCTCGAATTTATCGCATATTAGATTTTGATTTTTATCCATATCGCACAAAGCACACGACAAGACGTGGAAACGAGGACTTTCGTCAGGTTAAAAACAAAGCCGCAAAGGGTGAGATGAGCGGGGGTGAGAGGGGTGTGAAGAGGTGAGGGTTGACACCGTACATCATTTCATAGAGAGCCGGAGCTAGAAGAGATAAGTGCAAAAAGCATCTTTTCACTTTTCGAGAGGGAGAAATCGATGAGAGGCTTCAAAAGAGGTGCGAGAAGAGAGAGAGAGAGAGAGAAAGAGAGAGAGAGAGAGAGAGAGAGAGAAAGAGAGAGAGAAGAGAGAGAGAGAGGAAGAGAGAGAGGGGGGAGGAAGAGAGAGTGAGAGTGAGAGAGTGAAGGAGGGGGAAGAGGGAGGGGCAGACGAGACCGATCGCGGATGACTCAGAACGAGGTGAAGAAATGATAGGTAACAGGAGACAAAAGCATGAAATAAACGTTCCTCGGGAAAAAAAGAGAGAAAAAAGAGGGAAAAAATTGATTTCGAAACGTAACCCGTAACTGACTCCTCCATTATGAAAATATATGATGGAGAGAGGAAAAAAGGAGTGGGGGAAGGGCAAAAGGAGGAAGAGGAATAGGGGAAAAATGAATGAGATTGAAATAATGTTGAAACGTGAATAACACAAGCAATTTGACTAATGCTACACAGCGATCTCAGTTGGAAGAGGTTTTTTGAGCCCGTGTTGCCGAGTTTTCGGAGATAAGCTCCAAGTTCTTCGAACACCATGCGTTTCAAATGAAGTGGAGGGAATGGTAATTCTGGGAAATGGTACGTGCAATATGCAACGCATGATAAGACACCATTAATTTAGCAGATTGATTAGGTGCGTTTATAGTCACGGCATCATCGATGTCCCCGCCAGTACGAGCTCCGTGCACCGCTTTAAGAACTCAGGTCTACCGTTTTGTGGATCTTAAAGTTCTTTTCCTCTTTTTTATTCATTGATGATTTCTCCGAATGATGAAAAGATTGGACAGTCCAGCAGCAGTGTCCGGCAGCAGTGGCGTAGCGTGTAATTTGGCAACAATGTATTTTGTCCATTTAAACCCTTGTAAAAGGTCGAATGTGAGGTGGATAAGACTGGCAGATTGTACACACATAGAAAAAAAAAAAACACAAAAAAGCGCTTTGGTAGCGCTGATGACAAAGCCTTCGGTAGAAAAATAGCCCGGTAAAAGACATCATAGTGGAGCTGACCAAAGGTTCCGTACGCCTAACTAAAGAGATTTTACCACGTGAACCTAAATATTTGGTCGGCTCAACAAAAGTCTTTCACAGGGTCATTTTTCTACCGAAGGTATTGACAGCGCAACCAAAGTGTTTTTTCTGGTTTTTTTTGTGCGGCGGCTAGAGAATTTTTAATATGATTCTAATCAAGGTTAAACGAGTATAACGTAATTATAGCGGCAACTAATGAGAATACTAAGAAGAACAGGTGAATTATGTATTAATATTGATTATAAAAGATAATTCGGTGAAATACAATTTGAAACAACAATAATAATATGGCATGATTAACAGGGATAACAGCGGATGAAAACAGGATAGACTAAATTCGCACGCTGCTCACAATCAGGGCATCGGACCGCGGCAAAAATTGGTTCGGGTTCGGTTCGCGGTTCACACTTCACGAAAAAAAAGGTTCGCGGTTCGGTTCGGGTTCACGCGACTTTCCGGACCGCTCCGAACCGGTTCAGACATTTGTGAACCGGTTCGGAGCAATTCGGTTCGGAGAAAATTCGGTCGAGGTCGAACATTCGTAGCGGCAGTTGAGAGGGTCGAACAACTTAAACGTACTTAGTTTCATTGATTTTATATTTCAACCAGCCCTATTTGCTGCTGGGGCAAAGTTTCGCAACAGACACATAGCTCAGAAGGCAGAAACAGAAAAAAACAGTGGACTAAAAGAAGACAAAATGGGTCGAATGTATTGGTTTAGACCGTTAGTTAACTTCAAACGAATCAGTAGACCAATCAAAGTTCAGTTACTTCAAACTAGTTTAGATGCGTGACTCTGTGTAATCTTTCTATGCAAAAAGTTTGCGATTTTGAGATCCATCGAGTACTCACAGAGTAAATGCTCAAAATTTTCGCTCTTTTCCCTATTCAGGGTTTTTTTTCAAGACCTCTGTTAACTTAAGCCGTTGAACCGGTTCGAACCGGGTTCAGCCAGTCGGTTCGGTTCGGGTTCGGGTTCTCCGCCTCAGTGGAAAAAAGGTTCAAGGTTCGGTTCGCGGTTCGGAAATTCGGCGGTTCGGAGCGGTTCGCGGTTCACGGTTCGGTTCGGTCCGATGCCCTGCTCACAATCAGTGGCGTCGCGTGCAATTTGGCAACAACGTATTCTATCCATTTAAACTCATGTAAAAGATCGAATTCAGGGAGTGCACAGTGCACAAGTAAAATTCGATATATTTAATGAGTTTAAATGGAGCAGTTGCATTGTTGCCAGATGGCATGCGACGCCACTGCGCTCACAATCAAAATAGAAGCTCAACTTACTGTTGTTTCTACTTTTTCTTATCTGCTCGCTGAAACCTGTAGTAAGCGTCGTCTCACGTACCACTTGCTAAATGGAGGTTCTCTACTGGTATTGGTGACATCTTTATAGTATTTATATAAGAGTGTAGCTCTGTAACCAAGTATCCATTCGCGAAACTTGAAAATCTAAAAGCTGCTTAGAACAAGGGTTTATCTTACTGTATAGAGCGGAAGAATACTTGGGTACAGAGCTTTTTACTTTTCGATAAATACCATGCATAGAGGCAGCAATAATAGTAAGCCTTCATTCAGCCAGTATTATTCAATTATTCCAAATATCGCAGTGGCATCATTGCGGGGGGGGGGGGGGGGGGTTGCCCAACCTAAGGATTTGAAGTCAGGCTCAAAAACGGGAACAAATTGCATTGACAAGCAAAAAAAATAAAAAAAAGTCATCAGATATCCCCCCCTCACCCAAGCCGGCTCTATGGCTCTAAAATTATATTGACAAGCAAAAAAAAAAAAAAAATGTCATCGGATTTTCGCCCCCCTCCCCCAAGCCGAACTCGAAATGATGCCCCTGAAATATCGGCCTGCTGTCCAACACAGGTAAACCTAAAATCACCAATGCCAAAAGTTTATGCTCTGCAATCTTTTCGTCAATCAATGGGAACACAAAGGATAGATTTTAAAATTCGATGGAATTTTAATATTCATCAATGATTTTATCGGTTGAAAAAATATTGCAGATCAGAGTACTTTTGTGCAGCGATACAGTCATTGCTGAATAGTTCCGTGTAATCCTTTTGTTGACCGGTGGAATCATCGGTGGACTAAAACCTTCCACTTAGGATCCGAAAAACAGCAGCTGTGTTAGAAATACACGCGAATATCACGCGTACCGTCATGTCATGAGCCCAGTTTTAGGCACAAAATTTGAGGTTCAATCATTGCCTTTGTTGCTTAAAATTGTATATAATAGCATGTATATAAAGTATATAAATTGTATGTTATATAGTTTGGTTTCGCCAAGAATTGACCGGTGCACCGCGGCTGGTCGCCGTCGTCAATACCAATACTTTCCCTTCAAAGGCTACTTCCCTTGGCCCTGCGGGCTCAATATTCCGTATAGTTTTGGTTTCAGTTTTGATTTGTGGAAAATAGTCCCTTTGAGTGATTTAAGCTTTTCTAGGAATAAAGCCATTGATTAGAGATATTTGTGACAAGCAAGGGCGTGTTTTAGACAGGAAGAGTGGTCGATTCAAATCACCGATTCCGCGTACTTGTTTGGCTGAATACAGTGGCGAGGCATGGAATGTGGCAACGTTTCATTTTTTCGTTTTTTTAAACCCATTAGAAAGATCGAAACGTCTAGTCATCGCCGATGAACGTAGAATTCAATTTTTTTAGTAAGTTTGAATGGAAGAAGACATCTTTGCCAAAACTTACGCCTTGCCACTGACTGAATATAATCATTTGATTCACTCAACCATAGTCTTGCTTCTTTAGAAGAGTCTAGCGGTAAGTGGTAACAATGTTTTGAACAAGGGCGACAGGGCGTGGTGTGCAATTAGGCAACGTTGTAGTAAGTCCATTTAAACCTATGTAAAGGGTTTAATGCGAAGGTGTTCACCAAACACCCAACAGTTTGTTCTTTATCATGGGTTTAAATGGATGAACTGCAACGTTGCCAAACTGCACGCAACGCCACTGGTTTTGAAGTCACCATGCGTTGCCAAGGCTGCAGTGTTACTTTTGGTAGAATCTGATCACAACTGAATTTCGGATTTTTTCGGGATCTATACTTGCGATTTTTTTTCGTTAGGTAGTGTCCGCTCTGCCCGCTCTCAAAAGGCCTCTTCAGACGATCCGATTAGACCCTCAAAATAACTTCCTTGTGAGCTTTTGTTGATCGGTGCGCAATATACACCATTTTTAAATATTTGTAAACTAACGGACATTTGACGTCTAAACTGGCAAAATGTTATGTACATCGAAGGGGAATTAATCTGCGCCATGATTGATGACGATAACTGACACCTTTGATGCTAAAGCCTTTGTTCACTCTCAAACGGGTTTGATCAAACCGCAGGATTGCCGCAGCTTCGACACTTCCAAAATTCAAACAAAAAGTTCATAACACCTTAAAAACGGGTTTAATTGGTTTCATTGACTGAAATTGGTGAGCAGATGACACACCGTCCATCGTCAAATGACTGCAGTTTGACGGGCCGTCGAACTGCACAGTTCGTCAACAAAACATTTTCAGAAACTCGACGAAAGTTGTTACTTGAGGACACAGCAGCGGTAGCCCTTTTGCAATGTGAATGTCCCGATTCTTTTGGGACACTCTGTGTCCATGTAGAGATGTTTTATAGAAAATGGTCTGTTAGACTAACAAGGTGTCACCCACAGTAGGCGGTCCAAATATCAAGAAAAGAAAAAACTATAAGATGCGATTGCAGTCTGCTAAATTTATTGCTATTTAATCATTATCAGACAGATGTTCGCCTTCATTTTGAATGGATGCAATTCCATGACCGGCATGCACGAAGAGTTATCTCAACGCGTAGCGTTTATTTTAAATGATTTTGTTCGCGGCGCTCCGCTCGCGCTGTAACAGTAATAAGGGTACAATTGGACGACTTTTTCCAAAAGAGAACCAACTTTTTTCGTGTCAACAGAAAGCAACCAACTGCTATATGTATGCTTCCAATAAAGTTACAGCATCCCTCACACCTTTGAGTTCTTTTGAGACACCTTGTGTAGAAGGCAAGTTTTAAAATTAATCGATTTATCAATCGTTTCTACCAACGAGCTAAAATATACCAATGGAGAGGTTTTATGGGATGTGCTCTTGGAACACCAAGGAGGTGGCCATAATAGAAATCTCTTATGTACTTCTCCATTCGGGCTCAGTTTGTATACCTCATTATTTTTTTCCCCCCAACTTTAAAATAAAAAAAATAAAAAAAAAAAAAATAAATAAAAAAAAAAAATAAAAAAATGCTACAAATCCATTTGAAATTGGAATTTTTTTTAAGATTTGCACAATAAAGAAACTGACACATGCCAGAGACAAGCAAAATTTTCTCACCTGAATAGTTACATTAAAATTCTGTGTCTAGAAAGCCACCCTAAGACACAGCTTTTTTATTTATAACCAATTTTTCCACTGAATTAAATACCAATTTTTAATTTAAGGTTGAAAAAAAATGGGGCAAACAAACCAGAATCAGATCGCCCATACCGTCACACTTTGAGATAGGACTTATAACATAACATAGCAGTGGCGTAGCGTGCAATTCGGTAACGTCGCAGTTCGTCCGTTTAAACCAATGAAAAATATCGAAGTACTGGCTTCGCATTTGACCTAGCGCATGGGTTCAAACGGACAAAGTATAATACTGTTGCAGAACCCCTCCATTGGTATCAGTGGCGTAGCGTGCAATTTGGCAATATTGTAACGTGTCCATTTAAATCCATGTAAAAGATCAAATGCAAAGGTGATCACCGAACACCCAATAGTTCGATCTTTTTAATGGATTTAAATGGACACATTACAAAGTTGCCAAATTGCTCGATACGCCAATAATTTATATAGCATCGTTAGTTTCTACAATATCTTATAGCAAAATAACGAATATTGAATTAAATACTCGACGTATAATATATTCAAAACCTGGGATCTCTTCTCGCAAAATGGCAACGCTGGTTAGGTTACGTCACGTGATCACGTCGCGTCGCGTCACGTCGTCGTTCGATCTCACCTTCTACAGCGAAGAATCTACACCATTGCTACTCAATACAAGTTCGTCCGGGCGATTCGATACGACCCGCCATGCACGCAGCTGCAGCGCTGGGCCAATTCTAAGAAAGGATACAAGAATACAGGAACACTTTCCCTTAAACAGAAAACGGAGGAGCTGCACAACGTATACCTACATACATATAGTAAATACGTAATACTATACATGTACAAGAATACTACATTGGTGAAAATGAGAAAAGCAGAAGGAGGAGTGCGGTGGAATGGGTAGGCGTCGGGTCGCACACTGCATCAAAGCATGGAATTTCCAGGACTAAAATTCCACGAATAAAAATGAAGGTACAAAAATGTCCAGGAAGGATAGTCTTTGAACAAAGATTACTTACACATATACAGATATGGCATAAGCCCGAATTTTGTTAATTTAACTTCGGCCGTGATTACAACCGGGCATACCAGAGCTGCCGATTTGCAGATTTAATGACATTTTTAAAGTCACCGGTGATTCCACCGGTTGAGAAAAGATTACATAGTTCAATTCAGTGTATGACTGTAATGCACGAAATTACTCTGATCTGTAATATATTCTCAATCGATGGAAACACCGTTAATTAATTAAAATATAACGGTTGAGAAAAGATAAAAGACGCTAGTATTTTCGCGCATTACAGTCATACACTGAACTGAACTCTGTATACTGTATAGTCTTTGCTCAACCGGTGGAATCTTCGGTGAATTTCAAGATGCCATACAGAGGGAATCAAGGTTTTAGAATTCTGGCTCGCAAGAATTACTTTTCCCATGTTTGTCTTTTACAAAACTGTTCTACGTTCCATGTTCCACTGTTCACCGATCCATGTTTGTTCTATAGTTCTGCAAACAAACACAGAAAAAGAGGAAAAAGGTAATCTTTTCGAGCAAAAAATTTGTAATATTTATGATCCCCTCTGTATGCCCGGTTGTATCACTGCCGGCGTTTTATACATTTTTCACTTATCACGTGTGCCATATGTGTATGTATAAGTAATCTTTGGCTTTGATGAGTCGTTCCTGAAAAAGGCAGATCGAACCTCACATTTCTTTAACGGAAGCATCCGGATATTGGGATTGTCCTCACTCCCAACCCAACTCAACGACCCAGAGTCGACCCGACTCACTCTGAGTGCTACGATTTGTCGGTCTACCGTAAGTGATAATTATTTTGAGGTTAATTTTTGGTGCCACCATTTTTTGATGGTCCGATGCGGTCCGTAAAGTGGTGATGGAAGATGCTTGTTGAGGTACTTGGCTGACTTTGGGTCGAGGTAGAGTACCCATACATAAAAGAGAGTATGGCGGTCTGTGAATCCTACGCTCATTGGTCGCTACATTTTAGGCGTTCAAGGAGCTTTTAGGGCCCAATTTCAAGATGGCCGACTGGGTCGATCGTGTAACCGGCGTAAACGTTGAGACATTTTCTAGCGGGAAACGGTCATCATAAACTCGCCGTTCACCGACACCGTTCTCATCAACAATGTAACATAACCTCAAACAATACGACCACCGCCATCTTGAAATTGGGCCCTAAGAGCTCCATGATCGCAGACCGCCATACTCTCTCTAATACAGGTACTCTAGGTCGAGGGCCCTCCGTCTTGAACGTTCTTTAGACCCAATATTATAAACATTAAAAAGCAAGGTAATTTGAAAATGTGTAAAATCATTCACTTAAAAGCTTCAAATGAATTAAATAACATGTGGTTTTGGCAAGATAATATCGGAACTAAAATGTCTTTCAAAGGAAAATACAAGAAACTTTTATATCCTGCAATATCCATGTTTGGATCCAGTGTGGGTCGGAGGGGAAGAGAAAAGGAGAGAATGAAGGAGGGATGAGGGACGAAGGACGAAGGAGCAAAGGAGAACGAATGTAAGGGAAATACTCGCGGCGTATAAAAGCCCCCTTTGACTATTACTGCCACATTATACACAACCTATCAGGCCTAATATAACTAGGTGCGCGCCTATATTTACCCAGTCCTTCTATCTCTTAAGTATGCTACCGGATATTAAACAGCCTCATTTTTCCTGCGCCCCGCTAAGTCCCCTGGATCACTCCTTTCACCCTTTTCATCTCTGCCTTTGCGGGTTACTTAACAGAATTAGAAAAGCCCGTCGGCGACCCCCGATCCCCTCCTCTGCTGCTGCTAGATCTTTCGTGAGTTTATTCGCAACCAATAAACTCCGATTCGAATCATATTAAATTAAATCTAACCCCCTATCTCACCGAAACAAAGCGTTCATCGGGTAAATTCCTCCCAAATTTAGATGAGCTCTTTCGGTGAGGTTCAGGATTGGCTTAACTGAAGCAGAAGATAGATACTACGAGCCGAATTCTAACACGTTCGTCGATTTTTCCTCGAAACTTCCTCGACTTGAAAAGTGCTAGAGTTCGTTTCAGAAGTGTAAGCGCACCTAGATTGATAATCTTTGGGATTTTTCATCATTACGAAAAATGAAAATGTACGAAATGAAAATTAATGAAAATGATCCTGAGCATTTGCTTTTCACTAAGCAACGTTTTAAAATCAAAAGTTTGAAGTCGGAGCCAAGTTTTGTTTGGATTTGAAGGAATAAAAAATTGAAAATTCGCCAAAGATTATGATCTAGGTGCGCCTACACTTCTGAAATGAGCTCTAACAGTGAAAAGCTTGAGAACAAGTAGAGGGAAGTTTACAACTATGAAACACGAGATCTTTTGAATTTTCAAATACTTTGGCTAATTGAATACATTAACAAGTGTTTAAATTGGTAAATTTGATTGGATATTAAAACTAGAAAATTGGAAAATTGAAAAATGTGAGTGATTTAGGGAAGTTTTCGAGACTGCTCAGGACCAGCCTCTTGAGATATCCTTGAGATTGAAACTGGTGGACTTTTCAAGTTCGGTACAAGTCAAGTAGATTTCAAGCAAAGTCTTGTATAATATTGTAAACCTTATTATACGAGTATAAGTTAGTCCTTTACTAATGAATCGAACGAATTTTTCTCTTATAATTTCATGTGTATGTCAACTTTTTTGAAGTTGCATAAGAATCCATGTTAACAAACGTCATCCTCTATAAGGAACTATATAGCGAAAGGGTTAAAGCTACCAACTTTTGAAAAATTGATAGTTTTGCATAGGTTTAAATGAGAGAAAGCAGGGTTGCCGAATTGCACGAATCCCCAGTGGTTGTAGTCAGTTTTCAGGTCGGATCACACCTGAAATTATATGGGCAGACGATTTAGAAACGCCCTGTGTGAATAATGAATATTGAATAGAATGCAAAATATTAAATAAGAATTGAGATGAGGCCTATCAATGCACTTTGCTCAGGATCGATAGTTCTTCCTGCACTCAAAATACGAGTTGTGCAATACGTTTTGTAGGCGCACATAGGAGCGGTGCGAATTTATGGCTGCGTGAAATTTGGCAACGTAGCACTGTGTCAATTTAAACCCTTAAACCCGAACACCCAATAGTTTGATCTTTTTCATGGGTTTAAATGGACAAACTGCAACGTTGCTGAATTGCACGCTACGCCACTGTTCGTGAGCTTGCATTTAAAGACGTCTTATGTTTATCGCCTCAAGATTTTTATTCTTGTGGTTTTTATTTACTGTCGGCCTAAGTGTATTTTACTTCCCCTTTCTTTTTAAGGCTAAGTGTATACGTACTGGCCACTATCTCAAGATCTTTCGAGTTCCGTGCATGAGCTTGGTCCGCTATAGCACACGCGTATATTGTCTTTATCAACCTCGGCCTTAGAGTTCTTGATCATTCAAAGCACCTGTTAGCTCCCATGACCCATCCTCTCCTGTCTCCACTCTTGTCTCTTGTCTGAACCAGTCACCACGTCGATCGCCACACTATGGTCAGAGATCGTCAAAAAGTGGACAAAAATAATAAAATAAAAATATATCACCAGTTGATGAATTATATACTTCCAAGACCAACTTTAACCACAGAGAAAGCTTTAAACAAACAGTTTAAATGAAGAATTGTTACTGGAGAGTTTTAAATTAAGCTTGAAAGGTCAAAAACTATGATTTTTTTAAGACTTTTTTCATATGATTTTTCCCCGATTTTTTCCGATCTCAGACCAATGCGCGGCATAATATGAAAATTGTACCACTTGCTAGTTCAAAACATAATCAGAAAAGGCACTCGTTAAAAAATTCGATGAAAACGATTCCATAAGTCTGCGTTAGTTAATAGTTTTAAAGAATTTCTAACAAATCGGCAAAACAAATTTGCAAACAAGAAATCGAAAAGAAAATTCTCCGGGAAATCCAAAAGAAAAAAGAGAGCAAAACTAAAATACCACTCTCATCTCAAATAAAAAAATTAATTGAAAATATACTTTTAACTAACGACAAAAAAACGTGAATACGTCAGCTTGAACTACAAATTCCCCTCTTAAAAAAAAAAGGATCGAGAAGAAATAAAGAAAGAAAAAAGAGACAAAAAAAGAAAGAAAGAAGAGAAAATTATTTTTCGGGGCAGTGAACTTCTTAAAGTTCCTCTTTGGACATCCTTTGTCCATCAAAGACGCATAAGCACAAATTTCGAACATCTTTTCAAGGGGAGTTCAGTGCGAAGACAGAAACCTAATGACAACAGTTTTGGCTCAGAAGTATCTTAAAGACGCCATTACTGGCGCTCTCAAATTCTTTCTTTTGATCGGGTGGAGGAGTAGTTATTGGAAGCGACAGTTTAGGACCCACTATGTACCTTACGGACGTCATTACGGTACCCTGTTAACGGAGGAACCTAAGTATTCCTTTTTTTGTTCTAACAAATGTTTCTTTCCTCTACCCTCTAATTTACGTACCTACTCCTTATTTTTTCCTATTGTTAGTCTCGCTTACTTTCGTTTACTCTCCCATTTTTTGCGCCTCTCCACTCATCATTTTCCCCTCTTATTTAGTACAATTATTATTTGATCATATCTATATTTTTCTGAGCTCGGCTTCTGTAGGACACTGTAAAATAAAGGTATTCTTTGGTCAACTTCAGAGACAATAATCACACTATTACATTTTGAATCACTGGAAATGTAATCCAGTGGATTGAGTTAATTAATCGCTCACTTGTTTTTCAGATATTAACACAGCGAAAAAATTTCATTGCAAGCTCCATTTTTGACAATTATTGAGATTTTCCAATTTTTCAAAATTTTATCATTGCCTCCAATGAAAATTATTCTTCCATAACTTACTTGAAACTCAAAATTAAAAAAAAAAAACAAAAAACAAAAAACAAACAAAAAAAAATGTTCAGAATTTAAGATTGCAACAACGATAGGTGGTCGAAGGGGGCTTAGGAAGCTTGGGGCCCCCTCCCCATTTATTTGGGAAAGAGCTCCACAAAAAGAGGAAAACAAAAATCGTCACTTAATAAGCTACTCCAACTTTATATGGAGGAAGGTTCGAAAAATCACATTTTATGCCCCCCCCCATTTTTGAACCCACGGGGCCACGAACCGTTTGTGGCAATATCTATGCACAATGCGAATGGATATTGCAATGTAATTCGGCAACATTGTATTCCGTTCAGTAAAACCGATGCCTAAGGTATCTAAAGGCAGAAACATCCTCGGTTTTTTCGCCACTCATCCGAGGTGTGGTTTTTTGTGATCTTTCGTTTTAAATATTCTATTTTTCTCAATGTTTTTCTCTGCGTCAATTATTTCTTCCGCAGTGTGTCCTATGATTCAATTTTAATCATCAGAATCAGTTTTTCCCAAGCTTTAAGCAGAGCTTCGTTACATGTGATTGTGATCCAACTGCGGGTGGTCAGTTTTTAAGGTTCTGAGGAAAAGGTGCGTTGGAAATCGACTGAATTAATATGTTTTGATTACCTACGTAGCTCTACTATGGTCTAAAATATATTTATTGATTCAAAACTAAATAACTATCCAGACAAGTGCATCCAAGTTGCCAGATCAGGTTTGTTGAATTCATTCAAGAGGTTAATTTTCAATAATTGTGTAAGTATATCTTCATTTTATTTGTACTCCATGAGTGGAAATACTGCAGAGTCACATTATTGGGGTCTTTCCGATTGGGTTGTTTTGGTCATTACAACCTTGGAGGCATCGGTTAAACCCGTAACAAAGGTCGAAAAATTGTGAGATTACACTCCATCGAACCGATATTTTACATATAAGGCCTTCGTACGCGCTTAAAGTAGGATCGTCAAATTGGCATCGGTGACGAAGAGCCTTAATCCACCGCAAATCTGCAGGTGAGCCAACCGTTGCATGTTAGGTTGATGTTCCGTTCGTCAAACAACTGTGCAATTTGACGGCCCGTCAAACTGCCGAGTTATTTGACGATGGATGGTGAGTTATCTGATCACCAATCCACAGTCGACAAAATCAATAAACCTGTTTTGGAGGTGTTTTGGTCAAGGTTATGTTTGAATTTGAGAAATGTCAGATTGGCAATGGGTCTGTTGCAAACTTTTGCTACAACGATTAAGAGAATTTAACCTATTGTAAAATCGCCTGAAAAGTGCATTGGTGGCATCAGAAAGTCATAAAATGCAAGAATAAACTCACAAGAGGCGTTTAATGAAATCCAAGATGGCGGAGAAATATCGAGCAATTTTTATGCATGCACCACGAACATCCAAGAATAGCCAACCTCACAATATCGATCACTACCAATCACAACGTAAACAAACACAGAACCTCTACCTCCAGTGAGGTTGTCAAAGTTTGCAACAGACCCATTCTACTGTTTGCGGTGGATTTCAGCTCACCGATGCCAATATGACGATCCTACTTTGAGCGTGTACGAAGGCCTATCGGTTTAAATGATCAAAATACAACGTTGTTAGATTACACGCGGCACTGATACGTATACTTATTTAAAACCGCAAGTTTACTGAACGACGTTTTTCCAAATTCACTTTTTTCCTCTCAACATTCTTTTCCGCTATAATTTCGGTTTTTTTTTCGGTGCCACTGAGTCCCGCTCGCGCTGGTGCGGTCTTTACTTAATGTCCTCTGAAATGTTTTATATTTTGACCATTTTTCATACTCTCCCTTTTCCTCTTCTGGCGTGGGTACGGCTTTTTCGTAAATAGATAGGATGGGTCATAAGAATGTTATTTCATGTGACAACCTTTTTTCAAGGGAAAGACCCTCCATTTTTGAGCTCAGAGATACGATGTATTCCCCCCGCCTCCATGGATATGAAAGTAAACAAGTATACACAGAATGGAAGTGGAAGCAGTTTTTGTGGTTTAAGTAGGCGGACATTGCGAACGTACAATTTGACCGTTTTAATGCGAATCATTGCTTGCTCATTGAACTGTTCGTCGTTTGCGGTGGATTCGTGTCTATATAAATTGAAATTAAGCTGCGTGAAATTAAACAATGCTTTGATTCACAAAACGTGAGGGGGTCAGGTGAGTGTCCACCTCCCCGATATTTTTTCATAATTACATTGAATTACATGAATTAATATAGGTGCGCATGAATTATCAATATTAGCCTAACCTGACCTTACCTATCCTGACCTGACCTGACCAGGCCTGACCTGACCTGACCTGACCAAACCTAACCTATATCAACATTAGCCTAATCTAAATGAACGATTTTTACGCCTTAACGACATAAAGTGTCGCAGACCATCATGAGCCATTCCACGGAATTTGACCCGCTGATTTCAGACGCAATCTTAGTAATTACTCAAAACTCATACTTTTTCCGTAATTTCGAATTTTTCGCGAAAAAGACGAAAAATGGAATTTACGTAAAATCTAATCCAGTTTAATGAAAACTGATTGCTTTTTTGAAATCAGAGTCTCAAAATGTAATATCGTGAGATGATACAGTGGAATTGTAATCGGAAAATTATGTTAAAACACTAAAAATTAGTCCGATTAGAAACTGATGGACGGTGAATTTACCTGAGTTGAACTGACCTGACCTAACCTAGCCAAACGGTTTTTGCGCTTTTGCGACATGAATGTATGTCCACCCCCAATAATTCCTCTTCTGCCTCTCACTTTTTCCTTCCCTCTCTTTTGAAACACCCTGTATAAGTTATTATTCCTGATCCCGTGGCCGTAAACCAAAACCAGGTGACCGCAGATGGCATGATTATTTACTACATTGCATTGAGTTGGTTACGCTAGTGTAGAGACAAGTGTGAACATAATAAGACATGAGAATTGAGGATTTTATAACCTTTTTTTCTTCTTCTTCCAAGCACTTCTTTTCCTCTCAGCTCGAAGGTTTTAAATTCAAATTCATAAAAGCATGCAAAATAGGATCGGGATTTAAAATGAAAGAAAAAGCTTTCACACCACTAATGTGCTTCGTGGGTGCGCCTGCGTCAATTGACTGAAAGCTCTGTTAGCTAGAATATGAATGCTGGAAACAGGATCCTCTTATTTCCTCATACTTCCCTTTGTGAGGCCTATCAAACAGTCAGAGCACTCAGTGACTCAGGGGATCGATTCCGCCGTGTCTCCTGACATATGCATGTAAACAAAAAAGGAAACGATTTTACAGATTCCCTTCTGAAGGGCCCGAGAAAACAAATTGTAAACCCGGTGTTTTTTTCCTTGTTTTTTTTTTTTTTTTTTTGTATTGTTTTGTTTTTTCTTTGACTTGTACAAACGATTTTTTTTGTAAAACAATCCTCGAGCATTACAAACGCGTAAAGAGTTTAAGTTTTTGAAGTGATAACCTCGGTGATCGGAATTTTTGGTCAATTGCAAGAGAAAAGTAAGGAGTGCATTTAACTAGACAGTTAATTACAGGTGAGTGCCTGGGAAGGCGGGGGGAGGGGGGGGGTTGAGCAAAGTTACCCCTCCCGCGAGCGGCTCTCTCCGCATGGGCTGCAAAATCGGGGTGTACAAGCAAAAAACAAAATGAAGGTTATAAAGTATAAAAATTTAGTTCCGAGAGTGGCAAAATGTGCAGGCACGAAAAAAACAGAGGGGGAGCAGTCATCAAATGTATGATTTTCATGGGCGGCGATTCAACTGCATATATTTTTGTCATCATCAGCTGCTGTTCTTTTGGAGCATTGGAAACAGCACCCCCATGATACAATGAGCTGCGTGGTACGTGATTTATTGATTTCCAAAATCGGTTTTTTTCCAGCTGATTCGCTTTTTGCATTATAATTAAGTCTATTTACAAAAAGAACCTCTCATGACGCGACATCTTGTTCTAATGATTTGATGGAGGATGGCGACCATGAGCTGCGTATGAGGGCATATTTATTCATTACATTCATTGAATATCGATATATCGACCATATATCGATGCACCAAAAATTTTTTTTTTCATATTATTTATTTAATTTGTTGTCTTTCTCCTCCTTCAAAAAATGTGCGGCGGCGGCTCCGTGTAGCCCCTCTTGCCTCACCTGACGAGCCACCACTGATCACAACATAATATCGCAACAAATCGCAAAAAAACGCATTATATCGCATTGAATACCGCATTATAGAGCTACAAAACCCAATACATCGACACATATCCCAATAAAGTTGCATTCAATCGTATTTATCGCAAATGCATGGTAAAAATAAGTCGAATTCCAGATGTCTCTAAATAAAACGTTAATCAGCTGATCTGTATCCCTACCATATAATGTATGGTAGAGATAATTCATTCAATTTTCTTTTAGATTTGATGATTAAAACCGTATATTTTACATTGATTCTAACGGGAAATATACGGCCTAAATCCATACATCTGGCAACACTGAAAGACTCCCTTGCTCCCTTGATATGACGTGTCGGCTTCACGTTAAAAAAAAAAAAAAACAAAAAAACAAAAACAAAAAAAAAATAAAAAATAAAAAATAAAAAAAAAAATAAAAACATCTAACCCAATAATCAGATTCCTTGATTTTAAATTTACCGCTCGTCACTAAAACAGTCAACTGCGGTGAGAAGATAATTTATATTTTTATGGATAGATTTTATTTCAATTTCAAAGAGCTCCCGACCGACTGCGAGACCCTTCAAGTATACTCTCAATCTTTCAGCTGTCATATTCCAAAGCCAAAAGCTCTCAGCCTTTCAAACGATTAATTTGCAGGAGCAGCGCTACGACACAACATGACGGCGACACACGGTCATTGCAAAGAAGGGCGGGATTGATGATGAATAAAACACAGAGGTATCATCTGATAGTAAAACACAATCCACTAATCAAAGAAAAGAGAGAAAAAAGGTAAATTCGTATAAAAAAAAATAAATAAATACGAAGCGTTTCGTGCTAGCTCGTAAAACATTTGAGTTTTATTGAACTTTATCTACTCTTCTAACCCTCCTCTCCCTCCTTTTATGCAGATAAGCGAGCTATTCGGTGCCAACTTAATAGAGAGGAGTTTAATAAAAAAAATTGTTGGAAAAGTTTACGCTATATTTTTAGTTGTTTCGCGGCGTGGAATAATTTCGGTCATTCTGCGAGTGAATATCTCATTTTGCTTGGATATAATTAATGAAAAACCCGGCGAGAACGAATCATACGATTGCGTGCTGTTAATGTTCAACAGTTAATTTTATTCATATAATAACTGATGCAGGCAGGGATATCTTGAAATTTATACTCTCGCTTAAACTTTTCTTTCGATGATTGTTAAGTTTTCTATTTCAATCCTTTCTCCC
The DNA here is from genome assembly GCA_011764245.1 of Trialeurodes vaporariorum. Classification (NCBI taxonomy): domain Eukaryota; kingdom Metazoa; phylum Arthropoda; class Insecta; order Hemiptera; family Aleyrodidae; genus Trialeurodes; species Trialeurodes vaporariorum. The sequence continues at coordinate 71,923,659 of VMOF01000111.1, forward strand.
CCTACCCCCCTCGGTGTTTTTCAGCTTCAAACTGGTGAAACGAGGGAGGATAGGAAGAACGATCTTACCTTCTAAGGACCAGCGGGCCGATCATTTACTTTTTCGTTAAACTGATCGTTAAAACTGTCTAGGAGTGATGCTATTGGTCGAAAATTGTAAAACTTGGCTGTTATGTTGCTATGGTAACCATCGTTAAGAGTCTCGTTTTATAAAGGCTATTCACGAGTTACCTTTAAAAAACGGACACTATAACGATGGTTACCATAGCAACGGCTAAGTTTTACGATATTCGGCCAATAGAATCACTCACATGCAGTCTTAACGATCGGTTTAACGATGAAGTAAATGATCGGCCCGCAGGTTAGTTCAAAAGAATGCCACTCTTCCCTTCTATAGCAGGGAAGGTAGTTAACTGTTCGTACTTAGGAAAGTTGGAATTGCCTATATGGCGAATTGAAGGCGAATGAAGACTGAAACAATATTAAATAGATACTAGAGGAAAAAAACGTGTATACTCGGGCGTGGCCCATAAGGAGTTAAATTGATCATATGCCCATTAACGCTTGAGAAGAAAAAATCTCAGAAAATCGATCATGCGCGCGTGCGTTTCTAAAAATGAAACTGCGACCAACACTCCGGGTTCCACTATCGATCTAAAAAAGAACGATGAATAACTAAAAAGATCTTGAAAGAGAAAGACAGCACCTCACACCGAGACCGATCATACTTTCTAAAGAATCGTCAGAAATCGTCAGAAAGCGTCGTTTAAACGTCAGATGGCTCTGAGAAAAATTTGGCCGCCAAAAAAAACTGGGAAAAAAGGCTGGAAAAAGTAAAAATGAAAACTGAAAACCATTGCCCGTAAATCATCAGTCGAGTTGATCGCGGTGATGAGTAATTAGATATAATTTGTGCTTGACGGCGTTAAAATACCAATAATTTGTTTTCTTATACACACAAAATGGCTCACACTTTACTGCTGCGTATATATGAAGAAAATTGTGGGAACTTTTTGTCAACCAATCCCCTTTTTCATCGATTTGTTGAATTGACGTACTCCCGACAAATAACTGTTGATTGCAATAATTAACTCTCATCCTCTCTCTTATTTTTTTCTTGACGCTTTTGGGATCATTCTTTTAGCGCTTTTGGACCATTGATTTTGCAACGAATTGGCGGTTTTGGGCTAGTTTTTCAAAAATTCCTTTGCGCATTTGGTGTATGTTTTTGAAAATTTTAGCGTAACTTTTTTGGGGATTGACGCCTTTGGATGGTAGCCACCATTTAACCTATTTCGACGGTTGACGGTTCGATTTCTTTGAAAAATAATTTATTTTATTCTTCACTTTTTATGAATTATTGATTATGCTAGCCAAGTTTGGAACTTGATCGGAAAAAAATCACGTTAACACTCCAGTGAAACAATTGTTATCTTTAAAGTAGAGAGCACGAGGTAACGGTATAAATTTGTTTGGCAACGGAGGTCATACTATAAAAAACGCGCTATCTCAGAGGGTATCTTGAGTGAAACAGGTAAAAAGACCCTGTTTGTTTAGGAGCCTGCCCGACGTATCCTGACCAAACCTGTTGAAGCTTCACCTCTTTCTCTCTTCCTTCATCACTCTATCTGTCTCTCTCTCTCTCTTTCTTTCTCTCTCTCTCTCTCTCCTTCTCCCTCTCTTTTTACCCGCGCGCAACCTTGTGTTTACACTTTCAACTGCGGTTGTATTTGGTGACGTGTAATGCGGTCGACATAAAGGTACAGTAAAATTCTTTACTTTGATTGAATTGGCCTGCCTCATCGATCCATATGGTAACTTGTTCGAGTGTGTTCATTTCAGCCTGTAGCCTTGTAAAATACCCTACCATAGTTCTCTGTTAAGAAAATTTGGATTATTTCACTGTCGGAGTTTTTCGCCGGGTCATGAATTGACGATAGAAACATCTACATTTTCGTCCTCGATTTTTATTGTTGTTTTTCGTAATTGAAGAAAAATAACGAAATATGAAACAGTATAATTTTGATACATGAAACCATGAGGGGTGATAAGTAGGTACATGCGCGTTGCAGTGGATGCTCGTATAATTTGGCAAACATGTAATTTTTCCATTCAAACTTATAGGTAAAACAATCTATTGTTCCTGGATGATTCCATTGTTTCATGTGCATTTAAATGGAGGAAAACACTGTTGCCAAATTGCAAGACCCCCCCCCCCCACTGACGTGTTGGAGAGAGCGATGGAGACGTGTGAAATGCAATGATTGCAAACAAAAGACACTGATTTAAGAGGGAGAACTGCAGAGGAAGACTTATTCTTGGATATGACGTCGCGTTGAAGATTTTTCATGTGCCGTTTTTTTTTAATTTTTATTTCAGATTGGTTGTTAGCTCAAAGGTTTTTTAAGAATCAGTAGGAGTCGCGGCTCATTTTAACCTCCAATTTTTATAATTCACCCTTGCGATAGTCACTCTGTCATATCACCTGGCTGCAACAGAGACACTTAAAAAGTATAAGGTGAGTTTAGAGTAAAAATAATTTGCTTTGGGAAACGACGACGCCCCCCCCCCACCTTGTTTTTTTCACCTAGTTAAAATTTAATCGCACGATATATACTACATATTCCCTCATTTATTCTCATTGTCTCAAATTCCCCAGCTTTTTCCTTATACCTTATTCATAAACTCCAAAACTTCAATACTTTCGCAGATTCAAGAAGTTTATCTGCGTCTCATTCCAAATACATTTGCAATGCAAAACGAGTCAAAAAGTTTCATCCATTCCAAATTTTTAGTTGTTTTACTCTCTCTTAAACTTTATCTTCCTTCCTTTCCAAAAAGTTGACGATTCGAGTTGTATGCTGTCCTACTTTTAACGTGCCTTTAATGCGTACAATAAGATACATTTATTCGCTTCCATCGTGCGTCTGAGCACGTATCTTTAGGTGGAGAACAAAAGACGCAGTTTTTGCAAACAGGACAGACATCAAATCAAGAGACATTTGGCCTGGATCATCATCCATTTGATTTATTTCAGCGTCAAATTTGATTAATTTTTGTTATTCCCTACCTACTATAATTATTATTCACGTATTCTGAAGTTAAGTTTATTCTACTTCTTTTTTTTTTTTTTTTTGGTATTTCTTGTTCTATAAAATTATTACCTCCACATTCTAACATCTGGGCCCTAGGTTGAATTCAAAAAAGCTGAAACATCCCTATATTATTCGACATTGGTTACACAAAAAAAAAAAAAAAAAAAATGAAACAATTAAAATAGTTATTTAATGCATTTTTTGAAGACAATTCGAAATAACTTTCGAGATATGGAGTAACTTTCGAAATCAACTAAAATGGACGAATCGAGAAAAAACACTAAATATAGTGAGTTCCACTTCCATCCATCTTCATAACAACCTATACTCCTGATCGTGTCCCACGTCATGTCCAGTGCTATCTTCTTTTGTCGGCCATCTTGGATTCTGCTTGTTTTGATTTTTGCGCCACTGAAGATGACGCGGGAAGCGAGTCGAGCATACCGCGTCATCCTCAGTGGCGCGCAGTTCAAAATCACTGGATCCAAGATGGCCGACAAAAGCTGAAAACTATACTCTTTCCAGAAAGCATCGGGCTGTTTTCTGCTTTCCTGAAAAGGGAAGCCCATTGTTTTCTGCAAAAAGTATATAAGTTTTCTTCTTTTGTCGGCCATCTTGGCTCCAGTGATTTCGAACTGCGCGCCACTGTGGATGACGCGGGAAGCGAGTCGAGCATACCTATTAAATATAAGTACCTTGACCTTGGCAACAGATCTATTTCGCTCGTGACGTCATCACTAAAATTATCGGTCTATTCACTGGACTACTGAAGGCTGATTCTGCTCGTTTAGACAAGACGAGACGAGACGAGACGAGACGAGATAGCGATAACCGACCAATCCCAATGGTTTAAATGGCGTCACGTGACAGATTTGAAGTCATTCAAGCGGCGGATCGACGGGATCCGAGTGACGAATTTGAAGAGAATGACTCCGATCTCGTCGATCCGCCGCTTGCTTGAATGACTTCAAATCTGTCACGTGACGTCATTTAAACCAATGAGATTGGTCGATTCTCGCTATCTCGTCTCGTCTAAACGAGCGCAGAATCAGCCTGCTGGCCAGTGGCCGAGTGACCGATGTGACAACGATGCGTGTAATTTATATTACCGGACTTTAATTCTCGGTGACTGATCGAGAGGGAGAGGTCTGGCATGAATGAGGCGAAGCATTGAAACGTAAAGTGAATGCGCCTTGGTCTAATGATATTATCAACGGCTGCCACCGGAGCCGGAGCAGGAGCAGGAGCACGACTACACATACAGTACACGCTGTACCATACAGAGCACATAGGTGTACGTATGTGTTCATGCACGCTCCTAGCTCTACTCAGTATCTGCTTTTACCCGAAGTGCAGAAGGGGCGGCAAGAAGGGGCGACGAAGGGAGAATAGAGAAAGTAAACGCACATGGAGTCTCATGTGAGTCCCCCGCCCCTTCAACCCCCATCCCCCACCCCCGATCCATCCCAGTCCCCGACTACTATGCAATTATGTTCATTGAATTTATTTCACAGACTTTTTAAACGTCCTTTCAACTCGCTTTTAATGCTCCAGACAACGGTCTCAACAACCATCTATCGTAGAGCCAAAAGGTCCATCGCCCACCGACCACCATCGTTAAAATATTTGCGTGTTATATAAATGTAGGTAAGTAGAAATGCGTTTTAGAGTGAGACCGCAACTTTATGGCGCAGGCACAGAGTGAAAGGTTGAATCAGAGTAGGAGGACAGACGACCCGAGTGTGACCGCGATGTGGCGGTCACTTTTTTACAGCATCAGCAAACTCACTATTGCAGGTTTCTGAGACGAAGACATGATAGAGGAAGACTGAGCGCTGCTATCTCATGCCGCGGAGGAAAAGTGAAGCCTGTTTTCGTATACGTATACTCTGTACTGTATGAGGTGATGGGCAGGGACTTCCCTGATCGCGGGTATAGACCAATTGTCGATTATCGATTATTTTTGCGAATGAAGTTGTCGAGTCCCGCAAATGTTGTATAGTCACTAGTCAGTATTATAATATTCTTAAAAATCAGTCGTGAAGGTTTTAATTCATCTTTGAGGTCGTTTCAGAAGTGTATATGTCGCAAGCAAATAGCAATTCTAGGAAATTAGCAATCGCGGCTTGCGATTTGCCTAGGCAAAGAACAATCCGTTTATTTTTGATCAGAAAAAAATCATATCAAGCGTATAATGGTGACTTTCAAAATAATTAAATCGAGATTTGATTTGACTCATTCTAAAGCTAATAAGCAAACGAGCATGAGCGGAGCCAGCCATTTGGCAACTATTGATTCTTCCCATTTGAATGAATGAGAAACAATCGATTAGAAATTGGGCCATGGCTCCCTCAAGAATCGACTGTTTCTCATACATTAAAATGGGAAGAATCCACAGTTGCCAAATTGCTGGCTCCGCCAATGCAAACGAGCATATTGATATCCACAATAACACTGACATTTTGACGGCACAAGAGGACGTCTATATATGTCTGTAGAAAACCAATTTCAAGCTAAACAATTATCTCGAATTGAAGACCTGGGACTGGGTGCGAGAAAGGCACTCTGCATTACAGTGTCTCATTTTATCCCCAGTTTATTTTATCTTTCAAAGGAAAGAAAATACTTATATCATGCTGAAAATTGTACTGAGAATTATTCACAATTTATGAGTGTTATTAGTGAAATCTCCAAGAAAAATTAAGTCTCCTTATTCTTTTAAAAGAAATAAAGGAGGAATTGAGAAAATGAAACACTGCAATGAAGAAGTGCCCTTCTCGCACTCAAGTCCTCAATTGTAATACCTGCTGCTGAGGATCAAGAAATATGAACAATGTGCAGTGAGCAGGTTTTACGGATAGCTAACTATTCCTACGTGACTGATGTCATTTTGCATAACCCAAGGAATGAAGGCGCTACTGAGTCATTGATTTCTAGAAAGGAGGACAGCTTGGACTCGATTAGTTCTTCCTGTGATACTAGGGCGTTGGGACAACAAAAGAGCAACGCAAAAGAAAAGTTGGTGCTTGGCAAAGATTACAGAGCCATGTAGACCTCCTCACGACTGAATATTTACCTGCATTTGTGTACACATTTTCGATGTAAATCTGGCTGGCAGTCTCTTCATTTCAAAGGCTATTTAAGAGCACAAACAAGCAGTTAAACAGTTAATCGTTTGACTCTCTTCGCATCGCGCATTGATATGTTTCAGTATTTGTTTTGATTTGACGATGCAACGACGAATGTACTTTTATCTATAATATATATATTGATTGGGTTGTATCGATTCTCAATAATTCTGCCTAAAATTAAAATATATTTTTAAATCAATGTATTTGTTTGAGTTCCCAAAATCACATCACATATGATTCCAGTAGCAACTCGGCAACAATATTATCCTCCGATTGAATTAATCTATGTAGGTACAACAATCAACTGTTGATAAATCGCTCCTTCACTATCCAATCGATTAATTTACATAAAATCAAACTTAGAAAAAACATTATTGCCTTTCACGATCTGCCACTGTATGATTCACATTTTTAAACAAGGAATGAAGAACCTAATTTCATAGACAGCTTTTATTTTTCTTCTTTTTTTCTAGATGATTCCTACAAGCAAAATAGCGCGCGCGCACTAATATTCCAAGGGTGCAGAAGTCCTTTTCCTGCCAACGGTGGGTCCGAAAAACTCAAAATTCGTTTCAGAGCGTTCTCCAATGATTTTACACTTGACCGTGCTTCCAGCCGATGGCATATACAGGATGTTAATTAAAACAGTTTCCACTCGACTTTTATTTTTTTTATTTTTTTCGTTTACGACTGCAAATTTCGGAAATCGCTGAAACACGTGTGTTCCATTAATTCGAGGTGGACACCTTTCATGGGGGTAATCGACTTTGGAATCCCTAAGAAACCCTAAGAAATCATCATGCCAAATTTGAAGGAAATGGCTTCGGTATAGTTATGGAAAAATAGGCTATGCATTTTGGAGGGGCGTTAGTTTTATATAAATAATATTTATATTTATAATAATATACTGACGCCAAAAATGACTTGTAAACTTTCGTACGTTTGTTATTACTCTACCAATCTCGTTAATATAGGTCAGATGAAAAACAAACACGGTGAATTATAAAATAACACACGGCATTTAAATGCGTGACTCATGAGGAAAAAAAGAAAAAATAGCTCAATTTAAGTCTGTAGGGTACACGGTGATGCATGGCTGTTTTGAAGCTGAAAAAGTGAGTAGGCGGAAATCTCATAAAGCTTAATTGCACAAAAATCATTAAAATGGCCATTCAGCATGTTCGGAGCAATCGTAAATCCTTTTAAACTCGCTGTTTCCCTCCTCCACACCCCCATTAAGTTTAGCACATCAATTCCTTTGAATTCTGGTACTTAACAAAATATGACTACCACTACCTCGCAGACTACCTCTACTCACGCTGACTTTTTCAAAGATACCAATGTGATTGGTCTTTGAATTTTACAAACACTAGAGAGTAGGTATTGATTACTTTTTCTCGTAAAGAGGCAAACTTTGGAGTATAGGAGAAAAGAAGAGTTTGGTTTTAAAACCGCGTGGTGAAATACACTTTAATTTATTGATAGTACGCTATAGGAATGCAGTGGCATAGCGTGCAATCTGAAAACGTTGCATTTCATACGATTACGCATGCGTTGGCAATTTGGTGGCCAAAATTGGAACTAACCTAAAAAAATTCGCCTTTTTGAGTATTCATAAAAATGTGAATAGAGAGTGAATGATGCAAGGGCTGTAGCACACTTTTGCTGTAATGAGATTTAAAGGTTGATTCAGAGCTAAAAACCTGCAAAAATAACGATGGTATCACAAAAAACTCACGAAATATGGTCCTGTTATTGGGCATACGCACAGTAAACTTACTCGAATATGACCTTTTTTGTTGGTTTAAAAAAGGATAAAAAAGCAAAATTTTCATATTACACACAACGCCACTTTATACTTTTTTGCACCTATAATGTTAATGATTTTCTCTTTGATACTCGTGAATCCGTCTACTTTCTTGAGAGTAAAAAAATGGCAATAGTTCGGAGACGGTTCAAAATAATGAGCGTGGATACCTCTGAACTTCAGCTAAGACTTTTCATGAGCAAAGGTTCTTGGATGCATAATATCTCGTTAGAAAAGAGTCATACCGTTTGAAGCAGAGCCTATAAAACAGGGAAAAGCGGAAAAAATGGGACTCTTAAGTGGAGGCATTAAAGAATTAATTCGAGGACAGGTAATATTCGAGGCGAGGAAAGTCGAGACTAGATGGGGGTTCTCTCTAGCATTTTGCATAAAATTATGCAATTTGACTTTTTGAGCCCTGTCAAGCACGAGAGACCATTGTATACCTGATAATTTGGTTCTCTTGTTATGATCCGCTTACAATTTAGACACTGACGCTAGATACGTGAGCTTCTCTTGCGCGGAATGTGCACTGCTCTGTGGAAAGCGACTCTGACTTTGGCACCGAAACAAAAATCGTCGCTCGTTGCCCTCCCACAAAACCGGAGGAGAAAACTGAAGACAAAAGATCACATTTTCTCGAAAAATAATGAATCACAACTGCCAAGTACAACGCAGTTCTACTGGTTTCGGGAAAGCTCGTAAAACTTTATTAAAAAAAAAAAAAAAAAAAAAATATGACGGGCGTTAGTTAGTTAGTTCTCGAAAAGGAAAATAGAAAATGCTCCTCGGAGCGTCTCAAATCTCATTTTCCGAAAATACTAAATCTACGAAAAGGAAATAAAATAATTGTTGTTCCGTACCGTTAGCTTTGTAGAATACAAAAAGAGGAGGGGGGGAGGAGTCTCGCTCACGCTCACTTGAGTGAACATTAAGATTGTAGAGTAAAGTGTTTATTTTGATGCGATTAAACACGGATTGGTCCTCCGGACCTCCGCGCTCTGGTCACCCGCACCGGCCCCCTCCTCCGTCGCCGCAGTTTGCTGCATTGATCGGGTTCGGGTGAATTCGCATGCAGTTGAGTTTAATACAGATTGATTCACTTAAACACATTTTCACAATAAATTATGCAGAGTCGCGCAGGTCAATCTAGCGTTGTTTGAATAGGCCGCTTTGGGTCGATTCAAGCATGGGGCTATGTCGTCAGAGCAGTGAGCAGTGAGCCCAGCCCGCTTACGTAAAGCACGCAAATAAAATACGATCTACGTGAAAGCCTAGGTCAAGAGACATCTGATGGTCAAACGGTCGAAAAGCATTAAAAAGATTCTTCAGTGTTTAGTGCCGATTTCTGCCACCAGAGCGCTACCGTTTGATTAAAGTCGAATTACAGGCCGAAAGTCGTTTATTTTTAAGAAAACGGAGTGTCAGACACTAGATAACCATCTGAAGAGTGTCTCCGCAAAGAATCGCGCCAATAACTTCAAAAATAATGCTGAAAGTACCAAAAAATGAAATATCGCAAATCGATTCTTGTATCGAAATGCGACATTTCACTTTTTGGTACTTTCAGCCTTATTTTTGAAGTAATTGACGAGATTTTTTTTAGCAGAGACACTCTTCAGATGATTATCTAGTAACTGACACTCCGTTTTCTTAAAAATAAATTACGTTCGGTCCGTAATTCGACTTTAATCGAACGGTAGCGCTCTGGTGGCAGAAATCGACACTAAACGCTGAAGATTCATCTTAAAAGCACACAAATTTAACTGCGTGGCAATTTATGCTTCGACTTTTAAATTAATGTTTTGGGGTAATCCTTGGATCCTTTGATGGAAATTTTGATAGGGAATACCGATAAGACGTTTGTACATCAGGGACCAAATAATGTTACGGCTTGACGGTCCTCCGAAAAACGTTGGCTGGTGCGCACGTAAGTATGTTTGCGTGTAGTTTACATATACCCCCCGTAAGTGCTCACCGATCATCTGCGTGCGGGACCGTGAGGACGTAACACTATTTGGTCCCAGTGCTGGTCAGATGGATTTTCCGGCATTCCAGTTCGTTCCTCCACACTTTCCTCTTCTCCTCTTTATCCCCTCATCAACTCCTTAGTGTTGACTGTTGAACCTTCGAAGTCCTCGATTCCTGCTCGCCTCGGTAAAAACCTTAAACCGAAGACCAATCAGAACTCGTTGAGCTCTTATCAGTTATCGGTACTACTTAAAAAAGTTCCATCAAGGGACTATAGATTCCAAGCGACTCGGGCACTCTGTCTAAACGATATTTACTGAGTTTAAATGGACAAAACACACCGTTGCCAAATTGCACTTGACACCACCACTGCATTCTGACAAACTTGAGTGGAGTATGTTCAATGTTTGTTCTCAATGATAGAGAGCCCCAGCTCCGTTGTCTTTTCAACAGTGGCGACGCGTGAAATTTGGCAAAAATGTATTTTCTCCATTTAAATTCACCAAAAAAATCGAACGCTCCAGTCATCGGCGATGACCAGGCATTTCGACCTTTGTAATGTGTATAAATGGGGGAAAAGGGACGTTGCCAAATCGCACGCTTCGCCACTGCTAATCAACAATGTCCCACAAATTAGAAAATCTCAATCTCAAACCGTCTTTTGCCCAGAAAACTCGGAATAACTTGAAGCCTATATAAGAAAAGGCAATTACTAATTTTACGTACGAGATTCTCGAGACCTGGATTAACTTAACTTTGGCCGTGCTCGAAACGGTCATTTTGGACCTTTTGATGTAAAATTAAACCTAAAGTAAGTGCTTCATAGAGGAGCTTTAAATAATGCAAAACAAACATTTGACTGAATAAAATTTATATTATTTACAAGTTATGAAAATAATTTACAGCTTAAAATTTATTCAGTTCACTTTATGCTGGGTTCCGAAGCTTAAGGATACGCAAAGCGCATCTAGAGGAGCAAAAAATAAAATTAAAATAAACTAGAATTAAAATAAAAATAAAACAGTCATCAAATGGAGAGGTCAGGTGGCCAGCAGGGTGAAGCTTTTTTTGTTCCACAAAGAAAATTAGTGTTATCGAGGCAGAGAACAATACAAAATAAATTTGAAAAAGGAATGGAAATTTAGAACTTTAATTTGCTTATTATGAAAATTAACTTCAGTTAATTATTCTCGAGTAGACCCCTAGTTTCACTACACATCGTACGGCTGTATAATTATTTGAGAATGTTATAACGTGTAACCTTTTAAATTAAAACACTTTTAAACTTTAAAGTAAGGAAGCGTGGCGAAAGAGTCATCTCTTAAAGAGAGAGAAAGAGAGTGAAAAAAGAGAAGGAAAATCAATTTACAGAAAAAGCCTGTTCAGAGACGCGAAGTTTGGGACAACTTCATGATTCGTACCCGATTTATTCCAGAGCTTGAGTTTTGCCTCATTAAACGCATGCCCCAATAAATTCTTAAATCTGGGCGGCAAAACAAAAGAACGCATCATAAAAAAAAAAAAAAAAAAAAAAAATCTCAACATGTATAAGGAAAGTCATGGCACTGCTCGCCGACTCGGTCCATGATCTTCCGTTCCGCTGTCGAGAAGTCCGAACGTTCCATGCTTGTCAGTTCCGCCCGCAGGGGACCGAGACTGATGACTCAGAATTCTGCTAGCAAATTCTCCGTCAGAGAGATCAGATCCAAAATTTGCAGGCCATCCTAACCGGCCATTTGCAGAGGCGGGAGATTCAAAATTACCGGGGAAGCTCTTTGATACGCTCTTAGTTTGAATGGCGGGAGAAACTGCAAGTTTAAAAGCTTTGTCCTCTTCCTCGTCATCATCATCATAATCGTCAGCATCATCACCGTCATCTTCACTGTTATATGCAGCATCAAAATTCTCTACCTGCGATGACGATTTCGACGATCTCGGGCGATTCGGAAACAAACTGATCGGCTTAACGAGATCTAAAGCCTTCCGAATGCTTTTGAAATCTCTCTCGCCGCTTGCGCTTGATTTGTTCAACTCTGCCTTTTTCTCTTTTCCTTTGATTTCAACGGCGTACAAAACGTTGTCCCCAAAAAAATCGCTCTCGGAATCTTTCGTACTTCCCGCGCTTTTTATCACGATACGATTATCTACCGTTGTGACTATACGAGGAACATTCGCGGTGGTTTTGTCATGAGCACGATCAATAGAGGACTTTTCTTTGGAATTTATTACGTTTTTCAGCCTTCTTCTATCGTCCTCGTTCATTCTTGTAATCGTGACATTGACGCTACTTTTATCCTTGCTATAGAGAAGTTTATCCTCTCCTTTTTTGTAATCATTTGAACTGCTATCTTGGCGCAGGCCTCTGTCACACCTTTTCTCGTTGTTAGAACGGAATTTGTCTTTCAAGTTCGCTACGTTTTTCATCGCTTTTGGTTGATCTTTCTGCTTATCTTTGCACTCAACGACAAATCCATCCTTGTTCTTTGAGTTCGACTCAGTTTTCAAGTCTCTTGAGTTGTTCTTTGCTAATTTTTGACTTGAAAATTCCGAAACGTTTCTACAGTCATTCGGAACTGCGGCTCTGTTTCCACAATTTCCATTCAGATCACTCACTTCCTTCTTGCCTTTGATATTACTTTCTTTGGCTTCAACTTTCCCTTTACAACCGACCTTTTCTCTTCCGTTCCCCGTGTTTTTCTTCTTATCGTGTACATTTTTAATGGTGTCCTTCTTATCAGTACCTATACTCAAGGACGTGAGATTTCGGTACCGAATATCGATATAATCAATTCCAAATTTTCCCGAATTTATTCCTTTTTCGATCATTTTTTTCATTTTTTTATTCTCTTTAGGGCTTATCTTAATATTTCCAGGATCCGTTTTGGTAAGCATATCTGATGTTGCTTTGATATCATCATATTCTCTAACTTCATTATTATGTGTTTCTTTTTTACCTCCGAGACCTACCATGAATTCATGTGGAGTCTCAAGACCGGCCTCAAAGTTAAAATTTGTCTCACCCAAATTTGAGTCTTCACCTGCAAAAACTCTTTCATTACTGTCGCTAGACGGTTCAATCGCTTCCTCGACGGATTTCAGCTCCTGGACTTTGTCCCACATTTCGTTGACATGGCGCTTCAAAGAATCGAGCAGCACAAAGTTCTTATCTCCTTTAAATTCGAGTTTCTCTGGGAACAATAATTAAAATCATTCCGAGATTTCAGTTAAAATCATACTCGAACTTTTAATCAGAACTTTTTTAGGTGATACCAAGAATTGCTACCTACTAACAATGTATTTTTTTTTTCATTAACTTATCATACCAACGTGGAAAATACATCAAAATTCCAATCAAATTATAAGATAATTTTTTCTTATGATCATGAATACCTACAGCAACATTTCAATCGAATTACGATGATTTTTTTATGATAATTCGTTCAGAAAATGATGAAATTATGTTTCACAGTCACTTGGAACAGGCAAAGAGCTGAGAATTCATTTGAGTTGCGTGAAATTTGACAACATCGTACCTCGTCCATTTAATTCCGTAAAAAATGTCGAACTGCTGGGGGGGGGGACACGGTGCACTCCCTTGAAGCGATATTTTATATGGATTTAAATGGACTAATGGCAGTGTTGCTAGCTTGCACGAGCAGCCAGAGAATTTTATTCTCGTGCTTCCAAACTATTTCGTTACTCCAACTGGACTTTAGACTCAAGTGAGGAAAATTCAGAAAAAACTCATCCCCCAAATCAATAAAGGAATCATTTTTTTCCCTTCTGTCTGACTCTCTCTCTCTCTCTCTCTCCCTCTCTCTCTCTCTCTCTCTCTCTCTCTCTCTCTCTCTCTCTCTCTCTCTCTCTCTCTCTCTCTCTCTCTCTTCAGCTTAACCCTTTACTGCGCGATTTTTTTTTCGTTCGAAAACATGATTTTTCAATTTATTTTGACTCAAAATGAAAGCGAAAAATAGTGAAAAAATTCCTAGCATTAATTCTTGCGCCAAAGAGATCTGCAAAGTACTAAATTTAACATGGGCCAGTATAGGGAGAAAATCAAGGTCAAACGGTTAAATATATTTTCTAATGCTCAGATGGCGCTCAACGTGGGGCCTTGCTTTTTCAGACTTGGGTGAAAAATCGAAAATTTTCCTCGATATGTGCCGGAGGGATGACGACATGGGAAAAAACATATTTTAACTTTAGGAGTTCAAAATGGAGGAAATATATTATGTGCCTCAGGGGTGCCACGGCGCAGTTAAGGGTTAACACGCAAATACGTACTTGCTGCAGCAAAATTGGTGAGTTCTTTGTCACGAAAAGTGCTTATTTTGCTTTGTTGGAGCTGATATTTTCATACTCTGCTATATAACAGCTTGAAAGTCTACATAAATATCAATAATTAAGTTGAACATATTACTTAATTATTGAAACATTTTGAGTCCTTCTCACGTTTTTCCCATAGTTTGGTGTACTGAGATTCTGATATTTGCTTGAAGAATTGTAAACTATATTCACATATTGGATACTGAATTCAGCCATTTTAAATGGTATATTCAGCTTTATTTATGGCAAAATTAGCTAATCTTAAAATTTCCTTTAAGTAGACTGCACATTTATTTTTGTGAGATAGAAAATTTGAAGGGTAAATTTAAATAAATAAGTTGTTGAAGAAGCAAAAAAAAGTTAGAAAATTTGAAGGGTAAATTTAAATATAAAAGTTGTTGAAGAAGCAAAAAAAAGTTTAATCGGGTTAGAAAAACCTGAATGGTAAAATCAGCGCAAAATTTTACTGTTCACCGATTAAAATTTTGTCTCATCAAATCAGAAAAACAACTTTCAAACTTTTGTGGTTAATTCAACTTTGCTTGTTGGGTAGTAAAATGTTCTGTTAATCTCACGATTAGTGATTTAATCCCCCCCCCAATAATTTATTCCATCATTATTTGTATGAATTTTAAAATATTGCGTTACTTTTGGTAGAAACACAACTCCTCTCATTGTGTTTTGAAGCTCAGGGAAAAAAAGCAATAAGCAGAAAAAAGAGTGTCAAATCCTTTTAACCCTTTCTTGGATAGTGGTACACATGTGTACCATTTTATGTAACATGTGATTCAATGGAATTTAAATGGACATTTTTCAAAAAGTTGTGTGACCCATCAAAGTTCTTAAAAAAGTGTCCTCTTTCGAACGGTCTAAATAAATCTCAAAAAAACTCAAATCCCAAAATGCGTGCATGAAAGGGTTAAAGATGGGCGTTGAAAAGCCAAAGTTACCATAAAGGTAAAGAAAAAAAATCGAGCCGTAGATATAGGATAGAAGCGGAAATTCGGCTTAATTCAAGTTTTTTGTCAAGCGAACACTAAATTAAGGATAATTGATCGGGCCTGCATTAGGAGTCCACAAAGATAAGGAAACCTGTGAGCAGGATATCCGAGAGGAGAAAGAGAAAAGGAAGAGAAAAGGAAGAGAAAACTTTACAAACCGGGAAGCATTAGAGAAAATAGGGCGGCATGACACTATAAGAAAGAAATGGCGGGAGTGGTGTTGGTGTTGGGACAATGATCGTTTTTAAATTGTTGCGAAGTTATGAGGGGAAAAAAAGCGTGTGTCGGCTCAAGTGCTAACGACTTTTAGAAGGTCTATTTTCAAATCCTTATCCGGTTTAGGGTCATTAACAGTTTTTCAAACTCAATCTTATCATAGGCTGTAGTTCAGATAAAAAGAATTTTTACTTTCCTTTCTTTTCACGTTTCCAAGAGGTTTTATCAGATTTTCGTTTCTTCTCGATGGGATATTTCAACCATAGAATTACGAAATTAAAAAGGAAACTCGCTGATTTAAGAGTCCATGAGTAATTTGAATGGGTCTGTTGCAAACTTTTGCTACAGCGCTATAGAGTGTTCAATCTCACGTACAATCGCGTGAAAAGTCTATTGGTGGCATCAAAAAGTCATGAAATGCGATAATAAACTCACAAGAGACGTTTAATGAAATCCAATATGGCGGTAAAATATCGAGCAACCTGTATGCATGCACCACGAACATCCAAGGATAGCCAACCTTACAATATCGATCACACCCAATCACAACGTAAATAAACACATAACCTCTGAAGCTGTGAAGTTGTCAACGTTGGCAATCCTTGGATGTTAAAGGTGCATGCATACAGATTGCTCGATATTTTACCGCCATCTTGGATTTCATTAAACGTCTCTTGTGAGTTTATTAGTGCATTTTATGACTTTCTGATGCCACCAATGGACTTTTCGGGCGATTTTACATACGATGAAACAATCTTTAGCGTTGTAGCAAAAGTTTGCAACAGACCCATTCACCTCAGAAAAAAGCAATCGTTGGCCACAGGTTTTGCAATACAGTCTGCATGGAATACCGAAAACAGTGTCTCTATAACTGAATCCATCTTAAATTGTGACTGATTTTCTATCTAAGGGTTGGTAAAATGGGAGAACTAGAGGCTTACAACTCGTGGAAAAAGTTAATCTAATCTCATTTTGTTTTCTTCACTAAGCCAACATCGCACTTCGGCACAAAAAAACTTCATTTAGTACCTATGTACAGTTGCGTGAGGTTAATAATAATTAATCCCCAAAATTGATGTGACTTTTTCAGTTTTTACTATCACGATTTCTCCACTGTGAAAGAATAAATTAAAGAAGAAAATTAGTAAGTTTGTGTTTCTGATATTTATTTTTTCGTATTTTATTTTTTGCCATTTTTCATTGAACAAAGGCATGGGACACCCTTTGATCGAGGGTTAAGACCAAAGCAGTCAGAGGGAAATATTCAGCACTAATGTGAAAAGAGACATTTTCTGTGAAGAGTTTTGATGGCCATTGGACCCCATACAGTTCAAGGGTTCTGAGAGGAGGGACGCTCGCGGCTCGGTGCATTTACGTCCCTATTTTGAAATTAGCAATCTCTCTAATAAGCTTTAAGTGTACATAACTGAATTTGAAAGCTCTAGTCGCACTATATGGGGTGTTTCAAACCACCCCGCATGTACTATATTTTTTGCGAAACTGGCTTGTAATACGAACATTCTGACCAAACTTTCATATCTAAGTTCCTCGAGGAATTCACGGAAAATATTTTCAGCTCCCAAACTAACCATTAGAGAGTTCGGGGGGGGGGGGGGGGGGGGGGGGGGTTTTCCCCCAAATCTCGACTAAGTCAATCGTCACGGGTAAAATTCGAAAACGAGGGGGTTTCTAGGCATTGGTTTTGGGGGTTTGGAACATTTTCTCTGAATTCCTTGGGGTCGACTTATATAGGAATTGAAAGCGTGGTCAGAATTCTCGTGTCTGAAGGCAGTTACGCTAAAATGACGGTGCACGGTAGGTTTAAAACACCTTGTAGATATAAAAATATGAAGTGCATTCTCAAAGTATTTCCTGCGAATCAACCATCTCTCTTTGATTGAATAGTGCCCCTCATGAATATGATACCTACTGCAGACTCAAGGATAGAGCGATTGTTTATTGTGTGGTTGGGCAAATTATCTGCGTGAACAGACCATGATTGGAAACCACAAATTTCGCCGATTTTCATTAACGGAGATTTTTTTTTTAGGAGCACACAGAAAACCGATGGAACAGTACAGGATGACTCATCAGGTTGATTTGTCGATTATGTCTATAGACATATGCTTGTATTCCAGCCCGGTGCCCGGTGATGGTGCGGCGGTGGCGAATGGTGATCAGAACAGAGATTACTAAGCCTAAGAGGTAAGGCATAACGATTCAAAAGTGTTGTTCAACTCCTACAAAGTATACAATGTGGCGTACGCTGGTGACCATAAACATTGTTACTACTGTTGTTGCTTGAAATAAGGTTTGACAGCTACGCCACTATAACTAAATTAATAAGATGTTTGGGAAGTTTAATGAGCTCTGAGTACATTTTGAACGTGAGTCTGAAATTCTATGACACTTTAATCATCGCATCGGCCATTAAATGGCAAACATTTAGTTGCTGCAGAGAATCTAACCTCATTTCCAACAACATGAATAACAACAATGTTTACGGCCACCAGCGTACTTCACGTTGCATCACGGCCATTATGCAGGCGTTTTTAACGGAGCCCGACCAACAGTTTTTCAACACGGCGGAGATAGGAAGTGCCATATCTCTTAGGCTTAGTAATCTCTGGATCAGAACAAGCTTGCTGACCAGGGACCAAATATAATGTTTAGTCCCTGCAGTTGACTTGCGTGCATCTTGCGTGCGGTTTCGACCAATCAGAGAGCTTACGCACGGTCACGTGACCGACCTAACATTGTTTGGTCCCAGCACGTTACTATCGAATCTCACACCACATCGGTTTTTTTTTTTGTTTTTTGTTTTTTGTTTTTTTTTTAAAGAGTGGAATACACAGAGTGTGGTGTCTCAGACCATCCGCACCAGAGATACTACTCCAGAACGGTTTGTCTGGGAGCCTTGAAAAAAAAAGAAAAAAAAAAATGTGGGTTGTGATGGCAGTGAGTGTAGCCGTGGCTGGAGGGGGAGCTAGAGCCCCCCCCCCATCTACAAATAACGGAAGAAAATGGGAGAAACACCTGCCTGCAACCTCCCCAAAAAATAAAAATCCTGACCACGGCCATCCATGGCATTGACCTGCACAATCCATTTTTCATAGTTTCGACATAAGTGCGCCCTCCTTAAAATGGGCAGGCAAGGGAGGGGCACTAATTTCCACATTTTTTTTAGTGTTTGCGTAGGCAGATTAAGGAAGAACGTCCAGGGGTCACGCGGACCACATCTAACACCAAAAAGGGATCTCCTATACTCCATTGGCGGTTACAGGGGGGGGGGCGAAGGGGGCGATCGCCCCCCCCCCGTTCGGCCCAAAAAGTGGGAAAAGAGGGGAGAAGAAGGGGAAAGCGAGAGCGAAAACAAAACAAGGGGGTCATTTAGGGGCAAAAATCCAAAATTCGCTCCCCCCCCCCGTTCGCGAGGGCTGGATCCGCCACTGCTATACTCCGATTCCGATTACCACAAAACGCTATTTTTCTTTTTTGTTCGAGTCACGGGTCAATTTGTCGCGCTAGCGATGACGAGTGATTGCAAAATTGTCGCAAAGTGTTCCAACCGGCCGGCCGGCTGTTAACATGGGGGTAAATGGAAGGGGGGATAGGGCCATGGCTGCTTCGTTGCGGCGGAAACGGAAGTAGTAATTTGGTTACGAACGAGCTTGCGGAAAAAGCGATTTAAAAATAAACAAACGCGTCCACCTCACCACACACAGCACACCATGCGGCGCAGGGAGGGTAACGGTGGCGGGGAGTGAGTATAGAGTGGCTGAGTATAGGAGATGGAATAAGGGGTAGATCGGGTAAGGGGTGGGAGGGGGGGAGGAGGGGGAGGAGTGGGCGGGGAAATCGCGATGCGGTGATGTGATGAATGGACGCGAATTAGGATGGCGATGATTGACGACAGTCGATCCGCCACCGTCGAGCCGCCCGCGCCTGCCTCCTCTGTCGTCGTCGATCCGTCCGCCGATTTGGGCAATTTATTTAAGCGGCTGGGGTGGAGGTGAGGCCGGGGGAGGGGGGGGGGGGGGGTGACCGGAGGGGGCCGGTGGAGAGGCGATGGTGATGGTTATGGAGCAGCGGCCGCCTGCCTGTTCTCTCTGTTAGCTTGACGCGCCGGCCGCCGTTCGCCGATTCGGCCAAGTTCCGCGCGCCAAAACCAAAAGCTAGTCAAGCATTATGTAATTGATTGCATTCAATTATATTCCAGTCGTTCCCTAGTCGGCAGTCGAATAAATTCCAAGGCCTCTCTATAGTCCATAGTCTATAGTCTATAGGCCGAGCCTGTATCGATGCGAACGCCGCACTAGGGTCAGAGGTCGTGAAAAACTGGCAAAAATTCATATTAAAATAAATTTCTGATCAATTCCTCATTTCTGGGACCAGTTTTAATCACTGGAAACACTTTTAACAAGTAATTTTTACTAAGAAATGTCTATGGGAAGTTTTAAATTAAACTGAAAAGGTCGAAAACGATAGTTTGTTAATTTGTTGATGACTTTTTTTTTTCGTTGAATTTTGGTCGATTTTTTTTTCGATCTCAGACAAAAGTGCGTAGCCGTGCCCGACGCGACGCCCGTATCTCTGCCGCTACGGAACTAGGAACAGAGCACGACTCTCTGCCAACGCAGTGCCACGCCACCACGGCCACTCTCTAACTCCTCCCCCCCCCCGTACGCAACATAACCTAACTCGGCTAAATTTCTCAAATGTTTATTTTTCTGCTTTGACTCTGCGGCGTTGTTATATTTGTTAAATAACACCCGCCACCTCCCCACACCAGCACACCCCTTTGTTCCCCAAAATACTCTCACTTTCTCCACAATGAGCGTCCCCACCGCACTGTTGTCAGAGTCAGTTGTTAATTTTTTTTTTTTTTTTTTTTTTTTTTAAATTCACCGATTTCACCGATGGAGATTGTTCTTCCGAATAACGATAAGATTACTCGGTCTTAGTAAACAGTGTGACTAACTCACGGAAATACTCGGATCTTTAAAGTTTTCTGTTACCGATGAAAAAACTTTCGTTGACTTTGAACGTTGGTAGAATGGGGCTTTTGCAAACTTTTACTATAAGCACATTGATAGTCGATTCTGGTGTAAAAACCTCCAAAAATAACGATGCTAGCACTAGAAACTTCCAAAATCCACTCCTAAATTCAATAAACGCTTTTATTTGCGCGAGCGTAATAGTGGCATTTAGGGTAATAATGGGAGATTCCTATCTTAATTTCGTCACTCTCTCTATGCTGACAAGGCTGAGAGGTTGATAAGGTTGAGAAAAGATTACACGGTTCAGTTATCTGTATAACTGAAATGCACGAAAATGTTCGCATCTGTAATTTTTTCTCAACCGGTGGAGTCGTCGATGACTTTAAAAAACTTGCGCGTATTTTAACTAATTAACGGAGTTTCCACCGATTGAGATAATATTACAAAACAGCATTTTCGTGCATTTCAGTCATACATTGAACAGTGTAATCTTTTCTCAACCGGATGAATCATCGGTGTATTGAAAAATGCAATTAATTATACGCAAAACGGCAGCTCTGCGAGATTGTGCTGTGCCTCATTAGGTGGCTGTCTGAAATAACCATCTTGCGCCTTCAATTCGTGGCTTATGCAAAAACGGTTCCTTCGTGTATGAATAGTTATCTCGCAAGAATCTTCTTTCATTCCCGGCGCTCTTGTGAGCGTGCAAGTAGTTCTGTTAAGCAATGAATATACGCTGCGCGTGTCTCCGTTATATTAGAGCGAAAGCAGCGAAGGTCGTCCTCTAATATTCTAAGCTTATTAAATCGGCCGAAAATTGATTGCAAAGTTTGTTTGACGTGAACTGGTCTACCATTCAGATGAAAATTCGTGAAATTAAGAGAGGAATTCTCCCAACGTGTTCACAATGAAAAAAAAAGCGATAGTCATAATACCAGATTCTATTCATATTACCAGAAGCACAAAGATATGTGAACGATAGAAAGTCTAGTACTTTGACCAGAAAATTCTGGTGTTAATACCAGAATATGGTCATGAAACTAGAATCTCCTAAAAATTTTCAAGAACTATGGTGCACACACTAGGATTCTGGTAATTGTTCTATCCCTTACATAGCTAGGGTCACATTTTGTCATGCTTCCGATAGTATTTTTTTTTTTTTTTTTTTTTTTTTTTTTTTTTTTTTTACTGCAGCAAATTTGGCAGCAACAATGTATTTTCTCCATTTAAATGCACCAAAAAAGTTAAACACTTCAGTCATCGGCGATGACCAGACATTTCGACCTTTCTAATGTGTTTAAATGGGGAAAAGAACGTTGCCAAATTGCACGCCTCATCGCCACTGCTCCCGCGACACGTTATTCCTCTATCCCTCATCATACCGTTAAAATTTACTTATTTGTACAAACAAATTGATTTAAATGTGAAAACCAATTGAATGGTCTGGCAACTTTGTAACCTGTATGAACGGAAAATTTTAACTTTCACCGCCAAATCCGGAGGACAAAACGTTGCAACTTTATTCCCGCTTTGTTTTTTAGCACGGCTTGACGGTCGGTTTCGGTCGAAACGTAAACAAAACATTTTTGACCGTGGTTGACCGCGTTTGTTTGCGACTATTTTTCGAAAGGGTTGCAGGTAAATTAATTTAGTCTCGCCTCTCGTTGAGAGATTTTATACAGCGTTCCGCTCATTTTTCGGACAATTCAATCACCTCTGAGCTACAAAAGCTTGGATAACTCCGAAATGTTCAAAAAGAATTTCTGGAGTGGCGTTTTCTGTCCGCACCATGAGGGGTGATGACGTCGTATAATAAAGGCCTATTCCAAAGTGAGGCAGCAATATTGACGGTTCAGTGGGTGTGATGGAAACTTTTGTTACAGCGTCGTGGAAAGTCGATTCCCGCGCAAAATAATTTGAAAATAACGCAGAAAGTCTCAAAATCCACTCGCAAACTCAAAAAATGCTTGTAACAAAAATCAAAGATGGCAGTCAAATGAACGGGTAAAAATGAGGTAGTTCTATCTAATTGTAGCTTCCTCCAGTGGCGTCGCGTGCTATCTGGCAACAATGCAACTGCTCCACTTAAACTCATTAAATATATCGAATGTTTCTCGTGCACTGTGCACCCCCTGAATTCGATATTTTACATGAGTTTAGATGGATAGAATAAATTGCTGCCAAATTGCACGCGACGCACACTGGACGAAAATACCATTATGCTCGGACATGGGGGGTCAAGTCAATCTGCAGAAAACCCCAACTTTTTGACAAAAAGTAGTATTTTAGAACCCAATTGTAACTTTTCTGACATTGTTTTTTTTTTTCCTCGAGCCAGCACTATACCTCACCATTGTCGAATAACGGGTTCTTGGTGCGGTTTGAAATTTTGACGCTAAAATTTCGTGTTTTATTTTGCCTAAAAAGATGTGTTAATCTTTTTTTCAACAAACGCCGATACAATAGTCATTTTCACCATTGCATGGAGATAATTTTCGACCTATAGTTTTTTAAAATCATGCAAATATAGATGTATGTAGTGATGGTTTTTGTTCAAATTTAACATTTGAAGGTTTAAAAAAATTAAAATACAGTTTCAACAGGCTATTTAATCGTATTTAATGTGAACTTTAAGCTAGTAGTGTTTATTACAACTTGGAAAAACCACCTCAATGATTTTTAGCTGCGATAAACTGCGGATACGAGAAATAATCGTGTAATAGCACGACGCGGCGCGCATTGGAGCGAGTCAATGGGTGAGGGTCGGACACGAAATACACTACTGAAAATAAAAATGCGATTGTTTCTACAGTCGAAAAACACATTATATAGGGTGATTCTTGTGGAAAACACACAAAAAAATTTGAAAAAAATAAAAAAAATAAAAAAAAATAAAAAAAAATTAAAAAAAATTAAAAAAAAAATAAAAAAAAAAAAAAAAAAAAAAAAAATAATAAAAAATGAAAATAAGTTAAAAGGATGTCGATTTTAAAGAAAAATAGCCAAAACAACTCGAAAAAACAAAGATAGGAGCGCGAAACCAGCCATGTCCGGGCACAAGGACGTTTTCGTCCAGTGTGCGACGCCACTGGCTTCGCTCTAAGATTAATCACATTTCTCAGCGTAGAAAGTTACGATTAGATGATGGGACTCCCCTTTTGCACCTTTGAATTTCGTTTAACGCATTTATTGAGTTCGTGAATGGACTTTGAGAATAATCAATGCTTGCAATGTAATTGTCCCGCGACTATTTTTTTTTTTTTTTTTTTTTTTTTTTTTTTTTTTTTTAATGCATTGATAAGTAAAATATGCATTTTGGAAGCAGGCACCGCTACTTGTCACTTTGTCAGAACCCGATACTCAAAATGAGTCTACTCTAGAAACCGACATTGCCGTTCAAAAATGAGCTTATGTCGAAATTGCATTGAATCGGAGTTTGTTTGGAACCAGGGGTCTCTGAACGGCAATCGATACGATATATATCGCTGTCTAAAACAGTCTATTCAATCGAGAAATTCAAAGAAATGCGGCTCTTGCAAACTGCAAACTTTTGCTGGGAGTAAGTGAATAATACATTCTGATGTAAAAACCAGCGAAAATCACGAAAATTACACTGAGAAAGTCTAAAATTCAGTAATAAACCTACATATCTAATGGCAAGATCGTGATAGCGGTTCGACGCAGGTATCATGGGAGATTCCTGTCTATTATGTCACTTTCTCTACGGAAACACGCAGAGATATGTCACAATTTAGATAGGAATCTCCCATGATACCTGCGTCGAACCGCCATTAAGCTCGATTCTGAGAGTGAATTTCGTGATCCTTTAGTGTACTCATCGTCATTTTTACAGGTTTTTATGAAAGAATCAACTCTTCAATCCCGTGTAGCAAAAGTTTGCAAGAGCCTCATTGTGGCATTTTTCAAACGAACAACAGTTGAAAAGAGGTTGTTTCATCGCCCATAAGGAATGGGCTGAGAATGGATTTCCTTCATTTTTTCAGGGCTGATAGAGCTATTCTTGGGGAGTCTAAAGCTGGCCTATTTTTTATTTTTGCCCTCTTAGAACCGGGGGGCGGGGGGTCAAAGGTAAAACGGTTTTTCGGCCATAACTTTTGAACGGTTAAAGATAACAAAACGAACTTTTTTTTAATCGAAAGATCTTTTAAAGACCTATCTTGTAATGTGTATGATATTTCAAAAATATTGAATTTCAGTTGAGTTATTGCATTTTCAAAATTTTGGAAATTCCAAAAAATGAGTTTTTTGGATTTTTTTCTTATGGGGATCGCACCGAGGAAAACAAAGAACTGTCTCAAAGAAAGCCCTTTTTTACCGGTTAAAATGAGCTAAAGCTCGTTTTCGGGAAATGATTTGTCTTTGAGTTATGAATTTTTAAAGTGTCAAAAATCGCTATTTTTGGGTTCTCAGCGGCAGCGACGACGCCGAAAAAAATCATTTCTCCGCATGTAGGGGACGAAATTCAATGAAAATCGGTATCTGAGGGGTTTTTGAGGTCGCAGATTCCAATTTTGCCGTCAGATTTGAAGAATTGTGAAATCCCAGATGGCTGCTGACCTCTATATACTCGGCAGCCATCTTGGAAATTTCGGCGCCAAAACATTGACATGATGTTTATTCAAACGTATCTGTGCTATAGTATAATTGAATTGACAAAAATGTAGAAATGGTGCAATAATTCGAATTTAATGGCACTTTAGACGTTTTTCTTTTTTTAACATATCTGGTAACGGTATTTGTTTGAGGTACAAAACAAGGGGTGGGTGGAGGGAGGCTGGGAGAATTCAAGTGCCTACGAGAATTCATTTGACAGAGTTTGAATCGAATGAAACTCTACAAAAAAAAAGGACGTCAAGTTACAGCTTACATCTCTCGATATAGGTATAAAAGCAGCGTACAGAGGCGGCTTTGGAACAATGCGGATCCTTTCATGCCTGCTCGACTGGACTCGTTCGTTCCACCGTTCTATTGTGCCTGTATACACATGTGTCTCCCGCCACCTCGATTTCCGACAGAATAAAAACAGAACTTGTCTTCATTATTTTGATCAGCACTCCCCGTGTGGTGTGTTTTGATACAACTGTTCCTCTTCCCTCTCTGTCTCTTCAAATGAAATTGGGAACGCGCATGTGTTTGTGAACGGCGAGCCTGCACAAGCATACAAAGGGTGTCCCAAAAGTACAGGGACTGATACTGTAGCTTCAAACTAAAAGAGCTAGCGATATGATCGATCCACAGATGTTATGTCCAAAACCGTAATGTCCAAACGGCAATGTCCAAAATTACACGTCCAAAGCTTGATTGTCCAAAATGAAATGTCCAAATCGTTTATGTCCAAATAAACATATGTCAAGTTAGATTAACAAAATGTCCAAACACGTTGCGTCGATTTGTAATTTGAAATTAGGACCGATAAGTTAAACTGAGTTGCGCGCAGAAATTTTGAATTGTAGGTTAGAAATAATCAAAAATATGCATGATAATATTGCTGCTTTTGTTATGACAACTAGTTCCTAAAGTATTAACAGACGAAAGATGACTCCGCTCAGTATGGAGCTGCATTCAATTAAGAATACATGTCGATACGGAGTGGATCACTTTAAAGGAGAAAAAATGAAGAGAAGCGAATACAAGGAAAGAAAAAAGAGTCTGGACATCGGACATTACTTTGCTCCCATTCATAGGTTTTAGAATTTTCTATTTGGACTTGTCTATAATTGGACATTATAGTCTTGTAGACTCAAGCGCGTTGAGCATTAAGATGATTTGGACAAAATATATTTTTGGACGAAAAAGTTTTGGACATCCATGATTCGGACTTATCATCTGGGAACCATATGATCTTAGTTGCGTGTTTAAAAGATCAACTTGTTTTATTTTGATTGAACTCAAGATAAGCACCTATGGTTTATTAAAAAAAAAAAAAAAAAAAAAAAAAAAAAATGCGAACTTATGACATTGAGGGGGGGAGGCCCTCTATGGATTTTAAACGAATGTTTCCTCGTAGCAAAAAACGAAGCACTAAGCCAAGGCATTCTAATCAAGGAACACGACCTGGCACTACCGAAAATACTACTTATTAAAATTACTATCACCGTCTAACACAAGATAAGACTGGTTCAGCTGCTCACACCGACAAAAACAAGAAGTAGATAAACTTAATCTTGGTTTTTTTGGTAAGAATAAATATCCGTTTACATAAACCCCCTTACGAGGTCACTTTTTCTCCTTTTTAACCTAGGCTGTCACATTTTCTTCAATTTTTAACCAAACGAAGCGGTCATTTTTGAGTTCATTCGAAAGCAAATAAGTTAGTCTTTCAAATGCAATCAAGAACAGGTCGTTTCAGTAGTGTAGGTACACCTACCCTGGTAATCTTTGGAATTTTTCAACATTACTTCTCATGTTACAAAACAGATATTAATGAAAATGAATTTAAGCGTTAGCGTTTCGTTGAGAAACGCTTTGGAATCAAATGTTGAATGTCGCAGGCAAGGTATTCGTTTTGGTTTGAAGAAATTTGAACATAGGCGGACCGTGACCAAAAAAAGTGGGAGGGGGCTGAAAAGTAATGACTTTTTCCCGATTTTTAACCCCTCCGCCCAAAATAGGGGGGGCTTTAGCCCCCTCAGCCTCTGATACGGTCCACCTATGAATATGAATACAAATTGAAAATTCGCCAAAGATTATGGGCTGGGTGCGCCTACACTTCAGAAACGAGCTCTAGCTAGTTTAGTATTGAAGTTAGAGCATCAGTCCCGGTTCTTTAGAGACACCCTATGTAATTTTTACCCTATCACAGGGGAGAGGCAAGGAAAAAACCAAAAAAAAAGAGGGGAACAGAAACAGAGAGACAAAAAAGAGAGAGGAAAATACTATGAGTAACTCATGCTGGCGGTATCTGCCGGTTGAACTTACCACTTGTCGCACTGCCTTCGGCTAAAACATCAACTATCATGGTTAACAGACTCGTAAAAAAAAGCAACGAGTAGAGAGACAAATCCATTGAAAATGCTTCCCGAAAGCGCCGCCGTTTACTTCATAGCTGGCGTCGTCATTTGACTTTTTCATCTGTGAAACAAGCCAGAGAGCGTGCAATTAACTTTAACGTTTATCTTTCCTTTTTATCCGACTGAGTACACGAAGACCTGGCAAAATAACGCATTTTGCGAAAATAACCTTAAAATTATAAACCGAACGTGGATGAGCGGAATAGGGACCTCCGCGGTCGTTTCCCTAGCAATACGACAACGGCGATCGCAGCTTTTGTCCGGAAACATCGTTGATTGTTGACAAGTCGGGCGATTGAGAGAGAAATTCAAGCGGGAAAAGAAACTGATGAGTTTTGTGCAATAACAGTCCGACTGAGGAAATGGCGTTTCGAGAAAACTAGCTTCAAACATTTTCAAATGCTACTGCGGTAAATGTACCTACTCAGCCTACAAAAAATGTCACAACTCCCGTAATTTTAAGTTTTTCTTCGTAAAATTTTTTGAGTGCGCTCTTTGACATAAATGGCATGCCTGTAATCAGAATTGTTAATGCCAGCAAAAAGTGCCTCTGTGAACTGATGTCGTTATTGCGCGGACCTCTTCATTTCAATGTTGCTAGATTTGAAGTCAAAAGTCGTATATACTTACATTGATTCTTTTGGGAAATATAGTAGCTTGGTGATCAAACCAGTGTTACCATTTACGGCAGAAATTATCCGAATTTTAAGCAGAGTTAAGAGGGAAATTCGGATAATTTCTGCCACAAATGGCAACACTGCCTCGATTGCTACATTTTTCTTCTTTTCATTTTCCGTTTATGATTCAATTGCAACGGAAGGGGTGTTATAGAATAAACAGGAAAAAAGATGATCGGTGCAGTTCTTACACGCACCATAACATCTAAAACTGACCTCCATAAAGAAAGAAAGATAAAAACTTTGATGCGCTTCGTACAACGAGCTATACGTACAACCACAGATGAGCTAACTGGAACGTAATTTTGAAGATACGAAGGAGGAGACAGTCATAAAAATTTCTTATGGATATTTCACACGGACTCGATTTGCTTGCCTCTTATTTATTAACCCAAGGACCAGGTTATTCAAAAAAACTCCTTCTGTAGGAAAGATAGTTAACTGTTCGTACTCGAGGGAGTTGTAATTGCCTATATGACGAATTGAAGGCGCTGATGGGACCTTATCTTTTAAGTGTTTTCATCTATTATCGCGTTCTACAACACTTACTCTTTCATTCTAAACCAGTTTTAATTTAATTAATAAAAAAAATTGCTTTAATGTTAAAAAAAAGAGGCGAACAAAGCGTCTATGTTGTTTCACTCCAGGATAGGATTTGTAACAAGGCATTGCATCACGCCTCCCCTCTATAGTTGATAGTTATAGCTCGTTCATGATGAATGTATGGAAGAGAAAGTCGATCAGATCTGGTCATCTTGTTTCGTACCATAAAGGTACAAGGTACCATGTTATATGTATATAGCGTTCATTGGTGTTTGGAGCGTGAAATTGTTGCGTCATTGAGGTACGAAAAACGGTTATCGGCCCCCACCTCTGTACTTTCATCATGTAGCTCCTTAATGTTTGCCTCTCTATGTCTCAAAGTGACCGCTTTCATTCATTTTTTTTCTCGTTTCAACCCCCCCCCCCCCCCCCCCAATAATTACCTTACGTATCCTGCCTAAACAAAAGTAAAGGTGTATCGGTCATTCAAACAAGAGGACGAATAAATGTTTTAACCCTTTATGGGCCAAGCCCGAGTATTCTCATTCCTCTCTTCTAGTCTATTATATTGCTTCAGTCTTCATTCTGGATAAATACGATTCTCGATTAAAACATTTATACAAGATAAGCGGTCTCCTCAAGCCTTCAATGTATCGTATAGGCAATTTTAACTCCCCCGAGTACGAACAGTTAACTACCTTCCCTACATAAACGGAAGAGTGGCGTTCTTTTGAACTAACTAGGAGCTTAAAGAGTTAAAGTATTCCTTACATTTTTCTAGTTCGAAAATATAGCACTGTAAGTTCAAAGAATAAAAATACAATTTCGATATGTAAGAAGTTCGCACATTTAAGATTTGAATGAGTATAACTACAGCTGGAAAAAAGGCAATTTCACTTCCACCGCACCCTACCTCCCTTCTTTCTAATTTTTCCGTCTGTTGACTCCTTATTCTCTGCCCTCAAACAATACACCTCTGACTTCATCGGTCATTCAAACAATAGGACAAGTAAAATAAACGTTTTAAAGTATTCCTCACATTTTTTCGAGTTCAAAAATATAGTACTATGTATAAGTTCAAAGAATAAAAATACAATTTGAAAGGTAAGAAGTTCGCACATTTAAGATTTGAATGAGCAACTACAGCTGGAAAAAAGGCAATTTCACTTCCGCCGCACCCTCCCCCTCCCTTCTTCAAAATTTTTTCCGTTTGTTGACTCCTTTCTCTGCCCTCTACCTCCATTTTTCAACAGCTAGAAACTAAGAGAGGAACAAATCCCGCTGGCAGAATCAAATTAAAATTAATACTATCCGTCCTCGGCAGGGTTTGCCCGTTTTCTGAATGTTTCACAGACGTTTGCAAGGCGCAGGAGTGACTGGAAAAGAGAGAAGGAGAGAAAGGTTATCTAGAGAAAACGACTTGAACGACAGAAAGGGAGTCGCACAGTAGGCAAAGCAAATGAATGGAGGCCATGTGCATTTTTCAGGCACTCAAAAATCAGCAAATCATAAATGTACCAAACATTATTTCACAGGCGCTTAATTTTCGGAACGAAAGGAGCCAATACCTATGTGTGATCAATACGAATCTAGGAAGTTTCGGCGCGGAAATTTCGGCGCCGGAAATCTCGGCGCAAAAATTTCGGCGCGGGGAAATTTCGGCGCGGGGAGATCTCGGCGCACGGAAATCTCGGCGCCTGATTTTTTTTCAAGCGATAAAGGTAAGCAACGTCGAGTGTAGTTAGTACTTGGATTGAGTATGGGGAGACCGTTTTTTTTCAAGCTGTAAAGTTAAGTAACGTCAAGCGTAGTTAGTAATTGGATCGATTATGGGGAGACCGTTATTTTTCTTCAGAAAATTCATAATGTTTTAAACTTTTCCTTCAAAATGAGGAATCTTCTTCGAGGAATTGCTCACAACTTGCAATATTAAATTTTCTCTAATTTATTCGACAAGGGCAGTATACACACGCATACCTATTTATATGCCACATATTTATCTATTTATTCATTATCTTTTAGCACATTTTTAAAAAATTGACAAAGGGCCATCTACACCCCTCACAAAACTTTTTAAACACGCCCAAGAGTGTCTTTGGGGGGGGGGGGGGGGGGTCCCCCTTAAAAAAAAACTCTTGGCCAGTCCTAAGCCTGGATAAGTGTGAAGGAAAAGTTGAACATATTATGATTTTACTGAAGAAAAAAAACGGTCTCCCCATAATCGATCCAAGTACTAACAACGCTTGACGTTACTTAAGTTTACAGCTTGAAAAAAAAACGGTCTCCCCATAATCAATCCAATTACTAACTACACTCGACGTTACTTAACTTTACCGCATGAAAAAAAATCAGGCGCCGAGATTTCCGTGCGCCGAGATTTCCCCGCGCCGAAATTTCCCCGCGCCGAAATTTTTGCGCCGAGATTTCCGGCGCCGAAATTTTCGCGCCGAAACTTCCGGACACCGATCAATACCTATGTATGAATGAAGAGAGAGGGAAAATGAGAGAGAGGGAGAGGGAGAGGGAGTGAAGGAGAGGGAGAGGGAGAGAGGGAGAGAGAGAGAGTGTGTGTGTGTGTGAGAGAGAGAGAGAGAGAGAGAGAGAGAGAGGAGAGAGAGAGAGAGAGAGAGAGAGAGCTTTCTTTTCTTTTTCGGTCAAATGAGGGGGTTATAATGATAGAGTACCATCTAATTGCAGCTTTCTTAATGACGATAATCATTTTTCTCAGCATAGAAAGTTGCGGTTAGGTGGGACTCTCTCATTGTGGCCTGATCATTTGACCGCGGGCTATCTTGACAATTTAATTTTCAGGTTAAGTTAAAAAAAATTATGAAATAATTAAGGCGTTTCAGATATTGTTTATAATAATTAGTATTTGGCCCTGTAGACTATATAAACTTTTTCCCCTCTGAACGCTAGGGACTCTTAGAGATGGGAAGCAAGGGGGCAAGTACATACCACATTTTGTAGGTAGTCCTACGATAACAGGACTTTTCGTGGACGCCGATATTAGCCTATTGGAAAAGGCCTCATTGAAACGTTTAACAAAGCAACCGGAGGATTAGATATTTCCGTCAAAAGTGTTACTTTTGGCAAGTTCAACAAAAACAAACCATTAATTTGATAATACATTGAAATCACGCTGCTTTTGAAGAGTCAAAAGGTCATTTTGCTGGTTCGCGCATATTGATTGGCTCTTAAAAAAGTTTATAATTTCAACGATTTATTAAATTTCGGAGCGTTTATGGTTTTGAATTTTGAGATTTATAGCCTTTACGAAAATGTTTAAAATATCTTTAAAACATTTTTTAAATGGCGTTACTAGGGTAAATGTTTTTTGGCTTTTAAAAGTGAAACCCTTATCGTAAAACCCCTTTCCGACAATGAGTGTCCAATTTAAGTGTCTGTTTTTGAAAATTCGCCCCCGTGAAAACTATGGGTCAAATCCTGAACCCTTTATAGGTCCTCATTTAACCTCTCTGCTACACTATCTGTCATAAATCTATGGCTGATATAATGACCAGAACTTCCTTTGAAGCTCGTCGATAACTTCAACAATTTAACTTTCACTTGAGCTGCACATCATAGCTAAGTATGTACTTTTAAAAACTAAAAGTAACTTTTATTATTTTGAGACAGTTTTTTGTCACGTCTACATAATCCACAGTGTAACTCCCTCCCTTCCTCACCACCACCATCACGATATAACTGGCGTCAAGTCATTTCGGTACTGATTCCCAATCTTTTTTTAGTGTCTTTGCTAATAACATCTATTATTTTACCACTCCCCCTCTGACGTATCTATTGATGTATGGTTATGCCCACTAACTTAATTCTTAGCTCAAACTGGAAACTGTGAGATCCTTATTGTTCGCTCTCTTTCAAAATCGAATTTTGCGAACATAATTGTTTATGCTACGTCCAAGAAGCAAAAATAAAAGTACATTTCTTTTTATTACTTTAAAAATAACATTCAGAGGAAAGAGAGATAACACTTATGGAGATCAGCTAGAGTCAAAAAGATAGAAGATAAAGCAGAAATAAAGCAGCTCGCAGAATTCACCAAAAATGCAAGCGGATGTCTTGATTTTATACGTTGCATCCGGTGGAAATAGTGATGACGCTTATGGAGATTAAACTAGAATAAGAGTGATTGAAAACGTAGCTTTTGCCAAGCAAAGTATAAAATACTGGGAGGGGGGAGGGGTGTCAACTATGAAAAATAGTAAAGTAATTGTAGCAAGTCACTATGGAGTGCTTGTTTGATGGATGGTTTTTCTTTCGAGTAGTCATATATTCCGATAGAGACCCCTACAGTGGCTTACCGGAAAAAAATCCCCCCCTGCAAACTTTCAGTCGGGGGCCCTCTACGTACATTTTTACACAATGAATGGGATATTTCGATCGAAAGTGAAAGCTAAATTTCAACCTCACAAGTCCATTCACTTCGGAATTCTCGTGTAATACCTGGATAGATGTGTAATCGTTCGGAAAAACCTAATTTGATGTCTGGACCTTAGTTTTAACCCTTTCAGACCTGAAAATCCTTTTTTTTCAGGAACGGATTTTTGACCAACATTGTTGATCTCAGCGCTGTTTCCTCATCTAAATTAATGCGCATATTGTAATTTTTTTTCCATAAGACTTCATGTTACTCAACTGTCCATTGGAATGGACTCCAGGTATGAAAGGGTTAAGCTCATTGGGGTTGGTCACCTAGATGTCGCATAGGCGCAAGAATCTAAATGGATATGCCAGCGGAAACTTTTGATTTAATTTTGTTAGCCCTCTAAGGACCAGGTTAGTTCAAAAGAGCGTCATTCCTATACGTCAAAATAGGGAAGGTAGTTAACTATTCGTACTCGGGAATGTTGGAATTGCCTATACTCCGAATCGAAGGCGCCCGACGAGACCTTATCTTGTAAGTAATGTTTTCGTTGACATCGCTGTTATCCGGAATGAAGGCAGAAACCATTTGAAATAGACTAGAGGATGAAAAACGAGTTTGCTCCAACGAGCTATAACTTTAGAGTGGAAAATCAAGGAACGTTCCGCTGGTTCACTGTTGTCACTTAGGACGCCGCCAACTTGCCGTAAAAATCGATTTTGAGGTTAAATTTTGTAGGTCGTTTCCAATGTTTCTAAACAAACTCGGGCAGCCGGTAAACGACCTTTCCACATTAACCTAAAGGAATCCCGTCCAAATTCCGATTTGACCGGCACACTTACAAAGTTTAGGTATAATTTTGTATGTCGCCGGCGATCCCTTTGTCCACACGGAACGACCCCGGAAACGGGATTACCCAAAATTTGAAGTAAAATTTTTAGGCGATGGTGGCGGGGCCTAGGAACAACCCAATGGGAAGCAGCGTTGAACGTGCCCTTTTACGAAAGCCC
Source organism: Trialeurodes vaporariorum (assembly GCA_011764245.1). Lineage (NCBI taxonomy): Eukaryota > Metazoa > Arthropoda > Insecta > Hemiptera > Aleyrodidae > Trialeurodes > Trialeurodes vaporariorum. The sequence goes on from VMOF01000111.1 coordinate 71,957,853, forward strand.
AACCCCTAAAGTTATAAATCATTGGGTCGGTGCCCGGTGACACAGTGAACCCCAAAATTCCGGGCCCCTCGGGCCGGAAACGACCCACAAAATTTAACCTCAAACCTTGGAATCTGCCGTCCAAATTCCGCTTTTTCCCGGGATTCATTCTACCCTGTGTGGCACAAGGTGGACCAATCCGCTCTCTCTCAAAAGTTAAAGCTCGCTGGTTTGCTCGGGTTTGGCCCATAAGTGGTTAAAAATAAGAAGCAAACAAACGGAGTCCGTGTAAAATGTCCATAAGAGATTTACATCATGGTTCCCTCCTCCGAGGTGTCTTCAAAATTACGTCCCCTGGTAACCTTATCTACGCTTGTAGCTCTCATTGATCGTAGGACAGTGGACACGCTCTCAAATCGTCACGAATAGCATGATTCGAACCTGTGTGAGCTGAAACAGAGCGGCGCGGCGCGGCGTGGCAGTACCTTGGCCACAGAGGAATCGAGGAACACGACAACGGCGAGGAACGGGCGGCGCGGCGACGCGACGCGACGCACCACCACCGCGACAAAACGGCGACGCGCGCAAAACGCAGAGGTATTCGCGCGATAAATGCGCCAAAGAGATGCTCTGCTCTCTGTTTCGTCAAAACAGTTGCTTAATTGAGAGTTATGCGACTTTTTATGTTAGGAGTGAATAATTTCCCCCGAGATGAAATGATGAGTAAGCTCTGTGCCCTCTCCTCACCCATCCTCTTCTCTCCCCCCCTCCTCCCCACCCCCTTCGTCCCCCGCAACGCCCTCCTGCCCCACAGGTGCCTCAAACCCCCGTCCGTACCCCCCACAGCTTCACCCCCCTCCAACCCTCGCGTCACTCTCTCTCTCTCTCTCTCTCTCTCTCTCTCTCTCTCTCTCTCTCTCTCTCTCTCTCTCTCTCTCTTCTCTCTCTCTCTCTCTCTCTCTCTCTCTCTCTCTCTCTCTCTCTCTCTTCTCTCCTCCTTTCCTCTCTCTCTCCTCTCTCTCGCTCACCCGATATTCCGCATTTCGCGCGGCCCCTGCGCTTGCCTCCCTCCCTCTCGGGTAAAACTCGGGCCCCTCTCCGAAGACCGACCACTTTCGCTTTTCATTCGCGTGAATAAATAACCAGAAGGACAAGGCGAACGACTCGAAATTTGCTCCGACTTTAATAAACCTTTTGTTTGTATATTTGCCATCTCCTTTTAACTGGAGAACCTGAATTATTAATAATCATCTTCCGCTCCAAATATCTGTGTGTACCACCGTAATCGCTTGTTTAATACGGATAAATTACTTTTAATAGTTCCGCTCGTCTGTTATAATTTAAGAAACAAGGGGATTTCGTGAATGAATAACCGAAACAGAGAAGAAAACTGCTCCCGCAAAATAATACCGGCTTCATTTCGGTGTCGACTGATTGTGGATGGACAGTCTTCCGGTGAAGCTCCGAATCAATGGCGTATAAACTTAAGATTTTTATTGAGGGAGGAGACGAGGGCAGATGCACTATGGTGGGTCTGGGGAGAACATATTTCAGTAAGGGGAGAAGGGTGTCTGGGGCCTTCCCTAGGAAAAATTTGTAAATTTAGGTTCTCTAAGACAATATTTATAATGCAGTTTCATAGTATAAAACTTGCAAGAAATAACGACAAAAGTTAATGATTTTTACGCATGTCTTCTCCTTCATTTTATTGACATCTAAAGAATTTTTTCATGTTTGACTTTCTATAAGATGAAGCTGATATGTCTGTCTCGTAAAGGTTAATTGCCTAGCTACATTGGTAGGAACTCTTCCTTACTTTGGAAGTTTTTTGAAAATTTTAAACAGACATTTTAACTCCAAAAATGTGAAGGCAATGTCCTCCGCTGTTTCCGATTTTAACCATGTTTTATTGAGTGCCTTCAATTACAGAGATATACAAAATAAATACCGCGGAGTACAAGTATTTATCTACCAACTAAATTTAAGGGAGTTACCGTTTCGATTTCTTCTGGTATAATCTGAATTTTAGAAAACATGAACACGTAGATAACCGGTTTATATGTAATTTACATAGAGCTATTTCTGGCCATTTCCTTCCTTCTTCATGTTTGTAAAAAACCCCCTATTCTGTGCTTCATCAGTAAATTGCCAAGTGAGTTCGTCTATTTTACCATTTGATGACGTCAAGACATTTAACTTACGGGAAAATTTGTCTTATATTAGGAAATTTTATGACAAACAATCGAATAGGAAATTGAAATGTTTGTTGTCCTATTGACTATTTGCCTACAATTATTTGGTCAAATGCTTCATTTGCCTGTTTGCCTGGGACTTGTATTATCCACAGAGAACGTCGAGCTTATTATTTTAGTTTTTTCGCTGTTGCGGTACTTCCAAAGGAAAACGGATCATTCAGTTTCTTAGTAAGATAAAACACAAAGTCGGACAAGAATAGGGTTACTAACCGTCCGGATTTCGCCGGGAAAGTTCGATTTTTGAAACTTTGTCCGACGCGGCGAAGAGCACGGCGTTTGGCCGGAATTTTAAATATTTAGAAAATGTTGGGCTTTTTTGAAAGTCAGAACATCCGACTAATTAACCTCGAAAAGAGAGATAAAAAAAGGAAAAAGTGAAAAAAAAATGGGAGGCATGGAACTGTTAAGATATTTTACTGTAAAGGTACTAGCTGACTAGGGTACTAGATACTAGGTAAATTTAGCTGTCCTATCAAAATTTTCTCGAAAGCAGTGGCGGCTCGTGCAATTTGGCAACATTGCTTTTATTACTCCATTTAAACGAATGTAAAACAATCGATTCTCCAAGAAGCTGTGTCAGCCTCTTCAAGATTTGATTATTTTATATAGGTCCAAATGGACAAAATGCATGGTTGCCAAATCGCACGAGCCGCCACAGCTCGAAAGTCTAGACATCTGAAACAATAGTCTATACGATTATTAGGTTATAGTTTTTCGTTAATAAGCTGAATGTTTATGGTAACCATTAAAACGAATCTAAACGGTAACTGTTTGCTCCGGAAAACGTTAATAATGCAGTTAATTAAGGAATTACCTCTAGGGAAGACCGGGGCTATTTCGGACAAAAAAGCGTGTTTCAGTTCATTGATTTTTTTCAGCACTTTAAACAAGTTGAAATCAGATTTTCTGCATATACACTATTTCTAGGTACCCTAAACTCAAGAAGAAAAAAAAATGCTTTCGTTGATGTAAAGAATCTGAGTACTTTTTTTCCACTTTTTAAAAGGTCTACCTTTTGTCTAAAATTGTCCGAAACTGCCCCAAGGTGGTTTGCTCCATTTGAAAATTCTAAATCATTTCAATAGAAACATAACCTCAAAACCAAGCATGAAAAATTCGAACCTAAATACCAAAGGCAAGGAAAAAATATAGTAGGTATAGTAAGATAAAATAAAACTTCCCAGATTAGCTTCAAATACTCGAATCATCAAAAACAATTCATTTTTACTATAAAACGTGAACATTTCGCTGGAAATAGCATAAACCAGCCAATCTGTCTGAAACTTTGTCAACAATGCATCTGAGCATCAGGTGTGGCATGCCATAGAAAATGGCGGGGGAAAAAATTCCCCCTAGCCTAAAAGTCCGAACTAGGTCCTGTCGGAAATAGCCCCGGTCTCTACTATAAGTAAAAAGTCCGAATTTTTGAATATTGAGAGATGGTAACCCAAGACAAAAATACCTAATCAAGACTTTCTAAAGGCTGGAACATTATTAGGTGCTCATGCGCAGATAATATACTTACCCATGTCATTTTTTCTGTGCCTTCTATCTTGAAATCCATCGGCAATATACCGCGCAGTTCATTTTTGTAAATTACCACTGGCATCGTACCCTCTCTTGTTGTTTCTAGACTCGCATTATACTCTCGTTGTTTTTTCAGCGAATAGGCCATACTGAGCGCGTGGGAGTTTTTTTATTCGGGAAATTAAAAAAAAAAAAAAAAAAAAAAAAAAAAAAAAAAAAAAAATCGTCGGAAATTTTGAAACAGAACGAAGAACGAGATACGGCTATAAAGAGGAGGGGGGGGGGAGGATGAAAACGCACCCCATCCATCATGCACAGTTGATCGGTCGAGATGGAAACCGTGGGAGGGTAGAGACGAGAAGAGATGTGTTTTTTTTATCATCTGTATTTTGTTACGCCACTGATAACGCTTCGGTTTCAATTCATAATACTGATTTATAACAATTTACGAGCGACTCGTCATGGATATGTCAATGTCATCAGAGACATGCGATCGCAAACAGGGTGGGATTTAATTAAATTGGAGGCCACTGGTAACTTCATTTATTTACGAAGAAGAAAGAAAAAAATTGAAATTATTAGCAGAAGCCGTATATGAGATAAAACTTGACTTCCTGGAAACAGGTGGAAAGCGGGTTTGAGGCAGTGGAGAAGCGTGCAATTTTGCAACGTTGTATACTGTCCATTTAAAGTCATGTAAAAGGTCGGATGCGAAGGTCACCGAGCACCCAATAGTTCGATATTTTCCCATAGGTTTAAATGGAAACAATACAACATTGCCAAATTGCACGCTACGCCACTGGTTTAAAGCTGAAAACTCACCGCATTCACGCAACAAAGATTGGAGAGTAACGTATCGACGCACATTGCAAACTCAAAAAATTAACTTTAAAACAGAAATAAAATATTATTGGTGAAATTCATGTTGATTTGTATTGATTTAAAAGTATAAATGTATGGTACATGTGTAATTCCATGCGCGATTTAATATTTGGGGTATTTGTTGTGAATTACTTTAATTCTTTCAATTTATTCTGTGTATAGTTATCAGTGGCGTAGCTTGCAATTTGGCAGCGCTGTACTGTGTCCATTTAAACCCATGTAATAGGTCGAATTCGAAGGTGTACATTGAACACCTAGTAGTTCGATCTTTTAGATATAGTTTAAATGGACGAACTGCAAAGTGCCTTATTGCACGCTACGCGCCACTGATAGTTATAGAATTACTAGCCGTTCCAGGCGCCCTTCGGGCACCTTCCACGTCTAGCATTCTAGGGGTATAGATTAGTAGGTGTGGAAGTTTAAGACGTCCCTAGATTCCCCCCTCCTCCATTTATTTTCTCGAAAAGCTCTCTGGAGTTTATAGTTGCGAGACTGCGATCATAAATTACATCCGTATTGCAATTTCTACTAAAACTTTAGACCTCTTTCCTCAATTCTTTTTCAGAAGTCTTTTTTGATTTCATTCGAATTTTGGAACTTTCGAGGCGAAAGGAAGTATACCAAAGATGCGAATTGAGAAAAACACCAAGAAAGCTGTTACGTTGATTTTAAAGACACACCTTCTTTACAGGGGGGTTTAAATTTCCCAAACCCCCTGAGAGGGAGGGGCTGCTTTCTGCTCTAAAACATTAATGTTTTTAAAAAGTGAAATCAAATTTAACTCGGATGTACGATACGCTGTTTAAAACAGAATACCGAATCGAGCACTTACGTCGTTTTATCATTAAGTTACGGGTTTAGAGTTTTACGATTTTCACGGTTCTAGCTTTAATAGTTACTTACTATGAATTAGTTAAAAATGGGTCTATACGAATAATTTTGACCGTCTATATCTCGAGGAATAATTACGGCATCGCGGCCTCGAGTTCGTTTGATTTGGCACGTTCTTTTAAATGATACATTCCAAGATATGGTCGAATGATTCTGCATTTAAAAAGTTAGAAGTTCGGGGGTGCTGCACAACTGTCGTTTTGCGTCTATTTAACGGCATTTTTCAATTCACCGATGCTATGATTCCACCAGTTGATCAAAAGATTACGCGGTTCAGTTCAGTTCAGTTCAGTTCATGACAGTAATGCACGAAAATACTGTAAAGCTGTAATCTGTTCTCAACCGGTGGAGTTGTCACAGACATTACACAATTTGCGGATATTTTGAGAAAAGATCACATCAGATGCGAGTATTTTCGTGCATTACATTGTTACACTGAACTGAGTAGTGTAATATTTTGGTTAACAGGTGGAATCATCGGTGAATTGAAAAATACCATCAAATTTATACATACTAACTGGCAGCTCTGGGATGCATGTTGTGACCCCTACTCCAGTCCTGCTGGGTCTAGGAGATCGGAAATAGAAAACCTCATTAAAAGGAGTCTCTCCAAAAGTAAAGTGGAGAATTCGTCAGCGTTGTTGTAAATCCACAATTCCATTTTCTTCCTTTCACCTCAGAGTTTCAAAAAAAAAAAAAAAAAAAAAAAAAAAAAAAAGCCACCACCCTTGTCAAAACGCGGTGTGAGAGTGACGATTTTATGACCTATTCATTGCAATAGTGGAGATGCACCGCCACATTTAGGAGTCCGCAACGTCGAAAACCCGAAAGGATCTCGAACAAAAGCGGTACCGTAGGCGACAAAGCCCGCGTGGAGCTCCGCATTATACCGTGAAGACAGTCCGTCACCGAAAAGGACTCGAGCCAAGGTTGAGAATAGAGACTATGACCTCCACCCCCCTCTCACCCGTTGCTTCCAATTAAAATTGCGCCTGAGAGCCCCCAGTGTAATTTTTTTGAAAATTCAATAATTTTGTCATTATGGGGTGGTATTCAGGATTTCCCCAAAAAAAATGTGAAGTCTCTAGCTAGTCGGGAAGTGCCCGAAAAACCGTGATATGGAAAACGGGACAGACAGACAGACACGCCAGGGATTTTATATATATGGATTAAGACAAAACATTTCCTCTCCTTTTTCGTAAAGTCACAAGCAGAACCGTTGGAGACTAAATTTATCTGACACGACTCTATAATAGCGATCATTTGCCTGCGCTCTTCAGATGGAACTCCAGCAATGTTTTTCTAGAGGCAAATGGACTATATCAATGCTGACGTAAAATGCTTCGTAACTTAAAACTAGTGACGACTAAAAACTTCCAAAACTCGCTAAGTACTTGCAGAAAAGTCTAATCGTAAGCTCAAAGTTCAGATGGACTCCGGGCACCGGACGCGTGTGCATGTGTTGATTACGGCCCGATATCGTGAAATTGACCACTTCGCGGAATGGGCAAATCTGACTGCCCAGTGCCTAAGTTTACTTATAAACTTATCTCCTTATAAACTTACTTATAAAACGATCCGTCATAAAATGCCTTCATAACCTCATCCTGCAAAAGGGGCACTCTTAAGGTTTTGAATTAATGAAGGGCAGGTACTCAAGTAGCTTTTGATAAAGTTGACCTTCATTTTGGATTGACAATCAAAAAAAGTGATGGACTGAACTATCCACGAAAAAGTATTTTAAATTGTTTCAACGACAAAATGAATGCATTAGTGTAAGAATATGACGTATATTAATTATAATTACCAATCAGCTACGTTTTCTTTTCTATAAAATAAGATTTTTTTAATGCATTTTATCACTAAACCACTTTATTTCGCAAACGGGACAGTCAGTTTTGCCCATATTCCATTAATTCCAATTAAGGGATCGGGGAGTTGCATGTGCACTATATATTTCGCACCCTAAATAAAAAAACATAAGCTACGAATTGGAACACTAAGACTGTTTCATTTGGTTTCCAAACGAAGGTTGACTTTTGAAACACTTTGATAGGAACAAAAAAGTTCCACGTTGTGTGATAAGAGAAAAGTACGGCACTTTAATTCAATGTACTTTTCCTCTGTTTGGAGTACAAACTACAAAATGTGCGTCGTGCATGCATTATATAGAATATGGATGCACCATATGAACTTAGAACTATTTTTCCCCTACGAGGAGTGAGTTTCAGACTTTTTAAATGATCTCAGCTTTAATCTTTAAAGCATTTACACTCGAATTGATACAGACCCTTTGCCCACAGCAAAACTTATAGAGTTCTACTCATTGATTAATCAAATGAAAAAGAGTTTCCCTGCAACAAGCTTATAAGGCGAGTCAAGAAGTTCCCCAGTCCCGACTTGAATGTCTTCGTTCAAACAAATGAGTGATTCGGTGTGTCATCCATATAATATGACATCATCACCGGATCGGATGCAAATTTATCAAATAAAAAGGCTGAAGAGGCGAAAAACATACGATGCAGAAAATTTACATGGATATTGCTCCTGCTTATAAAGGAAAGTCTGCATTTTCTGGGCGAAGTCTTTGAGCGCGCAAAAATTATTAATAGAGCTTTTAATTTTAATTTTAAACAAAGCTTTTCACACGAGCGAAATGAACAATTGTCAGACGAAGTCGGAGTCAGAAGAGAGGGGGGTGGAAATTAAAATGCATAACTTCTGAGCAGTGTCTAAACCTCCATCTCCCTCTTTATTAAAAAAGGTGAGAGAAACATTTAAACGAATCTTGAGATTAAAATAAAAATTAATTACGCAATCCTTCAAAAGATGACATTTTAATTAACAGCTTCTGTTGCTTTCTTATTTACAAGAGGAAATTGAGACTTTTCCCCTCCCTTTTTGGTTTAATATTTTTTTCTTCTTTTAATTTTCCAATAATGTATATCAACCTATACCTATTATAGGTTGACCTATCATTTTTAACAACCTCGCTCCGTTTATTCGTTCATTTTTTCCTTTAGCCGTCAGGGAAAAAAGGAAAACGTAGCAGTTTAATTAATTTTGTATTTCTTTTGAATTTTTACCGATACCTATGCCTCTAATAAACTCTTTTCATTACAGAAGTTGAGCACTTCTCAAACATAAATAATCCCTTCAATGCTGTCGGAGGGCCTCCTCACAACGATACATTTTCCTGCTAAAGAACATGTCTCACCAAAATCGCTTATTACTTATTTTTTACGTTTTTTTTTTTTTTTTTTTTTTTTTTTTTTTTTTTTTTTTTTTTTTTTTTCAGGATCAAAGTATTTAGCACCGGGACAGTCACTTTCAAGCAAAGTGGCTTTCGACAGAGCCTGAGGCTGAGGCAAATTGAGGCAAGATGGATTTCTTTTGTTTAAAAGCATAAAGTAAGATTCATAAATTAATCGATTAATACGTACGCTGACATTCGATAAATGAAAGTGAAGAAACCTTAAAATTTTTATGAACTTTGATGCGGGAGGAACGGTTTAAAGCAATAACGAACAAAATTGAAATTCCCAGATTTCCTATTTGTATGACTGTCGTTGGTAACGATGTATCATCAAAAGTTTAGTGAGTGAGAGTGAGTGCGAGTGATAATATGGTCTATCTGCCTCACTCGCACTCATTGAGACTTGCGGGAAGTTTCGTATTTCATAATTTCCGGCTTTATTTTTGAGTGTTTCAGCTTGAAACTTCCAGGGTATCTTCCTGAAGTATGCTCGCAGGTGCTGACGTTCCTTAAATTCGTGATTTTAGCGTAAAATCGTCAATTTTAGCCAAAAACTGATAACTTATTGAGCAGCGCTACGTGGTGTCCACGGTTCGAACTAATCGACCCTGGAATCATCTTAAATGTTCCTCCGTGATGTTCATTTTGCCTATCCATCCAATTGAAGGTGCTCAACGAGATCTTATTTTGGGGTCGATTTTTCTGTCAATAAGAAATTGAGATTTCGTGAGACAGATCTAGCAATTAAACGAATAAAATCGGGAGTGGTCATATGGAATTGGTCAATATGAAATCTACAGACTTTTATCCAGTGGCGTCGCGTGCCATCTGGCAACAATGCAACGCCTCCATTTAAACTCATTAAATAAATCGAATTTTCCTTGTGCACTGTGCACCCCCTGAATTCGACCTATTACAAGAGTTTAAATGGATAGAATGCAGTGTTGCCAAATTGCACGCGACGCCACTGCTTTTATCCCTCTTGCATCCGGCAACACTGCAGGGCGAAGCTCAGCGCGGAGGTATGCGTGAGAATCATCGGCGATCAAACTGCCAGTTCGTAAATGAATATTGAGCTTTTACTTCCATGCACCGACCGACCGAATTGGACAAAATAGAACCTGACGAAATTGACTCGTCAAAGTTAATTTTATCGACAAGGCGGGCAAGGCGAGGCGAGGCGAGGTTGCGATCCGACAATCAACTTGTGATTTTCAAGGAAACTTTATTATACAAGCTCAACTTTCTGCCGGCGCCGCCGCCGCGTGCAAACTCAGCAATTATCAATCGTAAATGCGAACTGTTTTATGGAAAGGAATAATGAAAACAGCGCGGTCTGCGCGTTGAAGTTGGCGGGTGCATCACGACCGGTGGTGGATGCGGGGGAGGAAGGGTATTATACACAGATACGTTGAAATATACAAAGAGATGCACGGGTGGAGGAAGAAGAAAAGGGGGGGGCTCTCATCACCCCCAAGCGGCGAGTGAGTGAGAAAGATACCTCTACCTCACAATTTTGAGTAATTACTTTTTCAACTTGTTTTCACGCAGATATGATCTTGTGAAAAAGCTTGCGTGTGTAAAGATGGCTACGATTTGCGCTCCTCCCTAAACTCTGGGCAACAACTTAATATTACCCATGTAAGTTGTCGAGAGAAGCGATAGCGAACAGGAGTTCTTCCTATGTAACTCTTGAAGACACTACACACAAGGCTTTTTTCACTTCGCATGAGAGCAAAAGTGTTCGATACTAACAGGAAGAGTGTTAACATGTAAGTACCTGTACTTACCGTTTAAACTGTGTATTGTCCTTAAAGTTAATTTCCTGATGATTGACACGCCAAGGATAACAGTGGCAAACCATTTTATAGCTTCAAATTTGGGTTGAAATGGACAAAGCGGAATGTTGCCAAATTTTATACGCACTTCCCTAATGTCAAATACAAACAGATGAAACGAGAAGGCAAAGTGCATTATTGACAGCCTGAGCGTTGGTTAATTATTTACTCCGATAGATAAATCACTCTATTCGATTACTTAGCATGCTGTATCAAACAAGAAAGAATAGATATGCACACATGTATACAGTCAGGCTGCATTTCATAGTGTATCAACGAAATCGTTGGATACCTACATCAACTCCCGCCATCCATTCCTATTTCCTAGGCAATGCAATAGATTGCGGTAAATCTACCAAAGTAAATAATAATCAACAAACTGTTGTATTTACTCATTTTTGTCTATAATTGATTCCTCAATCCAATCAAATATAGTGCGAATGTGTGTGTTAAATATACTTATTTAGCTTTGGCGTAACTAGAAAATCATTTGATCTGTCTATTCACCTATTTGAATGCACAGATAGAAAAAGGATTGTTCGACAGGAAAGGGAGATTGATCTCTCTTGTCTACCCTTTTCTGACAAACAAATTGTTTACATGAAAATAGAGAGAATGTGAATTTTTAATTACACTACTGCAGCTACTCAACTACAGAATAAATGAAGTTACAGTGCTAAATCGATGAGCTGAGTCGGAAAACACGTTTCGCATTTCCATAAACATAACAGGCTCGTTCGCTCTTGGTTAGTCAAATTGTTCATTGATTTATGTAAGATATTAAATATCTTACCAAATTTTGGTCAACCCTGAGTTAAGAGCAGACCTGCTATTCAAGGGATTGTGAAAAGCGTTTCTAGGCCACTACGTATATACTTATTGAAGGTACAATTCGGAAAATTCGGTGGAGGCTCCACTGCACTGGTCGCTGACGAATCGCATTTCATTCAACAGATCCAATGAATGATATCCAAAAATTAATCATGACATTAAAGAATCCTACGGTTACAAGGAAGTCTATTACAGTCTACCTGAACCAAAATTTATGAAGTCGGCTGTTAGAAGTCAAACTTTCATCGACAGTATACTTGACATGAATAAGCTAAGAAGAGCATAAAAAAGGCGTAGTGTTCGTTTCAAAAGTGTTGGCGCAGCTCAAGGATATAATCTTTGACGAATTTTAAATTTTCGTTCCTTCAAATCAAAGCAAAACTTGCCTCCCTGACTTAAACTTCTTGCTTTTAAAGCGTTCCTTAGAGAAAATCCAAATCTCAAATTCAATCCAATTCATTTCCATCATGCGCTAAAATAAATAAGGTTGGACAATTTGAAAGACTATCCATCTAGGTGCGCCTATACACTTTTGAAACGGCCTCTATGTGGGTTGAAAAAAAAAAAAAAAAAAAAACATACACACACATTCACACAGGAAAAAATGAATAATAGATAAATAGAATAAATCACTGATTAGGTTTCCCAAGCTTGCGGTACTTTCAAAAGCGAAGAAAGTGGGGGGGGGGGTCATTATTTTAAAATGAAGTTTTGACACACAAAAGCTATTTGCTATCCATTTTGTTTGCAGAGATTTTCGAGCCACTATTTATACAAGGGAAACCTCTTAGTCAGGTCTCGTCCCGAGAGGTTCGGCGAGAAATATATTCCTCGTTTTATATATATATATACAGAGGACATGGGGCAGATGGCGACCCGTGGCCATGCGCCTCTCAAACGCCGCAGCAGCTTCGCCGGTCGAGTCTCGTGTGTTTATCCACGGAGCAATATTTTTCGCGGAAGAGAAAAAGCACGCCTCAATAATTCATTTCCACAGCCCAACCTGTCGCGTTTCGTCACACCTTCAACAGCCTCAACAGTCAACAGTATAACACATTTCAAAAGGAGCAAAAGTTTATAAAATATAACTAATTTAGCTCAAATTAGAGCCCGCGAAAAATCGTCGAACGGTTTTGAAATTTATTGCGCTGTAACAAGTTTATCTGACACCTCTGTATCACGGCGAGCGGGGGAAATGGCCGAGATACAAATAAGCGAACGGTTCTGCAGACATTTGCTAACATAGTTTTACCATAAACCACACTCATAACTCTTCAATAAATCTTAATTTTTGGACTAAGTTTATCAAAATTTTGCATTACAGCGTGAACTTTAGCACACTAAATCCAAATTTTGCCTTCGCTTTACGTGAAGACCCAATTTCACTCCGCAAAACAGAAATTATCTGCACCTAACCTCAAATTGGCAATCCATTGAAAACTAAGAAAATTGTGAAAGAAGCGTAGAAGCTGGCGGAAAACTGACTGAAAGGTCGGATTAGCCAACAGTCACAACAATGCACTCATCGGTCGCAATCGGTTGTGATAAAACTCACGTAGCGTTCCAAACAATCGCACTCACTCTCCCGTGACACCCATGTATACCTATCTCTTTCTAGTTTCGAAATTTGTAAACATTATCAAAATCGCATTATAATGCGTCGAGGAATTCATTTCAGCCAACAAATTTCACGAAAGATGTCTCTATAAGTACCATTTTTGAAATTAGAGTGAGATGGCAGTACATGGGGGTTACGTGAGAGCGATAGAGACAAACTTTCTTTGTTTGGGACGCTCATCACCGGCAGTCGCCATTACTAAAACCCTCTATGTGAAGAGGTTTCAAGATAACTTATCAAATTTTATCCTAATTAGCCATAAGGATAATCTGTTAGCAAATGTCTTATCCTTAAGGAGAGTCCGTTCGCAAATGTCTGCAGCTCTCGTAAAAATCGAAGCAAGCGGCTGAAAAGAGTGCTAACATTCTTTTAGGATTTCATTGACTGCGTGTCGTTTACGTTCTGTTTTTAATTTCATGCGTGGGTGTACACTATACAGGCTAGCCTACCGTTTTGAAGATCTCAAGTGGAAGTTTTGAATGGAGCTCTTGTGCATGGTTTTTCGATAGGCAATTAAATGGTCAATTCTGATGTAAAGTGCTGCGAAAATAACGATGATACCATTAAAAAAGTATTAAAAAACTCACTGTTCGCAGAGTAAACTCAGCTCAAAGTATAAATAGATCATCCTCCGTAGATGCATGCACTGAGCTCGTTTTACCCCCCCCCCTCCCCCAAGCAAAAGAACTGGACATTGAATTAGTGAGCGCTTACTTAAGACTAAGCAACTTAGAACGTTTCTGTTGGCACCACCAGTGGCGTAGCGTGGAATTTGGCAACGTTGTACTGTGTCTATTTAAAATCATGTAAAAAGTCGAATACGAAGGTGTTCACCGAACATCCGATAGTTCGATATTTTTAATGGATTTAAATGAGCGAACTGCAACGTTGTCAAATTGCACGCTACGCCACTGGGCACCACCGTGTTCCATGCGACAAAATCTACAAGAATCAACGTTTAAACTTTACTGCACTGAGGAAATGTCCTGTTGTCTTAACAAAAAGTCTGTTTAATACCTACATAACTGACCGGAATTCCGGTTAGTTAAGCTTCAAACAGAATTCTTGTTACAGCAACAGGGATATAATCGTGAGTGAATGCGAACGTGTTATCTATTAATACCCCAATTTGACCAACTCTCGCCCACAGGCCTGCACCAAGACCAGCTTCACTTTTCCTCCTTATTGTTCACTTTGCCCAGTCAAATTCAATGTATTTGTCCACATCCTAGGTCCTAACCGAACCCAGCCCCTGCTCCCAATCGACGGTTTTAGTGATGACTTGGTGATGATGTCATCCGGTGAAGAGCGTTCCAAACAAAGACAAACTGTCTCTCTCGCTCTCACGTAATCCCCATCTACTATCTCACTCTCATTTCAAATTCGTGAGACATTTTTTGGCAAAAATGAATTCCGCGAGGCATTTGAATGCGACTTTGATAATAATAGTCGTAAAACAAGGGCCTGTATACGAATTTTGAAAGTAGAAAGAGATAGGTACACATATTATGAGGGTCACGGAAGAGTGAGTGAGATAGTTTGGAATGCTACGCGAGTTTTGTCACAACCTTTTGCGACCGATGAGTGCTTTGTTGTGATTGTTGGTTAACCATTGAATTCGCACCAAAACCGTCTATAACGCAGCGCCGGGAATAAATGCAGCTGTTTCAGATAACTATTCCTACACGGCGGTACCGTTTTTGCATAGATCGCAAATTGAAGGCGCACGAGAATGACTTCTGACAACAATATTTTTCCTCCGTTTGATTCCATGTTAAAAAATCGATTTGATAGCATCAACAACGATCGATTGCTCTTTATAAACTCAAATGGAGAGAAAACAGTGTTGCCAGATTGCACGATCCGAGGCTCGATCTGCACTTTGTCTTAAAAAGCCTTCAGTTTTGATCGCATATATTTTCGAATCGAGCTAGGCTTTGAAATTTAAAAATGAAACTGATTTCTGATGAAAAACTTGCCGTACACACATCGATAATCATATTACTTTTGTTATTTACATCGTTATAAATCTATGGTCGAACATACGCATGCAATTCTAATGCAGAGCGTTTGCGGAACACTATATTTGGTTTTTATTTTTTCAGCCTAGCATAATTTTGCATGGAAATGACTACTTAAGTTCTTTTACAGCCAAAGATTGCAACAGACCTATTATTTTGATTTTTTATGCCAGCAGCATTGAGGTCAAAGGAATAACCGGTTGATTATTCAATCCCTCACAAAATATCATTTTAATATTTTTATTTGTTGCTTTGTTTATTTTACACTGTCTGAAAATATTCACGTCGTGTAATACAACAATTTATTTTGCGCATTTTAACTCATCGGCGGTTTTTCACTGTGCCTTTGGTTGCTTTCCTCGAAAGAGCGGCGCATGGTTGCTAGACTATGCACCAAAGAATAAAATGTCATTGATTTTAATAGCCCCTGTCTCAGGTAGGTACAAGCAGAGCCATAAGTCCTGCGTCGACGATTCGACGCAACCCGCACTACACGTAAAATAAACGCTCTCTTATCCTTCTTTTCTTTTGTTCTCTCAAGTCGACCGAGCCAGATTCGGGCTACGTGTAGTGCGGGTTGCGACGAATCATCGACGCAGGTCTAATGTACCTGCTTGTACAAAGTGGTGCAAAGGGGTTTGCTGGGGCCAGGTGGGCAGAAGTAGTTTAATTGCCCCCCCCCCCTTAGTTTGGCACATTCCGAATTTTTGGCTCACACAGAAAATTCAAAAAACAAAACAAAAACAAACAAATAAGTTAAATTATTTAATATGTATAGGTTAAAAAAGTATGTAATATCAAAAAAGAATGTGAAAAAAAATGTGTTTTTCTTCCGCAACATTTGCCTCACTTTGAGTGTAAAAGGACTTTGGGGGTCATCAAGGACCTCGAAGGTCTTTCGGCAATGAGAGTGAGATACCAGTACTAGGACCTTCAAAAGAAAGTTCCCTGGTCAAAATGTTTACTCTTTTAAATCCCGCCAGCCTTTAAAGAATTTTGTGGCTTTTGAGTGTTTAACCCCTTATGGACCAAGCCCGAGTATACTCGTTTTTCGCCTCTTCCTTGTTTCACATTGTTTGTTAGTGTTCATTCCGGATAAACACAGTTATCGATGAATACAATTAAAAGATAAGATTTCATCGGGCGCCTTCAATTCGTCGTATAGGCAATTCCTACTCCCCTGAGTACAAATAGTTAACCACCTTCCCTATAAAAACGGAAGAGTGGCGTTCTTATGAACTAATCTGCGGCTGTAGAGGGTTAAAGACTAATCAGAATGCTTCTATCAGAGTACGTCATGAACGATCGAATATTTTATTGAAGAAACAACGGGGAAATTTAAAAATAAAAATTTCGACCCGGGTTTACTTTCTTTTGAAAGTCATAGTACATACGGGGGTTGCGTGAGAGAGATAGTTTGGAACGCTCATATAGTATCACCAAAAGACGTCATATTACTAAAATCGTCTATTGGGGCGATTAAAGACAATTTCACTGCAAAATCTGACAACCCCGAGTAAAAAAGAGTCTATGGCACGCGATTGATACATAATACACAAGTCGAATGCTGGGTAAGCAGGGCCAAAGAAAAGCTGCAAACGGTAGGGCGGGAGAGAGAGCGCGAATGAGGAAGGGAGGAAGGTGGAGGCCCGAGAGTGACGACGTTTATGATAAACTATCATTTCGAGTTTAAATTGAATAGGTGCTCTTGGCGGAAACTAAAGTTCGTTTTGAATTATTCAAATCCTGTCGAGCGGGGGGGGGGGGAGAGGAGGAGGAGGAGGAGGAGGAGGCGATTTTCATGGACGGGCGTTAAAGTCGGGGCATTTTAAGTGCGACATAGCTGGAAACACGCGCGGGCACGCGAGGCGAGGATGATTGTCATCGCACACCGCTTAACGCTTAGCGCGCTCGCTTCACATCCTCGTTATACCCTGCGCGTCGAGTCACGGCCTGCGTTTCGGCCAAGCCGCGCCGCGCCGCACTCCGCGGTGAAGTGCGAGCGAAAAACGAAAAATATTCGAAGGAAATTGATTTTTGTGCTGATTTTCGCTCGCTTTTCATTCTACCGGTTTCCATGATACTCCGCGTAAACGTACCTATAGAGCGAGCACAAGTGAGCGCGAACGAAGTGTAAAGGGGGGGGGGAGGGGGGAGGGGTTGTTGTACGGTGCGGAGTGGGCAGAAACTCATAGAGAGGAGCGCATCGCTTTTGCCGCGCCTCTCCGTGTCACGCCGCGTCGGAACAGAGCTTGCACATTTAATTTCCGGCCAAACTCATTACATCTCTTTTTTGCCGGGACCTTTCCGCGAGCTTTTCCCTCCCCCGCTATCCGCTATCCCCTCTCTTTCCCCTTCACATACACACACACGCACCCACTGAGTCTGTTTAACGGGGTTTTCTGCTGATCTCCAAACACCGGGGAATCCTCTTTCGGGAATCGGGTTTCGGTCCCGGTCGCTATCACAACTCTTTCAAGAAAAGCACTTGCTGCGTTAAAGAGTTCGCCTCTCCGCATAATAGTTGCCAGGTGTCTGGTCTGGTCGCTGGGGAAGTTTTTCTAATGGCTCAGCTCATGAGCTGATGGATACAGGGAATTGTGTTTCTCTCTCTCCTCCCATTTGAAAACGTGCGTTAGAAAAGGACAGAAAAGGGGGCCAAAGTCACGCGATGCCCCCCCTGCTATCCTTTTCTAACACATAAGTTCAAATGGAGGGAGAGAGAGAAAGATATTCCCTGTATCCGCCCATGGGCTCAACTCCAGATGCGGCTCCTTATAATTGGCAAAAATGTTATATTCTTCCTCTAATTGAATCTATGTCCGTCACTCGATTGCGTTGGTGAAGCAGCGCTTGCTGCTTCACTATCGAATCGATTATTTTACTTGGAATTAAATGAAAGGAAAAGGTTGATGCCAAATTTCACGAGACGCCTCTGCTTGACTCTTCGTTTGATACTCTTGATAGCTCTCGAGAAGTTTATGAGAAAAATGCCGCGAAACGCTCGAGTAGTGACTCGGTAACTGCACTGCTGATTTAACTGCTGAAAATGCTGATTCAACATTTAAAATGTTAAAAAAGTGTCCCACGTGTTCTAAATACCTACTAATTTTACATTATGAACACGCTGATTCAACATTTAAAATTACTCCTTTAACTACGTCCATGGTCCAGTCAGCATTTTCATACTGTAAAATCAGCATTAAGAACAGGTTGGAAACTTTTTTAACACTTTAAATATTAAATCAGAAATTATTTTTCAGAGTGCGCTAAAATAATAAAAGAATGCTTCTGAGATTGTAACTTCAAATTGCCTTTAATTTATGCTACCATAGGGTTTCGAGATAGTCCAATTTTTTCGGTCCCGCAATTGAAAAAGGTAAAATGTTATTGACCTTTCACGAATTGTATCCATTTAAATATATTTTGCACCAAAGAGCTTTTGAAATGAAAAAAAAAAAAAAAAAAAAAAAAAAAAAAAAAAAAACGTCCTAAAGAGGGGATGGGTCCTAAGAATAAATAGAATATGACTACTTTTTGTCCAAAATATAATTTTCATCCAATCGCTTGATCGAAATTATCAATTTTTCGACAATTTTGCGGGATGAATAAAAGAAGAATGTCAGGCAGTGGCGGCGCGTGACTTTCGAACCTGGGGGTGCAAATGCTGATGCACGATTGGGGAGTCCGCGGAGAATCCAATCAGCAGTGGGCTGGGGGGGGGGGGGGTCCTCCCACGGATAAGTTTAGATAGAAAATCGGCTCTCTGAGACACACTTTAACGATGATCTACATTGCAAAGTAATCAATGTGTCTTCCTAAAAAATAAATAAATAAAATAAAAAAAAAAATAAATAAAAAAATAAAAAACGAAAGCGCCACAAGGAGTATTTCAGAAAACTGAAATCGCTAGGAAAAAATAATTTTGATAAGCATCTCGTTGTTAGTAGGGGGTGTACATGGATCAGCAACTGATAAAATGAAATGGTGAAAATGATGGTGTAATTACTGACGCCGAACTGAAGAGGCAGCGGGGAAACAAAAGAAAGTGTGAAGAGAAGCCTATATGAGCCGCGAGCGCGTAAGTCCGCTCACCGCTGCGCTGCGCTGGCGCTGTCAACAGCAAGCCGTCCGTCTCGCTGGTTCGTTAGAGGTCGGAAACAATCGGGATTTCTCGGGGACCGATCGCAAATCTTTTCGTTTGCGATCGCCACGGCTATTCGGCCATAACCCGTCTCCTACCCGCTCACCCCCCTCCTCACCCCTCGCCCTAATCTGGCGGTGCAAAGGAAGATTTGCACCTCAGAGACGGTGGCGGTCTCGTGGAGCTAAAAGGAACTAGATTTTGATGCGCGGCGGCATGGCAGACGGACGCACAGTGTTCGGAGCGACCCGGATCTCTGGCAGAAACCTCAAATTTGAAATCGGCTCTGAAGTTGGTTTAAAGGCCTTACCTACCTTCTAAAGGGTATAGAACATGCATGTTAGCCATATTTGATGAATTTGGAAGCCCCATACTTGCCCCCACAGACATGTGAAAGTACCGGTTTTGACGCGAATTTTGAGTCAACTTGGGTGGGTTTACACATAATTGTAAAAAAAAACAATACTCTTTTACTCACATTCCAATTTAGACCTCTGTACATCAATTAGGACATATGAACTTACTTTTAAGCCGTTTAAACACTTATTTCATGTTTATTATGAGGGGGGGCTGGACCCCTCAAAAATCGACTTTTCATCTGCATTTGTGCCCTTTTTGGAGGACGTTTAAAAAAATGCCCGGGATTGCCCGGCAAATCTAAGGCAAAGAACATTCAGAAAAACATTTTTTCTGAACGATCCAGCAATAATATCCTGCCCCAACTTGCCCCCCTTTCGTATTTTTGTGTTTAAAAGTGCCTCTGTGGCTTGTGTGGGACTTAGTCATTTTCACGATCGTGAGATGAGCCATGTTCGCGTGTCAATATCTTTTTTTCCCAGCATTACCTCGGGAAAATATGGTTAGGAAAGTTCAAAAAAACATTTTTTCTGAACGATCCAGCAATAATATCCTGCCCCAACTTGCCCCCCTTTCGTATTTTTGTGTTTAAAAGTGCCTCTGTGGCTTGTGTGGGACTTAGTCATTTTCACGATCGTGAGATGAGCCATGTTCGCGTGTCAATATCTTTTTTTCCCAGCATTGCCTCGGGAAAATATGGTTAGGAAAGTTCAAAAAAACATTTTTTCTGAACGATCCAGCAATAATATCCTGCCCCAACTTGCCCCCCTTTCGTATTTTTGTGTTTAAAAGTGCCTCTGTGGCTTGTGTGGGACTTAGTCATTTTCACGATCGTGAGATGAGCCATGTTCGCGTGTCAATATCTTTTTTTCCCAGCATTGCCTCGGGGAAATATGGTTAGGAAAGTTCAAAAAAACATTTTTTCTGAACGATCCAGCAATAATATCTTGCCCCAACTTGCCCCCCTTTCGTATTTTTGTGTTTAAAAGTGCCTCTGTGGCTTGTGTGGGACTTAGTCATTTTCACGATCGTGAGATGAGCCATGTTCGCGTGTCAATATCTTTTTTCCCAGCATTGCCTCGGGAAAATATGGTTAGGAAAGTTCAAAAAAACATTTTTTCTGAACGATCCAGCAATAATATCCTGCCCCAACTTGCCCCCCTTTCGTATTTTTGTGTTTAAAAGTGCCTCTGTGGCTTGTGTGGGACTTAGTCATTTTCTCGAAAAAAAAAAATAAAAAAATAATAATTGACATCTAAAGTTAAATCTGATATAAAAAATGAAATCTACGACCTAAAAAACCCCCTAGTACCAAGTTTCAATGAAATGCGAGCATGCTAGAGGTTTCCGCCAAAGATCCGGGTCGCTCCGAACACTGTGGGACGGACTGATTTTCTATCCCTCACATCGCTACCCGCAAGAAATGGTTATTTACTATTTATTTGTATTTATTTGATCAAGTCATTGCTTCTTCTGCTTTCTCCGTGGGGGTGCAATGCACCTCTGCACCCCCAGTACGAGCCGCCACTGATGTCAGGGGAAAAGTGGAGGGGGGACTTTTTGCGATTTTGGACAATCCTTATTTATAAATAATCGTTGACATGCGTTTTGGATACTTCGACTTAAGCACTATACCTACATGCGTGGAGAAAAACAATCGGACGACTGGACGGGAACAAATATTTTTCATAATAATAGCTGGAGATTAGAATAAATTGCTTTCATAGTATAAATACCTACTCGTAACGCAAACTGGAAACATAGTTTATAGCAATGTGAAAGAAACCTGGAAATTCGGAACGTACGTTTTGCAAGAAAAATCGTTTGTCCAAAATTTTCGAAAAATTTAAAATCATTGTGGGTCCTAAAAATTAGATTTTGGTTCATTTCAATTGACGGGTGCATGCATGGCTCCACAAGGCGGGGGGGAGGGGGGTTGTTGGCCGTTTGGGACACCAGTTAGGAGCGCGAGGAGTTATTAAATAACTCCTCTTGAATAATTTTGTTTTATATTAGTATTTTTTAACTTTTTACTTTGAACTTTTAAAAAGTGTCTCACCACGTGTCAGGACTCGCGCGAAAAGTAAAAAGAAAAAGAAAAAAATAGAAAAAGCTGCATTTGCGTATTCGATACCTATTCAAGTAAGAAATTCTGGATATGCCAATCAGGTATTTGATAAACCGAATAAATTCGGATAATAAGGAAGCGTTGAAAAGCTATCTATTGAACGTTTTGTAATTTCTCCGTCGCGAGTCTATAGGTGTATCAAGCGTTTTCTTCGGGAATAGCGTGCTTGAAGCGCCTTCAAATTGGTGCGATGCAATTTCATAAACTCGACGCAGAAAAATAATACTAGAGCTCTGAGCTCGTTTCAGAAGTGTAGGCGCAGGCGCATAGACCACGCAGTCTTTGGCCTTTGGCGACTTTCCACTTTTCATATCTTCAAAACTAAACAAAACTTGTCTCCGACTATGAACTTTTAATTTTAACGTGTTCCTCAATGAAAATAGCCAACGCTCAAATTCATTTTCATTTTGAAACACGAGAGAAATAATGTTGAAAAATTCCAAAGATTATCGGTCTGGGTGCGGCTCTGAAACCACCTCTAGGCCAATATGTTATCAATCAGTCGGACAACGAGCATAATTGTGACGGCCATTCGCTTAGTTTATTTTTAGCTTCTAAAGAAGGTTGAAATTCATGATCTGTCCCTCGGTCTTTAGGGGATTTTATAATAACGAGCGTGTCGTAATCGTATCGAGTAGTTACTGAGTGCGTGTTATTCTTATTGGTGGTGTTAATAATTTGAAAGAGCTTTCCGGTAGAACCCTTTTAATCTCTTACTAGGTACGATGCGCGCTTGATAGCTGAAGAGTGAGCGGTATATTTCCATAGAGATGTAAAATGTGTAAGATTTTCCATCGGAATGACAACTAGAAAGATAAACCATCATCCATAAGAATAAAACACGATGCATAGCGCTGGCGACTCGATGCGATATCACGATACGATCTTTCAAAATAATCACCCCCTCCCCCTCAATATTTTGGATTAAGCTTGATACTTTTTGAAATAATGATTTGGAAGATCCCATAGAATTCATCCAGCGGTTTTATTTAAAAAAAAAAAAAAAAAAAAAAAAAAAAAAATCTGAGCGAAAAATAGTTGGAAAAACGGTTTCATCAATAATAATTTAATTTGATCGCGTTTTGCTGCTCTTTGTTGATAATGTATGGGGATGAGTATGGAAAAAGCAAACTTAATGGTGCAGTCAGAGGCGGTCTGTGGGTCAAAGAGTGAGGGAGGGGGTTGGAAAGTCGAAAATTGATTTTTTCCTTGTTTTTTTCTATTTTTTCTTTTTCTTCGGGAAACTGTAGGAGGAGGGAACTTATGCGGTTTCTTTTTGGTAGTTTTGTCTTTTTTCCTTCAGTTCCTTTTCTATCTTTGACCCTATTTTCTCTTTTCCGTTCTTTTATCTGACTTTTTTAGCTGAGGGCTGAGGGGGCTTCCGCACCCAAAGCCCCCCTCCACGGACCACCACTATGGGCGTGGTTGAGAAACTTTCCTTGAGATTTCCTTGGCTTCGCTTCGACTTGAACCTTACTGCGTCATCAATTTTTTTATTAATTTTGATACACACCTTGAGCCAAAACGCCTTGCAATTTTTCAAGAAATTTTCAAGGAATTTTCAGTGGAGCTCCAAAAACACACAGTACGTATAGTACCTACTGAAGGCAAATTTTGATGAGATAGTTCCAAAGTAGCTTGTTGGCTACCTTGAAATGAAATCAAGGTTTCTCAAGAATTGCTGGTTTGCATGGAGTAGGTATCTCTGGATTGCAACTGTTTTCACTCGACTCAACTCAAAGCCAAGCCCAAGTCAAAGAGATCTCTGTGCTACTAAAATTAATCAGGACTCTACTCCAAGGTCAAAGAAATCAAAACATAGTTCATTCATTACTTTTTTCAATTCAGAAGCGGATTAAGAAAGTCGAAGCATTAGAGATTTTTAGGGTTTGAAATCCAGGTTCTCTGATCGTTAAGTGAATCATTCATTTGATGGGAGACTTACATAAATTTGAACATAATTGGACAAAATAAAGGTTTAATCATTTCTCATTGAAAAATTAACATTTATTATAAGTAATATTTTTTGTATTTTGTATTTTTTTTTCTTTTTTAACAAAATTATAAAGCATCACAGTCTAGGAAAAAAAAGATAATTTCCATCAAAAGTAAAAAAGTTAAAAACAAATAAATATCTACTGAAAATTTCAAGTTCCAGTTTTCAATTTTCAACTTGATTTTTGTCAATTCATCAACAAGGATTTATAAACATAAATCATCTATGTCCACAAATTTCTGTACCAACACAAAAACGATAATTGATACATTCTTTTACATGATTGGTTCCTTTATAATATTCTAGTTGATACTGTTTGAGCTGTTCTGTCTAAATAATTCGATTCTGCAAAATATAAATTAATAATTTCTACATTTTAGTCACATCGGACCTTAAATGCGGAGTTTGTTTCTGTTGGACTGAGTCTCACACAAATAATTGTTCTTTTCTGTTTCCATTAATGGTCATGAATCCTATAAAGAAACAGCTACTTTTTAAGGACTCTAAGATTCATAAATTCAAAATCATTTCCTATTTTCTTTCAGTTCTTTCAATAAATATTTGATGAGGGTCATTCTGTGGTAACAGGACTTTTTACTAACCATTCAACACATCATTTTATTCAGAAAATTCTGCTAAATTTACAACTAAGCACATTTTTACACAGGCTTTCAATGAAAACAGCCCAGAACGAAAACTCTATATTCATTTTCATAAGGCCGAAAAAGTTTACCACAGGCTCATTAGCCGATGAGAGGCCAACTTTCATTTCCGCTCTGGTCAGAATTAACCACACAGGCTGCCCATGCATTTGCAACTCTTGTCTAATCTTTGTTGACAATACACAATGCAACCGTACAGACCCAAAGAGGCAAAATGCGGTACTGATCATAAAAGGTTCTCAAATGCAGTGAGTCAACCGCAAAAAAAATTTGAGACCAGACTATGTCTTAATTAAACAAAGCTGTGTATGAAACATCAACTATTGTTAATGAGTAAAAGCACCCATCCTCCTTGCTCAAGTAAATTGAACTCATTTATACTAAAGGGATCTACTCGACTTTAGACGTTGACATTTTCAATTGCCTATAATGTTATTAAAAAATTAGACCCAGAGCAAAGAATTTCTTGAAAATTTCAGGGACTTTCCTCCTTTATGTTAAGTCTTGTTCCTGAAAATGTATAGCAATTTTATTAATCAGATTATTTTTAAGGGTAAAAAATAGTTAAGATTAAATGGCAACGTCGGAATACTAATAGGAGTAATAGGTCCAGTGACGTAGCCAGGAATTTTTCGGGGGGGGGGGGGGGGGGTGTCCGAGGTCTGAAAATTGTCAAGGGGCCCAAAGATACTAATTTGGTCAAATTTGTCTGAAATAGCAAAAAATTACCTTTTTTTAGGTCATATTTTGGTGTCAAGGGGGGGGGGGGGGGGGGGGGTCCAGACCCCTGGACCCCCCCCCCTTGGCTCCGCCACTGAATAGGTCTGTTTAGTATAAATCTGTCCAATTCTCCTTACATTTCTGAAAAAAAAACGGATAGGTGCAAGCCTTCAGTTTAAAAGGTATTCCGTTTGTGTTCCAGTTGCTATTACTTTCCCAGTAACTTTCTCGGTGATTTTAACTTCTAAAAACGCTAGAGACTTTCCAGCTTTGAGTGTGTCTGTAGATATAACAATTGTATCACCTAGTTTCGCGGGATTCATGTATCTGAAAAAGAGAGAAAACGATGGGTTAAAAAATAGTTCATTACACAGATTAAAAGTGTTGTACTTCGGAGCGAACAATTGAGCTGCAGAGGAGG
This sequence comes from Trialeurodes vaporariorum, assembly GCA_011764245.1. Classification (NCBI taxonomy): domain Eukaryota; kingdom Metazoa; phylum Arthropoda; class Insecta; order Hemiptera; family Aleyrodidae; genus Trialeurodes; species Trialeurodes vaporariorum. The sequence continues at coordinate 71,983,379 of VMOF01000111.1, forward strand.
AAGAGCAACTTATTTTCTCGAACCATTCCCTCCCGCATGTCTTGAAAATTGGTGTCCGCATTGGTAGGTGTGCATATAAAATTTAGGTATGGGTTTGAAAGAATCAGCAATTGTGCCTGATAGAGCTGCTCAAGAGGTCTCAAACTAATGATTGAAGAAGCACCGGATTTTTTGAAAGGTATACCATAAGTTTGACAAAAAATTTTTTGAATAAATTCAATATTTCTGGTAACCCTTTTTTCAGTCAAACAACTTCTTTTTCCTCTTTTGAGAGAACTTTGGTTTTTTCTCCTTCTTGTTGCCGTTACGTGAAATCAGGAAAATATCTTAAGTTGCAAGATAGCTGGAGGATTTAAAAGAAAGAAGAGCGCAGCACACACTTTAGTATAAATAATAAGGTACCTAAAACAAACTCACAATGCACTGAATATACTGATACGTTTCAGGAGACTCTTTCTCCCATCTGCAGGGATTTGCAACTCACACGCAAAAGTGATTCGCAAATCACTGAGGATCAGAGAAGGTATCTCATGAAACGCGTCTGAAGTTCATATCATTATTGCACTGTGAGTTTACTTTACCTTATTAATAAGATAGCTGGAGGCCTGCGGTTGTTTTTTTAATTTACTCCAAAAATTTCCCAACTACTTTTTTGAAATGTTAAATTTTGTAATACCCACTTTCTTTCAAAACTCACAAATGGCTGAAATAAACTTTTCCAAAAGAAATTGAACAAAAATACTCCCACTCAAAAATTCCAAAGAGCGGTAGGACAATTTAAAGAGCTTAATAATCTTAGCTTTAATTTAGCCAAAGAAAAACCCATTTGGACCATCTGAACCTGAGATATTTTCACATGAACAGGACATGTTTTTTCAAAGTAAAACCAGTATTTAAGGGGCTGCAAAGCAACCTGTGCAACAAAAATTTGGAGATCTCAATTTTTAATGCATAAATACTTCAAAAAAATATTTCAGCATAAAATCTGCGAGAGTAAAAATTTCAGACCCTGGTTGAGATCGTTTTACGAGAGTTGGTAGTTTACTCTCTTACCTATTCATTTTACAAAAATGAATTCTTGAAGCACAAGGAGTTGTAACAGCACTTGAAGCATTGAAAAGAATGAATTTAGACCAAGTCCAGAAAAAGAACCAATGAAAAAACGAGTATGCTCTTTCTGAAAAATCACCATTGTTATTGAATAGAGACTTCTGTTTAAAGAGTGCACCTCTTGTTTCATGGGCCCTTCTTCTACAAACGGCCTCAATTGATTGTTTCTCTCTTCTGACAAAATTTCCCTAAATGCAACGTCTCAAAGAGTCAAGCGCAAAGACAGAGAGCACTTACGAGAGATTTATATTGACTGATACACTATCCGCTGTTCCCCTCGTAGGATGAGAAATACGTCCAAATGATGACATTATGTCAACTATTGTAGCAGTCATACCACCATGCAGGGTTTGATTGTAATTAGTGTGTTCCTCTTCGACTTTCATTTCAGCAATGAGTTTACCATTGCTTACAGACAAAATATTGACCTGGGAGGGAAAAAAATCAAAATAATCAAATTCAAATTATACTAGAGTACCTGGATAAAAAACAAAATAAAAAAAATCAGGCTTGATGTAGTGCCATTTACAGAGACGGGCCCATAAATCAATATTGAAAATCACTTGCAGCAACCCCTGAATTTAGTTGGAATTTTCAACCCTGGGGGCTGATTCGGCTCTTTCGGACGAGACGAGACGAGATAGCAGGAATCAACCAACCCCATTGGTTTAAACAGCGTCACGTGAAACTTTTGAAGTCGTTCATTTCAAACCGAACGACTCCCCATCCCTTGAATGACTTGAAATCTGTCACATGATGCCGTTTAGACAGAGTGGATTGGTCGATTCCCCTCATCTCATCTCATCTCGTCTCGTCCAAAAGAGCAGAATCAACACCTTGGTAGTGGAATATCAGCAAAAGTAGCTATGTCCTACTTAGGTTCAAATGGTTTTTAGCATTGAACAAAAATTCCAGTACTTCCCAGCTGTTTGGCATAAGAGCCCTTCATTTAGAGATAGGTACCCTCAAGCTGTCATTACTTTAATTTTCAACACTCATTTCTGACACTATGTACCAATACAGCAAGCAAAAAGACAGCGGGGTCTGACATTATGCGGTTACAGAAAAGGTCTCATAATGGGTCTGTTGCACACTTTTGCTACAGCGATATGGAGGGTTGTTTCTTGAGTAAAATCGCGTAAAAATCACATTGGAAGCATCAAACAGTCATAAAATCCACTCGTAAACCCGCAAAAGGCGTTTTTAGAAATTCCAAGATGGCGGGCGAAGTGGCGAGCCAGCCTGCATGCATCCACCACGAGTAGCGGTGGACCGCGCGGCACATTCAAATAATAATGGCCGCCTGTCATCACAGCTGGCTTCATAAACAACGAAAATGTAAACACTGAAGACGTCTGCTTGGATTTCAACGTACATTACCTTATTTTTCGTGTTTTTTTGTTAATCTTTCTCAAATTCAATTAGATTAAAACTGTGTTTTTATTTCTTTACCTCACTGATTAATTTGTTTGCCGTCCACCGGCTCCAAGTATGATTCCAACTTCAATCATCATCCTTGGAAGTTCTGTGTGTTTTTGTCTCGTTTTGATAATTTTTCGACACAAATATCGGCTCCTTTACCTTTCAAAACCTACTGTGAGGAGTGTAAACTCTTTTACAAGCTCTCAGCGAAATTTCTGCGGTTCAAAAGTGCCTATGATTCTTAACTGGTTGGAGACCAAAATGTTGTTCTGTGGTCATTGCTCAGTGAAGTTCAGATTAAATCATAATCATACCATTCATTCAGTCTCCTCTCCTTTCAAGTTTTTGATTGCAATCTGTGTCTGTATTAGTGTGCCTGCACCTTTTGTTAAACCTCAGGTGTGTGGATTTGTTCCCATTTCTATGCGTTAGCCCCTGATTTGAACGTTTGGAGAGAAATTTTGTGCAGTTAGTCTGTAAATTTGAGATTGACTAAAACAGTTTCCTCTTTCTCTGATTGTTTGTTTGAAATCCGTGGCTAGTCATGAATCTTTTCTCTCGCCTCAAGTGTGTTGAGTTGTTTAACTCTCACCAGTAGCTTGTGTCAGAGAAAAGTTTTATTAGCAGTTGCGGAAATCGTCAGAGCTCTGCTGTTTAGACTAGCAGAATGTTTGTAACCGCGGAGGCAAGGTAAGTAGGAGCTAGGTAAGCACCTTTTCTGCACTATTTTCACAATTTGTAAGCCCAATTTAAATGTAAAGTGTGTCTCGAAGCTCTTCAAATTAGCAGTCAATTTTCAAAGCATTGATACGTAAGTACGAATAGTAGAAGTTTGTCAGAGCATCACTCGCGCTTAAGGTCTTTTCAAGTTGCTGGAGTGAGCAATTTTGATTTTATGAGCTGGGTTACATTGAAAGTGTCACTGATTGAATTTACTAAGGGTGCGATTCAGAGGCTTCACGGATATCACGTTGACTTGGCTTGGATTTGAACAACTATCCTTCACATTCAATAAGCAATTCAGAACAATGCCTTGAACCGAAATGCCTTGAGATTTCTTAAGGAAGTTTCGAAGGATTTTCAAGCAAGAACTGACTCAAATTGGCAATTCAGATATGCTTTAAAATCACACAGTTTGCCATTCATAAAGAGTGTCAAGGAGATAATTTCCAGTTAACATGTCAGCTACTCTGAGCTAAACTTGAGATTGCTCAAGAATTGCTGATTGACGTTGAGTGTCTTTGAGTTGTAACTTTTCTCACAGGGCTGGACTCCCAACCAAGTCAGTGAGATTTCGAATGAAGTCTCTGAATTGAATCCTTAGAGTATCAGCGGTCCTCCGCAGCGTAGTAAGTAGTTGATTCCATTCAATTTTTCTGGCTCTTTACATCAGCCTGGAAAAATTGCTATCATTAGGTACCTATAATATACCCAATTTTGACCGAGTCTGGGCTCTTGAAGGGCATCAATTGTCTCTTAACCGGTGCTGTCTGACCCACAAATTATTAAATAGTCGCCTCGATGGCTGTTCCCATTCCTTCCAAAACTTTCTGGTGAAATTTCATTAAGCGTGAGACGCACTTCGTTAGGAACTACCAAAATGTGACACGGGCCCACAGTTTTTGGGGCCTGAAAGGAAATTATTTTGCGTTACTCAAACCTTTGAGAAAAGTCAAGGAGCCGCACAGACCTGCATCTGAAAAACTGGAGGCTGTCATTTGGTTCGGAGACCCTCAAAAGCATTAAGCTAATCATAAAGTGATAAATAGGTGAGCACATTTAAATGATCTATTTTTGAACTGATAAAGGTACGATGGTGATCAGGTTTTGTGAGGCCGAGTGACACTTGATTTAGAAAAAAGGTAGACGCGCCGAGCAAATTCTGACACTGTGCCCCTCAATTTCCTGCATTTCTCCTCCTGATCGATTGATAGTTCATTATTTCTGGCCCCTTTGTGCGCTTACCTCTTTCGGAGGTCTTTTGTGACACGTAATTCAGGAAAAAGGTTTTTTTTTATGATTAATTTTTACTCAAGCTTTTTAATCTTACAAGCTCACCTTTTTATCACTCAATGATTAGATCAATGCCTTTTAAACTCTCCGTACAAAAATAATTGTACAAACTGTCACTGTACAAAAATGTTCTGTACAGTGTACATAGAGCTTTGTTTTAAAAGATCACTACCAGTTGTCCAGTATTCCCATGAACTGCCGGCTTGTGGAACACTTTCGGAAAGAGTTGTCGCTTAGGTAGAGCCATGAACTGAGAGGCTCAGTGTTTCAAGCATCTTTTTATATTCTTAGGTGTGCTGACTGCTAAAGGTAATTTTAGAATGTAGCTTGAGCAAAAATGAATCATCAGAAAAGAAAACCTTTTTCCTGAATTATATGTCACAAAAGACCTCCGAAAGAGTTAAGCGCACAAAGGGGCCAGAAATAATGAACATTCAATCGATCAGGTGGAGAAATGTAGGAAATTGGGGGCACAGTGTCAGATTTTGTTCGGCGTGTCTACCTTTTTTCTAAATTAAGTGTCACTAATTTTTGCTCAAGCTACATTCTAAAATCACCTTTAGCAGTCAGCACACCTAAGAATATAAAAAGATGCTTAAAGCACTGAGCCTCTCAGTTCATGGCTCTACCTACACGACAACTCTTTCCGAAAGTGTTCCACACGCCGACGGTTCATGGGAATACTGGATACCTGGTAGTGATCTTTTAAAACAAAGCTCTATGTACACTGTACAGAACATTTTTGTACAGTGACAGTTTGTACAATTATTTTTGTACGGAGAGTTTAAAAGGCATTGATCTAATCATTGAGTGATAAAAAGGTGAGCTTGTAAGATTAAAAGCTTGAGTAAAAATTAATCATAAAAAAAAACCTTTTTCCTGAATTACGTGTCACAAAAGACCTCCGAAAGAGGTAAGCGCACAAAGGGGCCAGAAATAATGAACTATCAATCGATCAGGAGGAGAAATGCAGGAAATTGAGGGGCACAGTGTCAGATTTTGCTCGGCGCGTCTACCTTTTTCTAAATTAAGTGTCACTCGGCCTCACAAAACCTGATCACCATCGTACCTTTATCAGTTCAAAAATAGATCATTTAAATGTGCTCACCTATTTATCACTTTATGATTAGCTTAATGCTTTTGAGGGTCTCCGAACCAAATGACAGCCTCCAGTTTTCAGATGCAGGTCTGTGCGGCTCCTTGACTTTTCTCAAAGGTTTGAGTAACGCAAAATAATTTCCTTTCAGGCCCCAAAAACTGTGGGCCCGTGTCACATTTTGGTAGTTCCTAACGAAGTGCGTCTCACGCTTAATGAAATTTCACCAGAAAGTTTTGGAAGGAATGGGAACAGCCATCGAGGCGACTATTTAATAATTTGTGGGTCAGACAGCACCGGTTAAGAGACAATTGATGCCCTTCAAGAGCCCAGACTCCGTCAAAAATTGGGTATATTATAGGTACCTAATGATAGCAATTTTTCCAGGCTGATGTAAAGAGCCAGAAAAATTGAATGGAATCAACTACTTACTACGCTGCGGAGGACCGCTGATACTCTAAGGATTCAATTCAGAGACTTCATTCGAAATCTCACTGACTTGGTTGGGAGTCCAGCCCTGTGAGAAAAGTTACAACTCAAAGACACTCAACGTCAATCAGCAATTCTTGAGCAATCTCAAGTTTAGCTCAGAGTAGCTGACATGTTAACTGGAAATTATCTCCTTGACACTCTTTATGAATGGCAAACTGTGTGATTTTAAAGCATATCTGAATTGCCAATTTGAGTCAGTTCTTGCTTGAAAATCCTTCGAAACTTCCTTAAGAAATCTCAAGGCATTTCGGTTCAAGGCATTGTTCTGAATTGCTTATTGAATGTGAAGGATAGTTGTTCAAATCCAAGCCAAGTCAACGTGATATCCGTGAAGCCTCTGAATCGCACCCTTAGTAAATTCAATCAGTGACACTTTCAATGTAACCCAGCTCATAAAATCAAAATTGCTCACTCCAGCAACTTGAAAAGACCTTAAGCGCGAGTGATGCTCTGACAAACTTCTACTATTCGTACTTACGTATCAATGCTTTGAAAATTGACTGCTAATTTGAAGAGCTTCGAGACACACTTTACATTTAAATTGGGCTTACAAATTGTGAAAATAGTGCAGAAAAGGTGCTTACCTAGCTCCTACTTACCTTGCCTCCGCGGTTACAAACATTCTGCTAGTCTAAACAGCAGAGCTCTGACGATTTCCGCAACTGCTAATAAAACTTTTCTCTGACACAAGCTACTGGTGAGAGTTAAACAACTCAACACACTTGAGGCGAGAGAAAAGATTCATGACTAGCCACGGATTTCAAACAAACAATCAGAGAAAGAGGAAACTGTTTTAGTCAATCTCAAATTTACAGACTAACTGCACAAAATTTCTCTCCAAACGTTCAAATCAGGGGCTAACGCATAGAAATGGGAACAAATCCACACACCTGAGGTTTAACAAAAGGTGCAGGCACACTAATACAGACACAGATTGCAATCAAAAACTTGAAAGGAGAGGAGACTGAATGAATGGTATGATTATGATTTAATCTGAACTTCACTGAGCAATGACCACAGAACAACATTTTGGTCTCCAACCAGTTAAGAATCATAGGCACTTTTGAACCGCAGAAATTTCGCTGAGAGCTTGTAAAAGAGTTTACACTCCTCACAGTAGGTTTTGAAAGGTAAAGGAGCCGATATTTGTGTCGAAAAATTATCAAAACGAGACAAAAACACACAGAACTTCCAAGGATGATGATTGAAGTTGGAATCATACTTGGAGCCGGTGGACGGCAAACAAATTAATCAGTGAGGTAAAGAAATAAAAACACAGTTTTAATCTAATTGAATTTGAGAAAGATTAACAAAAAAACACGAAAAATAAGGTAATGTACGTTGAAATCCAAGCAGACGTCTTCAGTGTTTACATTTTCGTTGTTTATGAAGCCAGCTGTGATGACAGGCGGCCATTATTATTTGAATGTGCCGCGCGGTCCACCGCTACTCGTGGTGGATGCATGCAGGCTGGCTCGCCACTTCGCCCGCCATCTTGGAATTTCTAAAAACGCCTTTTGCGGGTTTACGAGTGGATTTTATGACTGTTTGATGCTTCCAATGTGATTTTTACGCGATTTTACACTAGACACCACCCTCCATATCTCTGTAGCAAAAGTGTGCAACAGACCCATTCCATCCTCATAGAATAGGAATACCTTGGTGTAGCTTCAAGAATTTACTAAGACAAGATGAAAAATACTCCAAATGAGTTTCTGAGGAACCTTACCTTGCTCAAAACTTGATCAAAACCTTTCCCATTTGTCCACTTCCTCAGCATTGATTGCGCTGTTTTCAGATACATTCTTAACAGAAAGAGAAACAAACTTGAAACATGAACAGGCCACCAACTTTAGTCGTTGCAAGAAAAGTTGAGCCCTGAGCCAGTGGTTGGTTTAAACCTTCAAATTGAGGACTGAAAACAATGTATTGAGTGCCAAGCTAGCGCTTGCAAATGTTGCAATGGTTTTCGCTGGTTGTCAGGACAGAATAGACTTTGAATTAAAAAGATCAAGCCGCTGCACTGTAAGTAACTTTGTGAAAATCAACCTGACTCTTTAGCAGGGCTCAACTTATATTACACCAACTAAACATGAGTATTTAATTACTGCTTGGTGGTAGGTAGGTACCTACTTACTTTCCCCGACAAAAATTATTGATTTGGAAGCAAGTAGCCGAAACCCTCAAGTAATTTTGGTAAATATTTTGTAGCACACATACACTGTCAGCACTGTCTTTTCACGAGAAGAATAACGTAAGTAACGAGGATCAAGTATGCCTTTGAAAGTGGATTATGATTGGGATAAATACACCGATGTGCAAGAACTGCAAGGTCATCAAGTAAGAAGTACTTACTGTGTACTGTACTGATAAAGTGATAACAGTCTCACAAAGAGTAAACAAGAGTCGCAATTGAATGGAAGGCCTGCGTGGTCAACGTAGATAAGGGATCCGAACGCGGGCTGGCCTGGGCTGGCCTCTGATTGGCTGCAACGGGTGGAGCAAAAATGACTCGGGGTATAGGGAAAATAACACGGGATTTTCGTTCCGGGCGTTTATCTCGAAACCTAAGCAAAATCGTATCTAAACAATTTATACGAGTCGATTCAGCAGATTTTTCCGAACAATTTGATAGGTCATAAGTGCCACTTTATTGCAAATTCGAAAAGACTGTTTCAGTTTAAAAGTACGCACAATAGTGTGATTACGTGCTTGGCGTGTGTTCGAGCAGTGTTTGAGTAACTCACTATTGTGCGTACTTTTAAACTGAAACAGTCTTTTCGAATTTGCAATAAAGTGGCACTTATGACCTATCAAATTGTTCGGAAAAATCTGCTGAATCGACTCGTATAAATTGTTTAGATACGATTTTGCTTAGGTTTCGAGATAAACGCCCCGGAACGAAAATCCCGTGTTATTTTCCCTATACCCCGAGTCATTTTTGCTCCACCCGTTGCAGCCAATCAGAGGCCAGCCCAGGCCAGCCCGCGTTCGGATCCCTTATCTACGTTGACCACGCAGGCCTTCCATTCAATTGCGACTCTTGTTTACTCTTTGCAGTCTCAGAATGTACACCATTGATAACCGGTTTGAGGTTAGGATTTCGTTTCCAGAGAGACAATCACACGTGTCAGCTAATTGGTGTCGGCGATAGTAGACCCTAGGCGATCAAGGTATATGGAAGAACAGGTATGGACAGGAGGCGGAGCCTATCTCAGTAGGTGACGGCTACGTCACAGATGTTCTAGACGGTCGCGATAGAATTCGCCAACCCCCATCTCTTGCTACTGCAGTAGGTGACGGCTACGTCATCGCTAAAGCAAGTGTGTCGTCATCATTTGGCGGGAAAACTCGAAAGCCCCTTAAACCCCGCCTCCTGTCCATACCTGTTCTTCCATATACCTTGCTAGGCGATAGTACCTTGAGGCTTGAATATGCAACCCGGGTGACACGCTGGCGCCACTCCATCGGGAATCACACTTTTGGTCGAATTTTAATGGGAAAATTACGATGCTATCAAAATCTAATGAAAACAAAAACAAAAAAGCTCTTTGAGGCATCCCTTTGTAACCACGTTGAAACACAGAGCCAGATTAACCCATTAATATTAAGTACCCAACCTAGCGCCCACCCTAGGCTAAATGTTTGCTATATTTTACTATAGCGCCCATGGATGGTTATTAGTGGGTTTAAGGGGGAGGGGGGGTTATAAGATGTGGTTTTTTTTATTTTTTGTTTTTTTTATTGCTTCACCACTATTTTTGAACCCTGCTTCCCCTATTTTATAGTGGGTTTCTTTTTGCCTCAATGAAAACAGACCCTCAAATTTTGGTGCCCCTAAAAATCTTGCACCCTGAGCAACAGCCTAGTCAGCCTAATGGTTAATTTAACCCTGATGACAACTGTGCCAATCAATCGAAATTTACTTAGGAATAAGAAAATGCGGGAAAATGACACTTTGAAAAAGAGAATAGCGAACAAAAAAAATTAACCCCTATAGAAATGGGTATCATTTAAAAGCTTGTGATGTGCAGATTGGGCACAAGATCTTGATTTTTTAAAAATTTCCCTTCTCATTTTTTGACAAGAACTTATTAAAGTTCACAAAAAACATCTGCGCGTCTAGGGTAGCTATAGTTTCCACAAATTCATTAATAAGCGACAGCGGAGGAGGATAAGAGGGGTTAGTTGCGCATACCCCAATGAAAAGAAAAATACTTTTTCCATCAAGCACTGAAAACAAGCAAAATTTTTTGAGAATTAGGGGTGAGCCCCCCTCCCCCGGGTTTTGCTTTGAGGTTTTCTCAGGAAATTTATTGCCAGCGACCATGAATGAGTGTTTTCCCACTAATCACTCTGAATTCAAAAAAATAATTTGTGTCCAATGGATCATCCATAATGTTCTGCTAAACAGCCACTTTTAGGAAAAAATATGATAGTTGCCGAAAATCAGTTGAAAGTTTATTCCTGGGCCCCTCAAAATTTTTTCAAAATCTTGAACATTTAAGAAGCATCGATTTTTCTGGGAAACAGTAACTCAACAAATAAACAAAATACTACCAACAAATAGACTAAAAACTGTCCTTTCAGTAACAACAGCAGGTATCTTCTAAGCCCTTAAAATCTTCAATGTTTACAAAGATGTTCAAAATATTTAAAAAAATTCAAACACCCAGAAATAAACTTTTGATACATTTTTGGAGACTATCGTATTTATACTTTTTTGCCCCCCCCCCCATAGGGGAATGAGGAGACAAAGTAGTGTACATGAAGAATTTTGAAGTTGGGGGCTCTCCCTTTCTCGGCCTTTTTCTTCCTCTACGGTGCTTCCTAAGTAGAACATTTTGGGTCCATAGTTTTTGAAGTTGGAGTAATTGATTTCAAAGATTATAGTTTGAATTATTACTATTGGAGCTATGAGTTGGGGCAACTCCCAAGAAAAGCTTCCTAAAAAGCTTCCATTGCAATTTAATTCAAACTGTAATCTTTGAAATCAATTTCTGACCCTGCACACTGAAAAAACGATATGGTCTTCGACACCGTAAACTACGGACTATACAGGTTTATTGAGGCACTCTAGTTGTGACACCCGTAATTTTTGGCGGAGCAACCTGTAGTTACGGACTCCATCACAGAAAGAAGCGGACTTCAAGACCAAGTGCCTCGGTAAACCTACATGGACCATAGTGTTTTTTCCATGCAAAAAGACCTGAGATCAGTTTTAGAACAATAAAATAATGTTCTTGAAGTATTTTTTATGATTTTCTTTGCAAGAGAGAAAAGTTGTGATGTTAATGGTGACTCCAGCTTTGGACCTATGCTCATCATTATTGCTTTAGCTGTCGTTCTTAATTTGTGAGCCGAATTCGTCTTCAGCAATGTTTTTCCAGCTGAGCATAAACGGAAACAGTTTAAAGAGTCCCACCCTTAACAAAGCTTACTGATGAATGAAAAGAGAAATGCTGAGATAAATAAATTAATAAAAGTACATTTCTTAAAAAAGTGAAACAAATAATCAAATAAAAATAATAACAAAGAGAGTAATAAGTTAAAAACAATTTACAAACAATAAAAAGGTATGTTGACCTTCCTATAAATCACACAAAAAAATAAATTCCTTAAAAGAAAACTATTATTCCTCCATCCAAAAAGCTTCCATGAAAGACAAAAAAGTAGATACATACTAGCCTCCTACTTGATTTGCAACAAGAGTCAAGAGGTATTAACAATATCGCAACATGAGAAAATGATTGACTAGACTAGATAGTACATACGACGCACAATTCTTGCTTCGGTAAAAATTAAAGGGCACTCCTCGTTATAAGTCCTTTCAAAAAATATTGGATTTAATGCTTAAAGTTCCACAACGTTCATGAAAAATTCAGCTTCATACTACCAAGAGGGAGCGCCAGTAGCGCACCGAGAGTTTTTTCATCTCTCTCTTTTCTCCATTAAGAAACGTATGTTAGACAAGGATGGACAAGGGGATAAAACCCCCTCCTTCTGTCCTTTTCCTACTCATACATTCAAATGGGAAATGAGAGAGATGGAAGATATCCTGGTTGCGCCAGTGGGGAGCGCCATTGATTAATACCAAAATAAAGCTAACTTTTCATAAAGATCATACAAATATCAAGTCCAGTTTTTTTTTAAACAACACACAATACATGATGACCTCTAATTTATTTCTACCTCATAGAAAAATTAAAATAAATAATTGAGATTAGAATCCAGGTGAGTAAAATTGAAAGTGGAACCATTGGTACCTGCTTTTTTGGATGCAAAGGTGGAAAGATCAGTGGTGCGTTTTATCATTCACCATAATCCACATCCACATTAAATGAGGAGCTGCACCAAAGCTGCTCATGATGTCATGATAGAGCCGGTGCATTGCACCATTATGAAAAATAAAAAACACTCCGGTGCTGCAGCGGACCGCAAATTTGCATTTTGTAAAGGATCGTATGCTCTTTTATGTTAAAAACTATCTTGATCAAAGAGCTGTCTCGATTAATTGATAGTACTGCTTTTTTGGTCTGCTTAACTTTTACAATGAATAGTACGCTGCAGGAGGAATTTACATCATCATTATGGTCTTTAGATGATTCCATTCAGGGTTGCTTTTTGGAGTAGTTTTCATGAAATTCCTCAATTCAATGGCAGATCCACAGGTGGCTAAAAACATGATCTAACTACACAGGTCAGTCAATGCGCACCAAAGACATTATATCAAATACACCGTGCACTCTGCATCTTCGCCGTTAGCACTTGGCGTGGCAAGTTTTTCGGAGCTCCATGATGGGCAGGCGGGGTGGAGACTCGCTGAGTTGCCCCACGGTAGCGAAACGTTTGCTGGGAATGAATGGGGGAATGCACTCCCGCGCTCGGTTTTTCCTAAATAACTAGTAGGTCCATTTTTCGGCAAAATGTGTAAGGAATAAAGTTGTAGAGCATAAAATTTACGATTGAATTGCATAATTTGTTACTCCCCAAAGGTTATTGCTAACCAAGAAAAATGCCTATCCGTCACAGATATTTCGTGTAGCGTACCGGCTGCGCATGCGCAATGTTGCCCGGCTGGGGCAACTCAAGTCAACTAAGGCAGTTCAGCGCCGCATCGCTTCACCACTCATCACATGCAAATAAACAAAAGTTGCCACCGCGCGCGAGAACTGTGCGCCGTCTACTTGATATAATGTCTTTGATGCGCACACCCTCCACTGGCTCTCCGTCTGCCTGGCACTATCACTGGGTAGAGTGAGGAAGGGGATGACGTATAGCTCGCGCAGCTGAAGCGCGGACGTTCAAATCTACATGCTTTCATACAGGAGAAGGACCTTTTTTCAAGTGCAAATTATGAACAGTTTAAGACAGTGAAACTTGGTTTATATTTATGATAGACCACAAGGAAAGTTTCAAGCTTTGAGAAAACCAGTCTGGTCACACTTCAATTTCTTATTTCTATATTTTCTGGCGGTTAGTAAAAATTCCTCTCATAAAGAAGGTGGGTTTGTACATAATATTCAATGTATTCTACCCAATTTTCTAAAATTGCCCGAAAATGGACAAAAAAAAATGCATACGATTGCATTGGTTTTCTCAAAGCTTGAAACCTTCCTCATCACTTCTTACTAATAAAAATTAAGTTTCACTGTCGTAAGTTGTATATAATTTGCACTTGAAAGGGTCTTTTCTCCAAAAGAAAGCATGTAGATTTTGAATGCCCGCTCTTCAGCTGCGCCAGCTATACGTCACGAGCGGAGGTTGCGCAGATTGCACCTATACTCATCCACCGGATTGACTGACCTGTTTAGTTAAATCATGGCTAAAAACATTCTAGATTAGAGTATTTTCATGCAAGTTAGTCATACTGCTTAATTGAATTGTTTAATCTTTTTGCCCAAGGTAGATTCACCAATGAATCTAGGAATTCCATGAAAATCACACAGAATGGAAACCCTGATTCCGTGAATTTAAAATACCCTCCTTTTTGGAAGCTCCAGCTCCAGTGCAATGGAGTAGAAGATTGGAGCAGCATCAAGTCTAACGCATGGCTACAAAAAATAAACAACACTCCGACGCAATACATCACAAATGCAAGCAAATATAAAAACAGGGCGGTGAATAAAGGTTAGTGAATAAAGAACACACTACAGACACTTTAATTTTTATAAAATATAGAAACATAGGGTATCTGGTACCTGTGCATGATGCAAGTTAATTCAACTAGCACTTGCGTAAGAACAAGTTTGAATGCACATTAGCAACTGAAAATATGCACCGGTGCAAAAACCTGGTATGTCCAGGAGGATGAACAACGTAAAAAACGAACACCAGCGAACGATGCCGTGATCAGGCACTCGGAATAATACATTGAAATACAACTCAACTTGCTAGTCTTATATTTCTTGGACCTGTGGAATCTTTCATATGGGTGAGAAGCCTTCCAAAATAATTTTTCTCAAATTAATTTTGCCACTGGCTGTTGGAAAGTTCCTTTAAGAGCACAGCAAAGCTTGTGGAGTTCTCTGATTCCAACTAACTATCCCAGAGAATCCCCAAAAATTATGTAAAACTAATTTTACAAGAGCCTTCCATAAAAACCCAAGAAGAAGGAGGTTTTTTTTTTTTTTTTTTTTTTTTTGGGGGCTTCGACCAGGGATAAAAAATCTGTTTGCACATACCTAAGGAATCGCGCTTAGGAGGATAGATGGGGATGACTTAAATGATCAGGGGCAGACTGGAATCAGAAAAGTTACCGGGAAAATTTTGGTGGGACCGGCCTTCAACTTATATTGCCGTTGGGGGTGTGGAGGAACACCCCCCACTGAAGGGAGGTTAGGGGGTTTCCCCCAATTTTTTTTTGACAATTTAGAGTCCTTAGGAAGCAATTTAAGGCCATTTCAATGTTAAAGCCAACAATTTTTTTGGTTGAATAATGCCTCTTTTTAGAGAAGTACTCTGTGGCCTGTGCCTAGTTGATCAGCGCAACTGACTGGTGAGTATAGACCACAGAGTAATTCTCGTTCACAAATTAACATTTTCAGCGCTTTTTTGAGAAAAATCAAACTTGCTTACTTTTATTCGGCCCTCGGGGTCAAGGCCGGGGCTATGGGCCGCGGCCCTGATGCCCCAAACACAGGGCCGTATAACAGGATACACTTATACTTAAATGCATTGAGGCCCTGGCCTATTTGGTTTTGACGCGGCCCAATTGTTGAGCAAAAACGGCCGTAACTTATTGAACTTTCCCAAAAAGCGCTGTAAATGTTAATTTGTGAATTAGAACTCTGTGCCCTCTGTGGCCTGCGCTCAGTTGATCAGAGCAACTGAGCCGTGAGTATAGACCACATAGTATATTGAAAATTAACATCTTCAGCGCTTTTTTAGAAAAATCAAACTTGCTAACTTGTTATTCGGCCCTCGAGGTCGGGGCCGCCGTCCCGACCTTGAAGGCCGTATAACAGGATATACTTTTACTTATGTGCGTTACAGTCAAATTTTCGAGCAAAAATGGCCGTAACTGCTTGACTTTTCCCAAAAAGCACTGAAAATGTCAAGTTGTGAAATAACACTCCGTGCCCAAATTTTATTCGGCTCTCAGTGGCCAATGTTGTTAATTTTTGGCTCGACAGCCGTAGGTTTAATTTTTTTTTTTTTATTTTTTATACAAGCCGTCCGACCCTTTTGACCGACCAGCCCACCGGGAAAAGTCCCGGTAGTACCGCCTGCCAGTCTGCCCCTGTTAATGATAATCTATTCTAGATTCTTACAGATGCATTCTTGAACGAATGATTTTAGCCTAAAAGTCGTGGAAAACACGAGAAATTTTCGTTAATTCAGATTTTCACAAAAGATCTCCAGGTGGACTACTTTCCATAGTTTCTGGGCATTTAAAATGACATATTAAAATATTTGAGTATATTTTACTATGCCCATGTGTACAGTCACATTTTTTGTTTTTTTTTTCTTTAAGTACTCTTTAACATTTTATTGACTTCTCACATTTTATAAAAGTCAAACAGTTCATTTTTATGAGAATCCTAACTGTGCTGGCACATAAAGAGGCAAAATATAACAAGAGGATTATAAAACAGTAAAAGCCAACAAGTAGTTCCTACATCACTGCTGAATTTGACCTGGCTGCATAAAAACTAAGCAATGAATACTGGTTTAACTAATTTCTCACAAAGTTTTTACCTTCTGATATTGAATATCAATTTCAGAAAAGGGCATTGTATGCTATTTAAAAAATTTCTAAAAACACTCTGATACCTACTTAGAATCTGCATCATTTCTGAAAACTATTCCTGGATAAATTTGGTGTGGCTTCCGCTTGCAATGATCTTTCCCGAGGTTTTCTCTGTGATTTTTACTTCAAGAAATGCTAGAGTCTTTCCCGCTTTAAGAGTGTTTGCAGTTATGACAAGCACATCACCAATTTTAGCAGGGTTCATGTAACTGAAAAAGGTAAAGGACAAATTAAAAGGCAAACAGCTTATTTAAAAAAAAAATGGGCAGTGAAAAGAAGAAAGGAGATCATAAAGGGGTGAAGTGAGGAAGCAAAAATTAGTTTGAACGACCAAAGGAAAATATGTATTGAGGAAATTCTTTTTAAACATAATTGATACAATGCTTCAAAGCAATGAGGCTTTTCTAAGGGTCTAAAATTGTGTGCTTTTTGTAAAGAAAATAAAACTACTTCATTAGCTGAGAACAGACAAGCCTTTGTTCATTGTGTCCCGGTTACAGAGATAAAGTAGTGTGAAGTTGCAAAAAATTGTATTTGTTTTGACATCACAATGCGGAATTCCCATTTAAACCAATGTATTTTGGGGAAAATCACATCTTCGGAACCAAAAGTTAAAAACCAAAGGCATCCTTGTTTTCAGCTCACATAGAACTTTCATTAGCTTACTAAAAAAAAATACCAAAATTCAGACACTTGTAACTGCCCCATCCCGCATAATGCAGCAACAATAGAAGTAACTGAAGAATTAGTAAAAAAAAACAAAAAACTGGTGACTACCAGATAAATATATCTTTCTGAGGTGTTTTATTAGAAGGAAGAGGGGGGGAGCAACTGACAGACTTCTTCTTTTCCATCATTACTAGTCTACAGGAACACTTAATACAACAGACAAAAGTTAACACCCAGTTACTCACCGATGTAGTTCTAGATTTGCCAGTAGTTGGTACTGAGTATTCACCACCATAATTAATTATGAAAAAACTGCCAACTAAATTACTTTCATTCCAAAAACTTCGATCACGAAGCTCACGCGATAGGTTTCAAGAATATGTGCGACAAATAAGCCGCAAAAATACTCAAAATTGGAGCTGAAACTGTCAGTCTTGGTAACGATCTGTGATTTTTGAAGATTGGTGGTTTTAGCTATATGAACACTTTTGCAATTTTTTTGGTGCACACATTCTTAAAGCCAATCACGTGGGCTTGGTGATCCGATTTTGTCGAATAAAGGTAATTTGATTTGCAGGTTTTCATAACTAATCAAACCGTAGTGACAACTCAGTGCCATCAACTGGCAAATCTAGAACTACATCGGAGTGGAATCACATTAAAATCAAGAGTAAGGTATCCTTTGAAATCAAACATTACTTCAAGTGAATATCCAAGCCAAGTTGCACACCAATAGATCATAATGGCACGTATTTGATAAAAAATTGGCATAATTGGCATGAGAATAACTTTTTCTTTTTTTTCCTATCTCCATTTACTTAAAATCAACCATTAGACCTCAGATACTGCTTTTTCAAAAATTTCAAGATTACAAGAAAATCAATTACTTTGTAAACTTTAGCACACAATACAAGAGTGTGGTAAAAAATACAACAAAGCTGGAGTTGGACTTATTAAAAAGTTGCTGATGGAACAAAAATGTCTGCAAAAAAGCAGAAAGTTTCAAATTTGAAAGAATCAAAGCAAGAAACATAAAAGAATGTGTAATTTCGGTCAAAAATAATAGTGCTTTTTAGTCGGAGAAGTTAAAGCCCGTTTCAAGCATAGAAGCTTCGTGAATAAAATAAAATTTCAGCTATTTATTTTTCAAGCGACACTCAAGGGAGCAATGAGTAAAACTTACGAAATATTTATATTTGCTGAGACTGAAGGTCTCATTCCATTAGGATGAGCATGATGTCCCAAAGAAGTCAATATATCAACTATAGTAGCTGTCATCCCACCATGAAGAGTTTGAAACACATTCGTATGTTCTTCTTCAACTTTCATCTCAGCAACAAGGTTACCACCATTGTCAGCAGATATAATTTTTATCTTCGGAAAAACATAAAAACAAGGATTCTTACGATATCAAACAAGACAAGGGGGCAACAAATTTAAATTAATTTTTAAAATGAATTACAATATTATGTGAAATGAGCACGAAAACAATTAATGAAATAATAAATAACTTACGAGACTTCAATGTTAACAGAGCTCCCTCTCTTTTGATCAGGTTTAAAGGTAACAAGGGCAAAACTCGACAGATTATCAACAATAGTTGCCGTCATGCCACCATGTAACGTTCCGAAATGATTAGTATGTTCCTCTTCTACTTTCATTTCAGCAACAAGCTGTCCATTACCAGCTGAGATTATATTTATCTTGAGAGGTACGAAAAACAAGAAAACGAAATAGAAAAAAAAATATGGACAGCCATTTTAAATATGTCTACTAGAGCTCGTTTTAGAGGCGGCAGGACCGTGCCGTCGTTTCCAGGGAGGGAAGCGAGATTTCAATTTTGCCGCCCTCCGCAAATTGCAGTCCATAAAATTTCTGAATTTGATAACTTTTTTTTTTTTTCTTTTTTGCTCGTCCATTCTGATTTTGCTACCTAAAAATAAGAACTTTGCAAAAATGAAATTTCCTTTTTTTTTGGCATGTTCACCTTGATTTTGCCTCCCCAGGAGAGTGTCGCCAAGGACGAAAGTACCCACATGCCACCCAGGGGTGCAAAATGTTCCAAAACTTCGGAAGTTTCACGCGATCCATGACTTATTTCCTCACAGGATTTTAAAAAATTTCCTCACAAAAATTTGAAAGTGAGGCCTTTTTTTTTTGGTTATTTTAACATTTCAACACCGTATGTTCGCAAAGTGACCGATATTTTCCTATTTTTCACACTATTTTCCTGGGAAATCCTTATTGTGCCATTATTAAAAAAAAATTGGACAAATTTCCTCACTTTCCCAGAAGTTTCCTCACTTTCACGCGATCCGCGGATCGCTAGATCGGGCATATTTTGCACCCCTGATGCCACCATCTCGGCACGGCCCTGAGAAGTGGAGGTGGAGATAAACCGTTAACCTTAGGAATTTCCCAAAGATATTTCTCTTGTTGTATGATGGAATTTAATGAAAATAAATTCCAGAGCTGTGGCTTTTCGTTGAAGAGTGCATCAAGCCATCAAGTCATACCATCAAGTCTTTGGCAAGTTTTATTTTGATTAGAATGGATGAAAATATTGTAAATTCATCACAGACGCATTAAAGCGTAATGGCAGAGCTACGCAGGTACCATGGGAGAATAATGGGAGATTCCTATCTAATTTGAGTTTTTCCTCTGAGTGGGATCTCCCATGACAACTCTGTAGCTCTACCAATTAAGAGGAAAGATGGAGCTATGCAGGGTATCATAGGAGATTCCTATCACAGTCTCTCTCTGCTCTCTCTCTCAGGATACGTACACAGAGGCAAGTCTCTAATCATACAGAGAACTCCCATGGATCCTCCTTAAAATTAAAAGTTATTTTGTGAGTCTGTTAGAGGATTTCGTAATTTTTGAATGTAGGTACTCATTGCAATTTTCGCTGGTTTTTTCGTGGAGGGCTTGACCCTATCCCATTTTTAGAAAGAGTTAACCATCAAACATCTTTATCATTGATCGTATGGTAGCCATGTTCAAACCAACAGAGGTATGGAATCACTTTAACCATAGCCTCGTTTATGCCAGTGATCTCAACTCAGGTTGGTTTTCAACCCGGGTTCAGCTAGAGTTAGCGCATAAACACCTGTTATACGTGAACTCAGGGTAGGAGGAATTATTGCTTCTTCTTCTCTGTGTTTGTTTTTATTTTTGATAAAAATGGTGGCGATGCTCAGTGCGGTATGGACAAAGAAGGCCGCAAATAGGCGCAAGGTTAACCTCGCACATTTTGGTCACATGCATGCCACATCGACCCGAGTTCGGTATTCTGCAGAGTTTACACGCAAAATTTCAACCCGAATTCGCCGACTCGACTTGGGTTTGAGTCGGGGTTGTGTCAAACCCGAATTCAGCAAAAGCCGAAGAGTTCATGCAGGCACCTCAACCTGGGTTCAGATCTCTTGCATAGACGAGACTCCAAGTTTATAATCATGTCGGCATCAATTAACATAAAAGTATCTTACCTTGCTCAAAAGCCTGTCAAAACCCTTGGATTCTATGCTGAGTTTCAAAAGATTTTTCACATGCTGTAGTGCCATTTCGGGCCCGCAACAAATTGAATTCGATGTGAGAGCAACAGGGAAAGTATCGCCAAAGTTGAAATATGATCCTGAAAATATCAAAGAGTTTGAGAGACAGAGTGCTGCGGGCCGATCCTTGAAATTCACGACTTTTGGGTAGACTGGATAAGAATGGAAAACGGTGATTGGTGGAGACGAATCACGTGGCTGCCCAGTCTAATCAAAATACGGAATGGATTAGATAATTTATCGGGCAGTCTTGGAGTACCCGATAACTTATCTAATCCATTCCGTATTTTGATTAGACTGGGCAACCACGTGACTCGTATCCACCAATCACCGTTTTCCATTCTTATCCAGTCTACCCAAAAGTCGTGAATTTCAAGGATCGGCCCGCAGGAGAAGAGACTGTAGTACTTAGATTGGAAAAAACTGAATTCGTCATGTTAAGACGTCGCTGAGCATGATTTATTTGCAGTTACTTACCCACTAAGCTTGTAGCTTGACCGCAGCAGCAACACAGGAATGGGATGCAATGAATTAAGATGATAATAATAAAGGCACACTAATTAACTTTATAATCAAGAAATGATACCTTAAACGTATGTAACAGTTACCAAACTGTTGTCAATCGATTAAATAATCGGTTGTCACTTAAAAACTTCTTTCATCATCACATCTTTCCATTTCTGCTTATCTAATCAGCAGAATAACGAAGTGTAAGTTTGGAGGTTAACCGCAAACCGTGTGATAACCACAGAGTAATAAAGTAATAAACGAGTCGCAATTGAATGGACAGCATGGGTGTGTGGTCAAGGTGGTCAACGGTGATAATGAAAGACGACCTCTGATTGGCTGATGAGACTTCGTCAAAACTTTTTTGTGCTTTTGTTTTTGTCCAAAGTCTAAAGCATCTATAGACTTTTAATACTCGTGAATATTGTGATTTCTATTTTGGCGGATCTAGCCCTCGCGAAGGGGGGGGGGGAGGCGAATTTTGGATTTTCATTCACCGTTCATCCCTCTTTTTTTCTCTCTCTCTCTCTCTCTTCCCCGTTCTTCCCCCTCTTTTCCCTCTGAATATGTATTTTCTTAGTGTTCAGAGCAACCGGGGGGGGGGGAGGTTGTCACCTCCCAGTATCCGTCAATGTCCCCCGCGATTTTCAAATCGACTTTTCAATTTTGAGATTTTCTTATAGGCAGAAATCGGGGGTAGGGGAGGGGGAAGCTTAGTCCTCCTAGTGCAGCGGTTCCCAACCTTTTTTGGTCGCGGACCACCAATCGGGATCGGTGGAGGCCGCGGACCACCAACTTGAAAAAATGAACAATCGATTACCTTTTTTTTCTTTTTTTCTTTGACACTGGAGGGAGGAAATAAAAACTAACCTACCCTGCTATTTTAAATACAGCCACCGGTTGGAAACCACTGAGATAATTATTGAACAAAAACAATAATTGAAAACTTTCAATTTTGAAATTAATGTTGAATTTAAAAAACCGAAAAACGAAAACTTCGAAGGAGGAATTTTATAAACTTATTAAAAGTTAGGTTATGACTCGTTCAAATGATAACTTTATTTCTTTTTGCCACATGAAAAAATATTGGTCACAAATTCAACGTTTCCACTTTCGGGCGAAAAAAACGGGAAAAATTCGGAAAGGTCTTCGCGGACCACCAAAACTTGGTCCACGGACCACCGGTTGGGAACCGCTGTCCTAGAGGTCCACCAAATCCCCCCTCCCAGAAAATTTTGAAAAAAAAAACCATGAGCCGTTTGGGCAGGAGATTGGGCATGTCCCAAAATGTCGGCTCTCGTGGTATATTCAAGGAGCAAATTAAAAAAAAAAAAAAAAAAAAAAAAAAAAAAAAAAAAAAAAAAAAAAAAACAGAGCGAGGATGTTAGAAACAGAACATAGTTTTTTCCAAAATTTGCCGGAATTTTAAGTGAAAAAGGGTCATCAAGAAGCTCTATGGTTAGAGTTATCAGAGATTGGACGCATAAGAAGCAAAAAAACAAAAAACAAAAAAACATCAGTTTTTAGCCCACAATGACAGCACTGCTCAGCCTCCTCCTCCCCCGCCCCACCACAGCCCTAGAATAAATTGCCTAGTTCCGCTCAAGGTCTTCAGTCGGCTAAACCCGCAATTATAAAAATTATTGCATGTGAGAAAAGGAGCAATGTTTGGGATGTCGACGCGGCAACATTGACGCCACCTTTTTTCTTTCGGCCAGCTTGCTTCCGTGGACATTTTCTTTTGGCCAAATTAGTTTCAGGGTTAATCGATTCACTGAGCAGAGGTAGGTAGTGCAGCCTTGCAGGGGCGCGCCGCGGTTTCCGGAGAGGGGGACAAGAATGTAATCTTGCCACCCTCCGCCAATTGGCGCCCCTCAAAATTATAAATTTTTATTACCTTTTTTTTTGCTTGTAAAACACACTGATTTTGCCGCCCTGTATGTGATTCATTTTGAAATTTGATAACTCTTGTTTTTCTGGTTGTTCACCCTGATTTTTCCGCTCTCGGAGAGTGCCGCCCGGGTCAAGGGTACCCACATGCACTCCCACGGCACGCCCCTGCAGCCTTGAACAAGAACATCCTATACACGACGGCATTGGCTCAAAAATTCAATTTCTTTAGAATGCAATGCTAGGCAATTTTCGCCCAAAAATTAAAGTAATTTCCTAACAAAACTGTATTTTTCTGGACAAGACCGAGGATTAAAGAATATTCCAACAAAACATGTTTGATCATCGATACTTGGACATTGACCTTCCATGACCTAGAAAAATATTCTGGCCAGGAAATTTCCAACGAATTTAATTTTACGGCAACAGAAACCAAATGACTAACAATTAATTGCGCGCGAACTGGTGAAGTAAATGTCAAGAAAATAGTCACATCACAGCAACGATCATTGAAGCTTCATATCGCTTAATACGCGGAAAGACAAAGTTTCGCGATTTAGGTAAAATTAGCGAGCCCGCAGATCACATTTGGAGCATTTATTCCTCAATTTCACGATTTTCGCTTAAAAGTTGGGCCTGTCTAAGCCTATAATAAGTGAACTATGTAATCAACTGTAAGTTGATTTAAGTTTAGAAGTAGAAAACGACTTGTCTTTCCTCGCTACAGCATATAACCACCAACCACCTGTGCTTGCATATGCACATGCTCACAGAAGCACCGTACCGGGAAGGAATGAATGAAAATTATTGCGAGATAACTGTTCATACGCGACGGAAACGTTTTTGCATAATCCGCGAATTGTAGGCGCACGATCGAGGATTACCTCGCAATCAGTCAAAGGCACAGAAGTGCAGAACTGAACGGGCCAATCACATCTGCGTTGCAACTCCATCGTAATGGATGTCCGGAACACCCCTCCCCACCCCCAATTCGAATTTTTCCGTCATTTTACTGTGCTTATTTTGCACACATTTGCACACACCTTAATTTTTTTCCCTCATCAATCAGGGATTGGGAGCCGGAGCCGTGGTCAGATCTGAATTTTATGTTCTCCTCGGCAGAAAACTGTAGGACCTCTAAAATGAGTGGCAATTTATCATTCAAATACTGAATCCAAAGGCTCTCGCACCAACAGAACTTGATTTCAAAGATTCGGTTTCAAGTTATTGCGTTGGGAGCTCTTTAGGGAGCACGTTTTTGGGAGCCATGTTCCCAACGCAATAACTTGAAACCGAATCTTTGAAATCAAGTTCTGTTGGTGCGAGAGCCTTTGGATTCAGTATTTTAATGATAAATTGTAACTCGTTTTAGTATTCCTACACAGTTTTCTGCCGAGGAGAACATAAAATTCAGATCTGACCACGGCTCCGGGCCTCCGGCTCCCAATCCCTGACATCAATAATAGCCCCCCAAAATCAGACCTCAAACATGGAAGATAAAAAATAGCCAGTCCCCCTCTATTCTTATCCAGGGACCAAATAATCGTGCGGCTTGACAATCATCCCCCGAAAGACTAAGATCGTGTAGTGGTGGTGCATGCGTACCTCCTTGAGTTGAGTAAGTGTGATTTTAACCTCGCATTAAAGTGCTCACCGATCATCTGCGGTGCGGGACCGTGACCGTCTAAGGACATAAGACGTAATATCACCGGGTCCCTCGCTATACCCTACTTCCTTCAATTAAGGACCCCGTTAGGAGCTGCACCAAAATATCAGTTGTGAAATTATTTTCCAAGGGACTCATTAAGTCGAGTGATATGAGCTAGCAAGGGTGTCGCCATGAACTAAATCCATGTTTAAGGACCCTATTCAAAACCCTAAAAAATCTATGATTGCAAGCAGGGGCGGATTTTCATCTCTTGAGGCCATTCGCAATATTGAATTTGAGACATTCTTGATGCAAGGTAGCGTTTCTAGGAGAATTATAATTATACCCAAAAAAGAAGGGGGAGTTGGGAGGAGATGGGGGAGGGATCTCCTGAAAATGTCAGAGACGTCGAAAACTCGGTTTTTAAATGTTTAATGTTTTTTTTTTTTTTTTTTTTCAGCTAAAAAGTCATTTTTCTTATCCTTCAAAATCACGAAAAACTTGAGGTGGGTTTGACTTCGTTTGACCTTTCCCGTTGGACTATCGTGATATTAGCGACAGCCCCCCCCCCCCCCCCCCAACACCCATGGGTGGTTTACATAAGCCGAGTTTGATCAGGATTGGCTAAGTTTTGCTTGTTTTCTCTACGCAGATGGTGGCACGGTAGATTGCATCACTCTGTATGATGAGTAGTTTTATTACACCCGCGTGCCGCAGCTAAAAAATGCAGCTGACCACGGCGCACGCGGGCACGCCGCCGTTGTCGGCGTCGCGGCCGGCACTCCAAAACGCACGGTGTGGCGGCGACGCGACGCGGGCGTTTCATTTTGAATTTGAATTACTACAGTCACTGTAGAATTACCGGTTAGTAGCGCTACCTATTGGCGACGAATGAAACTAGACGCCGTCCATAATCGGGAGGGTGACTGGGTGAGGTGAGTCAGTGGCGTCAGCATACGTCAGATTGGTTTATTTTCCGTGGATTTCCGTGCCCCCGCTCTACTTCTCAGCTCAGTTCACAGTAGTTCTCAACAGTACTCCAATTTCTCCCGCTTGCTAAAGTCCGCGTCGAATGTTTTCATGCTTTGAGCTTTTCGGCACGCAACTTACGATTGGTCCGACGAGCTAGTAGTGCAACTTGTGTAGTGGTTAGTGGCCGTCGGGTGTTGGCAGGAAAGAAGTCGGGCGGTAACTTCATCTTAAAGTTATGTGACGGAAGTATGTGCGTACCATGAGGTGTTTCTGTGTAAATAGTTGCTAAAAATTTCATCCGTTTTCAAAAAATCATGTGATTTCCTTCCGAATATTCAGTGTATCCAAAATCAAAAGTGATGTCAACTTTTTTAGTGAAACATAGAGGGCAGCCTCACAATATAAAGAAGTTTTTAAAGTATCATCCGGGAGGCTCCAATACACTCGCCGGTCTTGAAGATAACGATATTACGAAAGTTCTTCAAGCAACTGGCCATTCCTCTGCGGCCTATGAACTCCTGAAGGATTACCGAGTTCAAGAGGATAATCCTCACGCACTCTTTCGAGAGGAGGGTGATTTGGAGGTTAGTAATATTATCTGTATTTATCTAATATTCTCATTCAATAACTCAAAAAAGAGTGCAGCCTTACTCTTGGAGGAACTGTCCTGCATTCTCATCCACTGCTGAATTCGATTGAATCTTTTAGCAACGTGATAGTATCTTCTTATCTACTCTTCCCCTAATGTCAGATGGGCTTCCTTCCGAATAGCTGTCTACATTGAATCTTAGGTAAATAAGTCCATCAGCTTCTTTCAATGTCAAGCTGATCCCAGTCTTATCTTTGTGGAAACTAGACTTTCATTTCCTGCATAGAGTCCTTCCCCCAATGGTATTGAATCTGTTATTATTACATAACAGCTTTGTTTTTCATGTATCCATTAACAAGTCAGTTATCCCCTTACATAACTCTTCTATGTTGATGTCAGGGGCGGCTACAAACTTAACTCTCTCCGTGGTCGACTTAGCCTTGGTGGCCACTGCCACTCCTGATTAAATAAATCTTCAATTTTACATTTCTGGGTCATCATTTTTTTACTGCCTCTTGGAATACCTGTCTCACCTTAAAGTTACCTCTCACCCCTCGCTTCACTCAAAGTGATGCTGAAAGGAGAGGAATTTCTAAACTAACTTAATTTTTAAGGGGCGCGCAGTTAAATGCAACATTTGTGGTCAGTCAGTGAGGTTCGAGTGTTCCATTAAAACGGAATGGAAAAAGTCGACCTCTCTGAACAGTCGGTCCTCCAATCACGCTCACTTTAATCCATCCTTGAATAAACAGGTGTAAAAAATTCCATTCTGTTCAATCATTTTTCATGAATGAAAAAAGTTGTGTACTTACTATCCACATAGGGGTGTTAGCTAGCCTACAAACCCAGTTGTTCTAGACGTTCCTACACAGTCTGGCCACAAGTTTTGTCAATCAAGATAAAGGTCGTTTCAGAAGTGTTGGCTGCTGACAGCTCTTTGTTTACATGTGCGGTAGGCCGGTTCAGCACCTATTGTGCAGGCAAGACGCTGGTGGGGAACAGTCTCCCGAACTTCGGTCAGCGCAGTGCACGGTAATACGTCCGTCTGCGCATGTAAACAAAGAGCTGTCAGCGGCCAACACTTTTGAAACGAGGTCTACCATTATGCATTTTTATGCAATACCATTTTAGACAACTGTAGAAACCCCTGTATATCCTGAAAGTGCATTATGAAACCTACCAAATGGTCTAGACTGCATTCAAATATGAGGCGTGAAACTTGCGCAACTGATTTTACCAAGATAGTTCTTTGGACGAGAGAGAAATTCAGAAAAGAAGGATGATTATCAATTTTAAGATCTGTAATAGATCAGTATTTGTTGTGTTTAGTACACTGTATTATCATTTCCGTGCTGATTTTAAGTCAATGAAGTGCGTTAAAAGTAATTTCATATTTTTGACGAGTATGTTCCAGTTAAAAAAATGAATTGGGGTGCGTAAAAAAATTGAGCTGCAATATTGCTTTGCTCCGCTGTGTTTCATGTCCAAAGAAAATGGGAAAGGCGGGTATTTTGAGCGACAATATTCTTTTTTCTTGTTTTTTTAATTTTTATTTTTACGCATTCAAAATATACAAACAAAAAACTTTGCATAGACAATGAAATAACAGCAAAATAATTTCAACCTAACACCCCTAAGAAAACTTGTGTTGGGCGTCGAACAAGATGGCTGAGAAAAAAACACTAACAATAGTAACACAGTAAGTAAATGCTCACTAACAATACCAAGTAATAACACAGTAAAAGAATTTGACTGGAAAATCTTCAAAATAGAACAACTATAACTAAAAAAATAAAAAATAAAAATATCTGGGGTATCTTTTAATAAAACTTACTGTGAGTTTACATATTATTTTTTTTAGAAACATTAAATCCAAGTTAGATTTTCTTACTTGATGTCATTGGTACTCATTTTTTTGCTGCTTTTGAGAAAGTTAAGCCTAATTTTCTTTTGCGTATGCTCTCTTGAAAAAATCATACAGTGTTGGCAATTTTGATGCCTGATTTAAAGGATTTAAAAGGCAGAATTTTTAAATTCCATCGACACCATTTTGTAGGGGTTTTCATGTCAGTGCTTGAAGAGTATTTAGGGGTTTTTATGCTTATCTTGGATGATATTACATAAAAACGCAAAAGAGTGATGGTAGCTCGACTGTCAGAACTTATGGCCAAACTGTGCAAAGTTGGAAGTGCCTATTTCAGACCTCTCAACGTGAATGAATTTTCCATCTTCTCACAATTCAAGGTCAATTGCTGGCCTTATCATTGATCACATTCATGCTTCATTCAAAACAAATAAATGAATATCTAAAACAGTGGTGTAGTGTGCAATTTGGCAACGTTGCAGTGTGTCCATTTAAAAGCACGAAAAAGGTCGATTGCGAAGGTGTTCACGGAACACCCAATAGTTCGATCCTTTTAATGGGTTATCATGGACTCATTACAACGTTACCTAATTGCACGCTATGCCACTGATCTAAAAGTACCTCTATTACTTAGTGAACTTTTCTTAGAACTTTTATTCAAGTCATTCATAAGCAATCGCACAACTTTCTTTTGTTCTTTTTTTATGTTTCTGTCTGACTTAATTTATTGATTGGCTCTCCAGAACTTGCTATTTAGTGGAGGTTAAGCCTTTGTCAATAGACCTTTTCAGTAGCAATATCATGTGAGATGGTTACTGGATGTTTTTCTGGAATAACATGTGTTTTTGGTTTGTTTTGGTTTGTTTGATTCATTTGTGTTATCTTCTTTCTCTCTCACTCTCACTCTCACCTCACCCCTCGTCAGCATTGTCTTGTGAATTCACATCTTAAAACCGTTTATGCAGGCTGAGGCTCCGTCCCTTTTTATATATGGGATTTCCACTATGAAACGTGTTGCATTAATTTCTGGCGTTAAACCTGGCCAAATATGAACTAGGTAAGAGTAAGATTTCAGTGGCGTAGCGTGCAATTTGGCAACTTAGAATTTCGTCCATTTGAACTCATGTAAAAGGTCGAATTTGAAGGTGTTCACCGAACTTCCAATATTTCGATCTTTTTCATGAGTTTAAATGGACGAATCGCAACGTTGTCAAATTTCATGCTACGCCACTGCAAGATCTCCATAAAGAAAATGAACTCGACTGCTCTACGACTTTATTGAGTACAGCCGAGTTAAAAGCAATATAATCTGTAAAAAAGTTGTTGAAGGGCCGTAAATAATGTAGAGTACTTTTGCCAAGTTCAATCTCCTCTAAGACGATGGATATTTGATGGTTTAAGTATAAGTACAGGCCTTACTACTAATCTAGACAGTGCAAGATCCTCTCAACATTTTATAGAATGTAAGTTTAAGTTAAATTAAGTAGTATCAACAAAAACGAAACAGAAATTTAGATGTAAGGAGAAGACAATACACGGAAGGGAACCAACTACATAGGAAATCAATAGCAGTTAGTTCCTCTCAGTGTTGCCAAATTCGGCGGGAAATTCAAAAATTTTACTTTAAGTTTAACGGTTAAAAGCGTATTAAAAGTGGCTCTACAAAAAAATGTCACAAAAAAAATTAAAGAGTGCAGTTCACAAATGTAAACAAACACAGGGCGCGAGCCTTTGGATCAAATCGGTTTTTCCAAATTGGTACAAAAAATGAACCACACTAAACCAAGAGCTATTTGTTTTCATTTTGCTCCATTGAAGTACGTGAAAAAAAAATTAGCTTCCTGTTTCAGAAATTAGAATTCTAACTTTCGAGTCTCTGAAACTTGAACCTCAGAACAGAGCTTATTGCTGTGTTATGTTGCTAAAAATATTTACTATCAAACCTAAACAATTGGGAAAATATTGAGTCTAAAATTATGGACAGTGATCTGCCATTCCTCAAAATTTCAAATACTACAATAAAATTTTAATGACATGTTTTAGTCAGAAAACAGAGAGGAAATTCGAAAGCAAACGTTCGTAACAGATTATTTTTAGCAGTGTATCAAAATTCTATGAATACTTTTCAAGGCTATTGCTCTGAAATGGTTCTAAGTACTCTCCATACTTAAAAATGTGATTTCCAAAAAAGGGGGGGGGGGGCTTCAGCTCTCCCCCCCCCCCCCCCCCCCCAATGGACCGCCACTGATTGTGTAGCAAATGTGGCTTCAGCTCAAGCTTTCATGGTTGATTGGTCCTTGTTTAGCATTCCAATTTTATGCAAACAGGTTTTATTTAATGTGTTCCAGTTTTGTTTACTGCTTCAAACTGCGCTCTTTATTTGTTTTTGAGTTATTTTTTATATGAAGACCCTTTTAATTTGTTTTCCAAAACAGAATTTGCTGTGTGGAAAAATTAACAGGTCATCAAAGAATTCAAAATTCAACCTAAATTGATGGATTCAAGGTTGAGTCTCACAAGGAGAGGATACGAGTTGTGGATCACCGATTTGGTTCAAATTTAACATACATATAGTTCAGGGAAAATAAACGGACCCATATTTTGCCGTTTGCGCCAATGGGCAGTAGTTTCGTCAAAAGAAAAATTTAAAAATCGGACAAAAATGGGTAGAAAAATCGTGTTTTCCGAAGTAACGCTGATGTGCCTGAATTGCGACTTCATCTCACATCTCGGATCGGTTGCCGAGTGGTACCGTTCTCGCTCGCCATACGCGGCGTCCCGGGTTCGAATCTCGTTCCTGCCGCATACTTTTGGCGCACTCCATTTTTCTTGTCCTATTTCAATTGTTTACACATTTGCTCTCGAATATTCAGTGCATCTTTTTTGGCATAGAATTAAAGCAATAAGAACGGAAACTTTCATAATTATAGGTAGCAGTTTCTAGCATTTTTTCACCTGTCTTTTTTCTCTTTGCCTTGCATAAGGACTTTGTCTGACTCTTTTCGAATTGCATATATGCATATGAGGTTAGGACCCCCCACCCCCCCCGACGCGCGCGCGTAAGGGCTACGCAATTAAAGCTTTATGAAATGAAAGCACATAAATTGAGGAATTTTTCGGTAAATGGGCGTATGGCGAAAAAACGACTTTCGAGAAAAACGCGTTTGAAAGTTTAAAACGTCATAACAAAACGTTGTAGGTGCGTCCATTCGAACGATTGTTTCTTGGTTATTTTCCGTTCGACATATGAATAACTTTATATCACCTGTTAGGTCACATCGCCAGGATTTCAAAAACGAGTTCTCCAAAAAAAGGGCGTAAATCGCCATACGCCCATTTACCGAAAAATGCCTCAATTACTTTTGTTCTGATTCTAATGAAAGTTTTCGTCCTGAGTGCACCTATTTATTAAAAATGTGCTACAATACACCTTGTTTGCATCTTTGGTTATACCAGAAAAGTCTGATTTCCTGTATGACATGCATGAGATGACAGTTATTACGGTGAAAAACATCATCAGTATAAAAAACGTCAATTTGATCGTATATTTTTAAAAAAAAAATGCACTTATAAATTAATAAAGAATAACGCAATCAGGACGAATACTTTCATTAGAATCAGAACAAAAGTAATTTATGTGCTTTCATTTCATAAAGCTTTAATTGCGTAGCCCTTACGCGCGCGCGTCGGGGGGGGTGGGGGGTCCTAACCTCATATGCATATATGCAATTCGAAAAGAGTCAGACAAAGTCCTTATGCAAGGCAAAGAGAAAAAAGACAGGTGAAAAAATGCTAGAAACTGCTACCTATAATTATGAAAGTTTCCGTTCTTATTGCGTTAATTCTATGCCAAAAAAGATGCACTGAATATTCGAGAGCAAATGTGTAAACAATTGAAATAGGACAAGAAAAATGGAGTGAGCAAAAAGTACGCGGCAGGAACGAGATTCGAACCCGGGACGTCGAGTATGGCGAGCGAGAACGGTACCACTCGGCTACCGATCCGAGATGTGAGACAATGTCGCAATTCAGGCACATCAGCGTTACTTCGGAAAACACGATTTTTCTACCCATTTTTGTCCGATTTTTAAATTTTTTTTTTGACGAAACTACTGCCCATTGGCGCAAACGGCAAAATATGGGTCCGTTTATTTTCCCTGAACTATATGTATGTTAAATTTGAACCAAATCGGTGATCCACAACTCGTATCCTCTCCTTGTCAGTGAACCACAAGTAACCGTGCTTGTTGGACCAACTTCTCTGTGTGGTTTGTGTGTTCTGTTTCGTTCCAATAGAACGCTCAAACAGCGCTATAACTAACCGCAGGAAAATAATGTAGTGCTCTGATTAAAAAAAATTAGCTCATTAGATTTAAGGCTTTAGAGCATCATTTAAGACATGAGTGTTATATCTTCAGATTTAAGATTCAACGTTTTGTGCTCTCGCTCTTGAGCAGGAGGAGGAAAATTCACCATCTCAAATATAGTATCAGATTCTAAGGTGCCTTCAAACAAACAAATTATAATTTACTTGATAGTAAATAAATAAGTAGATAGATAGATAGATACATAGATAAATAAATGACTAGATGAATGAATATATATAAATAAATAAAAATATCTTCTGACTAATAATACTTATTAGTAGTAGAGGTTGCTTTAAACTTAAATTATATAATCTGTTATCTGCTGTAAGTCTATTCGATCTTCTAGAAGGACATTTCAAGGAGCTCCTTGTGGGTGTTCAAGTTATCTTGAAAAGTTCCACTCTTTCATCGCTGTGTATAGTTTATCTGCAATTTTAAGATTTAGGTTACAAAAAAACTCTCCAATTGACTCTCATTATCTTTATTTTAAGTGCGGAATCTATTCCTCTGTCAAAAACAGTTTATGAACTTGAGCAGTACGGACTCCGGACTGTTCGTCGCTTTGTCAAGTCGCGACAACGAGACAGACGCAGCTGCAGTAAGGTTAATGACACGGAATCTTTGGCTTCAGAATCGGAAGTGCAACGATCCAGTGCCAGTCTAATTGATGACGTCAGACAATCATGATCGAATTGATCGTGATTGTCTGACGTATCAATCGAGTCTTACAGTTTGGATCAAAGAGTATACAAGAGTCACAATGGGGCTCTTGTGAACTTTTGCTACACGGAATTGAAGAGTTGATTCTTGCATAAAAACCTGTACAAATGACGATGAGTACACTAGAAAATCACGAAATTCACTCTCAGAATCGAGCTTAATGGCGGTTCAAAGCAGGTATCATGGGAGATTCCTGTCTAATCTGTCACTTTCTCTAGGAAACACAGAGATACGTCTCATTTTAGTTAGGAATCTCCCATGATACCTGCTTTGAACCGCCATTATGCCCGATTCTGAGTGTGAATTTCGTGTTTTTCAGTGTACTCATCGTCATTTTTATAGGTTTTTATGCAAGAATCAACTCTTCAATCCCCCGTAGCAAAAGTTTGCACGAGCCCCCATTATTAACTGTCAGAACTTTTGCGTTTGCTAGTACTGCCACATCTCTCGATCGTGACTAAAATACACCCGTAAAGGACTTTTTTCTTTGTTTGTTTTTTGTTTTTTATTTTTTTTTTTCTTGTTTTTTTGTTTGTTCTTTGTTTTGTTTTGTTTTGTTTTTTTTTGTTTTTTGTTTTTTGTTTTTTTAAATCCTTTGGTATTAATGAATCTTACAGTTAACTAATGGCAATTTCCAGAAGGATTGTGAGTGAAATATTCCCACGTTTTCAATGTTCGGTATTAAAAATGGTACTTAGCAGATCACGTCCGTCTCCGCATCATGAACCGTCTTTATTCTTGTCCGTTCGCGGGTTCTCACAATCAGAAGTTTTATACCGAGTTTTATGGACAACTGTGGGGATGGTTGTTAACGCGGAGAAAAAAAATGATTTTTGTTGCTCTTTTGGAATTGTTGAGCATCATTCGTCGAACAAATTGTTTTCGAGCACAATTTGATCCAAAAAAAAAAACAAAAAAAAACAAAAAAAAACAAAAAAAAAAAAACAAAAAACAAAAGAAAGCAAAAAAAAAAAAAAAAAAAAACACCGAAACAAACCTAAAACAAACAAAAAAAACAAAAAACGGTAAAATTTGAGCAGCAGGGACACAAGCCTCCGCGCACGTGGACGACCCTTCCGTTTATTGCTTTCCGAAACGGAATTCACGGAATTCTGTAACAGGAAATTTTTCTCAGTGCTCACATTGTTCGTATTGCTCCGCATGATATTTTTCATTTCAACGGCTGTGAGGCATAAAAAATAGTCCTATATAGAGTCGTAATGTCTTTGTCACACTTAATGCCCCCCAGGATTCGCGGAGGGGGAGGGGGAGGAGATAGGGATCTAGCAAATCCACAACCATAACCACTGTGTGCCACCCCAGAGTATAAATGATCGCCCGAAAAAAGGGGTAATTGCTTCACCAAGTGCCAAATTGCCAAGGCATCCGCAACCGTCGCACTTTGGATCAAAACATGCGGGTTTTTCCAGATTTTTTTTTTTTTTTTTAACCGTAAAAATATTCTTGTGTTGATATTTTCTTGAGTAAATTAAGTTATTCGACTCATTTTAAGATCTGAAGTGAATGATTCCACCAGAGCTTTCGTTCAGCGTACAATTTATGACATTTTTCAATTCACCGATGATTCCACCGGTTGAGAAAAGATTACTCAGTTCACAGTTCAGTTTAGTGTATGTATGGCTGTACTGCACGAAAATACTCGCATCTGTAATCTTTTCTCAACCGGTGGAGTCGTCGATGACTGTAAAAAACTTGCGGATATTTTAACACATTTACGACATTTCCACCGATTGAGGAAATATTACAGATTACGCAGTGTTTTCGCGCAGTTAAGTCATACACTGCAATCTGGGACCAAATAATGTTAGGTCCCGAGCATTGAATTGCGTGCATCTTGCGTGCGGTTTCGACCAATCAGAGAGCTTACGCACGGTCATGTGACCGTGCGTAAGTTACGCTCGGGACCGAACATTATTTGGTCCCTGAACTGCGTAATCTTTTCTCAACCGGTGGAATCATCGGTGATTTGAAAAATGTCATTGATTAACTATACGCAAAACGGCAGCTCTGGAGTCCACCCGTATTCAAGTTTCTTTGCTTTTTATTGTTCATAATGGGGCTCTTGCAAACTTTTGCTATAGGGGATGGAAGAGTTAATTCTTGCATAACAACCTGTAAAAATGACGATGAGTACACTGAAAAATCACGAAATTCACTCACAGAATCGGGCTTAATGGCGGAGAGACGCAGGTATCATGGGAGATTCCTATTTGAGACATATCTCTGTGTTTCCGTAGAGAAAGTGACATAATAGACAGGAATCTCACATGATACCTGCGTTAAACCGCTATTAACATCTTGCCGTTATAGAAATTATAAGTTTATTACTGAATTTTAGACTGTCGCTTAAGGGGTGTCTCCACCTGCGAATTTAAAAGCGCGAATAAACTGAGTGAGCCAATGAGCTGCTTTGAAGTCGATAGGTCGAGTCCGATGTGTCCGAAGAAGCCTATTGGCTTAAGCGGTCAATTCGCGCTTTTAAATTCGCAGGTGGAGACACCCCTTTAGTGTGATTTTTGTGATTTTTGTGATTTTTGCTGGTCTTTACATAAGATTGGACTATTTATTTGCTTATAGCAAAAGTTTGCAAGAGCCTCATTTTGATTTTTATTCGTAAGATTATGTCCGGGAAATTCCATTCCATTTTGAACCACTGTGCGCCGCGCCGCAACCGCCTAATAGAATATAAATTAGCCTGATCGGAAATAATATATTCATATTCAGCTTCAGCTTCAAAGGATAACAAATTCAAAGGTCTTCCAACTTCCTCCTCTTTCTTCGTCCTACCTGCGCCGCGCCAGTTTCATTATAGCTTCGTGCCGTACCTTTGTTCCTCCGCTCCGCATAAAAATTGCATTGCTCTGTGCTGCTTCTGCTGCTATGCATTCAAGTGCAAGCTAATCGAAAATCAATGCACTATAGTAATGCGTATCTAATTTCAGGCTGAAAGAAATTCATTCCAATGTAATTTCTTTCTCCTGTGTTCTCGTGGCTTTTTCAAGGTTGCTATTCAAAGGCATGTGTGGATACAGTAATGTGTCTTCCTCTCTTTCCTCACATTTGAACGTGTGCGTTAGAAAAGGACGGAGATAGGAGCTAAAGTGCTGTGATGGCCCTCTCAACTATCCCCGTTTATTGCATGTGTTTAACCCATGTATGCCCATTGGGTCATTAACGACCCACTTATAATGGTTTTTTTTGGACCAAATGACAGTAAATTTAGGTCAATTGTACTCAAAAATCAATGTTGTGATCTTTCAGCACATATAATTTAGCTGGACCAGAAAATTTCACAATTTTTAAATTTTAAATCTTTTTTACTCTCAGATGGTGTTTTTTGAGAAAAACACCAAAAACACCCAACATGTTCAAATAAAGTTGGGCATTTATGGGTTTTAAATGGCCGGAGATGGAGAAAGGCAAATACCTGTATTCGCCCATGTTTAAGGGGAGAATAAGAGAGTTTTAGTAATAAGGGAGTTTGGCCGAAACTCAGCGAAGCTTACACGGAGAAAAATTTCTGGTTGAAATAACGGAATGTATTATTAATAATGGGGTAAAAAGAAATTCCTTTTAAAATAATAAGAATTCTTATTGATACAACGATTCTTTCTTGTGATTCTTCTGAATCATCAAAACGTTCAATTGGACCAATGATAATTCTCGTTGAATCAAATAAGAATTCTTATTATTTTAAAAGGAATTTCTTTTTACCCCAATTTCATAACACGTTCCGTAATTTCAATCAGAAATTTTTCTCCGTGATTTATACATTTTTTTTTTTTTAAATAGGTATTTACGAATGGTATTATACGTGGAGCCACTAGGGCGCGGGTGTAGTTGTGTGTTTTCTGCCACTGCTCCGAGGAAAGTGTACTTTACGATTGACTCGTCTCGCTTCAAAGAAATAACTGTTTCAAATTTAAAATTTTGCGAAGCCCATCCGGAAATAGAACGAATAAATAACAATTACAGAAATAAATAGAGTTTGCAAATACTCATAAAATAACGGGAATAGGACGAATTCGAATAACTCTTTCAGCGAAAAGTTAGAGACTACTTCTTAAGACGTCTCCATTCTTTTCAAGCCCGTTGCAGTGTAAATTCAGAAAGAAAAAGAGAGAAAAGAGAGAAGAGAGAGAGAGAGAGAGAGAGAGAGAGAGAGAGAGAGAGAGAGAGAGAGAGAGAGAGAGAGAGAGAGAGAGAGAGAGAGAAATAACAGCAAACTTTTTTCATCGTATGCTTTGGGACTTTATTCAAAGTAAAGTCAGGAACTTTATCGTGTTCCAGTCATGAATTCGGGGAGAGTCGGTTGACGATGGTGGGTACTCCCGGAAAAAAGAGACGATTTGTTAAACGATGTCTAAGGCGCTAAAGCACAGTTCTCAAGAAGTTAAAGAATAGTTTTTACACGCTCGCAGTTCAACTAACAAGCTTCGAATAGCGCTGTGAAAGTCCGTTCTCGCAGCCACTAACAAGATTTCTTGCCGTAGAATTATTGGTGCGATGCGGGAGGTTAAACGGCAAAAGCTCATATGCTCATGAATCTTTTATCTGACTTGGAATACGTCCCACGGGTTGCCTATACCATGTAGTCGTCCCTCCGACGGTCATAATGTAACGGATGCATCTAGTAGGAATGAGTTTCCCTTCTCCACCTTTCATAATCGTCGGTGGAAAAACATGTCCCGTCTTCCCTCTAGTGTTATCAATTACCTATCCTTTTTTTTCCTCTTTTTTTTTTTTTATTTTTCATTTCTTTTATTATTTCCTCCTATCTCTGTTTTGTGCACTGAAAAATCAAAGTTTAGGTACAACCATTGCAGCTTTTTAAAACAGGTTCGCAAAGCAAAAGTTCTAGCTCTACCGGAGAAAGTTGCGGTTGTACCGAAGCACTATCTCGGTAGCTAGCAACAGCCTTTATTCTTGCTTTTGCTCTACCGAAGTAGTGCTATTATACAACTGCAATTTCTCCGGTAGAGCTAGAACTTTTGCTTTGCGAACCTGTTTTAAAAAGCTCCTACGCGGTTGTACCTAAACTTTGTTTGTGAAGCGTTTGCATTACTGACTCAAACAATGAAAGGAGGCTTGTGGCGATGCTCACGATATTTACGAAAACGTGTTAAAAAAAAAAAAAAAAAAAAAAAAAAAAAAAAAAAAAAAAAAAAAAAAAAAAAAAAAAAAAAAAAATCACGAAATTATGCATTTGTGGCAAAAGAATTTTGAAATTTTGGGTGTCTGTCACTAGTGCCGTTCTTAGGGGGTGTCTGTAACTTTAGTGCTTTAACCTTAGTGTACTCATGGTCATTTTTACTGGTTTTATTGCAAGAATCAATTCTTCAATATCCTTTAGCAAAAGTTTGCAAGAGCCCCATTCTGACTGTGTTTGAAAGATAAGGGTGAGCGAAGAGGGGGTATGAAAAACAGTTCATGAATGACTCAGAGCAAAACTACTTTTGGAAGCAAGCGAGTTACAACTTGCTGATTGATGGTGATTAATGCCAAATTTGGTTGATATTTTGATACATTCTAACCGTTTGTGTCTCTAGCCTAAACTTTCAAATTTCCTGCCAGTGTTGGTAGTGTTTCTCTTTCTCGCCGTCTTATTATGTACTCTCTAGAGCGCATGGGCGGATACAGGGGGAATTGTCTTTCTCTCTCTCCTCGGTCCTCCCATTTGAAAATGTGCGTTGGAAAAGGACATAAGTGGGGGCCAAAGTCACGTGATGGCCCCCTTTGCTATCCTTTTCTAACACATGAGTTCAAATGGAAGGAGAAAGAGAAATACATTTCCCTGTATCCGCCGATGCTTGAGCGGAAAAACTTTGCGAGGAAAATTGTGAGCTTTCAGCTTTGACGTGCGCTCAGAATCGTCACGCTCCCTCTGTGCAGTGTGGAGTACTTGACATCCTGCATTTCCTGCAAGCTTCGCGCACTGGCGGATGCACGATGTAGTTCCTTCTCTATCTCTCTATTTCTCCATTTGAACGCGTGCGTAGGAAAAGGATAGAGGAAGGGTTGGAAGTCACGTGACTGCCCTTAAGCTGTCTTTTTTCTGCACACGTGTTCAGATGCGGAAGAAGAGAGAGAAGGACTGCATCCTGAATCCGCGCGTCGCATCGCGCTGCCTTTTCCTCTCAGTCTTAATTATGTATTCGAGTTCGTCTGAACTCTTGAACAATGAAAACTCTTTCCCGCCGTCTTCACGAATCGATGTAAGGACTCTCCCGGATTTTATTTTTTAATAGAATGGGACTTTTTTTTTAAGCAAAAAGAATTATGAAAATTAAGTTTTTCAGCACAGGCGAGCGTAGAAAATCCTGCACGATCGCGGGAAAAGTTTGGGTAGCTATATATATGCATGGAAAGCGAAGACTGTTTGAAAATGAAGTAACTCAATCCTCCGGCTCTAATAAGCATCTATGTGTTGTTGCAAGTTGTCAGCTTGAATCGTTCCGCTGACCGTGTTCTATTTAGGAGACGACATTATTTTTACATAAGGAATCTTATGGAAATTAAAAAAAAAAAAAAAAAAAAAAAATTGGCTTGCGTTTGCAATCATTTAAGGGAAGTGAGCGAACTTTTATATTGTATAGGTCTTGGACTACTGTGGTAACCAGAAGCGTAGGCAAGAAGGGGAGGGGGAAGACCCCCTGCACTCCCCCCCCCCCCCCCGACACAAAAATTTGCCCTATTAAAGGGTAATTGTTTGCGTTTTTTAGAGAAATTTTACTAAATTTATATCTTCGGACGAAAATCCCCCTCGATAATTTTCGGAACCCCCCCCCCCTTTCTCTCTCTCTCTCTCTCTCTCTCTCTCTAGAAAAATTCCTGGCTACGCTACAGGCGGCAACCTTTTCATAATTCGTTTGCGAAAGTAAGATTATAGTGAGGTATTTTGCTGATCTTCGCAGACTTCATTGCGGTTCGTGTTCAGCACGACTTTTGCTGGTAAGCGCATTCCGTCGAGCCATAAAAAAAGTCATCGCTTTCATGCGAAAACCGCAAGCACATGGTTTTATGCGGAAGCTGATCCCGGTTGCGTGAACTTTGCGGAAATTGGGAAGATTCTACATCCCTGAATTATTGTTTGCGTGCATTCCTATGGCTGAAGAGTCAAGTCACGCAATCAGTGCGTGGCAAGATGATTCTTTGTTTTGAAAACAATAGAATCACTGCAATGTATGTGGTCGATTTTATGGTTCTTGCGTCCGTGACAACCTGTGACCTCTACGTAGTGGTTGCAACTATCCTGACTTCAACCCTCCAGGCATTAGCGTAGGATGGGGGGAGGTGTTCCCGAGCTGCCAACGCCCTCCCCCCCCCCCCCCGGCCTAGCATTGATTTTTGTGAAGGTCAATGGTAGCAATGTTTATCCCCCTCCCCAACCTCTTTTCGGAAAGGTAGAGATGGGGAAATAAAAGGTTTTGGACACCCCCCCCCCCCAGAAAAGCTGGTTTGAAAAATATTGCTTTTAGGTGAGAGGCAAACGCGTATGTACCTACTCTGAAAAAATTATTTCGGAAGAGAGGGTTAGAAGTTTAATTTTTGCCAAATTTTTTACTCTCTCAGGCAATTTTCTACTGTTTTCCCTCATCTTTGGCATTTTTCAATACATGTATAGGGGCGTTTAAACAATATGATAAAACGCCCCTACATAGCCTAATATTTTGCCAAAGTTTCAGAGTTTGATTTTTCCGTCAATTCAGGGCCAAGGACTGTTGAAATTTGATGGCTCAACAAATTGAGTAAACAATTATGCAGTTTCTATGGGGACGCCCTCCGCCCCTTTAGGTAGATTAATGTCGGAAAACAAATTTACGCCTTCAAAGTGAAGTTCTCAAAAAGTGACTAATAGCGCTATCTATATTGGAGCCAGAATCTCACTTGAGGCAGGCTAAGAATCACTTTAGATTCAAGCATGGTGTAAAACTCTTTTACGAGGAACTCGGTGTTTACCCATGAAAAAGTTCCACTTTGCCGGCTTTACGTATTAATTGAATTACCAAGAATAAAGTCGGTAAAGAAACCGTGACAATGACATCATCCACTTTATCTCTTGTGTATGTGTGTGTATTCACTCCATGAGTGCGCTTGTGTTGCCTGTTGCATCACCGCGAACGCTCGTAAAACCTTAGTGCATACCGTAAGAAGTTTATGACCCTATGACATCATGGGGTCATATTTTTTGTTTTTTTGTTTTTTGTTTTTTCCGGTTATCTATCTTACTATGCAGTCTTGAGTTTTTTATGTAGGATTATCATAAATTCTGCGAAACTCAAGCATCAGAAAGACCCGCAGACCCGTATGGCTTTGAGATGCGGTCGGAAAAATTGACATCTCTGTGTTGAAGAAACGACCCTTTGTGAAAAAAAAAAAAAATGTAAAATGAGCCTACATTAGCATGGAAATTTAAGAGAATATGGGATAAATGTTTTTCATAGGTTGGCTGAACTGGTGAAAAAGTTTGAAATTGATATTTAGCGCAGCACTATGTGCCCTTAAAAAATCACAGAAGTGAACACCTGCCCAGCTCAACCTGTTCGTGCCTATTTCTTGGTAGCTTCGTTAAGGGACAAGGTTAAATTATTATTATTTCATTATTTCCTGAAATAAACATGATGATTTGAATGAAAATCCAGTGAAAATAAGTATGGTGATAATCAGAATAACTGATACGTCAATAATTATGGGACAAAGCCACTTTTGGCATGCCGTTTTTGTTTTTGTTTTTTTGGTTTTTTTTTTTTTTTTTTTTTAAATAAAATTTAAATGTTTTTGAGAGGTCCTAGTCCATACAGATCCTATATTTGGTAAAAATTAACACTTTTACAGGTATTAAACGGAAATTTTTCCTTCAGGGTGTCGGTAATTGAGACATCTACCTCAAGAGTGACGAATCGAATGGTGAACCCTAAAATAGATCCTATCCCGCCGAGCCGCTCAGTGGCTTCTTTCTTATTGCACGAGTAAAGTCAAATTTCAAACTTAATGCGAGAAATTCAATACAGCTTCACCTATACTCAAAAATTCGCAATTTTTAGTTCTAAGTGGTTGAAAATTTTGGTCATTTTTACTTATCAACAGTCGTTTACCCTCTAATCGGCAGATTCCATGAATTTCCTCAAAGTTTCTTCTAATTTCCGGGAAATAAAATCGTGCAAACTCCATTCTGCTGTTTCAAATACGAATGACCGCAATTATATTTGAAAAGAACTAAATTTTCGCTCACATCCCTCCAGCATAACACCCCCCCCCCCCCGGGCTATAGTCGAAGGGATCATGCATTTTTTAGGACCATCTTTACTTCTGTCACTATCACCACTTCTGCTCATATAGTGAGCCGTCTCTTCTAGAAATTTCGGTATTGCCGGCCCCCGCCTCAAGACCTTTGACCCATGTGCAACGGATATACTCGAACACCACTGCTCTGTCCTCGCCTTCAGAATTTGAGATAATTTTTGGAGACGTTCTCACAATCAGAGTAATGACATGTTTCCTCTACAACTTGACAACCTTGTTTGCAACCCATTTAAATTACGTAACTTCGGTTAAGGCTTGTCAAGAATCCGGTGTAGGGAGATGCAAGAGGGCTGCGCGGAGGAAGCTGCGCCGCGCGAGCCAGCGCGTGTGCCACGCAGCGAGGCATGGTCGCGCGTCTCGTCGCGTTGTGTCGCGGCGGCCTCACCGCCCAGCCCGCGCCCACCACTCTTCTCTCTCCTCTCGCTTGAGTGAAACGAAATGAGGAGGAAAGACCAGAAAACCGGAGACACCGAGACTGACCAATACAACAGACAGACCGCGAGACGACTTGATGAAAACCGCAATAAGGTTAGGTAAGCCCGAAGTCCCGAAGCACTTCAACTTAAATAAAACAGATACATTTCATGAAAATACATGTGTGCAGGCGCGCGCGGTGAGTTTTGCTTTAGGTGATTCCATGGCAAACTCCCGAAAATGTTAATCCGATAGATGGCCTAACTTGTCGCTGGCTCCGAAAATAGCCGTTTTTGCACGGTTTTCGGCTGTTTTCTCTGAACAGACGAATGTTAGACAAAAAATCGGACTGTCAGCACCTGCTTAATTTTTTGCTTGATTTTTTGAGCCATAAACGGGCCAAATTGGTTCTAAAATAAAGGCGTAACTATATGCAAAGAAAAAATCATGTGTAATTTGGAGTTGTATCAGTAAAGATTATACAGGTTTCTGTTTCACCTGTAATCTTTGCTGATACAACTCAAATTACACATGATTTTTTCTTTGCATAGTTACGCCTTTATTTTAGAACCAATTTGACTCGTTTATGGCTCAAAAAATCAAGCAAAAAATTAAGCAGGTGCTGACAGTCCGATTTTTGTCTATTATTCGTCTATTCAGAGAAAACAGCCAAAAACCGTCAAAAAACAGCTATTTTTGGAGCCAGCGACAAGTAACGTCATCTATCGGATTAAAATTTCCGGGAGTTTGCCATGGAATCACCCTAAGGGTATTTTCGCGAATGATTTTCTCTGGTGGATCTTGATAACCCAATCCAACGATTTTGTGTTTTATTTTAATCCGATCCTATACGTTTTTCGGGGCCCATCTGAGTGATGACTGGTGCGTATTTTACGTGCACGGCTCAATTTATTTTAATTGTATGAAAGTCTGATATTTTTTCTCTAAATGCTTAGTTATTATGCCTACGGACCCAAGACTAAAACTGCCAAAATTGACAGGATAAGACAGACTCCACTATGCATTTGAAGGTTAGAATCACCCAAATTTTATTGTTGTTGTTGTGGAACGAGCGGGAATTTGGATGATTTTAACCTCTAATTGTATCGTAAAATCCAAAATATCTTGTTGATTTTAGCAATTTTTGGTCGAGTTTTTTGGTTCCCACTTTTTTAATTTACCATCTTGCATTTTAATGTTGATAAAATATAATAACCAACTCTAAAGAAACATGCTTATTTTAACCAAAATTATGGCAGGATAATATCGTGGAGACAGAAGCCAGGGGATATACGTGATCGTAAAGGGACACAGCGTGATTCCCATTTGTAATTTAGAACAATTTTCAATCGCAGGTGTTGAAATTTTTGCAAATGTTTTGATCGGAGATGTATTTTTGCGTTTCAAAGATACTTTTGTTGTGATGGTGTTTCATCAGTCGGCTGAAACTGTGTTTTCCATGAAAATCAATGCCATCTAGTACCATGATGTCCTTGAAAAATGCTCAGGACATTCAGTGGCGGATCCAGCCCTCGCGAACGGGGGGGGGGAGCGAATGTTTCGCCCCTAAAAACCCACTTTTCTTGTTTTTGCTCTTGCTTTTCCCCTTAGTTCCTCTCCCCTCTTTTCCCACTTTTTGGGACGAACGGGGGGGGCGATCGCCCCCTTCGCCCCCCCTGTATCCGCCAATGAGGACATTAGGGGGGGGAGTTGTTCCCTATTAGGAAAGTGGTCACTGTTGCCTGCAAATGACCGTAAAACGTCAAAAACTGCAAACAATCCACTTTCTCCCTCAAGAGCCAATGTAAAAGTAGACAACCTAGAGTCCCTATATGTAGAGAGTTAAGA
Source organism: Trialeurodes vaporariorum (assembly GCA_011764245.1). Lineage (NCBI taxonomy): Eukaryota > Metazoa > Arthropoda > Insecta > Hemiptera > Aleyrodidae > Trialeurodes > Trialeurodes vaporariorum. The sequence goes on from VMOF01000111.1 coordinate 72,028,130, forward strand.
CAAGAGGGTAGTCAACTTCTGATTGGTCGATGAATTTTAGGCTCTACGGACGCCGCCATTGGATGCGATTTTGGATTTTTGTTTTGTTTACCAAAGGTCTTTTACAGATAAAAGAGGTAATTTGCGATGAATCTGTTAATTTTAATCATGATGCACCACAAGAATGTCTATAAATCTCAAAAGAATCATTAAAAGCGTTAATACATGTCGATCAACAAAAGCAGGGAAAGATTACATCGTTACAAACTTAGCGGATCTGTAATCTTTGTAATGGAGCAAAACACAACAACGGCCTCAGAATGTAAACAAATGTGCAAAATCGCATCCAATGGCGGCGCCCATGATTTCACTTGTCTTAACTCTCTACATATAGGGACTCTAAGACAACCCAGCTACATAACCTGAAACCCCTGTGACCTGGTCTGGAATTAGATGGTATTGTGAAAATGCACCTCAAACATTCGATGATCAAATGAGCTTTCGCGGAGGTTAGCAACAGCCCCATTAGAAGAAGACCAATATCGATCCGTCTGGTAGACTTCGGTTTTGAATGCTGATGAGGACTCACGTGAATGAGCCGTAACCGGAGCGGGGGGAGGTATGGAGACTTTGAGAGCCCGAGCATAGGTTGAATCTCACCTGTTGGATGGTGGAAATTGGATTGTCTGTTTTGAACGAAAGCTCTCCGTGTCTCGGAACCGTTTTTCGTGTTGCGGGCGCGAGGGAAATTCAGTGTTGCCAGATTGGGGTGAAAAAGCCGCACGCTTTACATTGATTTAAATGGGGACGATACGGCTTTTTACCCTCGATCTGGCAACACTAGAGGGAATGGCGAAGGGTAGGGTGCAACGGAACATCAACATGTCACTCAGTAAACCGCACCGGGCCGCACATTAGATCGAAACACACATTTTTCCGGACAAAAAAAAATGTTGTTTTTTCCATTAAAAATATTCAAGAGTTAAAACATTTTTCGTTGCGAAAACCACGTAATTTGACTCGTTTTAAGCTCTGCAATTAATGATTTCTCACATTATTAATATTTCTCGCTATTCATTGCTTATTGTCTTTTTTGCGTTGTACTATGTCCAGAAAATTCCATGTTTCACTCCACTGTGGGCCGGAGCGGAGGAGCAAAGCCTCGGTAATAACTCGACACGATTACCGCTTGTTATCAATGTAATTCACCAATTGATAAGCACTTTTTCGCCGGCTTTGAAATCGAGTTTCCCCATATGCTTGTATACTCATACATCTAATGGCCACTCGTGAACTTTTGCCAAATCCTATTCTTACAGCCGCTTGCAGCCTGCAGAGTCCCTATAAGTGGAGTGTTAACCCTTTCAATACCACGCCCGAGCTATTTGATTTCGTATCTCTATCTCTCATTGAAAGTAAATGCTACTCCAAATCGTTAACAACTGGCAAAATAATGTTTCATTGAGCGCCTCCAATTACTGGGATAGGTTAAATCAGCACCGCAGAGTACGAATATTTAACAACCAACTGAATTTGAGGGAATCATGACTTTGATTTCTCCTGGTGTTCTTAACCTGGCAGTTAAAGGGTTAAGACAAGCTGGTATAAACAACCTCTGATCGTCCAACGCGGCGGTTTAGGCTCTACTTACGGACGCCGCCATTGGATGCGATTTTGCTTGTTTGTTTACATTATTTTTGAGGTTCCGCACGGTGTTATCCGGATAAAAGAGGCGATTGTCGATGAAACTGGTAGTTTTAATCATGATGCATCTCAAGAATCTTTAAAACTGTATAGGTGGATGTTAAATATCATGATTAAGCTCCATGAAGGGATGAAGTACGTAGCAAAAATAATGGCCGCGTGACGGTTTTTAGGGGAGTGAGACAACTTTCAAAGTTTTTAAAGTTCAAAGTACTATCTTTAATCCATGTCCTATAGTAATCATCCTTCATGACATGATCTTGACAATTCTCTCCCCCCTCCCATTTGAACGTGTGTGTTAGAAAAGGACGGAGATAGGGGTTAAAGTCACGTGATGGCCCCCTCTGCTATCCTCTTCGAACAAATGTGTTGAGAGAAAGAGAGAGAGAGAGAGAGAGAGAGAGAGAGAGAGAGAGAGAGAGAGAGAGAGAGAGAGAGAGAGAGAGAGAGGAGAGAGAGAGAGAGAGAGAGAGAGAGAGAGAGAGAGAGAGAGAGAGAGAGAGAGAGAAGGAGAGAGAGAGAGAGAGAGAGAGAGAGAGAGAGAGAGAGAGAGAGAGAGAGAGAGAGAGAGAGAGAGAGAGAGAGAGAGAGAGAGAGAGAGAGAGTATAGGGAGCCTTCTAGAATTCTTTAATTAGCTTCCCCGCTAAACCGCTAAATTACCAAGTCGTTCTTTTATTCTCCGATTTCATTTCTGATAACCCGGGGGAGCTCATCGGAGTGTTCTTAAACTCCGATGAAGTTCATCAGAATTCTTCCCCGGAGTACACCGGCTTTACCGGAGTTCTAACTCCAGTAAAGCCGATGAAAACTAACCTCCAAGAAGTAAACATCCTATTTACGTGTGTTCATATGGGTGTTTCGGAGGTTATTGAAATGTAAACAGATATTTTTAGCAATAACACGCTGCGCCTGTGATTGTTCTTAAATTCATCGGAGAACCGATGAGCTTCATCGAAACATTATCAGATTTACCGTAAACACTCCGCGGAAATTCTGATGCACTTTCCCGGTTTACCGGATCGGAGAATTCTAGAACGCTCCCATAAACTCCTGTATCCGCCCATGACTGTAAGCTCACCGCACTGTGGTTCAAAATTGAATGGAATTTCGTATGGACAGTTTCATGAATAAAAATCAAGATTTATAAGAATAAAGAGTAAAATAAATTAAAGGTGTGTACTGTGATTTATCATAGAGCTGAATATAAGCTATTAAAACATGGTTTTTGCCAGAGAATATCAACAATAAAATGTTTTTTATAGCAAAAAAAACATTAACTTTTCTTGTCCAGAAATATCCATGTTTTCAAACCAGTGTGCGCGAGGCCGGGCCAAGTCTTCGAAATTGATTGAAGGACGCGGACGCACTCCAAATAAATGTTTGATTAATGTAAACGCCAATACTATAACCCACCGTGGCGCCCGCCGCCCGCCCGTCCGGCGCCCGTCCCCCCTCTCCCCCACCCCACCCCTATCACCCCCCTCTGTTAACTCTCGCTGTTTATAACTAGCTTTCCTTTAATCTATCGCCCTCGGTCATCTACCGTTCGACTCAAAAAAGTTCGAACTTTGCATGTTGAGTCCATCTCTAGTCTCTCCTGCTCTATCCGCTCTCTATATCCAGCAAAAACATCATTTACATAACTTTCGAAGCCCGTTGGTTTAATGTTTTTCTATCCAAAGATTTCCGCTGGGCGCTAACCAAAGTTTGTGACAAGAGTCAAGAACAATATGGCTCGGTGTTGTCTTTTATCGGATGAGTATCCGATTTTCCCCAGTTGACTTAATGTAAAAGTTGATCACTTATTATAGGAAAATCTGGCAACAGTGCAATTGATCCATGGTATTGAAACACATTTCTTGCGGTGCGGTGTAAGTCTTTCCAGCAGTGACGTGGCGTGCAATTTGGCAACGTTGTAATGTGTCCATGTAAACCCATGTGAAAGGTCGAATGCAAAGGTGTTAACCGAACACCCTATATTTCGATATTTTTAATAGATTTAAATGGACACATTACAACGTTGCCAATTTGTACGCTATGCCACTGCTTTCCAGCTGTTATATCGTCTTTACCACTGCTGCACTGTGGTCTGAGATCGTCAATAAGTGGCTACAAATCAGAACGTTAATTTCTCATCAATTTATAATTTTTAAACTTTCAAGACTATAATTTAATCACAGGAAACGCTTAAAACAAGTAATTTAGACCTACAAATGTTACTGAAAAGTTGTAAATCAATCAACCTTAGAAGGTCGGAAACGATAGACTTTGATGATTTTTTTTATTTTTTTATTTTTTTTGTTTTTGTTTTTTTATTTTCACTGGTTTTTGGCCACTTTTTTTCGACCTCAAACCATTGTTCACCGCTCATAATGCGTGTGTACTAGGGGAGCGTTCCATAATTTATTAGATCGGTGCGAGCTGGTGAAATTGAAACTTTATAGGCAGAATGGAACTTTTAAAATTAATCGATAGATCAACGCAGTTTCAACATTTCAAACTAAAATACAAAAAAATCGTTTACCACGAAACGCAGCAGCCATCACTCAGATGAGTCTCAATATACGCTGCTATTACATGTGTAATTAAGGTAAAAACACCCCAATAGCCGACACTCCTGAAATTTGCACCAGAATCCGACACTTATTTGTGAAAAATATTAGTTTAGTGGCAAATGGGTCTGTAGCAAACTTTTGCTACAGCGCTGTAGAGTGTTCAATCTCATGTAAAACCGCGTGAAAATACCAATTGGTGGTATCAGAAAGTCATAAAATGCAGTATAAAACTCAAGAGAGACCAATGAGCTATAACTTTAGAGTGGCACATCAAGGAACGTTCCGCTGGTTCATTGTTGTCACCTAGGGCGCCGCCATCTTGCCGTAAAAATCGATTTTGAGGTTAAGTTTTGTAGGTTGTTTCCGGTCGTTTCGTAAACAAACTCGGGCATCGCCGGAAACGACCTACGAATCTGCCGTCCAAATTCCCGCCAAATTCCGAACGACCTACAAAATTTAACCTCAAACCTTGGAATCTGCCGTCCAAATTCCGCTTTTTCCCGGGATTCCTTCTACCCTGTGTGGCACAAGGTGGACCAGCCCGCTGCCACTCTAAAGTTATAGCTCATTGAGAGAGACGTTTAATGAAATCCAAGATGGCGGTAAAATATTGAGCAACCTGTATGCATGCACCACGAACATCCAAGGATAGCCAACCTCACAACATCGATCACACCCAATCACAACGTAAATAAACACATAACCTCTGAAGCTCTGAGGTTGTCAACGTTGGTAATTCTTGAATATTAAAGGTGCATGCATACAGATTGCTCGATATTTTACCGCCATCTTGGATTTCATTAAACGTCTCTTGTGAGTTTATTATCGCATTTCATGACTTTCTGATGCCATCAATGGACTTTTCGGGCGATTTTACATACGATGGAACACTCTATCGCTGTTGCAAAGGTTTGCAACAGACCCATTACGGTGTTTTGCGTATTTTTTTCGAATGTTTCACATTTGAGGTCTCAAGAAAAAACCAAAACAAAACAAAACACCATTATTGCCACCAAACTAGTACTTTTTATAGTATGAAAAATGGGTGTCTGGTACTGGTGCAAATCTTAGGGGTGTCGGCCACTGGGGTGTTTACCTTAAAGCGTTCTAGAATTCATTGGACACAGGTGGCAATGCGGTGAGTTGGCGAAACTGAGATAATATGTATGTAGACTGAGATGTAAATTTCAAGATTAATTGATGGGTCAATCGTTTCTTCAACATTTCTTAGCAAAATAATGAAGATTAGTCAAATACGTGCTTTCTAGGCAAAATTGAAAGTACATATCCGGTAAACCAGTGTATACCGACTGCATGCATCCGAGTGGAAATCTGAAGAGGAAGAAGAAGAAAAATATTCTGCTCAGTGCACAGAGCAGAGTTGGGCAAATAGATGTGTAATCGATTCCACGATTTACTGGGTAATCGGTAATCACCAAACCTTTGGATGGTAGTTAAATGTATTCTTCACAGATAAATAGTAAAGTTCAGGGTCTTTTCAATTAGATCTAATTTTTCCGAGACTAACAAGATAAGTGGCTTGTAAAAAATCAGCCCTGATTAAAAAATCACCCTCCGAAAAAACGACGATTACGATTACTCAGTAATCGTGTAATCGTGTAATCGATTATCACCCCATTTGCCCAACTCTGGCACAGAATTGCGGTGAAATTCTAACATGAACAAAACAAGAAAAGTACGAGATGATTCTAGTAGATACCTGGTAGCATTTTGGTGGCAACCAGTGACCATTGTATACTGCAAAAAACGAAGGAAAAACTTCACTATGCGTAGAGAAAGTAGAGATTTAATTTAAATGAAATAGATTGCAATTATCAGATGGCACAAGATATTGTTCTTTGGTTAATTTTTAAAAATCACTCTCAATCCACTCCCGGATAAAACTTTGCACCCTGTTTATTTTATTTGTATAAATAAACATGCAGGAGATGTTATGTAGTCGATTGTAAATTTTGGGTTTTGACAGAATGTGCTGAAATTCTGGTAATTTTAGGATTATTTTTTTCTCCAGCGTAACCACTTACTTTTTTCGAGTGTTTTGCACTTTAGTCCATATTCCTTTTAGATGCTCGTGCAAACTACAAGGGAAGGTTTTGAACGGAGGTATTTTAGTGAGCGTCTCCAATTTCATTTTGCTGTAAACTCGGTGAAATTTGGGCGCCGAATTGAAGTGGCACTCTCACGGAAGCAGCGAAGTCTCGAGTGACACAAATTAATTGCTTTCTCAAGCGCTCTTCATCATTAAATCCAAGAACTTTTTCCTAGCTGCGAGTGAGCCATCGATTTTCCTTTGAATTTGACTGTAAATTAATTCTAAAGAACATACATCGAATAAATTGTCAAAGATATGATAGAGAGGGACATGGGGACTAGGGAGTGATAAATGTATGAAGAGAGTGAGAGAGACCGTGAAATGTGTATGTGAGAGAGAGAGAAAAAATGAGAGAAGGACTCCGTTTAATTAATTAATATTCCTTCGCATTATTTTCATTCATATCATTTCATCAGTTTTCCAATATTATCACTCGTCAAATCGGCGTCCATCTGACGCATAGACCATAGGTGTAAGTCGAATCCAACGTTTTATGATCATCTTCCACGTTTTAAATTTTTCGAAGGACAATGCATGTATAATTGTATACGAATAATCGTGAATCAGTGGCGTTGCGTGCAATTTGGCAACGTTGCAATGTTATATTTAAACCCATGTAAAAGGTCGAACTATTGGGTGTTCGGTGAACACCTTCGCATTCGACCTTTTACATGGGGTTAAATGAAAACATTGCAACGTTGTCAAATTGCACGCCACGCCACTGTCGTGAATATTTTCTCCTTAGTTCTTCATATGAGTCGCATAGAATCACAGAAAAATATTCATTGAAGTACGGGTAATTGAATGATTGCTTGTGGTTGATCAAATAAAAATGAAATAGGAAATTTTGAAACGTTGGCTTCTACTTACGCCTGTAGTCTATGCGTCAGATGGCCGCCGAAATCTGTTCTAGTGCTTGTTATGAGCTTAGAAAAAAATGTCGGTCAATTTAAGCGGGATTATGTTTAGGAAAGTATTGAACAGAATTTTCATCACCGCTGTCACGAGAATTCTTTTTCGTACTCTTCCAGATGGAATAATTCTTGTCAATGAACAGGTCAACGGAGCGTGTTCGGGCTGGGTAGGTAGGTACTTAAATACTTAACTACTATTACTATGAGAGAGTTAATGTTAGAAATGAGAATATTGATTTTCGCGAGTAAGAGTGAATAAATTGTTTTCTAATCATTTGCGCACTTCTTTGATGGTGTCTCACTGAAAAGGCCTTGCTCTTCACCACAAAGTTTTGATATACCTCTCGTATTTCGTAAGGTAAATAAGCTGTAGATTGACACGTTGGCTATTATTAGACGATTGCGTTTTATTTTGATTGTGTCTCTATTTCTCTAACCATGGGCGCTCGCAGAAAAATTTCCAGGAGGGGCACAAAATTACTGAACCCTAAAAGAAGTTCTAGTGGCGGACAAAACATCCATTGATCAGTGCATTAAAATAATATTATTGTGAAATGAATAAACATTTACATAGAAAATAAGAATCTAAAAAAATGAAGCTATATCTGTTTTACCTGTTTTATTCGTGCGGTTAGAGCATGTGTTTTGCAATGTTTGTTACATTGAATAATATACTACAGTGTAAGAGGCGCCCTCTTGTGGCCGTGTGTGTTTTGGAGATTTAGTTTTCAGGATATAAATCAAAAATTAAATGCTCGAGTCATATTGTGTATTTTCGAGAAATTTTTGAGTACGTATACAATCACATACTCAGACACGCTATTTTTTTTTTTTTTTTTTTTTTTTTTTTTTTTTTTTTTAATAATTGAATATACATTTTTGTTGATTCAAATAGAGTGCGTTTGAGTAAAAATTAGTATGCTTTTTTTTTTTTTTTTAAAAAAAATTCGTATTATTTAATCAAAAAAGCATTTTTTGAATCGAAAAAACTTAATTTAAATTTAAAAACATGCATCCTTATAATGTAAATAGACGCGTTTTATCGCGTACTATGCATCATTATCTTTTTAAATGCGGAAAAGCCTCGAGGATTATTAATCTAAGCGCACCAAAGTTTTTTCGTATAATTTTAAAAGGAAATCATATTGATTTAAGCGGGGAACCTATACTTAATTTCAAAAGACATTTTTCTGTGTATAACGCGAGAGAATCTTTTTTCCCAGGCCACTTACTGATGAACACGCCAAGGATTTCTATGAATATGTATTTTCCGTTGTATATCTTGTTGCAGCTTTAATTTATGGTTTGTTTTTGTTGAAATTTCGAAAAGAACACTTTTGACAGAAATATTCATTCGTTTAGTTTAGCTTTAAACGCCGCGCCGTCTTAATGATGGAATTTCTGTGACTATTATTGGCGTCAGCGAAAAGTGTTTTTGCCTTAGAACTACCCTGAAATCAGAGCTGCTATTTTGCGTATAATTAAGAGCATTTTTCAATTCATCGATGATTCCACCGGTTGCGAGAAGATTACACAGTTCAGTTCATGACTGTACTGTACCAAAATACTCTGATCTGTAATCTTTTCTCAATCGGTGGAAACTCCGTTAATTAATTTAAATATCCGCAAGTTTTTTAAAGTCATTGACGGCGCCACAGGTTGGGTAAAGATGACATATTAAAGTATTTTCGTGCCTTTACAGTCATACACTGAACTGACTTATGTAATCTTTTTTCAACCGGTGAAATCATCGGTGAATTGAAAAATTGCATTGATTATTCGCAAAACTGTAGCTCTGCCTGAAATGGACAACCCTACTCTTTGCCCCCATTTCGCTCTAGAAAATTGGAAATGGGTTCTATACCATGAAGAAAGTGGGTTCGAAAGAAGGTTCATTTGTTTTGATGTGTAACAATAATTGAGTTTCGGAATGGACGGAAAAAGGGTGCAGGCACGCAGACTGTGAGGTGTGCTCAACTTCGCACATTTCAATGTCATCGCAATGCTAATTCTTGTAGACGAGCAAATCTCATGTCTTGTTTTATGACACCCCCCCCCCTTCCTCCCCTCGCAATGTCCTCAATTGTAAGTAGCCACGCGACTTTGCACTACTCGTCTTGCATGCGATGTGCAGTTATTATGAATCGATCTCTAATAATGATGAGCGTGTGCGACTGTGCGACCCCGAACACCTGTACATACGTATCATACGCTGCCGTTTTGCGTATAATCAATGCTATTTTTCAATTCACCGATGGTTCCACCGGTTGAGAAAAGATTACACGGTCCAGTTCAATGTATTACTGTAATGCACGAAAATACTCGTATCTGTAATCTTTTCTCAACCGGTGGAGTCGTCGATGACTTTAAAAAACTTGCGGATACTTTAATTAATCAACGGAGTTTCCACCGATTAAGGAAATATTACAGATCAGAGTATTATTGTGCATTACAGTCATACACTGAACTGAACTGCGTAATCTTTTCTCAACCGGTGGAATCATCGGTGAATTGAAAAATAGCATTGATTATACGCAAAACGGCAGCCCTGATACGTATACCCAGTTTAAAGTTATGCTCAAAAAACCCGTGCCCCCATGCGAACTGCCCAACTTCGAAACTTTGAAGCATGAAGGTGCATTTAAGTTGTTCTCTTCCTCTGTAGTTGTACCCGGTCTTGAGTTTTGCAGGATCTATTAAAAATGTCTCGAAGCCAGAGCTACCTTTTTGTGTGTATATTTAATGTGTGGCAACTGCCGCCTACAATGATGTACTAAATTAAATGAAAATCTGAGGGGCTCAGGTAAAAATTCACAATTTTTTTTTTTTTTTTTTTTCTCATTAAGCGTTGAATGATCCATTTTATAATTCACGTATATTTCACGGCTGAAAGATTGCACAGTTCAGTTCAGTGTACGAATGTAATGCCCAAAAATACTTTAATCGGTAGTTTTTTCTCAACCGGTCAGGTTTGGGTCATTGTCTCTGACTTAAACGAATTTGCTGTTATTTTGATCATTAATTAATGGCGATTCCACTAGTTGAAAAAAAAAATCACAGCGATGCCAGTATTTTTTTTTTTTTTTTTATCACATTTTTACAATAGACTGAACTGTGTAATCTTTTGGTCAACCGGTTGAATCATCGGCGATGAATTGAAAAATGCCATTGAAAAACGGCAGCTCTGCATAATTTACGTATTTTATTTACGTAATTTTTAACGTTAATCACGTTAATTTAATCACAATTTTACGTAATTGATATAAGTAAACGATTACTTTGTACCAACGGGGGGTGCTGATTTCAATAATTAAGCTGATTTTATTTGATGATCAACATCAACAACTTATGTCTTTATGAGACACGTCGGTTTTATTGAAATAAACACACTGCACCTGGATTACTTTTGAAAAGTAATCCAAAAATAAGTAATTGATTACCATTTACCCAACTCTGAAAGTTTTTTTTTTTTTTTTTTTTTTTTTTTTTTTTTTTTTTTTTTTTCCATTTAAACCATGATATGGGTCAAATTTGAAATTCAAGGATGTTCATAATGTTTACCGCACAACGAATAGTTCGTTTGTCTCTATGGGTTTTACTCAAGCAAAGTGCCATGTTGCTGTAGAGATTTATCGCTGACCACACTATTTCCTTTTTCAATGATTTTATACCATTGTGTTACATATTATCAGCAACTTTTGAGCAATGGAATAGCGGTTTCCTCCTGACGTTACGTCACCGTTGTGTAATACATCAGAAACTTTTGAGCGATGATACTCAACGCTTTTTTTTTTACTTGTCCCGACGCGACGAGGGTTTCTGGTGAAATAGATTTAATGCTGACCCTACTGTTTGTTATTTTAATCGTCGATCCGACGCGTCGACATCTGGTCCTCCGATCGCGGGATCCCAATTTCTCGCGGTTGTCCCGCCGCGCCGCTGTAGGCGTCTCTTATCCGGCGACACTATAGCGACTCGTCTACTACTGAAGTACTGAGTCAGCATCGTGCACCGCCTTCACCGAACGAACCCGCAACCCGCAAGTACTTACCGACATTATTCCTTCGCCCCATTACATCCCCTATTCCGCAGCCCAGTTCGAGCCCATTCACATATTTTTGGGATGGGGCAGAATGATGTTATTCCCCCAGCCGACCCCTCATCCCTCCCTACCCCCTCCATCCCTCTGCTCTGCTATCTACTATCCTCCGTCCGTTTTTGTAGGTTATGATTAATCGTCTGTCGAGCGGCGCTGTTATCGCCCTTCAGATTCGCCAAATCGCACAATGCAGCGCAAAGTCGCAATTTAAGCGATCATAATGAGCTCTGAACTGCTTTAATTCAAGTTCAAATTAATGCGGCTGTTTGCAGGCATTATGAATACATGCTTTCTAAATCAGTGGAACTCTAATAAACTAACTGCGAAACCCTCCATCGAACTCTGAACTTACCCGACCCTAAACCTAAATAGTCCTTAAGAATGAACCGCTATAATGGCGCTCTTGCAAACTTTTGCTATAGGGAATGGAAGAGTTTATTCTTGCACAAAAACCTGTAAAAATGACGACGAGTACACTAAAAAATCACGAAATTCACTCTTAGAATCGGGCTTAATGGCGGGCAGACGCGGGTATCATGGGAGATTCTTATCTATAATATATCCTATCATAAATTGAGACATATCTCTGTGTTTCCGTAGAGAAAGTGACTTATTAGACAGGAATCTCCCATGATACCTGCGTTAAACTTTCATTACGACACCTGCCGGAATCTAGGAAGTTTTAGCAGTTATGTGAGTTTATTACTAAATTTTAGACTTTCTTATTGTTAGTGGGATTTTCTTGATTTCCGCTGGTCTTTACATCAGGATGGACTATTTATTTGGACTATTTATTTAATGGACTCTAAGTCTCTAAGGGGGAGAGGGGGCAGATTTCTATCTCCAATAAAAAACGAACCGATTTTACCTCTTCTCACAGCCAGAGCAGATCTCAGACTGTTATTTTAAAAACATTTGAAATCGCTAATTGACAAGGTTGTATCCGCCTTAACTTGAAATAAGAGGTGACATCACTAAAAGCTATTCTTCAGCTCGTAGATATTATCGACAATCATTGTTATAGATCTATAAATTCTACCTCAACTTAACTTAAGTAAAGGAATAAGTATGCCGTCTAATTCTACGTCCTGGTTTCTCTTATCATCACATTAGGAGTCGAAATGTGCGTTCACTTCTATAAACATTCTTGAGTCACCAAAACTACCTACGAAGTGCACTCCTATGAGAGCGTCGGCAACAAACTCCTCTACCACGCCTCAGTAATGGCGATGACGAGACGCAGGCGGCTCCTGCAATTTGGCAACCTTGCAAATTTACTATTTAAACAGGCATAAACTGATCGATTGATTCCATTGGTATTGAGGAAGCCTGAAGGATCGATTGTTTTTCATTAATTTAAAGGGGGGGGGTGTCTGTTTCCAAATTGCACAAGCTGTCACTGCAGACCTACGCCTATGTGCCAGTACCTATACACTTGTAGAGAGTTAAGACAAGAGGGTAGCCAACCTATAATTGGCCAACGAGTTTTGGACTCCTTGAAAAGCTCTTCCGGAGAGAGACTATGCAAGTATATAGCCCCCCCCCAAGTATCAATAGATAAATAAATAAATAAATAAATAAAAAAAAAAAAAAAAAAAAAAAATTGTTTGTTATAACCACTTTGTTCGTTTAAGATGTGTTTTTTTTCCGGGATTGGATTTATCTTTTAGGATTCTAAAATTTCTCTTGTGCTTTTAGTTCAACTAAATCAATTGCAAACTTAAAATAGTCTGTTTCAGTAAAGCGATGTATCCTATCAATTGGCGTTCGGGGACCTTTGGTTCAATGTAATTTTCTTATAAGCGCATTTTGTTAACAGAAATTTCGGTTGTTAAACCAAGAAATGAAGGCGATCTCTTTGCGATTATGAATTCTACGTCCTCGAAAATGCTTAGTAATGCCTGGCTCTACGACTAAAACTGCCGAAATCAGCAAGTTGTTACGACGATGTATTTGGAGGTTAGAATCGCCCGAATCCCCCCCCCTCAGCACAACAACAAACAACAACAACAACAACAACATCATTTGGGTGATTCTAATCTCTAAATGCATCGTTTTGATCTGTAATCTTGTTGATTTCGGCTGTATATCAGTCGTGAAACCAGGTATGAGTAAGCATTTTCGAGGACGTAGAATCGCAAAATTTCCTTGATTAGTAACCAAACTTTCCGTTCAAAAATGCGCTTATGGGGAAATGCCCGCGAAACAGAGTTTATTTAGAACCAAAGGTTCTCGGACTGCAATTAACCCTTTAAGGGCCAAGCCCGAGTATACTCGTTTCTCTCCTCTATTCTATTACAAATTACTTCAGTCTTCATTCCGAATAAACGCAAATAAATATACATGAAAACACAACTAGATACTTATCTAAGGCCTCGTCGAGAGCCTTCAATTCGTAGGATAGGCAATTCCAACTTCGCCGAGTACGAACAGTTAACTACCTTCCATTCATAAACGGAGGTGTAGTGTTCTCTTGAACGATCCTGGTCATTAAAGGGTTAATAGGATTTATCGCTATACTAAATTATCTATCGAAGCAAAGAAAGTGTACTCAAAAGGTTCTTTGCCATTTACTATGAAATGATTAAGAAATCATTTTAAAAGAAAAGCATTCGTTTTAGTTGAAGAAAAAAAAATTATTTGGCTGATAGATGAAAACACTACTAGGTAAGATCTCGTCAAGAGCCTTCAATTCGTAGGATAGGCAATTCCAACTTCGCCGAGTACGAACAGTTACCTACCTTCCATTCATAAATGGAGGAGTAGTGTTCTCTTGAACTATCCTGGTCATTAAAGGGTTAATACGATTTATCGCTGTACTAAATTATTCTATATCGAAGCAAACAAAGTGTACTCAAAATGTTCTTTGCCATTTACTATGAAATGATTAAGAAATCATTTTAAAAGAAAATTTGCATGCGTTTTAGTTGAAGAAAAAAAAAAAAAACGATCTGGCTTATGGTAGCCGATTGGATTGACTCGTTATGTTTGAAAGTGTTTATTCAACCCTTGAGTTACTAGGAATACTAGGTCAATTTTCCCGCTCAATCAAATTTCGGTGTCAAGTTGGAACAGTATGTTGCCAGACAGTAGCGCACCGAGAGTTTCTTCATCTCTCTCTCTTTTCTCCATTATAAAACGTATGTTAGACAAGGATGGACAACGGGACAAAACCCCCTCTTTCTGTCTTTTTCCTACTTATACATTCAAATGGGAAATGATAGAAATGGAAGAGATCCTGGTTGCGCCAGTGCAACGAGAGTTTCTTCATCTCTCTCTTTTCTCCATTCAAAAAAGTATATTAGACAAGGATGGACAAGGGGATAAAACCCCCTTTTTCCGTCCTTTTCCTACTTATACATTCATATGGGAAATGAGAGAGATGGAAGAGATCCTGGTTGCGCCAGTGTTGCCTTGCCAGATCCTGCGGCTTTTTCTATGAGTTCTTATGGGAAAAGCTGCCAAATCTGACAACACTGAGTTGGAATCATTCATGATACTCGAGCAGTGTTGCCAGAGTGGGTCGAAAAAGCCGTATGTTTTACATTGATTTAAATGGGGGACGATACGGCTTTTTACCCTCGATCTGGCGACACTGTAACTCGCGAGCTTCTTTGTATTGACTAAGTACGTATTCTTTGAGCAACCTTTTCTGATCGATACTTGAAAAATCCATGGAGACGCGAGGCATATAGACAATGAGACATTGGTTTTAGTTGAATAGTGAATTATGAAACAACGAGGCTGGGCAGGATAAAAGTGGGAAGATGGAGATCGGAGATGACTAAACACATCTCTGTTGAATGATATAATAAAAATTTATGACTGGAAGAGCCATCCTACCGAAGGTTGTCTGGAGCCGGATAGACGCGGTCTCGCGCTTTTCGTCCGTGGAATTTTACTATCCATTGCACTCAGCACTGAATGGGTCTGCTGCAAACTTTCGCTACAGCACAGCTTCATGCACTAGCGGATCCAAGATATTGTCCTTCTCCTTCTTTTCTCATTTGAACGCATGTGTTTGCAAAGGATAGAAGCGGGGGCGAAAATCACGTAACTGCCCCTTATCTGTCCTTTTCTAACACACGCCTTCATGGGAGAAGAGAGAGGAGGGTAAATTCCTGGATCTGCCGGTAGCGTCATGGAGGGTTGATTCCTCTATAATGTTGGGTGAAAGTCACATTGAAAGCATCAGCCAATCTCAAATTCCACTCATAAGACCACGAATAACGTTTTAAAAGAAATCCAAGATGGTGGTCGAATGAGCGGGGTCGCAATGGGTGAATCCCATCTAGTCGCATTTCTCTTCTATGTTGAGCAAAGTGATTCATCGTGGAGAAAGCTACAATAAGATGGGACTCCCCCATTACAGCAGTAGCGGCTCGCAGCGCCGGGTGAGGCAACAGGAAAAGGAGTGGAAGGAAACGTTAATCATTCTTAAAATCACATGGAAAGTAGCTAACTATTCGTACGCACCTGTGCCGTTTTAGTCTATCTACATAAAGGAAGGCGCGCCATGAAAGTAAGAATAAATCGGTCGAATTGCGGTAAGTTTTGGTAAATTAGTTAACTAATTCGTACGTGACTGTACCGTTTTAGTCTATCTTCAAAAATGAAGGCGCTCCATACAAGCAAGGATAAATCGGCCGAATTGCGATAAGTTTTGGTAAAATAGTTAATTGACTATTCGTACGGGTCTGTACCGTTTTAATCTACCTTTATAAATGAAGGCGCTTTCATAAAAATAAGACACGATTAGCCGATCGAATTGCGGGATCTTCCGGTAAGGGTATTTAGTTATTAAATCGGATACACCTATAGCTGGCTGAGCGTTGCCTTTTCGTAAACATATTCTCTCGTCCGCCCTTTTACTCCTCACACGGCCGGCTGACCCAAAATGGACAGGAGTCCACTAGGAAGTCACCCGATTTCCCGGTAGTTCGCCTCTCCCCCCCCCCCCTTTGGGTACCATTGGTGCCTATAGTTCTTTGTTTTTGTTGTCTCACCAATTCTGACGTTTACGAGTCGCTAAATGCATTAGAGCCGCTCATTCAGGCAACTTTAAAGCAGTTTTTAACAATTCAAAATTGAACAAATTGAATACCATAAGAGACCATTATTAGTTAGATTGGGATGTTTTGGTTTTCAGCTCATGAAGAAAACGGTCCAAGTGCATTAGGACCATCCGTGCGTGTCTTTATATCTGTGCTTGGTGTGATCTTTCGATAACGCCTTCGTACTCTTATCCACTTTAACCCTGTATTTTTGGTTTGTTTATTTGTTTCAGAGTCTTGTAGACTGGAATAAACCCATGTTAGGGCAGGTTGGGAAGCTTGGACCTAAATACAAAGAATGGGTCCTTGCCCCTGTCGATCGAAAATTAAGACTATTAGGGCCTGATTTCTTGGAACAACTCACCGTCACACCTTGGTACCTTATTCCTATAGTCTGGATTCCTGTGACCATTGCGCTGGTCTATCTTGGTTACCTCCGTTATCTAGCCATCGCTCAGTATTCCTCAACTTTCGAACAAAGTAAGTACATATTTATGTCTCTAATTACAGACGCTTGAGGCCGAGACAGTGGCGGCTCGTGCAGTGTGCCAACAACGGATTATCTTCATTTAAACCCATGTAAAATAATCGATCTTCAGGAGATACTCTAAATCTCTGAGCAATCGATACTTTCGCATAAGTTCAAATGGAGATATACGTTGATCAGCGCGATCTGTAGAGCTTTGCACCAAAATGCTGTGATCATTATTATAGACGAAAAATGTAAGGAGCGTAGATCTATATTTTAATGAAGCTCTGTGGAGCTATTCTCATTTTTGGGGGATACTTCTGAACGCAGATCTCCGATCAAAAAAGCTATGCACCAAAATTATGAGATATATTTTTGGTGACAAACTAAAGGAGCGTTGATCTACGCTTCTTTTTTTTTATTTGTAAAAAAAAAAAAAAAAAAAAATATCTTGAGCATAGATCTACGATCTGCAGAGCTTTGCCTTTTATGCTGAAATTATGTGTAGGTGAACAATTAAAGGAGCGTAGATCTACGCTCTGTAGATATATTCTCTTTTTTAGGGGATACTTCTAAACGCAGACCTCCGATCAATAAAACTGCACCGAAATTATGAGATTTATTTTCGATGACGAACTAAAGAAGCGATCTTCACTTCCTTTTTTAATTTTCTCTAAAAAAATGTCTTGAGCATAGATCTACGCTCTGTAGAACTTAGCCCTAATATATGCTGAAATTATTTGTAGGTGAACAATGGGGCTCTTGCAGACTTTTGCTATAAGCAAATAAATAGTCCAATCTTCTGTAAAGACCAGCCAAAATCACGAAAATCACACTAAGAAAGTATAAAATTCAGTATAATAAACTCACATAACTGCTACAACGGCAAGATGGTATGGCGGTTCGACGCAGGTATCGTGGGAGATTCCTGTCTATTATGTCACTTTCTCTACGCAAACACAGAGATATGTCTCAATTTAGATAGGAATCTCCCATGATACCTTCGTCTCTCCGCCATTAAGCCCGATTCTGAGACTGAATTTCGTGATTTTTTAGTGTACTCATCGTCATTTTTATAGGTTTTTATGCTAAAATCAACTCTTCAATCCCCTATAGCAAAAGTTTGCAGGAGCCCTATTAAAGGAGCGTAGGTCTACGATCTGTAGATGTATTCTCTTTTTTGGGGGATACTTCTGAGCGTAGATCTATGATCTGTAGATGAGAACTCAGGACTCCTCATGAGGACTGGCCAACAAAAGCCACAAATTTGGCGCCCGTTGCCTGTCAGTTTGACGCCAATTTGATTGCATATACTGACAGCTTACGGTTGTGTACATTTGGCAATATTTTACATCGATGAGCGAATCCCTCGCCGGAAGTCACTCGCTCGTGTCATCAATTTGTAAGCCCACGGCATTTTACTTCCGAGGATGGGCACGAGCTTTTGATTTTGACTTGCAGTGTAATTTATCGTTGCCACCGTCGCATCGTCGTCGTCAGCCAGTGTTGCCAGATTTTCGTATAAATTACTAACTTATACATTGAGTTAAATGTGAAACTTGGGATAATTATCCGATGAGTGGCAACACTGATCGTCAGAATCTGCCATGCCTTGTCGCGGTCGTAAGCATGCATTCAACGTGGTGGAACCTTGGCGTAACTGGCTAGTTAAAAATTGATTCCAATTGATATGAACGGCGATGAATTTACGATGAATTATATTTCGCCCGAGCTCAAGCGGGTCTTTCCCCTCTCTTCAGTCTCTTTCCCTCCCCTCCACCTCACCCATCTGACCATTTCAATCCCATCCTACCCGACCCTCACCCCTGTCCCCTGTACCCTGTCCCTTCCTCACCCTCTCACCCGATCGTGTCCGAGGACCCCTCTACGCTCTCCTACTCATTCATTAGTTCATACCTCCAGAGCTGCCGAATTTGGCGGGAAATTCAAACCTTTTACATCGGTTTAGGGATGAAAAAAGGCGTATGTGGCAGCCCTCCATATTTCGCTATTATTAGAAACGATGATCCGCGGAATTAGCTCTGAAAAATTTATGTGCTCTCCGCTTTGATATATACGGCTCAAATATACACTCCACTCTCTAACTTACTTCGTTCCCTCTATGTCAAGCGACCTCGAATCCAACGGGCGGAGACATTTTCACCGTCTGAAGTCCCCCCCCCCTCTTCTCCAGGTCAACGTTAAATGACAGCACACGTGACACATTTTTCATCTAGAGTTCTCCTACTCATAATCTATGTTGATCGCTTATAGCTCCTCCCACCCCCTCCCACCCCCTCCCACCATTTCTTTCACACTTGGGTCCATCCTTGGTTTAGGTAGCTGATGTTATACTGATATAATAATTTATTTACGTAAGTGATTGCTTTCATTCTGTCGTATGTGCATAAAACTGTGCGATATTAGGGCTTCCGTTTCCCGTTTTGCGGATCCCCAAGTAGAAAGTTTTTTGTTCGCCGGTTGACGAAAAGTTTACAAAGTTCGGTGCAGTATAGCGTGCCTCTAACCCACGAAAATGCGCAGATCTGTGATCTTTAAGGCCACCGATGGATAGTCCGCCAATTGTTAAAATTTGATGGAATTTGTTTATGTTTGCCGGTGATTTCAGATTACTAGGGCTGACCTTGATTCGAACCAAAAGAACCTGGCCCATCTCTGATGAAAATCTTGTTCTGATAAGTTTTTGTTGATTAATGTACCAATCGATGCGTAGTTTCTCTCTGAGAGAAAGTTCTTGCGGGACCCAAATTTAAAAATTGAGAATAAATTTAGAACTCTTCATTCATTCTCCATCATGTAATATGAGAATTAAAGTTGGGAAATTCTTAAGTTTATCGGCCGGGGTCCGCCTTTACTCTTCTAAAACGAACTCAAAGATTAGATACATAGCTCAATTAAGTTTAAGACAGAAATGTCAGAAAATTCTCGCACCCGCAATATTTTCTCATTTGGTGGAATCACCGTTAAATCACCAAACTATCCGCTTTGTTCTCAAAGTCAGTGGAGACTTCAAAATATTACAGATTCTAGTATTACTGTGCATTTAACAGTGATAAACTAAACTATGAGCATTGTAATACTTAGGGCAACCCATGGAATCGTCGCACTATATGGTCGGAGATGGAAAAAAGTGGCCGAAAATCAGTGGGAAAAAAAAGTCATTCAAAATCATCGTTTTTGACCTTTTAAGCTTAATTTGAAAAACTCTCCAGTAATATTTCTTGGTTTAAATTACTTGTCATAAGTGCCACTGGAAAAAAAAGTGCCACTGCAAAAAAAAAAAAAAAAATCCGTTCCGTACAAATTGTGTTTGTGTAAAATAAAGTGTACCACACAAATTTATTTGTGTAGCGAGTCAACAAATTGTACCGCTACGATAAGCCTATACGCTACGTACCAAGTCCTGAATTGATGCAGAGAGCGTTTCTGCTTGATTCGTGCTCTACACAAATTTATTTGTGTACCACACCAATTTATTCGTTCAGTACTCAAATATACCAGTGCAGCGGACAAATTATTTTTCCGTTACTTTATTTATGTCAGCCAAAAAGCAAATGGCGCCGGAATAGGTTTTCGGGAACAGACGGCTCTCGGGAAAAATCGAGAAAACTTTAATTAAAAGAGTGTTTCGCTCTTTTGAAAGTCACCGTCACATTTCGAAGTCGTTAGTGCATCACCATTCATAACCTTAAAATCTAAAATCCTCGTAAACTTGTTATTAGTAAATAAACAAATTAGACCTTTCGATCCCAGATTGTCGATGGTTTGAATCTGTGGCAAATTCACAAAATTCGGTCGGTAGTCCATCTTCACACGTTAAAATCTTTAAAAATCGTTCATGTTTTTCGTATCCATAAAAATAGCTTCGCGAAAATTCACACTCGTCCATGATGAGTGTCCTTATTCCATGTTCTGTACTGTGTGATCAAATGAGAAATTTATGAGAAATTACTATCTGATTTTTGGCCACTTTTTGACGATCTCAAACCATAGTGCATATCGATGAGTTAGAAAATGCCTTTAAATATACACAGAGCGGCAGCTGTGTCTCCCGTAGCTTTGACAATAGGCTCATCTTTGGCGCATAAAATCCGCTGTATTTCAACTGCAGGTGCTCATTTCAGTCTCACTGCCTCTATAATTACGTTCTCTCAACTCTCACTAATTAGTAACTAAGCACGCTAAGTGACAAAAAGCGATTGAACATTCAAGTTGTTTCCAAACAAATTTTCTTGTTTGTTACAACGTTGCCGGTGATTGACCCATTCAACTGCGTGCATGGTTTTCTTTGCACCGTATGTGATATGATAAATTGAGACAATATTTGTGCAAAGTGCTTTTTATTACTCATTTGGACGTAATCAGGTGTACTCGTTATTTGAGATTATCATCAGGGTTGAATTTGGAAGTTTGATGAAGAGCACAGTTGAATTATTGCAGTCTTATGTTATGTTTCAGATAACAGTTCATTCGGGACGCAGTAAAATAATGACACAGTCCCCACTCCTTCTCTCCCCCCCTCTCCTCTTCAGCCTCCGAGCGCGGCATCACGCATCTCATCCTGTCGGCTTTATTGAAGCTATTCAGTGAATGAGTGGTCGCGCGTTGAAGTGTGAGTGTGGGAGTCAAATGACTGTTCAGTAGGTCACGTGTTTCGTTGATTCTTGTTTTGTTGGTGTTCTTCGACTGCGGCGCGCGGCGGCCGCATACTGTATGGTCTGAGATCGTCAAAAAGTCAGTGGCGAGGCGTGAAACTTGGCAACAATGTATTTTCTCCATTTAAATTCACCATAAAAGTCGAATCGTTCAGTCATCGGCGATGACCAAGCACTTCGATCTTTCTTGTTCTTTTAAATGGGAAATAGGAACGTTGCCAAATCGCACGCCTCGCCACTGCAAAAAGTGGCCAAAAATCAGAAAGTAAATCTCTCATAAATTTATCATTCTTGAACTTTTAGGACAGATTTTGATCACAGTGAAAAATTTATCAAGGAATTTAAACCTAGAAATATCACTGAAAAGTTTTGAATTAA
Source organism: Trialeurodes vaporariorum (assembly GCA_011764245.1). Taxonomy (NCBI): domain Eukaryota; kingdom Metazoa; phylum Arthropoda; class Insecta; order Hemiptera; family Aleyrodidae; genus Trialeurodes; species Trialeurodes vaporariorum. The sequence goes on from VMOF01000111.1 coordinate 72,050,072, forward strand.
GCTGAAATTGTTGAAAATTATCATTTTTTGAATGAATTTCTTTTCACTGAATTTTTTCCACTTTTTTTTCGATCCCAGACCTTATGGGCCGACGGCGCAACCAGCCGGAGCGGCGCGCCATTAGTGGTTGCCATTGTTAGAATACCCGTTTATTTGGTCAAGAGTCTAGTAGAGTTAAGCTGAGTTAAATTGAGATAGAAAGCAGTGGCGGCCCGTGAAATGTGGCAGCAATGGACTCCTTCCATTTAAACCTATGTAAAATAATCGATTCTTTGGTGCTGTGCCTCACCCAGAATTGATCTTTTAGCACAGATTTTAATGGCATAGCGCTAATGCCGGATTGCACGAGCCGCTGCTGATAGAAAGAAGTCATTGACATTGAAGACGGCTGTGCATGCAAATGAATTATAATGGCAGACGTATATTTTTTTTTCTTCTTTTTTTTTCATTGAAATCGCCCGAACTTACTTTTTCCCTGAGACCGAAGGTGAATTAAGATGATAGTTCCACGACCGTCCAACCATCCAACACCAGGCTGAATCAAAGCGGTGATGACTGCGTTGAGTTACGCCTCTTTGTAAAAACACCGCTGGCGGCTCGTGCAATGTTGCGTTGCACCAATGCAATGGTTTCCCTCTATTTAAATGTTTGTAAAATAATTGATTCTTTGGTGAGAATCTATATTTTTGCATTGATCAAATCACAAATGGCAAAATAGCGCGGTTGCCAGATTGCACGAGCCGCTGCTGAAAAACACCGACGCAGAAGTGTTCTGTATCTTCGTTCTACTTGTTATTCCACGCTCTAATAAGTTGTAGAGAAATTCAAAGAACAGGGAACTGCAAGGAAATTTTATACGCTCTTCGGGAAATGGTTTCTATCGATTTTCTTGTGAGAACAACGGTTTTAGAGAGAATCGCGAGAAAAGAGGAAGGATCTGGCTGTTGTATGATTTGCTGTAACTTCAGCTCGGCCGAGAGGGTCATATTCACTTCTCTATCTGCCGCTGCTCTGCTCACTGCTCAGTGCTCTCCGTTTCCCGCTACCGGGTCACTTCAAATGTTAAGCGACTTTATGTTAAGCAGTTCACACTCAATTTTCTCGACGTTCCCTCAATTCCCTGGCTTCTTTCTTGATTCGAATTAAAACAAATTACTTCAGGATATGTGTGTTTTATTGACAGTGTATGGTGTCTGATTTATATTAATTCGGTGCCATTTAGTGTTTTAACGGTCGGGAATATTCCCAATAATTGGGATTTGGGAATATTCTCAATAATTTGGATTTGGGAATATTCCCAATAGTTGGGGTCTGGGAATGTTCCCAATAATTTGGATTTAGGAACATTTCCAATAATTTGGGTTTGGAAATATTCCCAATAATTGGGATTTGAAATATTCCCAATAATTGGGATTTGGAAAAATTCCCAATAATTGGGATTTGGAAATATTCCCAATAATTGGGGTTTGGGAATATTCCCAATAATTTGGATTTGGGACTGTTCCCAATAATTGGGTTTTGGGAATATTTCCTATAATTTGGATTTAGGAACATTCCCTATAGTCGGGGTTTGGGATTATTCCCAATAATTGGGATTTAGGAATATTCCCAATAATTGGGTTTTAGGAATATTCCCAATAACTGGGATTTGAGAATATTCCTTTCTGAGGAAATGACCAATGGAAATATTCATAGCTGAGTAAATCCCCAGTTCAGTTGATTTCCAATTTGTGATTATTTCCACTTTTCTTTTACCTAGTGTTCATCTCCATAACACGGCTTTCTTTTGTTCGGTCTTTTTTTCGTAAAATATTAAAACAAAGAGAAAATATATCAATGTACTGCAGGTTATTTAAACCAATGTCCTTAGAAGAAATAGAAATTTTTAAAAAATTGAATTTTAAATCGCGCGGAGCACAGGTTTGGGTGATATGAGCAAACACCGTAAGATCAAATCAGTTATTCCTCTTTCTCAAAAATTCAATATAGCCATTAATTTCAAAACTTCCGAAGTAACAAGCAGTGGAAAGCATTGGATTTTAAGACGAAAAAAGTGAAAAGCTAGCTCTATTATTCTGAGGTATTAAATTCCTTTTTGGGATTTTCCCAGAAAATAAATTCCCGGGAATTCAAAACCACTAGTGCCATGAGTATCTCGTGTCTTTAAGAGAACTTTAAAACATCAACCAGAGTTGTGCCAGAAGCAGTGAAAGGCTTTCGATAGAAATTGAGGGCCTTTAGAAAGCTTTTGCTCCGATCCGGATATTGTTATTTGAGGGGTGGTTTTATCAAAGTTTTAACGTTTTCTGAATTTCAATGAACATTTTCTTTATCTTCAGAGGGAAAACGGGCGTGCTTTTTTTTTTACAAACATTCTTACGACGATTCTTCTCTCTGAAACGAAGGATGTTGAAAAATTGCAACGGAAAAGTGTATGAATTTTAATTAAAATATAAAGACTCGTTCGACTGAAATGCTGGAATTACCGGGTTTGGTATTACTCCTCCTATAATTTATTCATTATGGCGGTATAGCAATCGGGGTTTTCAGAGTCCTTCCAAGGTAGACGCAACTTTAGATTCCCCTTGAAAGATTAAGAATACTTCAAAGGCAATGAAAAGTACATTTGCTACTGATCGAACAACGGAACGTCTGTAAAATTTAGGAAGACCTAACCCTGTAATGTTCAATGTGCGGTGGTTAAATAGGCCTATTTTATGTGAATTTTGACTTGGCAATTCAAATTCCTGTCGCGAAAAAAAAAAAAAAATCGTCTAATTGCAATAAAATTAGGATGAATGTTTCATTGTGTACCCAATTGTAAGAGTTTCAAAGCAATAAACCGCAAAACCTCAAAATAATAAGGTAACTTGTTTTCTTAACATTTTCTGTTTTTCGATCGAAGTTGATGAAAAGAGTACACCAAATTTACTATACCCTGACTCAAACGACAATACATATGACAAGAGAAGCTCATAGCCTTTTCGTGTAGATTTTTTTGTCCGTACCGTTCAAATCACATTTTGAGGCACCCTATGTTCCCACTCACATCTCGATACGCAATTACATTCGATTTAGGTTTCCGTTTCCTGTTCCCCGGTGCACAGCCGTAAGCAGTTTACTCCACAGTAGCCAGATTTCAGAACTCGCCCGGAAAAATTTAACGATTTTTGCTGGTGAATCGTTACCAAAGACGAGAGTTCCGGTGATGGCACGTGAATTGCGATAGATTTAGAGGTCGTTTCGGAAATGTAGGCGCACTTAGGCCGGTAATCTTTGGGATTCTCCAACGGTATTTCTCATTTTACACAGTAAAAATGAGTAAAAATGAATTTGAGCGTTGGCTTTCTATTGGTAAACGTTTTATCATCAAAAGATCAAAGTCGCATACGAGTTATGGTTTGATTTGAAGGAATGAAAATCAAAAATTCGCCGAAGATTATCGGTCTGAGTGTGCCTACACTTCTGAAACTAACTCTACCTGCGCGAGGATAATAGGGCTATTGCACACTTTTGCTATAAGCGATTTAATAGTCGATTATGGCGTAAAAACCTCAAAAAATAACGATGGCGGCACTAAAAACTTCCAAAATCCACTCCTAAACTCAATAAACGCAGTTATTTGCGCGAGCCTAATGGTGGCCGAAGGCACTAACAATGGGAGATTCCTATCTTAATTTCGTCACTCTTTCTATGCTGACAAGGATGATTCACAGAGTAATTAGTCATCAGAGTGATGATCTACATCCGATGAATGGTACCGCAACACCAAGTGACACCGGTGTCAAATGAAAGTAGTCTCTTATTGGTCACTTCTTGATGGAGTTTCAGAATTGTTAGATGGGAATCTCCCATTGTTAGTGCCTTCGGCCACCATTACGCTCCCGCAAATAACTGCGTTTATTAAGTTTAGGAGTGGATTTTGGAAGTTTTTAGTGCCGCCATCGTTATTTTTTGAGGTTTTTACGCCATAATCGACTGTTAAATCGCTTATAGCAAAAGTGTGCAATAGCCCCATTATGGCCTATCATTTTATTTGATCATCTCAAATAAAAGGAAAATTTGCATTGTGTACACACGATGATTCGGACTCTCATAACTATAAGCTAATGTCGGATGAAAGGTGAAATTTATAGACGCGGAGCTGCTAGAATTTTATTATTTGTCGTTAAAAACATGTTTATCTGTTTTCGTATAGGGTTGTTGAATGTTGAAACTCCCCTCGCTCCGACCATTGCTTTTCACATTGATAGTGCGTTTTCTCCGCATAAACAGCAATTGATCCCGAGGGGGTTCGACTGGACCCCTCCCTCCCCTCCCCCGAATTATCGATAGTTTTGTGCAGGTTTTATAGGTGGCCCAACATCCCACATCACTCTGTAGTGAAATTTTAAGCTGCTAGATAGATAGAGCCAACCGTCTATTTTTCCGATTTTGACTGTGATGGCTTATGACACCCCCCCCTCCCCCATCCCGGAGACCAAAAACCGCACAAATCGAGCCCACCGGACACCCATAATTTTATGCGCCATTGGTCCCCCCTTTTTTTCTATGAAAAGGTTATAACTATAGTTGTAACGAAATTAGCAGCGTTTTGAAAAAGTTGTTGAACGAAAAATCGGCAAAATTCTTTGCAATGAACGGCGTTCTCACAAGCCTGAAATTCAGGGAAATTTTCGTTCTACCACAGTTCTCTTTTTTCAAACCACAACCAATTTCAAAAGGAAAAAGGGTCAGCACCAACTTTATTAACCCTTTCAGTATGCCGAGTGATGAAAAAGTAGTTCCACAATTCTTAGACCTTTCCTAATGAATCGAACGAATTTTTCTGTTATAATTTCATGTGACCGTCAATTTCTTTGAATTTTCATAAGAATCCATGTTAACAAATAATGTCCTCTATAAGGGACTATACATATAGCGAAAAGGGTTACGTCGATTCAACAAGCGCTCAATCGAAGTTACCGAGTAGGTAAATATTCCTTCCCCACTGTACTTATTTTTGTCTGTATGATCAATTGAAGGCGCCCATCGCACGATGACTAATTTATGTTGACATGTCCACTATTCTACGTTCGTTTATAGTTTTACTTGGCCGGGTGGCTACCGCCACTTATGATTTAATAGGACGATTTAAAGGTTGCTTTCGGTTTTCATGATTCGCACCAGATCTTTATCGGAAATACACTTATATAGACTGTTTTAGTTCAGCGATGTATCGTATCAATTGCCGTTGGGAGACCTCTGGTTCCAAACAAACTCCGATTTCATGTCATTTCCCCACAAGCGAATTTTTGAACGGAAATTTCAGCTACTAAACCAAGAAATTAATGCGACTTTTATTGCGATTATGAATCATGTGTCCTTGAAAATGCTTAATGGAGCTTGGTTCCTCGACTATAACTGCCGAAATCATAAAGAACAATATGAGAGAAATCACTTCTTTGAAAACAAGGAAACGCGTTTATTTGTGACAGGTTTTCCTTGCGTGAAGTAAAGTTCTGATTGCATGAAGGAGAATCACTGTCACAACAAGGAATCTTTTACTTGTAGCAGCAGACATTTTCCTTGGGTTAAAGGAATTTTCCCTGTCAATATTTCACTATACGTGTGCAGTTTCTTTGACACAAACGAAATACACCTTGGATTAAAAAAAGAATTCTCTTTGCGAATGTTGCAATTGGAGATTGGAATCACCCAAATGTTATGGTTGTTGTTGGGACTCAGAAGTTCTGGCAGTTCTATAACCTCCAAATGCAGCGTTTAGTCTGTAAATATTCTTGATTTTGGCAGTTTTAGGCGTGGAACCGCAGGCATAGTTAAGCATTTTGATTGAATATTGAAAACGTAGAATTCATAATCGCCAAAAGGTCGCATTGATTTGAACCGAAATTTCCGTTCAAAATAACTTATGGGAAATTACATTGAACCACAGGCTAATCGAGCTCTTGCAAGGTTTTGCTGTAGATTAATGACCTATCAATTCTTATGTAAAATGCTGCGAAAATAACGATGAGACCATTAAAAAAGTGTAAAACTCACTCTTCGCAGAGAAAATTTAACTGAAAATTTCGGGTGACCACCCTTGCATGCATGCACCAACCTTGGGTTCGGACCCCAAATAACAAAAGAACAGGACATGAAATTAAGTGCCGTCCTCCTCGTTTATTACGCAACTTAGAACTTTTCTGTAGTTATCACCGTGCTCCTAGTGACAAAACGGGTTTAATTGGACCTTTAATTCCTTCAAATTTACTTTTTGAAAGCAAATTCCTTAATCTCATTGTTCAAATTCGTAGGTTATGTTCTTTTGTTCGGGGTCCGAATCCGAGGTTGGTGCATACATGCAAGGGTGGCCCCCCGAAATTTCAAGTTAAGTTTTCTCTGCGAGTAGTGAGTTTTAGACTTTTTCAATGGTCTCGTCGTTATTTTCGCGACATTTTAAATTGGAATTGATACTTTATTTGCCTACAGCAAAATAGTGCAAGAGCTCCATTGGAACCATAGAGGTTGCCGATTGGCAATCAATGCGATTTATCGCTCAATTAAACAGTCTATTCCTAACATAGTGGTGAGAAAACTCCTTGAAATATCTGCGAATAAAACAAGGATCGATTTTTCACGAGCCGCCATTTACACAATAATAAATTCTTACCTTAAAACCGGCAACATCGAGCGTCTGTAGTCTCGTATCGCGGCGAGCAGCGCGTCGCATATAGCTTTAAAAAAGCGTCTCGCCGCCGCCTTCGCACATAGGGTCAGAACGGGAATTTTTACGGACAAGAAAGTCGTTGTTTCTTGCTTTAAAAACATTTAACAGTTTACTCTTACTTGCGAAAACTATTGGCGGATAATGGGGGGGGGGGGGGGAGGTCCCCCGTTCGAGCAAAAAAGGGGAGAAGAGGGGTAAGGCAGGTGGAAAGCAAAGGAGAAAAACAAAAAAAGGTGTCACCGAAGGGCAAAATTCCCAAGTTCGCCCCGCCCCCGTTCGCGAGGGCTGGATCCGCCAATGGCGAAAACCATGTTCTTAGCAGTGGCGGCTCGTGCAATTTATCATTCGTAAACTATTTAACATTCATTGTATTATTGTATGTTTAGGCAGTTAATGCTTGTAAATTTAAATAAATAAAAATAAATAAATGAAAAAAAATAAAATTTAAAATTATGTCCAGGAATTTTGATCTCGAACTACTGTGCGCCGTCGCGCGTTGTCCTCGCATCCCTTTTCATGATCATCTTTGTCCGTTCTCTTTCGCTTCGAAGCGGATTATATATTTTTTTCTCTCCTTTCCGTCTCAAGACTTTCTCTCTCTCTCTCTCTTGTTCTCTTCCTTCCTCTTACTCTTGCTCCTCGCATTTAAAAAGGGATGAAAAATGAATGCGCCAGCCTCTCGTATCTGCCGCGACATCACTGTCGTCGTCGCGCCGTGCCGAAAGTGGTGCCAGGCCATTCATGACTTATTTACGAGACTCCTCGTCGAAAACGTATCGTGAGTGTTTCTCAGGGATTCCCCCCCCCCCCCCCCCGTTCGTATGATTTCTTATCTCTGGTTTTGATACGCGTTTTGGTTCCTCTCTAACGGCTGCTCGTGCAACTTGGCAACGCAGCATTTCGTGCATTGAAGCCCCTACAAAATATCGATTCGAAGGAGCGCATTGTGTGCCCTCCTATATACAGAGTTGGACCACAGAATCCTACTGTCAGAACGGAAAGTATCGATAAGAGCCAATGGAAGCAAGAATTAGAATTATACTAGCACAAACTGGCAACTATGCCTGCTCACTACTCAACCCCTTAGAGCCAAGTCCGAGTATACTCTTTTTTCTCAAGTTTATTAGGCATTGTTTCAGTCCGCATTCCGAATAAACGCAAATATACAGTTGAAAACGCTACAAGATAAGGTCTCGTCGGGAGCCTTCAATTCGTAGGATAGGCAATGCCAACTCCACCGAGTACGAACAGTTACCTACCTTCCCTTCATAAATGGAGTAGTGGTATACTCTTGAATTAACCTGGTCATAAAGGGTTAAGATGGCAGGCGTGCTTTTCGAGGTTATATTCGCGATCAGGGTTGATGCGCAACTAACCACTACCCTGCCGGTTGTCGAAGATTGCCGGAAATGCTCACTTTCCAACATGGCGGACCCAAGATACACCCGAAGTAAAAAATGCTCCAAAATTAATTTATAAGTTTCCGTTCTGGTTGTATAGTATTCTATGTTTCGACCTTTTTCACAGGTTCAAATGGACAAAATGCGTTGTCGCCGAATCGTTTTCTGCGCCTTTTTTCGAAATTTGTAACCGTTTCCGAGATATCTTGAGTGGGGCCTATTTTAACTAACACCCTGCTAATAGATTTTGTTAAAAATCAAATAGACGAGCTTAAACGAAAGTTTCGGTCAAGTTATCAGTTAGATATCCATGATCGGAAATATACAGAGGAGGGGTTATAATGACCTACCGATTTTTAACTCACAATCAGCGCATGATTTTCGCGACGCCTTGAATTGACACTAATTTTGGTTAAAATGTATTATATATTTTACTGTACTCACAACATTTATGTATGTAGGACTTGACACTATTTTTCACAAAACTAATTGACTCAAATAAGTTTAAAGAGCAAGGCTCATGTTATTGGTGCTTATACCCCAGAACGGGGAAGCCCCATCTGCCCGTGCGAAGATTAGCTTCACTTTTCCTCCGTGTTATGACTTTATGAGATAGCAATGCCCACACTGAGAGAATTCTTTCTTTAATCTAAGTGTATTTCGTTTTTGATCAAGAAACTGCGCAGTGAAATATTGACTGAGGGAAAATTTTTCACCCAGGGAAAAGTTTAGAGTGGATTTTGGAAGTTTTTAGTGCCGCCATTGTTATTTTTTGAGGTTTTTACGCCATAAACGACTATTAAATCGCTTATAGAAAAAGTGTGCAAAAGCCCCATTTACAAGTTTCCGTTCTGGTTGTATAGTATTCTATGTTTCGACCTTTTTCACAGGTTTAAATGGACAAAATGCGTTGTCGCCGAATCGTTTTCTGCGCCTTTTTTCGAAATTTGTAACCGTTTCCGAGATAACTTTAGTGGGACCTATTTTAACTAACACCCTGCTAATAGCTTTTGTTAAAAATCAAATAAACGAGCTTAAACGAAAGTTTCGGTCAAGTTATCAGTTAGATATCCATTATCGGAAGTATACAGAGGAGGGGTTATAATGACCTACCGATTTTTATAACTCACAATCAGCGCATGATTTTCGCAACGCCTTAAATTGACAATAATTTTGATTAAAATGTATTATATGTTACTGTACCTACAGCATTTATGTATGTAGGACTTGACACTATTTTTCACAAAACTAATTGACTCAAATAGGTTTAAAGAGCAAGGCTCATATTATTGGTGCATATACCCCAGAACAAGGAAGCCCCATCTGCCCGTACGAAGATCAGCTTCACCTTTCCTCCGTGTTATGACTTTATGAGATAGCAATGCCCTCACTGAGAGAATTCTTTCTTTAATTTAAGGTGTATTTCGTTTTTGATCAAGAAACTGCGCAGTGAAATATTGACTGAGGGAAAATTTCTTTCACCCAAGGAAAATGTCTGCTGCTACGAGTGAAAGATTCCTTGTTGTGACAGTGATTCGCCTTCATGCAACAGAACTTTACTTCGCGCTAGGAAAACTGTCACAAGTAAACGCGTATCCATGTTTTTAAAGAAGTGATTTCTCTCACAATCAGTGCAGTCTTCTTCTAAAATATCTTTGGTGCGTCTCGAACATTTTTTGGGACCTAGTTCACATCGCGCTCAATTCTGCCCGTCTCACTGAATGGGTCTGTTGCATACTTTTGTTACAACAATATAGAACCTTGATTCTAATGTAAAATTCGGCGAAAATAACGATGCGCACATTAAAAACGTTCAAAATCCACTCATTAACTCAGAAAATCACTTCAATTTCAAACAGCCCGCGCTACACTAGACACTATTTGCACCGGTATATATACTACTACGTAGACGGAACCAGCGTGCATAAGTAAACAACATCGTAACTACAAAATGATGGAATTTCTTTTTTAATACGTGAAATATAAGCTGCATTTGCTGTCTGGTCATTTCGGTTTATTAAAGATTACAAAATAATATAAGAAATGTAAGCATCTAAACGAAACATTCCAATGTTTTTATAAGTTCTGTTCATGTTTACATAAACGAGATGGTTCCATCCATGTAGTTATAAGTCGGTGATATAGTGTCTAGTGTAGCGCGGGTTGTTTGAAATGGAAGTTATTTTCTGAGTTAATGAGTGGATTTTGAAAGTTTTTAATATGCACATCGTTATTTTCGCCGAATTTTACGTTAGAAACAATGAGTTATATTGATGTAGCAAAAGTACGCAACTGACCCATTCTTGCTCTCGGTGGTTCAGGTAATCTGCTCGCGTCAAATCTATCGTGCATCATTTACTGACTTAATATATATGATGTAAAACTGTTCTATTTTTAGGGGTTTTCGACCGCCTATTTTTAGTAGAAGCGTAAATAAACGCGTCATAGTAATGCGGGAATCGCGTTTTTGTATTTTGTTGCGTACGTTGCCCGGCGCATTCTGCTCGCGCGGCGCGGGCTCGGTCGATCTCTACCCCCAAGTGCCCTCCAATCCCTCCTTGTCGACGGAGTTAATTACCGTCCTCTGCGCTCTGAGCGTTGACCCATTGACCCCGTGTCGAACCTCGTCTATTCATCTTGAAACCCGTGTACATAAATTCAAGGAGGTTGAATCATGAGCGAAGCTAGACAACTTTTCTGGAGGGGGCCAAGTTTGGAGACCACACAAGGCAGTCTGGAGGGGACATTCACCCACCGCTCGGGGGGATGGACAATTTTGCAAATGTAGCAAATGTAGGAAAATTTTGCAAATTTCAGGCTATCTTCATCTTTCAAAGCACAATTTTTCGTTCCTTTCCCGTAAAAAAAATAAAAATAAAAAAAAAGATCAAATAATAAAAACCAATCTTAAAATTTATTTTTTTGCTACCCGAGTATTCAAAAAATAACGACTTATCGTAGAGTATGAAATAATGCATTAACAGCGTTTTTGATTCCATTATTCGTTTTACATTTGTTATAATTTTTTAAAATTATCCCTGTAGATTTTTTTTTTTTTCGACATCGGATTTTCTCTGGGGTGGTCAGCTCCCCCCCCCCCCCCCCGGCCCCATTGTAGCCACGCCGCCCATGGGTTGAATCCAACTCGACCAACTCCGTACAGAACTCGACTGACTCTGGTTTAGAAGGAAAAATTGCGAAAAAATTAAAATTAGACCGATTTATTGATTTTAAACGTTAAAGTTGATGGAACTGATGAATTAGAACGCGGATAGTCTTAACGTGAGCTCAGCTTTCGATAAAACACTTTCGATCAAAATACACGGTGTTTGCATGCCCAACCAAAGCGCGCGAGTTAAGGTAATTAACGCCTATAGACTGCGTGCTGTATGAGCTTGAGTCCTCAATGTTTTAACTACTGTCGAGTGTCGACTAATTAAGTAATGTCAATCAACTCTTTAGATTTTGGCTCTGATAGGCCACATGCAATGGGGCTGTTGCAAACTTTTGCTATCAGCGATTCTATGGTCGATTCTGGTGTAAAAATCTCCAAAAATAACGATGTCAGCACTAAAAACTTCCGAAATCCACTCCTAAACTCAAAAAACTCTTTTATTTCCTGGAGCGTATTGGTGGCGTAGAGAGCAGTAATATTGGGAGATTCCCATCTAACAATACTTTAGCTTTATCAAGAAGTGACTAATAAGAGACGAATTTCATTTGATACCGGTCACTACCGGTGTCACTAGATGTCACGGTACCATTCATCTGATGTGGATCACAACTCTGGTGACTAATTACTCTGTGAATCATCCTTGTCAGCATAGAGAGAGTGGCGAAATTAAGATAGGAATCTTCCATTATTTCTGCCCTATGCCATCATTACGCTCGCGCAAATAAAAGCGTTTATGAAGTCTAAGAATGGATTTCGGAAGTTTTTAGTAGTGCCATCGTTATTTTTTGAGGTTTTTACATCTGAGTCGACTTATAAAGCATTAAAGCAAAAGTGTGCAACAGCCGCATACTTAAATTCATTGTGATAAGTATTACAGATTGCCTACCAGTGTCCAGTGGCGTAGCGTGCAGTTTGGCAACGTTGTAATACGTCCATTTAAACCCATTAAAAGATCGAACTATTGGGTGCTCGGTGAACACTTTCGCATTTGACCTTTTACATGGTTTTAAATGAACACATTACAACGTTGCCAGATTGCACGCTACGCCACTGTTGCCTACCTGAACCAAAATCCAAGCAATGGGTAGTTGCACACTTCGGCTACAGCGTTTTAAAGTATCAATTCCTATGTAAAAAGCCGAGAAAATAACAATGGCAGCATCAGAAAACACTAAAATTCAGTATTAAACTCACAAATTGCGAAAAACACTAGACACTATTCACCCCTGTATCTCTCTCCACCACGTGCACGATATTTCGCGAAATTAGCGCGGCACATTCAAATAATCACGGCCGACTGTCATCACAGCTGACTTCATAAACAAATAAACAGTAAACACTGACGGCGTCTGTTCGAATTCTTACGTTTCAATATCCTCAATTCCTCACAAAAGGTTGTGAAAGGCACGGAAACCGATATTTGTGTCGAAAACTTATCAAATTGAAACAATAACACACAGGAGTTCCAAGGATGATTCCAACTTCGATCATCATGCTTGAAATTCCTGTGTGTTATTGTTTCACTTTGATAAGTTTTCGACACAAATATCGGTTTCCGTATACCTTTCACAACCTTTTTTGAGGAATTAAGGATATTGAAACGTAAGAATTCGAACAGTCGCCGTCAGTGTTTATACTGTTTATTTGTTTATGAAGTCAGTTGTGTTGTGATGACAGTCGGCCGTGATTATTTGAATGTGTCGCGCTAATTTCGCGAAATATCGTGCACGTGGTGGAAAGATACGGGGGTGAATAGTGTCTAGTGTTTTCCGCAATTTGTGAGTTTAATACTAAATTTTAGTGTTTTCTGATGCTGCCATTGTTATTTTCTCGGATTTTTACGTAGGAATTGAAACTTTATAACGCTGTAGCCGAAGTGTGCAACAGACCCATTGACTGAATTTTATCAATATATTATTGATGGTCCATCAATTACGATTTTTTGCGACTTATTACATCGTTGCACACCCGGGCTCATTGGAACTTTTAGGTGCTTCAAAGGTCCGATTTAATCAGCATAAATCTTTGTTTATCTATTCAAATTGCCCTAAGAAGAAGATTTATTCATATGTCCATAATGGATTGCAAGTTGCAACCTAGCTCTTGAGAATTTAGACCGGAATCGCGTCACTGCTATAAGGGAAATTGCACGGTAACAGGACTTTTCGATGGCGCCGAAAAATGTCAAAAAAATAACATCATTAAAAACGCCTGGAGCCACCAAAAGAAAAAATATTCTTCTATAATCAAAACGTTTCTTTCAGCAAGTTTTATACCAGTGGCGTAACGTGCAATTCGGCAACGTTGCAATTTGTCCATTTAAATCTATGAAAAAGATCGAACTATTGGGTGTTCGGTGAACACCTTCGCATTCGACCTTTTACATGGGTTTAAATGGACACCGTACAACGTTGCCACATTGCACGCTACGCCACTGTTTTATACAACGTTGTTTTATTCAATGGATCGTTGAAATAATGTAGGTTTTTTTAAAGAGTCAAAACCGCGGCGGAATGACCTCTTGACTCCTCAAAAGCAGTGTATGATTTCAATGTATCATTACTCGTAAATTCACAGTATACTTTTTGTTGAGCTTGATGAAAGAAATACTTTAGACACAAATTTTCATTTGTTTAGTATTCGATGGATCGTCGAAATTAATATGCAGCTTTTTTTAAGAGTCAAAACCGGTGTAATGACCTTTTGACTCCTCAAAAGCAGTGTGATTCATAAATTCACAGTATATTTTTGTTGGATTTGATAAAAGAAACACTTTGGACTTAAATTTTCATTTGTTTAGTACAGCTTTAAACGTTTTAATGATTCGCAATTTCTATGACAGTTAATTGTCAGCGTCAGCGAAAATTCACGTTACCGCGCAATTACCCTTAACGCCTTGCTAAAAGGTGACACTTGACACCTGCAGACATCGATGCTCGAAACTTCATTTTTAATTCCCTCACCGGTCGGGTGTAACGAGTTGATCTCGCTTTCAACCATCCAACCGACTCTCCCCTTTGTACATTCCAGAGCTGCCGTTTTGCGTATAATTAATCGCATTTTTCAATTCACCGATGATTCCACCGGTTGAGAAAAGATCACGCAGTTGAAGTCAGTGTAAGACTGAAATGCACGAAAATACTCGGATCTGTAATCTTTTTTCAATCGGTGGAAACTCAGTTAATTAATTAAAATATTCGCAAGTTTTTTAAGTCATTGACGACTCCACCGGTTGAGGAAAGATTACAAATGCGAGCAATTTCGTGCATTATAGTCATACATTGTACCTAACTGTGTAATCTTTTTTCAACCAGTGGAATCATCGGTGCTTTGAAAAATGCGACTAATTTTACGCAAAACGGCAGCTCTGTTTTGTACGAGCACGAAACTCCACATGGCTCATAGCAAGCAATAATACTAAACTCGCAGTCCAACAGTAATTTTTGCTTTTGTGGACGCGTTTTTTTTGCAGAATCGTCGGTTGCCCCATCACCGACTCCTTCTGGGTCGAAAAATGAACTTTACCGGACATGAAAATTAGTTGTTCTTTTGCTGTGAAAACATTTTAGTGTTAATATTTACTTGCAAAAAACCTTGTTATTTGACTCATTTGAAACTCTAAAATTAATAACCACACTTGTTTTTAAGTATTCTTGCTAATGGAGCTCTTGCAAACTGTTGTTTTAGGGGATTGAAGTGTTGATTATTGCATAAAAACCTGTAAAAATGACGCTGAGTGCACTAAAAAATCACGAAATTTACTCTTAGAATCGGGCTTAATGGCGGAGAGACGCAGGTATCATGGGAGATTCCTATCTAAATTGAGGCATATCTCTGTGTTCCCGTAGAGAAAGTGACATATTAGACAGGAATCTCCCATGATATACCTGCGTTTGAACCGCCATTACGATCTTGCCGTTGTAGCAGTTATGTGAGTTTATTACTGAATTTTAGACTTCCCCACAGGGGTGCAAACCGCGTTGCGGAATTTAGAATCGGTTCCGGTTCCAAATCATCTGATAAATTTAGAACCGATCCTGGTTCCGGTTCCAGCATGGGTCTGAAACCGGTTCCAGTTCTAGAACCGGTTCCAGAACCTGGTTCCGATTTCCGGTTCTATTTTCTTTATTTTTCCCAAAAGTACTGCTTTCAAGCAGAAAAAAACTTTAGGACTTTTGCGCAGTGAATAAGATTTATTGTTTTATATCATTCCACAAGAAAATAACGTGAGAGAAACTATGATTCTTGCAATTTGAGGATAAAGTTCAGGCGAAAATACTTACTTCAAAATGTATCCCAAGCATGTTTCCAAAATTCTTTTTGAAAAACATAGGGTTATGAAAAATGAAAATCATGCAAAACGGCAATTTTGGATCACTGCGAACATAAGTCCTTAAACTGAATCGAGTTTCAGGAACCTATATGGAACCGGTTCCATTTGCGGTTCTCAACTTTAAATTCGGGTTCGGGTTCCGGTTCTGACGTAACCGAAGAACCAGTTTCCGGTTCTGGTCCTAGTTCCGCCAAAAAGAAGGGTTCTCCCGGTTCTCGGGTTCCGTTTCCGATTCCGATTCCGGTTCCCATCCCTGCTTCCTCAGTGTGATTTTCGTGATTTTCGCTGGTCTTTACATCAGATTGAACTATTTTTTGCTTGTAGCAAAAGTTAGCAAGAGCCCCATTGCTGTTCGTAGTCTTGATTGTTATTCGTAAAATTATGTTCGGGGAATTCCATACTCGTCCCACTGTGCGCCGTTGCGCTTTTGGAACCTCTCTTAAATATAATTTTCCTCTCGAATTTTCGCAAAACAGAGTGCGATTCTTAGCGTTTCAATTGTTGAATAATGGATTAGTGAGCGTGTGCGGATTTCTTTATCATGAATGGCAGTCGCTGAAAAAACCAGTCTATTTAATATAACCCACGTCCCGCATACCCTTTCCTTTCTTCTCTCTTCTCTATCCCCTCCCCCTCTATGTCTCTCACTCCAAGTGATAAGGGGATCGGCATCCCGCCTTGCCCCTACCCTATAACGAGAAGTTCCCCGCAGTTCCAAACTCTTAAAATGTTCATTGTGGGGATAGTAGAAACACTATAATATCAAGAGTTTTCAACAGAATTTATTATATGAGCCATGCCTTCGAAGGGTGTCACTGTTACAGGGAAGGGAACCCAAATACAAGTACACGGAAAAAAATGAATGTTAAAATAGCAAAGCATTGCCGAAAATCGGGAATACATTTTATATTGCAAACATTACAATTCGGAAAATGCTATTAAAGCAAAAAATATTGCAAAATCAATAATTTTTTTGGTAAAGTAGCATTTCATTAATTGTAAATTTTGCAATGTTAAGTGTATTCCCGATTTTTAGCATTGTTTTGCTTTTTTATTTATTTTTTTTTTTTTTTTATTCTGTTTACATAATGCGAAAAATGCTAGTTTAGGGACAGAGAGAGAAAAGCTTGCTACGGTTTTGGCAACGTGAGAAAACCGCTTTAATTTGAAATAAGGGGGAGAGGGTCCTCTTCGCAGCGTCACTCAATTTTTAATTTTTGGGAGGAGGGTGACTCAGAGTTGCGTCATGGGATCATCAAATGGGGGAGGAAGGGGTCAAAATTTGTGAAATGGAGCTATTCGTATAATTTATGATCATCTCCAAAATTAAGCTTTATTTCCTAAGAAAAAAAGACAAGCAGAAGAAGAAAAAAAGTATAATTAAATAAAGAACAAAATGAGTCACGAAGTAAAAAAAAAAAAAAAAAAAAAAAATAACAAACTGGAGAAAAATGATGGTGTGTGTGTGACATCAAGTCTCTTAAGACGAAGTGTGGACTGGACGAATGGGCTTTAAAATTCCAACCAATAGCGGTCCGACTGCTTCATGAAGGCCATAAGTAGTGTCTTGAGGTCCTTTTCTTTAGCTGATTTGATTTGGCATTGGGGTTGTTGCACACTTTCGACATAAGCGATTTAACTGTCGATTCTATAGTGTAAAAACTTCCAAAAATAACGATGGCAGCGTTAAAAAGTTCCGAAAGTTCCGAAATCCACTTCTAAACTCAATAAACGCTGTTATTTGTGCGAGTGTAATTGTGGCTCAGGGCAATAATGATGGAAGATTCCCATATAACAATACTGTAACTCCATCAATAAGTGACCACTAAGAAGAGATGGCTTTCATTTGACACCGGTGTCACTAGATGTCACGGTACTATTCATCGGATGTGAATCACTACTCTGATGAATAATTACTCAATGAATTATCCTTGTCAGCAGAGAGAGAGAGAGAGAGAGAGAGAGAGAGAGAGAGGAGAGAGAGAGAGAGAGAGAGAGAGAGAGAGAGAGAGAGAGAGAGAGAGAGAGAGAGAGAGAGATGAAATTAAGATAGGAATCTCCCATTATTACTGCCCTATGCCACCAATACACTCGCGCAAATAGCGACGTTTATTGATTGTGAGTTTAGAAGTTGATTTCGAAAGTTTTCAGTGCTGTCTTCGTTATTTTGGAGATTTTTACACCTGAATCGACAGTTAAATCGCTTGTAGCAAAAATGTGCAACAGCCCCATTTATTAGTGGGAATATCAGCAAAGTGCCAAAGTGACTCATAGACCCTTTCCTGACGACGCGACGTCGTCAATGTGACCTCTTCTAATTTTCCGCCTTTCCTTAACATTAACCAGCCATTAGCCGCCGGCGCGGCACTCGGTCTGCTTGGTAATTCAAACAAGTGTAGTTCTCGCAAAGAACCTCACATTTTACTGCTTAAAATCAAATAATCACAAGGGGGGGGGGGGTGCTATGTCCTCTACCCTACGCGATATTCATCCGCAAACTTCGAGGCTTTTGTTTTTCCATTCTCTCTCCCTTTTTACCACTCTCGCTCTCTTTCTCCCTCCCCCCTCTTCCTTCACTCGTCAATTCTATTTCCTACTCTGTCCTTTTCAAACTCGCTCCTTCCTTTCTCTATTGAATTTTGTATGATTAATACACTCTGGTAACAAATGCGGTTTCACAAAATAGAATAACTATTCAAAATTTCTTTTGAGTTCTTTTTCCGACCCACGCACACTGGACCGAAACCCGGAGTTTTTGGACATGAATCCCCCCCCCCCCGCCCGTTTTCAAAACACTTCAATGTTGATCTTTTCTTGCAAAAACATGTCATTTTACTCATTTTTAGCTCTAAAATAGGTGATTTGCACTTTTTTGTTTCGATACTTGGCCCTCCTACGACTAGGTAAATCATGATAATTAAAAAATACCCTTGCAGTTGCAAGGATCTGAAGTGTTGTGTTTTTTATAAAGAAAAGGAAAGTACTTGATGAGCTGAGAACAAAGATGCCTTTGGTTTCTAATTAAGTCCCATATTGTTCCGGAGATGAGATTTTGGCCCAAAATACATTGTTTTAAATGGGAATTCCGCGTAGCGACGTCACTATACGCACGCGATTTTTTACAGTTTCGCAAGTGTTAATCTCCTAAACCGGGACACTTGGGAAAAAACCAAAGGCACCATTGTTCTCATCTCATCAAGTACCATCATTTGTGTGTGTAAAAAACACAAAATTACAAACCTTTGCAACTGCTCCATTGGCTCTCATCATGCTTAATACTATCCTAAAGAATATTCATTCATGAAGTTTCCATATTATTTAACCATATTATGTGGCTTGGAGGTGTGAATGCACAAACTTTCTGTGGCGTCTGTCTATCTGTCCGTTTGTCTGTCCGTCTGTCCGTCTGTCCGTGTCCGTCCCGTCCGTCTGTCTGCCGTCTGTCTGTAGCCATAAAATATGAAACCCAGCATAACTTTTTATCTAAATTGATACATATGCATCCAAATTTTGTAGATATGTTGCTTTTAACATTCCTCAGAGGGAGATTTTTTGAAATTTTAATTTTTAGGTTAGTTATGGATGATAAATAGTTTCCATTAAAATCGATGGGAAAATGGGTCCAAAAAAGGAAAAATTTAAATTTTTCAAAAATGGACCTTTGGATTTGGATAAAAATACTAAAGGGGGGTCTGGGGATCTTCCCCAAAATATTGAAAGGTGGTTTGGGGGTCTCCCCTAGAATGTCAAAGGGCGGGGTCTAGGGGTCTAAAAAAAAATATTGAATAAGGGTCTGCGGGTCTCCCCCAAAATGTCAAAGGGGGGTGTGGGTCTCCCCCAAGATATGAAAGGGGGGTCTGGGGGTCTCCCCCAAAATGTCAAAGGGGGTGGGGGCCGGGGGGGGGTCTCCCCCAGATAAAATTTTACGTGAGAAAGCAGTGTTCGTAGGGTACTCCCTACAGTTTATTTAAGTTATCTCGCTGTATATTGTTCGAAATATTGATTTTTACTTGTAAAATTATGTTCGGAAAATACCTCGTTTCGATCCACTGTGCCACAGTCCCGTCTCGTGTCTTCGTTCTTATAAAACTACATCATCCACCTCTACGCCTTACAAATCGTAAGTTGGAAAACAGATTTACATATAAAATTGCAAAAACGTTAATAATTCATTTTCTTTCTCTTAGTGACATGACGGTGGCGATATCACGCTTTGAATGAAAAGGCTCCTCAAAATAAGCTTATTGGGTGAAATTGAATCCATCCTGTAAGAGTTAATTTAGAAAGCAAAGCCATTTTTTTTTGCATTGTTATACAAACGATATTTTATGTTCACTTTTCTTTGCTTGTATCTCTTATGATGACTACGATCCGTCACTCACGACTCACACCAAGCGTCGAATGAAAAACGTATTTTGTTCCCTTCTGCGATCTAGAGTTGCCAAACTGTTCCTTTTGAAAAGTATTCAAATTCGCGCGAAACTTGTTTCAGTAAACTTGAAGCGAGATTTGGAGATTTAAAAGTTTTCTGCAAGAAAACCAGGGTTTCTACAACCAGAACCACAATCATTTTCACAGAAAATTTGCTTTAACACAATTTTTAATCAATTTAGCGTGAAATTCCCATTTTTCTCTATAGATAATTTTCAACTAAAACAATCCTAGATCCTGCCATTGGTGTACCGGAAATGTTGATTTAAACCTTTTTAAGTTAAGCTAACGAGAAGTGAAGTTCCCTCGAGGGTTATTTATTTTCAAAAGAAAAGTGAAACTATTTCAATCAGAGAATGGAGGGTCAATTCCCGCATGTATATAATTGCGTGAAAATAACTGAAATCACCTACAAGTTTCAAAATCCACTCGTAACTCGATTAATGCGTTTAGTAACAAAATTCAAACATGACGTTCGAATTAGCGGGCCACAATTAGGGAGTCCCATTTATTGCAGCTTTCGCTGTGATGAAAATTTTTCTCAGTATATATAGAAAGTTGCGATTAGATGAGAACCTAAATTGTAGCCCGCTCATTTGACCGCGCCTTATTTGAATTTTCTTTAAACGCATTTCCTGTGTCTTCGAGTAGATTTGGAGTCTTATTGATGTTCTCAATGTGGTTTTCACGCGATTTTACGTGGGATTGGACCCTTTATATTTCTGTAGCAAAATTTTGCAACAGATCCATTATCCACCGGAATGGGTCTGTTGCAAAATTTTGCTACAGCGCTATAGAGTGATCAATCTCATGTAAAATTGCGTGAAAAGTCGACCATTGGTGGCAGTAGAAAGTCATAAAATGCAATAACAAACTCACAAGAGGCATTTAACTGAGATCCAATATGACGGTAAAAATCGAGCAACCTGTATGCAAGCACCATGAACATTGAACATCCAAGATGGCCAAACTCACAACATCGATCACAACCAATCACAATGGAAACAAACTCATAACCTCCGATGCTGTGAGGTTGTTAACGTTGGCCATCATGGATGTTCACGGTGCGTGCACACAGGTTGCTCGATACTTTACCGCCATCTTGGATTTAGTTTAATACTGCATTTTATGACTTTCTGATACCACCAATGGACTTTTCACGTGATTTTACATAAGAGGTAATACTCGATATCGCTCTAGCAAAAGTTTGCAGCAGACCCATGGTGAATCATGGAAAACCTCGCTTTTCGCAGGTAGACATCGGAAAAGTGTGATATTTTGAACATTCTTGATGGCTCCTAAAAAGTCAACTCGCCGGTCACGATGGCTCCTGAAAATCCTCGGTGAGGTTCAGTGACTAAATTGGTCTGTTGGCGAGAGGGGAATATGGAGGGGGGAAGTTTAATTGCTGCCAGCGTCAAGTTTTCCGCACTGAGGCGCGGTCGGCCACCAGGCACCACCATGATGCTAAGCGTATAGAGGAGAGCGCCAGTCGCCTCTCAATGGATCGAAGTATTTAATTTACCGGACATAATTTTATGGACAGAAACCAATATTGTGGGTTAAAAATATAGATATATAACTAACAAATTGGTTAAACTATTGATTTTAGAAGTTAAACCGAGTTCGATTTCATTCTCCTTGATATTCAACTTTGAAAACTTTTATACGTTCATTTTTTGAAGCAAAAAATAAAAAGTTTAATATGTCCGAAAATGTCCTTCTTTCCTGAACATTATTTTACGAAAAACAGTCAAAATTATGAACAATAAATAGCAAGTTAAGTTAAAATTGTTTGAAAAACGTTCATGTTGGACGTTGCACCCTTCCCCATGTTAATTTCCTGAACTTCTCGGTACCTTTTTTCAGTATTTAAATTGAGTCGATTTTCAAAAAAATTAGCTCCCTTAAATCCTTAAATTGTCCTCTTCACCATGGGCGTAGTGTGTGTAGGGCTTAGGGGGCTGAAGCCTCCCCACTTTTATTTTCAATGACCCGAAAGCAACCCCACTTTTTTTTTTTGGGGGGGGGGGCGTGAAAAGCAGGTGTGGGGCAAAGTAGTTTCAATCTATGTGGCTTCATATGGTCACTACCGGCCAAAATTGCCCACGGAGCCAATTTTTGAAATTTTATACAATAAATAGCATATTTTTTGGTGGTATTTCTGGCATATAATGGTAATAGCAAACAATTTCGGAAAACCCCTTAAAAGGGGTTTAAAAAACAAAGAGGAAAGTGTGAGGATTCAAATGGGCCAAACAAAGGTTTTGAAAATTGACTCAGTAGATCCTGAGAGAAGGTACATTTTGCGTGAAACGCAAACTCGGGGGGGAGGGGGGGGGAGAAAGTCCGGGGAAAACACTTTGAATGCTTAATACACTTGATACCTTTTTTTTTTTTTTTAGTGAAACAACTCTTACAGAACAGACTATTTATCAGAAATAAGTGAAAAATTGGTCTTAAATTAAAGCTGAGGATGTATGAATAAACAAAGTTAGCTGAAAAAACTAATTTTAATCGAAATCATGTCCGACTCCCCTTAAAATGAGTCAAACACCCCATGGTTTTTGCAGGTTAATATAATCTCTGTTATGTTCTCAAAGATAAAAAGCATTAACTTTTCGTGTCCGGAAAACCCCATGTTTCGATCCAGTGTGCGGCAGCGGTGAGTATACGCTTTTAGCGTCCCCATCCTTCGTCTCCTTCTCTCCATCCCTCCCCCTTTTTCCTCCTGTCCTCGCAAGCTCATTGGTGTGATTGTGGTTGAGACTTCAGCGGGGCGTGTTTTGTGCCTTTACTTTACACTGACTCGAGACTCCCTCACTCTCGTTGCCTCTGTTCATGTGTTTGTGCACTCGATGTTCCATAGAGGTGAAATTTCTTTCCTATATCGATCTATCTCGTTGGATTCAATCGATTCTTTCACATCTGCTTTATTTTATGGCAGGGCTCATTCAAGCCGTTGATAGCAGAGCTGCCGTTTTGCGTATATTTAACCCTTTAAAGACCAGGTTAGTTCACAAAAAAACGCCAATTTTCCGTTCATGTAGGGGAGGTAGTTAACTGTTCGTACTCGGGGGCGTTGGAATTGCCTATACAAAGAATTGAAGGCGCTATGCGAAATCTCGTCTTGTTATGCTACATCGAAAATTGTGTTTATTCGGAATCATGATCCTGGAACAATGTGAAATAGACTAGAAGGGAAAAACGAGTTTACTTCGGCTGGGTCCTTAAGAGGTTAATGACGTTTTTCAATTCACCGATGATTCCACCGGTTGAGAAATGATATAACACAATTTAGTTCAGTGTATGACTGTAATGCATGAGAAAACTTGCATCTGTAATCTTTTCTCAACCGGTGGAGTCATGTACGACTTTAAAAAACTTGCGGATGATTTAATTATTTGACGGGGTTTCTACCGATCGAAAAAAGAATGCTCAGAGTATTTTCGTGCATATACGACTTTAAAAAACTTGCGGATGTTTTAATTATTTGACGGAGTTTCTACCGAGCGAGAAAAGAATGCTCACAGTATTTTCGTGCATTACTGTCATACTCTGAACTGAGTTGTGTAATCTTTTTTCAACCGTAGAAATCATCGGTGAATTGAAAAAATACACGAAAACGCTGTTATGAGTTGTTTCGTGTATAATAAGCGGTAAGTGTACCCTCCCAGGGGTGTTTTCTGACTGGGCCTGTGCGGCTACCGCCGCTTATGATGTCATGAATTATACGCAAAACGTCAACTCTGGTTGGATAGCCTTTTAGGGGCAGTGTCGACTGGCGTAAGCGTAACTACTGCTTTGTTCTAGGAAAGGGGGGGGGGCAAATTTGCTTTTTCTTCTTCCAGCGATGGACGGATCTTGAGGGTTGAAGTTGGAGGGGTGGGGGAGTTGAAAGTGATGACCTTCTTTAATTCAATTTTCACTTCTTTTTGGTCATCGATCTTAAACAAGTAGTTGACGACCTTCTTTTTTGGGGTCATCGATTTCAGCCCGATTATGTGCCTGGGGATATTTCTCCGTATTTATCGTTCGATCCCTGAGAGATTCTTAGTGGGAAATTGTCCCCCCCCCCCCAATTACGTCATTAAATAGAAGGTGCATTTTTTAAGAATCTACCCTCGCGGTGAATTTGGGATTCCCGCCGAAGAGAACACGTGCTAAAACCCCTGTTTTCAAACTTCGCGTCTCTTCTAATACCGTCCGGCGTCCAGAGCATTTTTTGGGCCCAGGAATCTACGTAGCTTAGATGCTCTTTTTAAACGTGGAACTGACATCTGATTGGTCAATTTTGAATTTATGGCTTCTCAATAAAACTGTGAATTTTGGATCTGTCTCCCGACAAGCAACGCGACATCTCGCTGAAAAAATGGGGCTCTAGCAAACTTTTGCTGTAAGCAAATAAGTAGTCCTATCTAATGTATAGACCAGCGGAAATCACGAAAATCACGCTGAGAAAGTCTAAAATTCAGTAATAAACTCACATAACTGCTTTAACGTCAAGATCGTAATGGCGGTTCAACCCAGGTTTCATGGGAGATTTTTGTCTAATTTGTCACTTTCTCTACGGAAACACAGAAATATGTCTCAATTTAGATAGGAATCTCTCATGATACCTGCGTCTCTCCGCCATAAAGCCCGATTCTGAGAGTGAATTTTGTGATTCTTTAGTGTACGCATCGTCATTTTTACAGGTATCTATGCATGAATCAACTCTTTAATCACCTGTAGCAAAAGTTTGCAAGAGCCCCATTGCATGCAGTGAAAAGTCAGCTGTTATCGAAAAAGATAAAAAAATCAATGTAAAGTTGCTTAGCGTTGGATAAGTTTTGAAGGATTCTTTTTGTGTTTCAAACTGAAGACCTGTAAACCTTTCTTTTTTTAAATCATTCAAATTGTGCATGAACCGAAGCGGTAAATTTTAAAACCCCGTTCGAATATCGTGTGTGAGCCTTGAAGTCGCAGGAAGTTGTCTCGGATCATTGTGGCTTTTAGAAGGTGAGCCGACCGAGAAGAGTGTATTTGGTCCCCTCGCCTCGCC
The DNA here is from genome assembly GCA_011764245.1 of Trialeurodes vaporariorum. NCBI lineage: Eukaryota > Metazoa > Arthropoda > Insecta > Hemiptera > Aleyrodidae > Trialeurodes > Trialeurodes vaporariorum. Next base: position 72,075,167 of record VMOF01000111.1, read on the forward strand.
CTCCGCGATATGCTTGTCAAATTGTTGCTCCGAGCGTTTTTTAAATGTTGAAATATATTGTCTGAATCGCTGAAGAATTCCCGCAATGACATTAAGTCAAGTCGAGGTATGCACGCATGCAACACTCAACAGTCCTCGTTCGGTTAAAAAACGAATATGACAAACGATTGCATTTTTTGACGTCCTCGGCACCGATACGGTTGTCATCGGTGGATCCAATGACGTCGTCGTCGAGTACAAAATGGCTACGATGTATTTTGTCCATTTAAATCGGTGGTTCTCAATCTTTGGTCCTCGAAACAGTGGCGGTCCGTGGGTTCAAAAGTGAGGAGCTTGAAAAATATGTGATGACATTTTTTTATTTTGCTTTTCATTTTTCTTTCGATTTAAAAGTGGGAGGGGGGGCTTAAGGTGTCAAGACCATTTTTTTGTCTCTCTTTTTTTTGAGCCCTTTTTCCAAAAAGTGGGGGGGGGTCGAGAGCCCCTAAAGCTCCCCCCCACGGACCGCCACTGCCTCGAAAGGGTCCCAGATGGTTCACAAATCTTTGGAAAAATGACAATGGTGCTCCTGCAAGGTTTTGATTCAATACTACGTAGGCAAATAACCCATCAATTTTGATGCAAAATGCTGCGAATGTAACGTTGAGATTGATCAAAACGTCTTAAACCCACTCCTTGTGGAGAAAACTTAGCTGGAAGTTCAGATGGGCCACCCGTGAAAGTTTGCACTGTGTACGCTTTGCACCTCCAAACAAAACAATTTCTTAATTGAATTAAGTGCCGTTCTTTCTCGCTCACAACGCAACGTAGAATGTTTTTATTGGTATCGCCGTGCGTTCCTCACGACAAAATCCTTAATCGACTTTTAAGATGATTCCAGGGTCGATTAGTTCGCACCGCTGACACCTCGTCGCGCTGCTCAAAAAGTCAACAGTTTTTGGCTGAAATCGACGAATTTACGCTGAAAGCACAAATTAGAGTTCCGTCAGCACCTGCGAGAATACTTCATGAAGATACCCTGAAAGTTTCAAGCTAAAACACTCAAAAATAAAGCAGAAAATTATGAAATATAAAAATTCCCATAAGCCTCAATGAGTGCGAGTGAGGCAGATAGACATACTATCACTTACACTCAATCTCATTCACTAAGCTTATGCGAAATGAATTACATATTTTACGGCTTTAATTCGAAACCAGTGGCGTAGCGTGCAATTTGACAACGTTGCAACTCGTTCATTTAAATCCATGAAAAATATCGAGCTACTGGGTGTTCGGTGAACACCTCCGCTTTCGACCTTTATCATGGACACATTTCAACGTTGCCAAATGCACGCTACGCCACTGTTCTAAACTAATTTTGCTCGTTTTTGGCTCAAAAAATCAACACAAAAATTCGCAGGTGCTGACGTAATTGGATTTTGCGCTTTTTCTTAATTGGTTTCACCCAAAACTGACTAGTGGTGCTGTCCATCGAATTGAAATCTAGAAAAGTTTCGCCTGGAATCACCTTAAATTGACTGTTTAAAAACCAAATACAACAATGTTATTGTTGCAATTCCTAGGTTACGCTCCTTTGTTTGGGGTGACCAAAGGAATGCCCAACAAATGCTGAACAAGATCGGATTGAATGATCGATCGATCCGCTCTTCTTATGTCATGGTGCTGACATGCCACAGTCATTGGTCTCTGTTTCCGTCTCCGTATATATCAGAGCTGCCCGATTTGCATTAGATTTGATGGCATTTTGAAATTTACCGGTTGAGAAAAGATTACAGAGTTTAGTTTAGTGTATGACTGCGGTGCACGAAAATACTAGCGTCTGTTATCTCTTCTCAACCGGTTTATTTTAATTAATTAACGGCGTTTCCAACGATTGAGAAAAGATTACAGATCAGAGTATTTTCGTGCATTACAGCCACACGCTGAATTGAACTGTGTAATCTTTTCTCAGCCGGTGGAATCAGCGGTGAATTTTAAAATGTCATTAAATCTACGCAAATCGGCAGCTCTGCCGTATATAGTTCACGTATACCCTGTAATACGATCCCTTTTTCATGTCTCCGTCCCGTGATGCCCGTGTCCATTTCGACGGATCACCTTGCATGCCATTGTCCTTTAGCTAGGTTCTCCGCCCCCCCCCGCCCCCTCCCCTCCGGTCGATTAATTTCTCGAGTGATGAAATGTCTCTGACCGATTTTCCCGTGCTAGAACGCACTCACTGACTCACACTCAACGAAAACCCGATCGACCAAAACCGGCTTGCGGTGGCTAAGGTTTAAAAGTTCATAGCTGTTTTCCTTATTTTTAGTCTAGGCGAGGGTTTTGCATATCGTTTGAGTTCTCAGAAGAAAAAATAATAAACTGTAGGGAATATCCCACAAACACTTTTTCACATCTAACTTAATCTGGGGGGGGGGGGGGGCACAGACCCCCATATATTTCTTGGGGGAAACCCCCAGACTCTTTTATTATTCTGGGGGAGATCCCCAGACCTCTCTTTAGGGGTTAATTTACAGTAGGCTGGTTGCAGAATTTGTTTGCAAATTTTCATCAAAATTCAAACGCAGCTACATTTGAAATATTCCAATTTTTCCCTATTTACCCATTTTCCCATTGATTTTAATTTTGATTTTGACACCCTCTTTATTTCTATTTTCTCGTAATTCTGACAGTTGAGTTTGTGTTCGGAAGGTTGTTTTGTTACCGCAACTTGGAATATACTTCGATTATTCCTCCTTTTGTCTTTCTTTTGCATTCATTGCAAATGATTTATTAATCATAATTTATTTTTCTTCTTTGTGCAGGTTCGATTTTCTTATGGGTAACTTTGCCCTATCTTTTGGGGCTGTTGCTCTGGCCCATAATCGAGTACAGTGTTCATCGATGGATTTTCCATCTGAAACCACCGGATAGCTCTCCTTGGCTTATCACAGTTCATTTTAGTCTCCATGGACTACACCATAAAGTAAGTTTCTCATTGAGTCAGATAATCAGACATGTCTCGAGGATACTTTTTAAAAGAGGGGGTGGAACAGTCAATCAGTTAATATAAATTTTGTGAAGTTAATTACCGAAATTTAACTTTTCTTAAATGTCATGGGTGTAGCGTTATGGGGGGGGGGGGGGCTGTTGCCCCCACTTTTTTTGCGTGAAAAACAACAGTGGCTTAAGAATTAAAAGAACTTGGCTTCCATGGATAATTTTAAAAAAATTGTGTTTTCGTACTCATTACATCTTATTCAAAATGATACAACGTGTCTTAAGCAAGGTAACTGCTGCGCAGTGTGGAAAAGTTAGAGCTGTTACTGTGGTGGACAGCCCGAATAAGTAGCTGTGTGGCGGGTTGCATACTTACTGCTGCTCACCATGGTAATAGTGCTGAATTTTCTGTATTGTGCAGCGATTATTTCGCTTAAAATGCTGGTGACCACAAATCTTTCTCAGAGTTTTTCCCATCTGATCTTAGTAATTACTTCTCCAAGATTTAATCCCTAACATAAAATGTGTGCTGTTAAAGGTACAATATTGCCTGAAAATTTCATTCAGACTTAACTTCTGAATTTTTTGAGGTCATTAATGGATTCTACATGTAAAATGACCACGGGTTACCAATTTTCATGACATTTTGTTTTTATTGGTGGTCAATAAATATTCCAAAAAAAAAAACCATACATCTTTTAAAACTTTGGGGGGCTGTAGCTCAAAAGGAGGGCATTTTCGAACTCTTATAACTATGGAAAAAAAAGTATTTTTTTGGCCTCAAATGTATGCTATGTATGCTCCAGAAGTTTGGTTGAGTTTTGTTACACCCTGTATATCAGTACTGTTGCGTTCAATTTGGCTACGCTGCATTTTGTCCATGTAAACCCGTAAATTGTATCAATTCGTGGGAGTGCTTTATGCACCTCCTTTAGTTTGACCTTTTTCAAGTGTTTAGACAGACGAAAATGCCAGATTGCACGTTACGCCATTACAATAGACTTTATCTAATCTCTTTCTTGCTGTATGGTTCCCTCTCCTATTTCTGATTCTTGCGTAAAAATGTCAAGTACTTTGTAAATTTGTGAAGTAAGTGCACTTACTGAATCACTTGAAAGCACACAAAATTTCTGGGGCAATTCATAAAGCCAACATTGAGTCAATTTTAGTCAGTTTAGAGGTGTTAACCCCCTTTGCCCCCTCCAAATTATTTTAAAATGCTGTCTTAACCTATTCGTCCACTGAGTGTACTGTAGTATGCATACTTTAACTCTGAAATCTTACAGGAAAAAAGAAAAACTGATCTGCACATCTGTACATGAATCTGTACGTTTATACGTGGACATACATGGAAAGTCAACTGAACATGAAAATATTGTACGTGCAAAACAGTGTACGTTAAAATTAGATAGACTTAAACAAAAGTGGACATAAAGTCTGTGGGCAGAGAGTCCTGGAATCTTTTTACTTTTTACTAATTGACATGACTATGCACTTTAGTGTTTGCATCTATTTATTTCATTATTTTCTAATGTCATTTTGTTTTATGAACCAGGTTCCGTTTGATGATAGACGCTTACTGTTGCCCCCTGTTCCCGCTGCTGTGTTACTCTCTATAGCCTATTTTATTTATTCTTATTTATTTTCCTATTGGAGCACTCCACTAGTCATGGCTGGTACTATAACAGGTGTGTTGAAAGTTATTTGAACAATTTTGTACTATTGTAAGATATCTTTGAACGCTTCTTTCTATTTCTAAAACAAGCGTAAATGCAAATGGGCAGAGAGAGAGAGAGAGAGAGTGAGAGAGAGAGAGAGGGGGGGAGAGGGGAGAGGGAGGGAGGGAGAGGGAGAGAGAGAGAGAATTTTTTGGATTTGCCTGTGCCTGCAGGTCTTCATATGTATAATGAAACAGTTGTTTTAAAACTGGTCTCTTTTTGTAGCATGTTGAGCAGGAGCTCCCAACTTTTTGGTGGCTGCAGACCCGATGAGTACATGATGATGGCCTTTTTTCCAATTTTTGGTCATCACTTTCCAAGGTTCTCTCACAACCTTCTATTTTTAAAGGAAAGTCCACATAATTTTGAAGGTATTGAGAGTTTAGGAATTTTTGAAAGTTAATGGTCAACTCAAATTGAGGAACTCTTTTTAATGAACGGTTTATATTAATTTTTTGTTCGCTGCTTTCAAGGTACTCTTATTCATTGCTTTTCCAGTTGTATTTATTTTTTATGGATCTTTCCAAGATCTATTGATAACAGGCCAGGGCTTGGTGATTACGGAGGATCTGATCATTTTGGGTATCATTATCGTTATCCAGTACATATAACCTTATGGGTGGCTCGACTGATCAAATTGTTTCGATCCCCTTGTAACGATTGAAATGGACGAAAAGAAACAACAAGTCAGGGGCTGTCATAATCTCAATTGATTGAAGTAAGAAGAGATGAGGAGGGTGTCACATGCGTGATTGAGTTGCACAGAAGCAAGCCCATTTGATTTATTGCATTTGATCTGATCACGATACCCAAAACGATCCGATCCTCCGTAATCGCCTTCCAGTCCACTGGGCAGTCCATGCCAATGTCTCCCCTCTATACGAGTGCCTTCACTGCTGTATTCTGCATAACAGCTATTCCACCATGTAAACCACAAAATGGGGGTGATGTGATGCCCAGCAAAGCGGGGGCTAGATTTCCAGCAGACTGGGGAAATGCGTTGAACAGAAAGCATGAGCTCCGCTTACTTGCTACTTCACTAACCTGGTTTTAGTAAGAACCTTCCATCTCATTCCATCCACTTGCAATTTTTTACTGTGGAACCCGGGAGTCGCTGTACATTGACGGCTGGCTTCGAGCTGCTGATGTAGAGCTTGCAATAAATAATTTAGGTAAAAAGATGCATTCTCTCTTTTTATTTGCTCATATTATTGCCTTTCCTTGCTTTCAGGATACACAATGTATGACTTGATGCATTTTTACTTGCATTATGGTTCCCCAAAAGAAGGCTCTTACCTGTACACCATGAAACGTTATCATAATCAACATCATTTTGCCCATCATGAAGAAGGTAACGCTTTTGAAACTCTCATTCTTACCTGTTAGTCATGTAGCATGGATTGCAATTTTCACAATTTTATTATCTGACCATAAAATTGCAAGTATAAGGCGTAAAAGTTGTAACGAAATGGCATAAAAATTGAAACTTTTCGGACCTACTTCTTTTTCTGACCTACTTTTTGTGTATTTGTCACTTCTACCTATGCCTATTTTGCAACTTTTTTGCAGCTGAAGGGTGGAGAATTGTCCATTTGTTGTTAAAAAGTTGACAAATGCTACATGGGCATGGGCATGGGCATTCCTATTTTTCCAACCAATTATTTTACTGTTGAAAACTGGCATGAGCAGAAACGTGGGGCAAAAGGCGGTGATGTAGTATTCAATCTGGGAATACTGCCTTTTGTCCACGTCAACCCATTCAGAAAGTCAAATTCAAAGGTCATCCCTGAATAGCAGGGATTCGGAGCTGGAGCCACTGTCAAAATTGAAATTTGCACCTCTCCTTGAGATAACAATGAACAATACTTTCAGACCCAAAATTGACCTTTCAGTAACTATTTCAAGATGTTTTAGCTCAGACAGAAATTACTTTCCCTGATTACAGTTTGAATTTCTGCAATCGGAGCTATGAAGCTGAAGCTGCTCCGTCTCCGATCGCTATAACTCAAACTGTAATCATTGAAAGCAATTTCCGCTAGCGCAAAAATATCTTGAATCAGTTCTTGAATGATAAATTTCAGATCTGGAAGCAATGTTAACTTTTTCTGCCAAGAGAGGTGCAAATTTTGATTAAACTAGAGGTCGTTTCATGAAAGTAGGCCGATGACAGATGGGTTTGTTAACTGCGCAGAGACGAGTTTGCGTTTTTGCGCAGCAAGCCGCATGATCTGTCGTCGGCCTTCTTTCGTGAAACGAGCTATACCTTGGATCCGGCTCCGAAACTCTGCTGAACAGTGAACTCCTAATCTTTTGTTAATATTTTTTTATAAATACTATTGATGTTTGACTTCAAGGCCAAGAAACGCACATCCTGGGAAAATGGTGGTAAATACTTTTCACTGAAGGTTACTTTAAACCACCATTGTTAGGCTTTGAAAGAATATCTTTGGGCAATTTTAGCAAGACTCATCTTGCAAGAAACTTAATCTTGAACAAAATCAGGGAAACAGTTTTTTGAAATTTTCCATGCAAAAGATGTTTGAGACAGAAATAACGAAAAAATTGATTTTTTTGCAAAATTTTGAAAGCATGTAGGAGAAAATTTTTTTCCTCGGATAAAAATTCAGCTTAAGTTTGATCCACTGGACATCTTTTAAGTGCTGAGTCTTCAGCAAATCCAAAAATTTTTTATTTTCAGTTCACCCTAGTAAAACCCCACTGTAGGCTGTGTTCTGACATTGCAGAAAGTATAGCTCTGTGCTCTCAATTTTAAGCAAAAAAAAAAATAAATCAGTATCTAATGCTGAAATTTTGACCCATTAGTAAATACCTAATTATATACTGTTTATCTTTTTTTGTGGTTTCATTGTTAAATTTTTTGATGTTTCAGGTTTTGGAATTAGCAACAATATTTTGGATAAAATTTTTGGTACTCTCATTCATCTAAAGAAACTAAATCGCACCTTAGTCTGGTAGCTTTGCTATATGTTCTATGTGCCTTAAAGAAAATGTTTCGTTATGTACAAGATCTGATTTCTCTCCCTTTCTTCTAGCTTTTTTGTGTCTTTTGTTTTGTTCTGCCCATTTATCTATTTTTTTTGTATCTTTTCAATTTGATTAATCAAGAGCATTTGTGTAATTTTAAATTTCAGTCATTTACTGAATGGGTGAATAAATAATTGAATTTCATAAAAATAGAAATCAGTTGGGTTAAATTTGTTTTTCTTCAAACTTTTACTTATTAATTTATTTATTTATTTTATTTATTTTTTTTTTGCTGCTGTACATATTCATACTTTTGTTTGAATTAGAACATATGGGGTATGGATGAAGTGAAAGTGTGGAAATATGGAAATCGTTGTCCGTATTTTTCTCTCCCCTTCTCTCATCCCTTGTTCTGTAAATCTTGTTTTAATACCCTCAAAATTTAAATACCTCATTCTTAACTTATTTTCTTGAGAAATTTTCCCGATTTAGCATTCATAATGAATGTAATATTTATTGTTGCAGCTGCGTTCATATTGCATGTCAAGAAGTTTACCTCATCAGTTTGAGTACTTAATTTGTTTATTGTTACTATTGTTTTTTAGCCTAAAGAATGGCACTATTTAGTCAGTTTACTTCTTTGTGACGAATCTCAGCTATTTGGGGTTTCAAAATTTTTTTAAGTGTTAAAAAAAAAATGCTTTAATTCATTTCAGAATTGATTTCTCAGGGCTTTAATTTACGTATTTTGAAACCACCGATCAGCTAAATGAGAATGTTAGTTCTTAAAAGCGCTTGTCTCTTGAACTTGAAATCATCAAACATTTAAAATCCTTTGTCGGTGAAAGAAAGAAGTTTAAAACCACTTATTCATTTTTAAGCTTTATATGATTCACTCATTAAATACAATTTCAAACTATAAGATGAAAGTTTTACTGTCTGTCTCATTCTTATTCCTATTCTTTTTTTTATAAAATCAAAGTTCATTCTTATCGCTTATTTTTTTCTGAAGTTTACTGTAACTCTGCCTCATGAAAAAAACTTAACCCTTATTGCTCCAATTTTATAATTTACAAAATTGTGAGATAGGCATGTATTAAAGTTGTTGAACATACTGCAGACAAGGTTCCTTAGCGCTGTATGTGTTTGTTCAATAGAAAATGTGAAAGGAATTTGCGGTGCACAGCTCGCAATTTGAGCTCACTCCTTTAAAACGATTTTCGGAGTAGGACTAGACACACAAGCGGTAAGGGTTAGAGAAATGTAACCCATATCAAGTATTCCCATAACTAATTTAATGCCTCTCATGACTTCACATCGAAACTAAAATTGAAACTTGTTTTTAAAAAAGCTTTTCAAACTTTTCTCGGAAGCAACGAAATGTCAGTTCAAGACTTAATAGCTCAGTAAATAACATTCCTTAGAAGTCATGTAATAATACATAATTCATTTGTTGCTAAGTGTAAGATTATGGCAGAAAAAATAGGTACTTGAATCCCTTCTTTTGTAAAATACTTGTTGAATCATATATCTATTGAATTGTGTATTTGCTTAACATTTTCATCTCAACTGTATTTAAGTGATTTTCTGCTTCGAGTAATTCTTAATGAATATTTTTAATGCTTTTGCTTTGAACTACATCATCTTGTATTTGTGCATGAGTTGTGTTGCTTTTTCTGGGTTTCTTTCATCTTGTTTATGAATCATTCCAAAAATGTTGTATTTGTATGCCAACTGAGAGAACAACTCGGTGGTCCCAAAAAATTTTGGAGTATTTTTCATCGATTAAACTTGCCTATCTTCACCAGAACAATCATAAAATCTAATGTTCAAAATTTTGGTTTAAATTGAATCTCTATTACAATGAATTAATTCCTTACTCTCACCTCTTTCATCACTATCCGCAGACTTTTTTGCATTTCAAAAAAACTTTGGTAAAGCTCGTTAGTTTTTTTCAATTTTTAGAATCTAAAAAACTTTTTCTGATTAAAGTGCCCACTTGATTCTTGTCCATTACAGTATTGATTTCTCTATGTGTTCTCACTGGTTCCTTTTTTTATTTTGGATGAATATCTTCTGTCAATTTCTATGTCTAGCATATTTCTTGATATCTCTTCATAGTGGCGTAAACTCAGAGAGGCAGCACATTCTTTTCTCCCCCCCCCCCCCCCCCCCCACTCCGCAAAGTACCATCTAAAGTTTGGATTAACATATCATTTTGCCCTTTGAATAATTGAACGAAAAAGAGAAAAGTCAGAAAATAGCAGAATAAAGAAAGAAAGAAAAAATATTTGTGTAACACATCTTTATTTTACCTTTAAAAGTGTCTCCTATTCTTAATAATGTTTTAAGTTGAGCAGAGGGTCCTTAGGAGGTAGAAAATCCATACTTATTTCATTTTTGAAATCACCCTTTTTTGTTTGTAAGGAAGAGAAAGTATACGTAGTATCCATTAATTTTCTTCGGCAAATTGTGTACAGCTTTTGATGATGCAGTTGTATCTTTTGCGTCTGAAAGATTCAACATTTCCTAATTAATCGGGGGAGGGGGAGAACTTTTGAAACCCCCTCCTACTTGAGAATGTTCCCCCACATCCCTTGCATTGTGCAATCAATCTTTGTCTGTCTCCTTCCCCCCTCCCAAGTCCAAGTTTATGCCACTGCTATAGTGACTTCTCTCACAGCCTTGAAGAGAGCTACCGATCTATTTGATTCCTACCAAAAATAATGAGCTTTCTCGTAATGTCTATCAACTCCATTAGTGCATAGCGTCTAATATATTGGACGCATTGAAAAAAATCATTTCAAGGGAGCAAATGCAGTGGAAAATTGATATAAGGGGAAATGTATGGTTGTAACCTGGTTGGAATTTTTTTGTTTTGATACCTGCATTACTGGCTGAGAAACAACACAACCTGAAAAATGTCAATGTGTAAATTTTCAGTTATTTCTGACCAATCGGTTTCTTTTTTTAAAAAAAAAAAAAAAAAAAAAAAAACAGGCTGTTTTATTCCTTATTTGTGTGAAATTTGGAACAAGTCAAGACCAAAATTATGGAAATCGGTCTTAAATTAACTTCAGCAGACCTTAAAATAGGCAGGTGTCTAATATGTTTCAGGCGCTATGCGCTCGGCCAAGCGAAGTGCTATATTTTCATGAAAATACCAATTTGTCAGTTTTTGCTCTCTGAATACCATTTTCCCACATTTTTACACTATTTTATCATTGTAAGTGCTCTACCTTTGGATATTACAGCATCTGTGAAGCTTGAAACAGTTTTAGATCCTAATTAGACTAAATTTAAAATATCTCAAAGTTTGATCAAGCAGGAAACCTCATGCACTAATAGGTTTAAAAGGCATTGTTTTTTAGGTGCACAATTTTAGATTTTTAACTATCTGGTTTATAAGTATTTGAGTTTTAATTTATTGAAGAGTTCTCAACCAATTGGTAGCGTTCTAGAAGTCATCAGTCTTGGGAGGAGCTGGTGAAACCAAGATTATGTATAGTTTTCAAATTAATCGATAGATCAATCATTTCTATATTTCTTACCCGAGTAATGAGGATTTAGTAAAATATGTGCTCTCTAGGCAAAAATGAAAGTACATCTCTGGTGAACTGGTGTCCACTGGCTGCATTGGAGCTGAGCTCTGATAGTATTGGTGAACACCGGGTTGCCAGAACTGTACCTACTGTTTACTTTTTTATGTTGAATTATTATTTTGGTAAGCAGTGCTGTAGAAATGGTTGATTTATCGATTAGTATTAAAACTTGCCTTCCTTGATATATCTCATCTCAGTTTCACCAGCTCCATAGTCTGATGAATTCTAAAACGCTCCCGTTTTCAAGTTCATTGTGTTTTTTGTTTCTTTAATTGGCAGCATCATTTTATACTGATAAGCTTTTGTCAGTGTTTGTCTTGAAACATAATACTGACGACCTCGACAAAATTCAGATTCCTTCTCAGCACTCCCCGTGAAAATTTTCAGAGGTTTACTTTTTGTATCGGCAACTGTTCACATAAAATTTAAATGTTAACACAAAACAAAGATATCAGGGCAGTTTGAAACATAACCTACCATTCAAGCAACTTAGTCGCTAAGAAAAGATCAAATTATCTGTCAGCAGATTTTGTTTTGTTTGTTTCTAGTTTTAAATTACAAATAGTCGCAGATGTATTTTTAAAGTAAATGCATAGTCCTTTGAGTATTTTATAACCCTCGGCGGTTTTAAAGGCTCTTCATTGTGACCAGCTTTCTCTGTAATGTCTCTCTCAAGAGCTCACAAGTTCAAAATGCAAAAGACTTGTAACAGAACTTTACGGAGAAAACTTGTAATAGTTAGTTAATTAATTATTGTGAAGCAACGGGTCTCCAAAACTTAACTTCCCTTTTTAATAAACTTGAAGTATTTATGCAGGTAGTCTTTACGCCAGTGGTACAATCAGGATATTTTCTGTCTCTCTCATTTCCCGAATGAATTTGTGAGTTTAAGAAGAATGAAAAAAGAGAGTTCTATCCCCGTGTCCATCCTTGTCCAACATACATGTGTAGAGGTTGGAAAATTTCGCGGCCGCGAAATTTTTAAAATGTTCCTATGGCCTTGAAAACTAAATAGGACCATCGATCACGGTCCCCTGATTACGAAAATGCAAAGTGTGAAAATGCAAAATCGGCCGTTTTTTTGGTTTCTGCGCGAAATTGCCATAAATCCGCGAAATTCGGCCTTCTTGAATCAGCGAAATCGCGAAATTCGGCCTTTTTGAGCAAAATCGCGAAATTGACAAATTTTTGCGGAATTATCGTAAAAGTGTGTGCGCGTTGAACTTACCGCGATTTTTCAAGTTTTTTGCATTACGGTTTACCGTAGCTAAAATTGAAGAGGAATTTGAAGTTTTCATCATTACAAAAGTTAAAATAGGAGGGTGACAGGTCATAAAACTAACTAAATTACATTAAACACGCTATATTTTTTTCTCTATGATGCAAAAAGCATCGCAGAAATAACACCGAAATCAACGAAAAATAACATCAAAATCAGCCAAAAATAACGAAAAAATTTTCCAACCTCTATACATGTGTTAATGGAGAAAAGAGAGAGGTAAAGAATTTCTCTGCGTTGCGCTACTGTTTACGTCACCGAAAGCCTGTTGTACATTTACTTAATTTTGTTATTCTCACTACTTTTTATTAGGCTTAATCTATTCTTTTTTCCCCCTTATCTTTTTCCCCACAATTTGCCTCAAGGTTAATCTCTAGTATTATTCCTAGAATGAATTCCTTTGTAAACATTTAAATCATCTTCATTCATAACTTTTTCTACTCCTTTCTCATCATCATCACTCTTTAATATGTTGCTATTGTCGCTATAGTCACTAGATTAAATTTCTCTGTAATTTTGTTAGGTTCATTGCCTTGGATTAATTATTGAGACCCTCTGAATCCAATCCCTCCGTTTTTGGCACCGTCATACTTGCGTAAAAATTATAATTTTTCTGTTGAAGGACTAAATTTGGAATTTTGAACCTTCAATTCGCCATTGTCTCTTATGATAGAATATCAGTTTATTCACTCGCTTTGTGATTTTGGTACCCTTTTACTTTAGTTTTCTTTGAACAGCCATAATAGCACAGAATACCATAATCAAAATGGAAACTTCAGTTCATTTTGAAGCATTATTTTCTTGTCTGCCATCTTGAAAAGTTCTAAACTATCCCTATTCAAAGCAATGTGAAAGACAGAGACAGTCCGCCATCTTGAAAAATCATCGAAGGAGACTAAAAAATGTTTCCTTTGGCTCTAGTGGGAGTTTCCATTCTGATTAGCCTAGTTTATTCCAGAGATCTCAACCCGGGATGATCGCATAAACACTTCGGGTTGGACTCGACCCTAATTCGAACCCGAGTTGAGTCGGTGAACTCAGGTTGAGATTTTACGAAAAACACCTCGGACTTCAGAACCCGAGTTCACGCGGCATCGATGTCTCCAAATCGAGCGAGGTTAAACACGCGTCTTATGTGGTCGCACTTGTTCCTACTGCACCAAGCATCGCTGCCATTCTCGTAAAAATGTAAACAAACACAGAGGAGAAGAAGAAAGAAATCCTTTGAACTTGAGTTCAAATGTACGGATGTTTATGCGCTAATCTGAGTTGGACCCAGGTTGAGATCTCTCGCATAAACAAGGCTATTGTATTACTCTGTGATGATAAATAGGTATTCAGTTCACTGCTTGAAATAATGTCAGCAGCAATGCACACTCACAATCAGTGTTTCAGTCCTTTGAAAATTATTCATTCCCATCATTTGAAGTTCTCCAAATCATCTCTTTTTTATTGCAGAGACTTTATTACTTAATGGGTTTTTCAAAAATTGAAGATTCTATGAAATAAACTCAACTTTCATACAAAGTGGCGATTCCTACAATAATTCTAATTCCCATATCTTCCTCTCCTCTTTATTTTATTAAGTAGTTATTAATTTTCAGGGATCATAATTAATTGTTACTTGTTTTTTATTTCCTAGTTTTTCGGAATCATGGTTTTTGTGTAGTTTTGAAGTTGAAATTTTTTGGTCCTTCTTTCTCACTACGCCTTTGTATCCTTGCACCTCTGTTGGTTTTCTTCCCCCTTTTTTTCTCTTCTTCCTGCTTGCACTTCTTTTACCTTACAATTTAGTAAATAATCTAATGATTTTTTTATTTTTAAAATTGTTTCTTTTACTCATTTTTTACTTGTTTTTTGCTCTGCTTAATTTTTTCTTTTTTAAAATTAAAGCTCTTTTTAATCAGTGAAATATGGAACGTAATATGAAACGTTTTCAGCTAGCTGCAGTGTCAATTTAATTTGAGCTATTAGAGTTTGTTTCAGAAGTGTAGGTGCACCTAGACCATAATCTTTGGCGAATTTTCAATTTTCATTCCTTTAAATCAAAACAAAACTTGCCTCCGACTTTATACTTTTGAGTTTAAAGCATTCCGCAAGGCTCAAATTAATTTTCATTAATTTTCTTTTTGTAGCATGAGAAATAAAGGTGACAAATTCCAAAGATTATCGGTCTAGGTGCGCCTACACTTCTCAAGCGACCTCAAATTGATGAATAAGCTAGTAAATGATTGTTTATTTTTCCCATTTGTTTAATGTTGTTTGTATCTTACAATTTAAGCAGTCACACTGACTATGGTATGGCTCAAAACTCATCACAAAGCTCACTTCCATGTGAATGTGCGCTTAAGGCTTAAAGGTGTTATACACTTTTAAAATAAACTCATGCTTCACCAAACTTGATCCATAAGTTTGATGACCTAAAGCGGAAAGATACCAACTACATAGATTAACTAAATCAAAAGCGCTTGTTTCTTTTCTGCTCAATGCCAGTGAATTGGTGCTCTAGGATCATTTAATGTTGCATTCTCACGGTCCGCTTTGTATCTGGCTGGTGAGAACTTACGGAGGGTTAAAACCCCATCATCCAATGTCTTTCAGGGACCGCCAAGCTGCAACATTATTTGGTCCGTGACCTCCGGAGAGCTGGTAACAGAAAACTTGATTAAGTAGAGTTCAATGCATTATTTTATGGTGTTTCACTTTTCCCAAACTGTGCTGGATTTTTTTACGCTGTGCCGTCCAAAAAATGCAAAAACTCGTCGAATCTGAAGAGAATAATGTCACTGAAGTTGGTGGGTTTTTATCCGATGGGTGATTGCGCATTCATAATTCTAAAAAAAATAGGTCATCTACATCGTTTTATCTTTGAATGGGTGGCATCATTCTTTCTTGTCCTCTAATCAGTGGCGTAGCATGCTATGTGGCAAAGTTGTATGTACTTTGTCCATTTAAACGCATAAAAAAGATCGAACTATTGGGTGTTCAGTGGACACCTTCATATTTGATCTTTTACATAGTTTTGAATGGACATAATACAATGTTGCCACATTGCACGCTACGCCACTGCCTCTAATTTCACGAAATGTCATCTGGAAATTGGTCAAAAAGCAAGTGCATTTGCTTCAGTCAAGCATCTTAGTCCAGCCAAAAAGTTTTGTTTTGTTATTATTATTTTTCAATGATTGTTCTCCCTTTTTTTTTAATTTTTACCACTAATAATGTACTAATGAGTTTAATTCAGAAGCAATTTTTATTTATTTATTTTTGAAGGTCCCTTCTTTCAATATTATTTTTACAATCATATTTCTGATTCGTTTTTTGTTACCTGCTTTTCTATATTGATAATGCATTTGTGAAAGATATGAGATGAAGAGGGGGTCGTCGGTGGAAAAGTTAACCCTTTCTGGTAGTGTGTCAGGGCTGACCTGACTCTTCAAAAATTGTGTTCCAGTCGTTAGTTGAGGCTGACCGGACAATATTTTAGATGTCTCTTTAGGTATATTATGTCGGGTGACTCCTGAAATACAATCCGATAAGATGGCTAAATATTGTTGGGTCAACTGTGAATCACGACCAGGGGGGTCAGGTAAAAAAAATTCCGTCTTGAAGAGTTAACCTTCATCGAAACCCTGCATCTTGGAAATACTTTTCAAAGACCTAGGTTTCCTCGAAAAGTTCCCTGTACTCTTACCTATTTCACTTCAATCAAACTAATGGAACTAATTTTTTAATATTTGTTAAAAACCTACAGCTTATTTCAGAGGTGGAGGCAGAGCTCTCAGTTACCTTTGGGATTCTTCCAATGTTATTTCTACTATTGCACAATAAGGAATTTGAGAACTCAAGCTTTTCATTGAAGCCCATTTTTAGGGCTTTGTGAACCTTTCAAGGTTCGAACCTCAGCGCCAGTTATGGTACGGTTTGTACTTGACAAAAAAGTTTGAACACTTTCGATTTTACACATGATATTCAGTAAAAAAAATAAATTTCAATTTGACTGTAACTGGGCTAAAATGTTTCAATGATTACCTTGTTGTGCCTGCCAACATTTCAAACGACCACCTTGAAAATTTCTGAAATCACGGCCAATTTTTGATTTATTGATATTCCCTTGTTTTTTGTTTTTTTTTTTAAAGTTGATAAATGAACTCCTCAATTTAATTTTTTAGGCTCACTGTTGGCACATCGTGCGCCTATTGAAATAGGCTTGCTACTCAATAGAGTATACTTTATCCAAGCTGACCTAATGGCTGCAAAATTTGAACGGTGTCCCTTTTTTGTTAAATGGAAAAACGCAATTCTAATTCTGAAAAGGAAGTATCCAAGTTTTGATCTTTCGATAGTTTGAAGTTTTCAGTACGAGACAATTTTTACCAAACTATGGATGAAGCGTTCTCCGTTTGTTTAAAGCCAAAGGTTCAACTTCGGGAACCTTTTTTAAGGTTGGGTTTTGAGTTCAGTTGGAGGTCAAAAATTGAGATTCGCATAGCCCTTCCTATTACATGATAAAAGAAATTCAAGTTTCTGGCAAATTCTGACTTGATTTGAAGGGATGAAAATTGAAAATTTTGCCGAAGATTATCCGATGGCTCTGCCTCCGCTTCTATAATGAACTCAAGTAGCAAAACAATGGTGATATGTTCTTAGATTGCGTTTTTCAAACTATGTTTATTAGTAACCACCAACTTCTATTCTCAAATTTGACTTAATCGTTAACCTATTCATATTTCCTCTTTCAGTACCTCTCAATTTTTATAAATAGTTCTATCTAGGCTGATTTGCTATGTTTTACTGTTGATACAATTATTTATAATCAAGCAGGAACAGTATTGAAAACAATTATTTTGCATTTAAAACTTGTTTCATACAATCTCCTTCTTTTTATTTGTTCTTGTAGAGATTGTAAAGTATTGAAGTTCTTATTTTATTAAGATCATTTAGTCAAAGTATGAGACTGATAGCGTGTTGTTATTCGGGCCACTTTAAGCTTCCTTTTTTGTTCATTGGTATTTGTTAAGGTACCAAATCCTGTAATATTTGTGAGGGTAAGAAAATCTTGGTGTGGCGTAGTATAGGGGGGAGAGGGGGTTCCACCCTAAGTATCACCATTCTCGGGAAGACTCCAGTACCTTTGTTGAAAAAAAAAAAGAAAAAAAAAGGAGGAAGGATAGAAAACGAGTCTCCCCCCCCCCCCCAAATTAAGGATGGATACCTAACCTTTCTGTCCAAGGTGTTTCTTTTCTTTACTACGCTACTAGAAGCACGACTAGGAATTGGTTGTAATTCGATGACTCATTTTTTACAATGTGCTCTGAGCACTAGCTGAAAGCACTTAAGATGAATTTTGATGTAATTTTGAAGGAGAGAATTGCGTTTGTTTCTATCCAATTGTGCTTTTAAAAATTATCGCACTTTTTTATCTATCTTAATCTAATTAATTCCCTCAAGCTGACAAAATTCTTTCCTACCCTATCCATAGCCTTGAGTTCTATTGAACTAGTGGAATTTTAAAATTTGTAAAAAAGCACCCTCAACTGGAAAATCCCTAAAATGTACTCTGAACAAATCACGTGAACTGTCAGAAAATTGGTACTTTTAGTAGCATATTGAGGTTTTTTTTTTTGGGTCTCCCTGCTCTCATGAAAGTGAGCGAACTTGCGTATTATCGCCTCGCTAAATTTTCAACTGCAGGTTAGATTGTAAATGTCACTCCTTATTTTGGAAGTCAGTTGTTGTGTATCTAATGAGTGCTTTAAACCATTTTAATTTTAAGAATCAATACAAGGCCAGCTTACTTCTTATATTATCTGTATTCCTGTATCTTCCCATGTAATGCCAAACTCATTGCTATAAGGGTAGGTAGCAGTGGTGTAATGTGTAATTTGGCAACGTTGTGATGTGTCCATTTAAACCCATTAAAAAGATCTAATTATCGGGTGTTCGGTGAACACCTTTGCATTTGACCTTTTACATGGGTTTAAATTGACATATTACACTGTTGCCAAATTGCACGCTACGCCTGTGGTAGGTAGACAAAAGTAAAATACTCTTGCATGTGTGTTTAATAATTCAGTCTAAAAGTTAGGTTGTTAAGAAAACTGGTAATGAAAATGAAAACGAACCCAACCAATTTAAAAGCGAAACAAAACTGTCGAGAAAAAGAATTTTCAAGTAGTTAAATTGTGGGAAGTGCTTGTGATAAATCTACAAAACTTTTTTTCAAAGTACAAAAATTGCAAAACAAGTCACTGAATACAATTTTTTCTTTTGTCTTCTCTTCAAGTGTATAAAGTATGTATGTGTCTACAAAGTATTTGTAAATTTTAAATATTTATCTTTTCTTTCAATTCTACTTGGTAACACTGTTTTTATTGTTAAATCTTTTCTATTTTGATTTCATCAATATGTGTTGAAATTTATTGCGTAATAAAAGTGAAACTGGAAAAATTGTCTCTCTTTGTCATTTTCCCTCTAACTATTCTGACCATTACTCCATCAATCCATCATTATAATGGGGCTCTTGCAAACTTTTGCAGTAAGAGATTGAAGAGTTGATTCTTGCGTAAAATTTGTACAAATGACGATGAGTACACTAGAAAATCACAAAATTCACTCTCAGAATGGGGCTTAATGGGGTAGAGACGCAGGTATGAAGGGAGATTCCTATCTAAATCCTATCTCTGTGGTTCCGTAAAGAAAGTGACATATTAGATAGGAATCTCTCATGATACTTGCGTTGAACTGCCATTACGAGCTTGCCGTTATAGCAGTCATGTGAGTTTATTACTGAATTTAGACTTTCTTGGTGCGATTTTTGTGGTTTTCGCTGGTTTTTACAGCAGATTGAACTATTCATTCGATCATAGAAAAAGTTTGCAAGAGCCCCATTGACTGCACTTTTGATAGGATTACTCCTTCGTATGGTTTTTTGAAACGTTTTAATGATGCAATATCTTTGTCATTTTTTGGTGTCAGCGAGGCAGTGGCGTCACCAGGGGAGGGGGCAGCTGATGCCCCTCCGAACAGGACTTTTGTCCCCCAAACGGTTAAGAGAGAAAACGTGTGAAAAAGTAAAGGAAAGTAAAAGAAAAGAAGAGAGGAGAAATAAAATGAAAGAAAAATAGAGAAAAAATAAGTCAACGAAGAAGAAGGGGACAAAGGAGGAGAAAATTAAAGGGGGAAAGGGGAGGGAGAAAATATTGTCTGTGATTGGTTAAATGAATATTTTAATCAGTGGAACTCGAAGGTTAACAACCTCCTCTCTTTTTTTTTTTTTTTTTTTTTTTTTTTTTTACAATTTCAGAGAATAGGATTTTAGATTAAACTAATGTTAAATTGTGATTGATGTCTAAACAGACCAAAAAATGAAAATCCTTGCTTATGAGTTATGAGATGACCTAATCTCTGATGAATTTAATTTTCACATTGTTCTAAGTGAAAACAAAGAAATAAATTGGTGATTTTCGACTGTGATTTTGAGTAAAATTTTGTTCAGAATAGCGTGAAACTTTGCTAAATGAACCTCAATTTTTCAACATTTTCTGGGGTGGACCCCGGATTCCCTGCTAACTGGGGGAGGGGGGGAAGACCCTCCTCTGAGAATCTCACATCTTGCCCCCCCAAATGCAAAAATCTAGTGACGCCACACGCCACTGCAGCAAGAGGTCCTGACGTCCTGTTACTGTGGAATTTAATCCTTTCAAGGGAAGTGACACACATAGACTCATGGAAAAAACCTCCTTAACTTGAGAATTCTTGAGAGAGGTAATTCCAAAACTCTTATTAAAAAAAAAAAAAAAAAAAAAAAAAAAAAAAAATGCTTGTCAAAATATTTGGTATATTTTAACCCAACAATTTTTAAATAGGAACGGATATTTTTGAAAATAGGTTTAGATCGAACTTTATGACCTTTGTTTACTTGCTTCATTCTCTCAAAATGTTCAATTTTTCATGCCCTTCCTTACCAAGGCTGAAATTATTTCAATGCTAGGGTTGCTATTTGAAAATTTTGAGGTATGAAAGCGAGTCCCCCCTCCCATCCCTCTCAATTCACACATACCGAAACTCAGCCCCCCCTAATAAATACCGAATGATGAAAAATATGTCAAAGTGCAACTTTTCATCTGCATTAGAAAAAAAGTTGAAACGGGTGTCCAGTTTCTGTCTTTGAGTTTCAGCCAGGGATTCTAGTTTACAGGTTTCCAGTTTACATACAGTACTTAGACTGCGGTCTAGTGACAAGTCATATCAGTCATGTCTAGTTACTTTTTGCTCACCCTGTAGGCTGTATGTATCCAGAGACAAATCGCATGCCGTTGAGCGCGAATGTGCGAGATTCTGAAAGAATCCGCGAGAATGCGCTACACTTACTCCAGAAAACAGCCAATAGAATTCCACCTACCTGAGGATTAAAATTGTTTACAATATTCGAACTGAAAATTGTCATTTGTGATCAATTTCAATTTAAAATTCAAATCAACTTATCACCGGATAATCTTTAAACTGCCCAATTTTTGGGATTCTTGCCTTTAGTTTTTCTCAATCTTACTTCTTGTCTCTTTCTGTTCATTTTCGGTTCATGATGGACTCATTTACGGAGGTTCGTACCATTGCAAAATGCCCTTGAATACTTGAGCAAGTACTTATTAATTTTTAATTTTGATCTCTTTCTATAGTTAAATACTACTCTCACTGTGTTTATTATTTTTAGCTTAGCTTAAACCATGAGTACAACAAAATTCTGAACTCTCCTCTATTCAGAAACGATACGTTTGTCTGTTGTAAAATGCTTTGATGCGTTGTTCAGAACTTGCTGAAATGCTTCTTATGTTCACTTCTGGTCTAGAGTAGGACCATTTTGAGTATCGAGTTGTGACAAGTTATGATGGTGCTTGCCTCTGAACTGTATCAACACGCATCAGTGAGCAGTTGATGAGTGCAGAGTTTCGACTCGTTGCTAATCAACCACTATCCGATGCGCTTTGATGCAGCTCGGAAGCAGGCACTGCTACTTGTCAGAACCTATTACCCAAAATGGTCCTACTCTATTTTACATCACGGAGGGATGTCAATTTTTAATTAATTTTTTGGAGTGATAAATCATTAACTTAATTTTGATTTGCCAGACGTTTTTTCCCCCCTCACCATCCAACTACATATATATGTGTCTCTATCTACGACCTTTTAACTCTTTTGCACGCCCCTTTCTTGCAAATTATCTTATTTTGTTTGATAGTTTTTCCTCAGTCCAGTCCTTCTGGATGGCCACTTTTTATTTCTATGTAAGTGCGTTGGATTCTATTCATTATCTATTACTGTTTTACAGCGAATGGTTGAACGAGCTCAAAAACGAAAAGAGCGGTTGAGATTGCATATGAAAAATACCGTGCCTGATTCTACAACACAAGTGAAAGCGCCATTACAAAACTCAAATACTGTCAATGTCGATAAGACATTATCTTCATCAGGTAATCTGCTTACCTACTATACTTACACTTTCTTTTTAAATTTTTGATTATTGAATCATAATCTTTATTCTTTCCTTCTCAATTATCTCAGCAGAAAGTTTTAGCTTCTTACAATATCTCTCCATTAATGTGAATCAATGCTAGTTGGCGGAGCTCATAGGGAATTTTGCTTTAAGGGTGCTTTCACGATAACGGGAATTGTATATTTCCCTAGGGGCTGTGGACCATAAGTAAAGGATAACGAGTTAAATAGCAGGGATTTTTCATTGTATTTCACTGTCTGACGGAGGAAAAAAAATATATATCAAGGGAAAAATTATCATTGCCGTGGAATATGTCACACTATTTCAAGCGGAATTTGTTCGCTTCTTTACTGTCCCAAAGAGTGAATCTTATGTTAAAAAGGTAATTCTTCTACAAAAATCAAGAATATACCTTCGCTGCACCAATTTTTCTCTCTTAGTGGAGTTGAATAGTGACTTAATCAGTAAAACTGGACTTTGAATGAATTTTGGAGAAGAGGAAATCACAATCAGAACGACTGGCGACCGCTAGTATACCTACACTTTGTTGCGCATCAAAAAAGTGCGGTGATTCAGGCAGCAGACAGTGCTAGCTGTCATCGCCTGAATGCCTCTTGTATCAAGAGGTCAAAGACATGACTGAAGGATCAGCTGTTACCGATAATTAATATTTGTTTGTAATTATTGGCCGCTGGAGTCATTTTTTGTGTCAATTTAAGACGTGTAGCACCTATTACTGGACAGAAGAAAATGTAATTAACACCTAATTTCTATCAAAAATTCAATCTTAACAAATCATGGATGGAAAATAGGCTGCAAGTGTGTTAGAATGCCCAGTTATAGATTATAGAAGCATAGTATTTTTGTTACAAGTGCCTACGATCTTTAAATTTGTGCTTTCTGTGTGTATTCAATGATTTTTGCCAACAACTTTTGGCTTTTCGAACAGCACAGTGTTACACCAACATTGGAAACGTATCGACTTTGAAATCATCTCAAGCTTACCACATGACTGCTTCCCACATAACCAATTAAAATTTTGGAGATGTTAGGATTTTGATTCTTGTGAAATTTCTGTTTCAGACAAAGTGTGTGATGGGCCTGTTATTAATCCTGATGTGGAAGAAGTAGAAGATTCAAGAAATGTCCATGCAAAGCCCTCCAAAGAAATAAATCCATCCCTGACCAAATGTGCTTCTGTTCCTAAGTCGGAAAAATCTCACTCTCGACTTGCAACCAGCGAATCTTCTGAAAACTTCTACAACCCACCACAAATGTCTCCTTTGTTACTCTTAAAACCCCCTGATAGCTTAAAGTCTATTGAAAACTTTGACCCAAGCAAGGGGTCGGTCTTACAAAGAGCAAGTCTTTATGAATCCAGCGACAATTCTAAAAAGTTAGTTCCTAAAGATGCAACGGAATTAAGTCTAGCAGAAAGGAAAGCTTTGTTTGAAAAAAATAAAGGCAGTGCGCTTTTGCCTAAAGTTCCTTTTAGCCAGCCTTTGCCAGCTCAGAAGTCAGGACATAGAATGGGTAGTCATCCTCCCAAGCCACCTCCAAAGTTGCCGATGAAACCTATTCAAAATGGACAGTCTTCCTACAGTAACGTCTCAGAATCAGGTATGACACTCTATAGATTTTGCTTTTCTCCTTCATTTTGTATGTGATCAAATATTACAAGAATCGCAAGAGGATCAAATTATTTCCAAGTAATTCAATTAAAACTTTGGCTTATTAGTCACTCTGACTGTTTATCTAAAATTATGAACATCAGTCAGAGCTTTGGCAAGCTGAGTTGGGACCTCAAAATAAAACTGAATGAAACTTACCGAGCATTCCAAGTACCGATCCGTTTTATCGTGTGATCTTCACTGACCTCCACTCTGTTTTGTTCACTGAGCGCTAACTCAGTCTATACCACTCTTTTACTTACTCAATCTTGTAGTCACAATCCATTTTATTCCCCTCATTCTTCACTACCTAATAAAAAATATAGGCAGATATTTAGAAGTTCCAAATTGGGCAGTCTTGAAGCTGTTAAAATTTGGCTGTCCAGACCAGAGATAGCCTCTTTGGACCACTTTTGGTGATCCTGCACGTAGCCCAACACATGTAAGTCTAGGGTTGGCATCAGTCTGGCCCAGACTTGAACTTATACTGCCCAAGAACTACTTACCTTGAAGATGATTCGAAGGTTGATTAGTTCGAACTGTGGACACCACGCTGCGCTGCTTTTAAAGTCAACAGTTTTTGAATAAAATTGACAAATTTACGCTAAATGCACAAATTTGAGGGACGTCAGCACCTGCAAGCAGACTCAGGTAGATACCCTGAAAATTTCAAGCTAAAAAACTCAAAAATAAAGCTGTAAATGATGAAATATGAAAATTCACGAAAGCCTCAATGAGTGCAAGTGTGGCAGATAGAGTAAATTAAAGTAAATTAAAGAAAAATTAAAAAGAAACCCATAGAAAAATTTTTCAGGTGCTGTCTTTCTTAGATTTTGCGTTTTTTTTTTATTAACAATTTAAAATTCCAAAAACAAGACTTTTCCCGAAAGTGTTAAGTGGCGCCATCCATCAGATTGAAATTTGGAAAAGTTTCGCCTGGAATCACCTTAAAGGCTGACCTTTGGTTGTTTTATCCCCACAGCAGTCTATGGTGGCATCCAAAAGTACCACTTCTTGTGGTTGTAAAGAACATTATGGGAAGGATCTGATAAATCATGGGTTGGCCAGCCGCAGGCTCATCTTTTGGCTCTTACTTTTGTCAATGGGTAAAATTAAAGTTGGGTCAATCTAAAATATTTACTGCATGTGGAATGATTTTCACTTCCGAGAAAAACTATGACTGGAAAAAGTGTAATTCGTATTTTATTATATTTATCTACCATTAACGGCATTAACATGGTATGAAATGATGAGCAACGCTCGAATTACCCATTAAACACAACTGACAATTATTATATGAAGAATCAAGCTTATTATACTTGTCAATAAGTGGTCACCAAGTGACCGAACCGTAACGGAACTCGGTTACTATATAAAATTTGCTTATCGGCTGATACGTTTTAGACCAAGTACTGTTTTAAGATTTATTTATGTTCAAATTTCTTCTTTAAAAGTTGTGTAACTTATTTTTTCCAGTCATGTCTTCTTCTTCTTCTTCTCTACCGCCACCCCCTCCTCCAAAACCAGATCATTTGCGATCTCTGCTGGAGAAAATCAAGTCTGACAAAAGCGCTTCTACTGAAGAGACTACTTCAGATTTTAAGGATCAAGACACTTCGCTTGAATCTATTGCTTCCAGTCAAAGCAGTCTGGGGCAAAAAATTGTTCGTCTTGCTCAAAAAAGAAGGAAAGAAATAGAAGAAGACAATGTGAGTCTTCCATTTTAATTTTTAATTTTCCTTCTCTTGTATAATATTTGATTATGGCCTAATTTCTCCTCCGCCTCTGTTCTGTCCTATCTCTTTTTTTATCCTTACAAAACCGATTTTTTACTCCTTTAAACCTTGTTGAAATGAAAAGAAAAGTAAAAAATGAGATAGTTTGGGCTCTGGTGAAAGTTTCTACATTTTTTCACTGATATTTTTAATTTTAATCTCTGTGTCTAGTTTCTTTTTTGGCCCCATTTCATTTTGCATGTTAGAAAGAAATCTGTGATTCTGAAGTACCTTCAGCAGGATTTGCTTCAATTTTTGTTATTTTTCTATCCACTGAAAAGTTACTGTTGACGGAATCTCACCATCAAAATAGATAATCTTTATTTATTGTTTTTCTAGAAAGTCCCACCTATCAAGTTCTAGCCTGATATTGGCTCATAGCTAGGCCTGTGCGATCAACGGAGACAATGACCGATGGAAACAAAATTTCTCAAATATTTCAAAATTTCAAAGTTTCATGGAAATTTTAGAAATTTTGAAACTTCATTTGATCTTATTTATATGTATTTACTTTCTCTAATTTCGATTCTACGATGAAGAATACAGTGAACAAATTCCACATCAGTGGCGTAGCCAGGAATTTTTCTAGGGGGTGGGGTCCGGGGTCCGAAAATTGTCAAGGGGGAGGGGGGTCCAAAGATATTAATTTGGTAAAATTTGTCTGAAAACGCAAAAAATTACCTTTTTTTGGGACAAATTTTTGTGTCAAGGGGGGTCCAGACCCCCTGGACACCCCCCCCCCCCCCCCGGGCTACGCCACTGTTCAACATTTTTTGAGAAATTAATCAATCAAAACTTCAAAATTTTCTAAACATTTCGAAATGATCTAAAGTCCAATAAACGTACAGACCTACTACATCGTAACTATTTTTGTCTAAAACTGATTACATCCCTTCTTATTTTTTTTATTTAGTGTAAAACTTTGTGTTAAATACATATAAAACATAAATTGTAAACATGAACGGTCTGAAAAGCTCTACTCATGGAAGCTTGGAGACAAGAACTTCCTTTTTTCAACTAAGTTTATTCGATGCTTGACAAGAATGATATCATTATCAGAATTACTCTAGAGTCTCCCGAATCAAAAATAAATGAAAGTTGTTAATTCTAAAGTTTTTCTTTTTAGAAGCAAAATGGGCTGAATATCTTGTATGCCAGTGAGTGTGAGTTGGACGTATGTGATATGGCGTCATATGAAGATCTTTGCGGTGTCCCTTTGTCTGGCCCTTCATCGCCAAAACAATACCGTAGTAGTGATTCCTTTGAATCTTCAATGGGCCCATCCTCTGATGATTTCTCTTCTAATAAAATTGAGCAAACTAAGCAACTAGAAGCAAACGACAGCGATTCGCAGCAGTCTCTCACTCACACAATCAGTTTTTATCGTAAAATGCAAAATCAAAATGAAGTGAGTACCTAGATAATTTTAGTCTCTTAAAGTGCTTTGTCACCGGCATCACCTGTCACTTTTACTGATTTTGACTTTGATAGCTTATGATTTTTTCTTAGACCAAAAGTCAAAAAAATCGAGCTCATGGGATATACATTATTCTTTGCTCAGTTTCTGCTTTTTTGAGTTTCAATTCAACAACCTTGGCTGTGATTTGAAAAAAATGTGGTGGAACAAAAATGTTGCTGAATGTTAGGCTTCTAAATGCACGTCAATGATTGCCAAAATCTTGGCCGAATTTTTGATAAACCACACTATTTTCAAATTGCAACCAATTTTGATGTGATGAAGGTAAAGAAATTGAGCAACAAGTGAAGCATGTCACAAAATTACGTTTTTCACCAAGTGGTACGCGCAACCGCAACCACAAAGCCTGTCATTGCGGTGCAAACATATTGACCGTGCGTTATCAAATTGTGGAAAAAAAAACGCAGGACTAATAGAGGGTCAAGTTTTCTAGACCTTGAGTTTTATATCTCCCAAGAAACTGTATCAATTTGTGAATAAATTATAATCCAAGTCTGTGTGCCTATTCATACTGAAGAAACAGTTTCGGAAACTGAAACAATTGCAAGTCAAATTCAACTTCAGTTATTAAAATTTAACATTTTGTCCTATTTTTCAAACTGTTTTCTGTTTATTTTTCAAATTATTTTAAGCTATCTGTATTTATTGTTGTTTTAAACTTATTCTGTTTTTTCTTAGAAACCAGCCGCTCCTCTTGTCAAAAAAGTTGTTCATCATAGTGTTAATTCTGTCTCAACTTATAATTCTGACAGCAGCGAAAATCTTGAAAAAGAAGCTGTTGTGGCAAAAATGTCTGATCTTCTGCAGAAAATATCCGCAGAAACCATTGTGATTTCCCAAGCAATGCAAGCTTTAAATCTTTGCTCTTCAACTGTTGAATTCAACGACTCTCTCGAACAAATTGAGGCAGAACGCCTTTTACTTCTAGCTTGTGAGTAATTTATTTTATCTTCTTACGTTCTTTTGCCTTCATTAAACCTTCAATTACACCTTGTTCTAATTTGATTTTTAACTTTTTACACATTTACAGGAAGAACTATTCTCTTGAATTCTACTTCTCAACTTGCATTGGAAACAGTTTTGTAGCGTGCAATTTGGCAACACTTCGTATTGCGTCCACTTAAACCCATGTAAAAGATCGAATACGAAGGTGTTCACCGAACACCCAATAGTTCGATCTTTTTTATGGGCTCAAATGGACGAACTGCAATGTTGCCAAATTACATGCTACGCCACTGATTGGAAATCCTTCAGTTGCAATGGAGAGGCAATAAAATTGTCAGGGTTTTGAAAAGAAAAGTGTTGTGAAAGAAGTGCCATGTTGTAATTTTTGCTTTAATTTCGTGCTTTGAAGAATCTGAAAATAGATATGTGTAGGGGTTATGTGTAGGGGTTTTTAGAAAATGTGTACCTACTCACCCACTTTTATTCACTTTAAATTCACCAATTCGGTCACAGAATTTGCTGAGAAGTTTTTGTGACTTACTTACAAGGGGAGGTCGCCGACTTGTCACCCTCGATTTTGTTCAAATTTCGCAGAGAGGTAGTTCATATGAAACTATTAGACCCGTGTTTCAGCGTTTCTTCCAATGGGCCCTTTAAAGCCCCGAAATTTAAAGTTGAAAATCCGACTTTTTGGGCCGATTTTCGTCTCTTTGCCGATTCTCGCTCTTAAGTGCGGTTCTTTCCGCCCGACATTCGTTGCAGCGGGCGTAGCGTACTGGATACGTGCTCGCCTTGCACCCGGTGAACCCAGGTTCGATCCCTGCCGCAACTCACTATTTTTTGCACTGTTTTTCTTCCCCATTTCATGGAGCTAATTAATTGCGTAAGGTATCAGTTTGCATCGCAACAAACTGATAGGAATTCAAGACTTATGTCATGCCAGAATTTATTAAAGATGAGACAGCTACACTGGCAGTATCAGGCCATTCGCGTTGTTACCACGTGTGCCGCGTATTTAACGGTAGTTTTCGATTTTTTGTTCTTGGTTATGGAAACAAATGCGAGCACACAGTTCAGTTCGTTTTTAGAATATTATAGCCCACAAGATGTTACGGACGCTTTTTTTTTTTTTTTTTTTTAGCGAAAATGTATAGCTGTCTCATCTTTAAAATCTGGCATGACATAAGTCCTGAATTCTTATCAGTTTGTTGCGATGAAAACTGATACCTGATGGAAAGTATCTTACGCAATTAATTAGCTACATGAAATGGGGAAGAAAAACAGTGCAAAAAATAGTGAGTTGCGGCAGGGATCGAACCTGGGTTCACCGGGTGCAAGGCGAGCACGTATCCAGTACGCTACGCCCGCTGCGACGAATGTCGGGCGGAAAGAACCGCACTTAAGAGCGAGAATCGGCAAAGAGACGAAAATCGGCCCAAAAAGTCAGATTTTCAACTTTAAATTTCGGGGCTTTAGAGGGCCCATTGGAAGAAACGCTGAAACACGGGTCTAATAGTTTCATATGAACTACCTCTCAGCAAAATTTGAACAAAATCGAGGGTGACAAGTCGGCGACCTGCCCTTGTTAGAAAAAGCAGTGAAATTTCAACGTAGGATCTGCCACCATTGCACCAAATATAGTCGATGTTGGTCAATCGATTCTTAGTAATTTCTGTTTTCAGTCTACCCATTAAATGGCATAACTTTCGAAGGAGAAGGGTAGCGGGGCGTTTCTGGACAGCGACGATCCCCCCCCCCTCCCCCTTGGACATCCAAATTTTCTGATAAAGAAAGTTCCTACTTTTTTGAGTTTTATAGAAATTCTGATCAAATTTGGACCTTGGTCCCTTTTCCTTATCTATTTTCAGACCCTAGGGCCTGGGCCTCCCCTCCCCAAAAAATTTCTGGTCACGCCACTGCACCACTAACATTTATTTGCAGGTATTCATTTAACTGTTTGTCAGTGGTGGAGCAGCAAATTCAAGCCCTCCCCCCTTGCAAAATTTCGTCAAAGACGCCCTTTCAAACAACATCCAAATCAGGTGTCTAGGGGGACACCTCCAGTTTATAGAGAGTGAGGGAGCTCGCCTTCAGAAAATTTTGAAAATCTATCTACTTTTCAACGTATTAACAAGCCATTTCAATCACAACAATTTGCCAGATTTTCTCACAGGAAGCACTAAACTTTCTCTTTTTAGACCCAAAATTTTATTTGGTGATAAAGTCAGACTTTCTAATTTGATCCCTCTGTAACAGTTGATCGTGCGATACTGCGTATTTTTTCATTGAATGTCTAAGAACAGATGAGAGAAAAGAAGGTTAAAATTAGACGAATCAATTGTAAGACAACATCTTGGAAAGAAAGTTATCAGGGTAGATGGTTCGTCCTGGCCTGTATCTAAAAGAAGAAATTCTGAGGAATAAAACTAAACTCAACCAATAGAATAACATGTAAATACGCTCTAAAAAAAAAATCCAAAAATCCAATGGGCACAAAATGTACACTTTTAATTGAGATTCGAACCTTGTCAATTTTTCTCAGAGGCCCTTTCGGGCCCCCTCGGAAGTCCTGAGCCTGCCTGCAGTGTGGGATTAGTTGTTACTCTACTGCTATTTCTGAATGACATTGTTTTGTTGTAAATAAGTGAATTTAAAACTTGTTTCTACAGCACACAAGAGACAAGCTGCTATGAATGAGGTTCAGCGTTTGAAAGTCGAAGGAACTCTTCGACCTAGTAAACCAAATCAAGGCACGCTCAGTGACCAGGGCTCTCTATCTGTATCAGAAATCGCCTTACCTATCAGATGTGAAGCCATTCAGATTGCTGTTAAAGGTATTAAAATATTCACTGTTTTTTTAAATCTTTGCTCTAAGCTAAGTTTCTTAAATATTCAAGTCCCAAGTCTCATGAACTGGTCTAGTGTTCAAATTTAAAATTCCAAATTTCTCTTGTTCGTAATGAAACTTGATAAATTTGCCAAACAGAAAAAACCGTGGAAGTTTGGATAAAAACCAGCAATATCCAAAGCCAAAATTGAAAAGGGGGCTGAATCTATGAACAGATTTTTTTGTGATTTTAAGGAACAATGCCGGAAATTACGCATGAAAACTTCCACCGGCTCTATTGTAGCCCATTATCAAAGAGCCACAGTTTTTTGCAGTTTTCCAAAATTTGAGGAAAGTAAATTTTACTCAGGAAATCAGGTATAATAAACAATTTATCTCATCGCAAGTGCAGCCTGATCATGAAATTTACTCATTGAAAGTAAATTTTGCTGCTTTTGAAACTGGACGGCTCAAATAATCGAAGATTGAAAATTTTTCCCTATTCTCGCATGAAACTCAGTCAAAACCAATCTATTTATTGAGAAAGCTCAAGCAGCTATAACTGCGGCGTTAGACTTTTCTTATTCTTGAAAATCTGATCAAACTTCCAAGATTTTTTTTCGTCCTCTACTTGTCAACAACTCAAAGTGTATTAAAATGAAATTTGTAATTTTACCTTTCTATTTTTTTTTTTTTTTTCCTTTTTTCATAGAGGAGAAGTGTCATTATTTTGTATGCTTGCTGAAATGTGATGAAGCAGTTCTTGGTACATCTGTAATCTCTGCAACTAGTCAAGATTTGAAAAATGCATCGAAGGGAGTTGTATATCTGCAATTTCCAAATGTGTTGACTTTCCCAAAGTTGTATTCGGACTTCAGAGTTACCGTAGAAATTTACAATCTACTGGTTCAAAGTAAAGAAGCCCTGCCTCACGATGTCAAGTATCGCATCTCATCTAAAAAGGTTGGTTAGAAGAACCTTTCTTTGAGCTTACTAGCAGTGGCGTAGTGTGCAATTTGGCAACGTTGTAGCTCCATTTAAACTCATTACAATTATTGAACTATTGGGTATATTGGGTGTTCCGTGAACACCTTTGCATTCGACTTTTTACATGAATTTAAATGGACACAATGCATCGTTGTCAAATTGCACAATATGCCACCGCTTATTAGATTCTCTTTTTCTTCTTTCTTATTTGTTTTAAACTTAAGCCTGTTTGTATGCCAGCAGAAAATGCTCTATCATGCCATCAAATGTTTGGTGGCGTTCTAGAATTCATCAGACCAGTGAGCTAGTAAAACTGAGATTACATTTAGAATGAAAGGAAAGTTTTGAAATTAATCAACAGATCAACATTCCTACAAATTTTTTTACAGAATTCTGTAGAGTTTGAAAAATTGTACACTCTGTAGGTGAAAATGATAGTGCATCTTCGGTAAATCGGACCACACCAGCTGCGTTGGAGTATCACAATATCACAAAAATCTCATGCCACCCATTATTTACATAACAAACATCTGTACTGTGTCAGCTTATTAACTTTCTCATTCAAAAATGTTGTTGAATGTGAACTCCTAACCCAGTACTAATTGATACTTATCATGTTTTGATTAAAGGACCTGAATAAATTGAGGATGACGCCCAAGAAGCAGAAAGCGACCTCAAAGTTAACCGTTCCCAATAATCCAAATCCTCCTGGACCTAGCATCATCAGAGCATCTAACTTTTCAATGGTTGGTTACATCGTTTTCTCTTTGCGCGAAGTCCAACGCACCCAGTTCACAGCTAACAAAGTAAGTTGTACAACGTATCTGGTTTTTTCTAGTTTAGCAATCTGTTACTCAAATCAGATGAGTCATAGGTCTAGAAAACCAGCAAAGTCAGAGAAAATTTGAGTGACTGACTTTCGGTGAAAATCTGAGTATCCAATCACTTTTCTCGAGAGAGTTTGAAGGTGTGTTTGCCTTTGGTTCCCTCTTTGAAATCATGACCCTGCAAAGAAAATTAGGAAAAAGTTGGGAATTTTTATTTTTTAAGTACTTTTTGTGGCCAACGAGAGACAACAGAGACCACGCATTAGACAATCACGCGGTGGATGCCTTTATTTTTGAGGACTCTACAAAATAATATAGGGAACAACATCCAACGGCTTGTATGTTGATTGTTGACTAATTATGGAATTAATGATGCTTTGTATTGATTGGCTGCTGACATATACATCTTTGCTCAACAGTCAACATGGGAGCCGTTAGATGTAGTTTTGTTGCGACCCCAAGAAAAAAAGCTGCCACTATGTTATATTATAGGCGAGATAGGTAGTGTGTGGTCTTTGTTGTCTCTGGGGACGTCCGCAGTTTAATCTATGCCAGCTTTGTAAATAATTATGTCAACTAGCAGTATACTAGCAATTTATTTATTTTCTATTTTTTAAACTATTTTCTCAAAGGCTTCAAAAATTGTATGAGTTCCTATGAGATCGCAAGCTCGAAGAAACAGAGTGTATGAAAGAGGTGGAGTACATGAGTAGTGACTGCATTAATGAATTACATCATGCTGATTATGTCTCTTCTAATATTTGTAGGTTACGCATACAAGTCCAGTGGAAGGAAAAGTTCAATTGAAATTAAGTTGCGAACTATCACCATCAGTCGAGAAACACGGTTTCCTCACAATGTTTGAAGATGTTTCAGGCTTCGGTGCTTGGCATCGTAGGTGGTGTTTACTGAAAGGGGACAATCTTTCATACTGGAAATATCCGGATGATGAGCGCACTAAGGTAAATGATCAGATTTTGTCAGCCCCATGCTCAACTGTTTGCTACGTTCACTTAATGAAATTGAACTTTGACACTGTCCCATCAACCATTTACTCTTTTGAAGGCTTATGAGATGAAACAGGTTTTAAGGGTTATTACACTTTGGTATTTGCCGTATTATTTGTCTGGTGACTTCGAGATGAAGCAATCTTTGGCGGGCAGCCATTCAAAAACCATAGCAGACAGCGATCTCCTTACCCCAACATAAGTTGTCATGTTTCATGGTACATAATTATTTCAAAAGAGCACGTGGTTGTGGGGTGTCTGATAACTTTCTTTTTGATTTCCTGAGGAAAAACAAATGAGTTTGCCCCTTGAAAAGAATTTGAAAAAAAAAAACTTTGAATGAACCCCTTTAACTTTAGGCTCTTTCGAAGGCTTCTGAGACTAAACAAATTTTAAGGGCTATTACCCATCAATACAGTGAAAGTTTGTTGTGTGGGAGCGTGCTCTAAGTGGAATATCTCTTAAAGATATTCCACTGGATTCAACAGTGGATTTTTTTTTCAACATCGCACAGTGCAGTGTGAAAATGGCGCAAAAATCGCTTTTTGCAGCTTTTTTCGGCAAATTTTCGAGTTATTTAAAAACGGAAGAAAACACCTTTATCTTTTAAGGAAAAAAAGAGATAGCCTTTTTGAATTCTTACTTATCTCAATTTTTTACCAGTAATACTGCTCCCGTTAGATTTTTACAGGAGCACGATTTCTCAGTAAAAAATCAAGATAAGTAAGGATTCAAAAAGGCTATCTCTTTCTTTCCTTAAAAAAAAAGGTGTTTTCTTCAGTTTTTAAATAACTCGATAATTTGCCGAGAAAAGCTGCAAAAAGCGCTTTTGGCGCCATTTTCTCACTGCACGGTGCACCGTGAAACCTCCCAAACTCTGACAATTTCCTTAGTGGAACTTTTGCCAAGTAGAATTTTTTTTGGAGCTGGACCGGGGTTCCACACAACAAACTTTCAATGTATTTGTCTAATTAATTGACTGGTGGTTATTCCACTTTTGAGGTAAGGCTACCTTTGTCAGGCATCCATTGGAATACCATGGCAGATAGCTATCTCTGCTCTACCTCTACCTACTTCAAAATTGGGTTGACTTCTTATTTGCTGACTTGCTTATTTATGTATCATTGATTTGGCGATATGTTGATTGTTGACTTGTCGTTCTGTGAAGCGTCGACTTGTAAATGGTGGACATGTCAATTTTCGACTTGATGATTCGTCAACTGTCAACTGATTTTTTTTTTTTTTTTACGGTGCATTCATTGATTTCAAGTCATCAATCGATTGACTATCTGATATGTTGATTGTTGACTTGTCTACGGGATTTCCTATTTACCAGTTTGGTGAGTTTTGCAGAGAATCATTGTGGGCAACAATTTTGTCCACCTGCCTCAGAGCAGGTGGAGCACCCGGGAGCTCTGAAGGTAAGCGAATTGGATGGAAACCGGCAGCCCTTGTCCACAATATTCTCAACACAAACCGGCGATTTGGCGGTCTGTTTGAATTGATATAAGAGAAATAACATTTGTTGGCATTTTAGGGGAGTTGTAACACCCTTCGGGCGAATACGCGCGCTCCGCGCTGCGTTCACCTCCCGCTCGCTTCGCTCGCTCCCGGTCTTTTTTATAATTTAACTTGGGGTTGTCTGCACTCAGAAAAGGGTTTTTTTGGGGAGGGTGACAGTTTTTTCCGTTTTTCTTTGGTGGACCATAGTAAAAAATAACCAACAAAATTGGGTGAGCGCCGGGATTTGAACCAGCAACCTTCGGTTTACGGGGCCAGTGCTGAACCACTAGACCACCATCGACCGCTGCCGGAAGGGAGCAATACTTTAGTATATAAACCCAGCTCATGCATAACATACGTAGTTCAAACTTTTGCCGCTAGGTGCGTAAAAATCCCATCCAATTCGTTTACCTTCAGAGCTCCCGGGTGCTCTATTCGCCTCAGAGCTCGTGGAAGGCGAGGGTGAGAGAGGCAAGTCTGTGATCATCACGGGTGTTTCTGGAATGATTTCTACTGGTTGCCTACAAGCATGTGATTTTGTAAGCAGAGTAAATTCATGGTTCTTGTTCGTAAACTTGTTGTGGTCGTTAAAAAAAAACCGCTCAGTGGTATCGACAGTTAAATTTTAATCTCCATGAAATTAACCCTTTGACTACTAAGGACTAGTATACTCTTGGAGGAGGAACATACCTACAGAGTTATGGACAAGTATACTCGCAATCGTGACTAGATTCAAAAATCCCTAAAAAATTCCAAAAATTCTTAACCTTGCAGTCAAAAAGTTAAGGCTAGTTATGTTCATTTTATTAAACTAACCAAAACTTAAATATCCATTGCAGCTGTCTGCGAAACAAGGCAAAGAATACAGCCACTTTTGAGGGACTAGAAACAGTAAGGATAAAAATGTCCTGCAGGTCTCTCTAATTCTAATTCTCAGGGGTGTGCCGCGGTTTCCAGAGGGGGGGGGGGGCAAGAATGCAATCTTGCAGCCCCTCAAAATTATAAATTTGATGACCCTTTTTTTTCTTTTTGGTTGTTCACCCTGATTTTGTCGCCCACGAAGAATTCCGCCCGGAGCAAGGCTACCCGTATGTCCCCGCCACGGCACAACCCTGCTAATGGGTCTGTTGCATACTTTTGCTACAACATTATAGAACTTTGATTTTTATGTAACATTCAGCGAAAATAACGATGCGCACATTAAAAATGTTCAAAATCCACTCATTAACTCAAGAGAATACTTCCATTTCAAACAACCCACGCTACACTAGACACTATATCACTGACTTATAACTACGTTGATGGAACCATTATATTATTTTGTAATCTTTGATAAACCGAAAAGATCAGACAGCAAATGCAGCCAATAGTTCATGTATTTAGAAGGGAATTCCATCATTTTGTAGTTGCGATGTTGCTTAGTTATGCACGGTGGTTTTGTCTATGTAGTAGTATGCTGGTGCAAATAGTGTCTAGTGTAGCGCAGGCTGTTTGAAATTGAAGTGATTTCCTGAGTTAATGAGTGGATTTTGAACGCTTTTAATGTGTGCATGGTTATTTTTTTTAGAATTTTACATAAGAATCAAGGTTCTATATTGTTGTAGCAAAAGTATGCAACAGACTCATTCAAATTCTTTTTTCAACATTAATTTGTTAATTTCTGTGGATTTTTCAGTTACCGATTGACACGATTGATTTAAACACTTGTACAGCCCAGACCATCAATGTAGTGAGCCGTGACATATGCGCCAGACAGAATACGTTTTTACTTGAAACCATTCGACCAGCCAGAGATGAGGATGTTGACTCACTTGTCTTAGTCAGACACTCGGCGCACACTATGGTTCGATATCTCCTTTCTACAGATACCAAAGAAGAAAGGATCGAATGGTGTTCAACCCTTAATAAAGCCCTGGATATTATTCGAGCTTGGAGGAGAAAGTAGTCTTTATTTTCACTATTTTTTTTCACTAAAATTAAGTTCATTAACTGCCATGAAAATCAAAGACAGCATTCAAGCCGTGTTTTTTCTGGTTTTTTTTTTTTTTTTTTTTTTTTTTTTTTTTTTTTTAATACAAATCCGGTTTTGTACTTTTTTTTTTGTTAGTTTAGTATTTTAAGTTCAATTGTTAGTCATCAGATCCCAGTGGGCTGATTTCCTATTCTAAGTTTGAAAGATAAAGACCAA
The DNA here is from genome assembly GCA_011764245.1 of Trialeurodes vaporariorum. NCBI lineage: Eukaryota > Metazoa > Arthropoda > Insecta > Hemiptera > Aleyrodidae > Trialeurodes > Trialeurodes vaporariorum. Next base: position 72,112,429 of record VMOF01000111.1, read on the forward strand.
AAAATTTGATAAGAGTATCCTAAATTTGTCATAAAAAATAGTTTAAGTAGGTATGTAGTTCATTTCTCTGTTGAAACAGTACAAATGCTTTAAAGCATGAATAGTATCCTTCACTTTTTTTCTTTCTCTCGTGACTTAAATTTTTGACAAACATTAATTTATCATAATGTGTTCTCTTTTGTTTTATTTTTATATATTTACTCTTTTTCTTAAAACTATTCCCTCAGAGCTTTAGTATTTTTACGAAAGTAAGCGTGTTGATTTCTCAAAATACAGAAAACATTCATGGAGAAGTAAAATTGCCCCAAAAATAGATGGCGGCTTGTGCAATGTGGCAACACCAGATTCTTTACATTCAAACCTATATCAAATAATCGATCTTCAGGAAATTCACTGAATCCCTGAGAAATCAATACTTTTGCCTAGGTTCAAATGGCAAAAAAATATGGTAGCCAAATAGCACAAGCCGCCATTAAGATGTAAGCATTGGTTTCAAAATGTTCCTTGATTTTAGATTTTACATTTATCATGTCATTAACTGCTATGAAATTGAATGTTTTTCCTGGTCCTTGGAGATTTTGCTTCTACATATAAGTCTTTCCTTGCCTATTATTTAAGATTTTTCTTTTTATGTTTTCTCTTCTTGTTTTCTGTTTTTATTTTTATATTCATTTTTTTCTCTATAAAAGACTTGCACTTCACTTTAGCTTAGTTACCTAGGCATTATAAGTATTATTATAACTAATTGTAAGTTATTATACCTAAGTTCTATTTGTTTTGTACTACATTATTAGAAGGGGGAAAAACTCATCTGTGATATTTTTCAATGAATCCTGTATTTTTTTTTTAGCATGATTATACATTTTAAGATTCCTAAGTTTCAATATCATCCTTCCTCTTGGATTTATCTAAACGGTTTAATTTTTGTATCAACGCTTCAATTTTTCACGTGTTATTGTCCTGGTGGACCAGACCCAAATCAGCTTGTACTCCTAAAAATTAGGTGCTTCCCTCACCCTGTATTTTTTTCTCATTGTAACCCAAGAACCTCCTGTTTCCACCGTTTGTTTAACATAGTGTTTCGCATTCTTTTCTTTTTTAGATAAATTGTTGACGTGTCATTGAATTTAACGAATGGCTCAATAAAGACAATAAGTTTTCTTTTAAATATTTTTATTTCCATCATACCATACCATTCCTATGTTACATACTGTATAAGCTTATCAAAAAGTTTAACCCCTGCCCCTTAACTTTCTTCCTGATTGAGACTGCCATTATTAAATATTTTAGGTGCACTGTATGGGGGTGCCTTCTTTGATGTCATCTTCGGGGTGATTTAATTTTCTCAATGCCAAACTCAGTGATGAAGCATACGATTTGGCAACATAGTAGACTTGGCCATTCTAGCTCATGAAAAATATTGAATAATTAGGTGTGGGGGTTGTGAGGCGGACACCCTAGAATTCAACCTTTTTCATTGGTTTAAATGGACAAAATACAGTTTTGCCAGTTTGCCCGCTTCGCTGCTGGCCAAAATATCTTAGGATATCTGGTTGAAAAGAGTATTAATTAAAAAAACAAGTTGACCTTTCTTTCACTTTGCGTTTTAACTAAAACCTAAAAAGTTCCTGAAACTGCAGATTTAGGACTTTCTTTTGATTTGTCCAGACAGATATCCTACTTAAAAATTCTCAAACATTGGCGGATACGGGTGTGGGCCGTTGGGGGCAGTTAAAGGGGAACCCCCCATGTTTGACGAAAAAATGACCAAGAAGAGGGGGAAGGAATGGTATTAGAAAGAAAGAAAGAAGGGTCACTGGGAGCAAAAATCCCAAGTTCGCAAAGGCTGGAGCCGCCAATGTTTTCAAATGAAAATTTATAATTTCTGACACATCATTTGACAGAGCTTTAAGAAAGGACAAAAAAGCTGCCACGCAGAAGTCGTAAGACCTACACCCCTTCTAAAATGGCGACCACTTACAGGGGCGTCGAGAGGATTTTGGGGGCCCGGGGCAAACTGTGCATTTGGGGCCCTATTTTTTGTATCATCCCCCCTCGGGGGTCTGGGGGGGACACCCCCCAGGTTAAGGGGGGTCCGGGGGTCCTCCCCCGGAAAATTTTTAAAATCAAGCTTTTCTAATTGACGCAATTTTAAGCCATCTCTACTGAAACATTTCAAACAATCACAGCTCAATAGAATGTTTGATTTTGCCACATGATGTGACAGATTTGAAGATTTTCGACACAAAAAATTCTTCATTTTGGCTTAGATTTCTAAAAATAAAAAAAAAACATTCATTTTTCAACTTTTCATTTCTCAGCCCTTCTCGTGTAAACACATTTTCACAAGTGTTGGCTGGGACGTCGAGAAAGTTCTGGAGGTTTTGCTAAGAACCAGTGGCGCACCGAGAAATTTGTCTTGAGGGGGGGGTACGACTCAAAATCCGGGGGGTCTGGGGGGTATGGAATACCTCTCAGGACAAGCGGGGGGTCCGGGGGCCCTCCCCCGGAAAAAAATTTCAATTTTCCTTGCCTTCAAATTGAATTTTACGGTACTTTCATGTACGCAGTAAAATTGAAATGCTGAAACATATTTTCGATTTTGCTGCATGAAAGCTTTGCTCTCGACTCATAATTGGAGGGAGATAAGTCAAGTGGAATGAGGTTGAAGGAGCCATGGAATATTTACCGTGGGGTTCACTGAAATGGGAGGGTCCGGGACCCGGGGGCCCTCCCCCGAAATTTTTTTAAATACTCCTGACCCTCAGATTGAATTTTACGGTACTTTCATTACAGTAAAATTGAGATGGTCAAATAAATTTTCGATTTTGCCTGCATGAAATCAAACATTTGGCTCTAACTATTAAAGTCGTATTTACTAGAGTCCCTCGATGGAATTATTGTATAGGGAGTACCGACACGAGCTCAACGAGTTGTGATTGGTCGTTGGTTTTAGGCTCTCACGGAGTCGAGCAGGAGTCGACGACATCGAAGGCTCCACACGAAAGGAGTCGATTCGTAGAGGAACGTATGGGAGCGGACCGGAATGCCGGCAAATCCGCCAGTCCACCACTGGTCCACTGTCGAACTTAACCTTCGAATGCGTTCACGCGGTCGACAAAATCGACTCCTGTCAAAATGCATAAAGTGTCGTGTCGGTACTCCCTATACAATATTTCCATCAAGGGACTCTAGTATTTACCAGATCCTTTCTCAGCTCCCGGCGCTAGAGGTAGGGGCGCATTCAGAGGCCCGCGCGCGCGTGAGCGCGCCTGCTTTCAAATCTGATCCGACTTTAGATTGAACTTTAACATTTTTGTTTTTAAGGTAATTCAAGTCGGCCGGGGGCCCCCAATTTATTCGGCTCGCCACAGGCCGTAAAATTACGTTGTCTCTTCCTTTTCGACCCCACTTTCAAGCACCATGTCATCAGTCACTACTTATTCCCTCTCTTTTCCCCTTTCCTTTTCTCTTTTTCTCGTTTTTTCTTTTTTTCTTTTTTTCTTTTTTTCCTTTTCCTTTTCCTTTCCTTTCCCTTTTTTTCCTTCTCATGATTTGGGGGCCCCCTAAGAGCGGGGGCCCGGGGCATTGTGCCCCATCAGCCCCCCCCCTCTCGACGCCCCTGACCACTTACAGACTCGGGGGTTCAGGGGGACCTTCAGGAAAAGGATCTAAAATTGAACTTCACATTGCCTAAAAGATTCTGGAAAAAAGAAAAAAAAGAGGCAACCGCAAGTCAAATCAAACTTTCAATTATAATAGTTATTACCAATTGAAAATTAAAAGTGCCTTTCTGGGCAATCAAACTACCTCTGGACAATCAACCCTAAATTTGATCGAAGAGTTGATTCTACTTGCGCTTCCCGCTATTTTTGTTTTATTTTTCTTAGATCAACTGAAATGTTTTGCTCAGTTATGGATTTTTTTCCTGAGCCTCCCAAATCGTTAAATGACTGCCATTTGGGAAAGGGTATGTTTGGTGACTTCTGGTTGGCAGGGTTTTTCTTCTCTCTACACTTTAGCGATAAACTTGAGATATACATTTTGGCGTTTGAAAATTTTTATGTGGGTCCTCCAAAGACCCAAAATCTGGGGGTTCGAACTTTCCAAAAAAAAAATTTTAAACAAATTAAAATTGCAACAGTGAGCCCTTGATCTGCTATAATAGATTTTTTTCAGTTAATTGTTATCCGATAGTTTAGGTCACAGTAGACGGTTGAAAATTGACAAAAAAATTTCCTGAAACCACCCCTAGTTCAAAATGAGGTAATTTTTGGGAAAAACTTTCAATGAAGGAAGTCCTATATTTTATGTATTTTTCGGATCTGTAAAAAATATGTTCTTACCCCAACTTTTCGAAGTTTGCGATTTTTGCAATTTTTTGGAACTTGACCCCTTAAAAAAATCCCCAAGGATTGGTTTTTGGGTGTTGAAAATAAGTTCTTATATTTTCTGAGGGTCAATTAATATGAGAGTTTGGTGGCTGTGGGTCAGAATTTGCTACTTTTTTGTCTTTTCGCCCATGATGTTTGCATTGGCGGATACAGGATACAGGATTGGCGGATCGCCCGCGCCCCCTTCGTTCGACCAAAAAAGGGGAAAATGAGGGGGAAGGAAGGGAGAAAGAAAGAGAGAAAGTATGGTAAAGGGGGTCTCCAGGGGAGGGGGGGCGCGAAAATCAAAAATCTCTCCCCCCCCCCCCCCTCCCCGTTCGCGAGGGCTGGATCCGCCGAAGGATATTTGATTTGAAATGGTCTGAAACACTACTATAAATTGACTGTTACTAAAAACAAAAGGAAACAACCTAAGAAAGTACATAATTGTATTTTCTTCCTATGCAAAGACTTTCCTATATTTTAAAATATTTTAGATGCGCAGAAGTCGCAAACCCGTTCACTGCGCGTAAACATTGGTAAACATGATAGGTAAACATTATTGGCTATAATTGTCATGCGCCACCTGTCGGCCACGCCAAGGTCTGTTACAATCAGCTGACGTATCTACATTTTACTATCTCTTGATAACAGCTTTCATTTTGTAAACAAATATTCATGACTCACAGTTACTCACTTACTCAAGAGTTACTCGACAGTGCACACGAAATAAAGTCTTTAGACTCTCGGTCGACCTTATTTGTGCTGTTTTTCTTTAATCTCGGAATGATCAGACGGGAGTAAGTAATACATTGTTTTCGCTTATTCGCGGTACATTTGTTCTTTTCAGAATACATCATGAAGATAATTATATTTCGGTCTTCACTCTCTGTGTTCACTCTTCAGCAACTCCAGAAGAGTAAAATCTGTTAATGCTTAAGAAGGAATCAAGAAACCAACCTTTTTTCATGAGGTAACTAAGTTTCCCAATCAAAGTTTCTATTTAACGGAACTCTACTTACTTATTGCATTATCCACAGATGAGCTCAGTACGCTTTGATTTTCAAGTGCTATTCAAAGGTGGAGCTTCCAGTATGCATAGTCTGCGGTACTCTGTTTCTTTGCCGTGCCATTTTAACCTTAAATTTTAAATTGTTATGAGTTCCTTTGAAATTGGTTGAGAATGAGGGTAGACCTCCTATCAGAAGGGAAGGCAAGGCTAACAGATAATCTTCGGCAAATTTTAAGTTTTCACTTCGTGAAATTGAAGTAAGATTTGCCCGAGACTTCAACTGTTTGATTCCAAACTTTCTTTAACAAAAAGCCAAAGCACTAATTCTTTTTCATTCATTTCTATATCGCAATTTGAGAATTATCGTTGGACAACGTCTAAAGATTTTCGGTCTCGGGTGGAAAAGTGAGGTTATGATTTAGAAGGTACGTTTTCATGGGTTAGCAACTTAGCAACCAATAATGAGAACTCAAACTGCTGAAAGCCCTCGTGTCTGTACTCCCTACAGTCTCAAGGGACTGTAACTGAGCTCTGCCTTGTTATGCGATTTTGAAAAATCTTATGATTCGGAACTTATGTTTCTGAGATGTCAGCGCTTGTCCGTCAGTACCTTTCTGATACTTCAAAATCAGAGGCAACTCACTTTTGGTGGCATTAATATTAGGAACACTGAAAAGTTATCATTTTGTTCCAGGTTTTCTTCTATGGCAAAAGAAAGAACGCCTGCTTCATCATTCTGTAATTTGTTAAAAAAGATAGCATGACTTTTAAGGTATACCTAAGCTAGCAGCCAAAAGTTTGCCTTCTTAACTGGTATGAGTGAAGAACTTCAAATGATTTTAATTTCATTTTCCATTGCCTTGTTAAGTCAAGTTTTTTTTTTTTTTTTTTAATTGTTTCTCATAATCTGCTTCTATTTTTATTCCAGATCCATGTTTCCTCAGCTCATGAATTCATAGAGAAGCAAAAATGACAGCAGTTGGTTTCCCAATCACGCATCGCTCCAAGAGAAGTAATGATCAGGCCTTTATCAGATTTAAAAACACAACTGAGCGAGAGGTCACTATTATTTGGCTTGATTATGACGGGAACAAAGTGCCGTATGCAAATCTTGTCAACAAAGACTCCTTCGTTGATATCAACACCTACACCAATCATCCTTGGATTTTCGAAGATCTCAACAATGGAGATAAATTCGTAATCAATCATAATGAGGTGTATTATCCCGAGTCATGGAAATCCGAAATTCGGAAAATAATTGCGCATACTCCAAGAAATGAAATCCGTAGACCTCGTCGAAAATTGTTGCTCATTACTCATCCATTGCACTCGCTCAGAAATCGGGCCCTGCAAGTTATCCGTGATTGCCTAGAAAAGCCCGAAGATAGTTTTGCTTTAGAAATACCACATACAATTCAATCAGATATTTATCGATTAATGCAAAAGAAGGGAAATAGTTGAACTTTTCATCCAATAAATTGTAAGAAAAATACCTGTTTCCTCACATCTGTGAAGAAAAATAATATAGAGGGTTTTAGCAATGGCGACTGCCGGTGATGAGCGTTCCAAACAAAGACAGTTTGTCTCTCTGGCTCTCCTGTAAAGCCCATGCACTGCCATCTCACTCTAATTTCAAAAATCGTACTTAGAGACATCTTCTGTGAAATTTTTTTGGCTAAAATGAATTCCTTGAGGCATTGTAATGCGATTTTGATAATAATGTCATAAAACGAGGCCTAGTACACGAATTTCGAAACTAGAAAGAGATGGGTACACATGGGGGTCACGGGAGAGTGAGTGAGATAGTTTGTAACGCTACGCGAGTTTCATCACAACCGATTGCGACCGATGAGTGCATTGTTGTGGCTGTTGGCTAACCGTTGACTCCGCATTAAAACTGTCTATTGTAAACAAAGTATTCTCTTTTCAACAAGTACACCGCGTGTACAATGAAAATCAAAATCTGACATTATCTCCTTAAATGGCATCACTCAGACAAAATTTTATGTGACCAACAGTCGGATTAATTCATAAACGCCATCATGAACAGTCTTTCAGACGAAGGGGTCTTCATGAAGGTCACATTCAGGTTTGGAGCTCGCCGAAGACATAAACTTTCAGCAGCTCAAACTGGAAATGCATCTGCAAACATTCAATGCAGGTTGTTCAAAATTTTTCTTTGTTGAAAAAAGGCATTGCCTGATCTTGTTATTTTGCTTAAAAGTCTCATGACGGTTGATGCACGGACCAATAAATGTTTGGTACAGACGGTCCCCAAAAGACGTTGGATGGTGAGCGTTTATGTGTGGTTTTAAATGGCCGTACGTGCTCACCAATCATCTGGGTGCAGGACCGTCGGTACCAAACATTTATTGGTCCCACGCTTCCAAAAGAAGTGTAGTGATGAAGCAAAGCCATACTTGTCTTCCATTTGTATTGCAAAAGTTGTTGCATAGATCTTGCTTGAATTATTTGACGCAACCCGCATTACACATCTGGTTTTTGAGAAAACAAAAAAGATTAATGGGGCTGTTGGACACTTTTGCCATAAGCGATTTAACAGTCGATTCTGGTGTAAAAACCTCAAAAAATAACAATGGCAGCACTAAAAACTTCCGAAATCCACTCTTAAACTCAATAAATACTTTTATTTACAACGGCCGAGGGCAGTAACAATGGGAGATTCCTATCTTAATTTTGTCACTCTCTCTATGCTGACAAGGATGATTCACAGAGTAATTAGTCATCAGAGTGATGATCCACATCTGATGAATGGTACTGCAACACCTAGTGACACCGGTGTCAAATGAAAGTAGTCTCTTATTGGTCACTTCTTGATGGAGTTACAGTATTGTTAGATGAGAATCTCCCATTGTTACTACTCTCAGCCACCATTACGCCCGCGCAAATAAAAGCGTTTATCGAGTTTAGAAGTGGATTTTGGAAGTTTTTAGAGCTGCCATCATTGTTTTTGGAGGTTTTTACACCAGAATCGACTATTAAATTGCTTATAGCAAAAGTGTGCAACAGCCCCAGTTGCAGTGTGTTGTTTTCATGTGTATTGTGAGTTGCATCGAATTGTCAACGTAGGACTCATGCAACTGCTTGTACTATGGCCTATAAATGAAAGTCCTCTCCTCAAAATTGTTCTTGATACACTTTCTATTTTCTCCCCAAAAAATTACAGATTTGTTGAGGTACATGTACCATGACTTCCGAAAGAAAATATCCTGGTAGAAATTTTCATTCTTCCATTCCTTTGCCAGTTTTAAATTTTTTTTGCAGTTTTCAGGTAATTTAGAGCCCAACAGCATTGCCACTTGCAAGTATGCCTTGAAAAATCTAAATTCTGTGACACGGTAATGTTAAACCAGAAGCACGAGGGAAGGCTCGCCGGCCACAGAAAAAACAATTGAAAAAAAAAAAAAAATAGACGACAACAATTATTTAACGATTTCATATTAAAGGCAAACAGGGAGAGGAAACTTTGACCATTAATAAATAAGGATAAATTTAAAAGGAAGTATTCATGGAATGGGCCGGAGCCCACCCCTTTCAAAAAGGTAAAACGAACTTATATCTTAGGCGTCCCACAAAGAGTGGATTCTCGTTGCAAAAACGGTAGGTGGGGAGTGCGGCAGTCGCTCGTCTCAGAGTGTTGCGCCACTAGACTTGCTGCAGCAGAAGAGAGCAAGATGCGCCTTCAACTGCAGCGACACCAATAGCAACACTTGGAGACGAGCAAGCACCTTGCTCCGATTTGTTCAACTATCCACCACGTTACAATTCTTGGAAAAATAATGGATAACATAATCAAGGACCATTTTTGATAAGAGGACTTTGTTTTGAAGGTCATAGTACTTTCAAGTGGAAATGATGTTAAACTCTGAAACTCCAGAAAATCGCAAAATTCGTTGAAATTGGCGGAGAAATGAAAGAATGAAAATTTCCACGAGGATACTTTCTTTAACAGGTCTTATTACCTTGCCTCTAGTGAGCAAGTGGAGCTTGATCCACCTGCTCACTTCCACTAACACCAAAGAAACAAAGCACATTAGAATGGATAACTTTCATTGACAGCAAATTAATGTTTCGAAAAAAGCAAATTGCACAAGTCTATTGTGAGAAGTCATTTTGAAAAATGTTACCAACTGTTACATTTTCATGATCACAAATTGTAAATTCTTTGAAATTTTAGTGGGTCATTCACAAAAAATTTCTCAGGTTATTTTTCTGTCTTAACTTTTCTACCGCTTGTTTTTATCTTTAGTGTTTTAAGTTTTTCTTATGGAGCGTTTAGTTGGATTTTATACATATCATATTTTTGTTTTGAAATTAAAGGTTCCTTATTGTTTTACTCTGATTTTTCTTCTTTTGGTCTTTGGTTGACTGGTGTCTACAACCCTTACATATTTACACATTTTTTCTGCGACCATTTTCAAATTTTACCTTTTTTTTGTGAGGACTTTCTGAAACCTGAAAAATATTCAACGTTTAATTTGAGATGGGTACTCTGGTAGCTGGTTAATCTTAATGGAGATACGCAGTGAATAACAAAAAAGAGAAAAAAGCCGGTGGTTAAAAATCAATGAGGTAAAATTTATTACACTTAAAAAAGATCAATAGGGGGAAAAGGGGGGAGGGATTATCATCAGTTAATCAACATAAAAATGGCTTCATCAAAAGATTAAAAAAATTGAAGGTAAAAAATAAATAACTCTAACACATTGGTAAAAACTTAAAACTAAATTTAAAATGTACAACATTCCATTAAATATAAAATTATCACAGAAAGTTACTGAAAATCTTGGTTCGCTAATTTATAAAAATACGATTCCCTATTTTGAAGCAATATTTGGGGTGAATCGAATTCTTTGACACAGCCATCATCCATCACAAGTACTCTGAAAGTGTAGAAAAGTAAAAATTAATGTTTACAGCTTTAATGGAATTTTTTTTCGCGAATCAGATAAAATCAAAGTCACATGGTGCAAGAACTGTTCATATTTTCTTTACTTTTAAAGTCAGCTTTTGACTGTTTCACTCATCCCACAGACTGAATCCCTGAATATTTTGACAATGGAGTCAGAAAGGTGAGAAAGCAGAGCTACTGTTCTGCATAGGAATGATGAAAAAGATAGCCGTTTCAGAATTCTCGAAGCAGTGAGCTGGTGAAGCCAGAGCTGCCGATTTGAGTAGATTTATGACATTTTGAAATTCACCGAAGATTCCACCGGTTGAGAAAAGATTACAGAGTTTAGTTCAGTGTATAACTGTTAATGCACAAAAATACTGGTGTCTTTCATTATCTTTTCTCAACCGGTATATTTTAATTTATTAACAGCGTTTCCACCAATTGAGAAAAGATTACAGATCAGAGTATTTTCATGCAGTACAGTCATACAATGTATTGAACTATGTAATCTTTTCTCAGTCGGTGGAATCATCAGTGAATTTAAGAATGTCATTAAATCTACGCAAAATCGGCAGCTTTGGGTGAAGCTGAGATTTTAAACGTAGATCAACAATATCAACATTTCAAATCAAAGTGATGAAGATTTAGTAAAATATGTGTCTTCCAGGCAAAAATGAAATCACAACTCACGTAAACTGGTGTACACCAGCTGCATCCGACCAATTGGCCCCTGAAAGGAGGATTTCAGTCAAAGTTGGCCCTTAAGCTTTCGTTTTTCAAGTTTTTTTTTCTTGATTTTGAAGTTTTCTCCATTCGGTTCATACCTCTACTCCTATCTTCTTCAGTACTTAATCAGCATGCAATACTAGGAAGCTGTTTCCTTCAGTTGCTCTTAATAAGAATGAAGGTGGTTTCACAGCGTTAAGTTCCAAATTTTGCCACCGCTTCCATAAATTAATATATTTCAGAAAGTGGTTGAGAATTTTTTAAAACTGAGCCCTCGGGACACGGCGAAGGATTTAAGGAAGTGTTTGGTTGAATTTCTTCCAGAATAGTGCAGAAAAAAGAAAAATATAGTTGGATTAAAATTCATTGCGGATCAATTTCTGCTAGTAATTCGTGATCAATTTGATTTTATTCAGCCACAACTTCCTTATTTTGAATTATTCTGGATGAGATTTCTGAACTGGTCTGGGTAATTTTTTGGTCAACCGGTGAAATCATCATTGAATTGAAAAATGCAGTACACAAAATACACAAAACGGCAGTTCTAGTTTTCAAAAGGGGTGCACGCTGTTTTTATCTGGAATGAATCATAATTTCCAAGACAAATAAAAACAAAACTTGAGTTAAATTTATCACCAACCTATCACTATCCATGATTGTTGCAACACGATGAGCTATGGTTATCACTGTGCTCTGTCTAAATGATGTTTGGATTGTTCCTTGAATTTGCCGATCTGTTTCTTCATCAACATTTGCTGTTGCTTCATCAATACATAGAATCTGGAATGAACGAAATAAAAACACTAAAGATGAGTCATGGATTTCAGATTTTTATAAAATCTTTAACAACCTTGATTGACATGATGGCGTGATTCATCATATATTAAAAGTAAAGATCAGCTTATTAATAAATTAATAGCTATTTTAGAAAAAAGTTCAACTTTTCCGAAACATTTAAGTTCGACTTTGTTCAAAATTTCTAAAAACGATGGGTCTGTTACGCACCTTTTTTTAAATTTTATTTTTTTAAAGTGCTAAATGAAAGGAACTTACAGTATTCTATTCTTTAGAAACATTTTTTTGACCATAGGATCATGAATTAAAATGATTTCAAAACTGTGGAAATTTCGAGCAATTTGAAAAGGTTCCCATTTGGCCGATTGCTTATAGTCAAACCCAAATCAACTGAAGCTCGACGCTCCTCGGCTGCCTTCCCCCACCACAACGGCCCCAGTGAACTCGCCAGCCAACCGTAGCCGGCGTCGGGCCTTTCTCCTCTTTCATCGTCTCTTGGCGCTCCATTCAAAACCCCGTACCTGCGTGCGGAGCCTCAGGTAGAATGATGACCGGGGATGGTGTGCGACGCATTGTCCAGCAGGGTGCACAGTGGAGAGGGTAAAAATGAGTGCTGGCGAGCGAGGGGAAAAGGAGCGTCAAGCTTCAGTTGATTTGGGTTTGACTATAGTAGTATTGTATAGGACATCCGGTAACTGGTATCCAGAAGTAGTCCGGGATTTGACAGGTAGCATTGACCAGCCAAAGAACAACAAAACACATCGGTGAGAGGGTATTTTTACTCAGTGTTTGCCAACCACCACTCACCCATGCACTTTTCGATGAAGTCAACTTTGTACCTGTCAAACACAAAAATGACTCATGCATGGCTCTGCGACCTTCAAAAAATTGAAAATGACTGGAAGAGTAAATTGAAACAAACGCCAGAAGAGACAGTTACTTTAAGCGAAAAATACTGAGCTCTAGTTTTTTTCACCCTCCAGATGAATAGAAAATATTTTTAGATTCCTCTGGTTTTTATTTTCTTTCATTTTTTTACTACCTATAATTTATAAGTTAAGCAACTTTGGAACAACCTAACTGATTTGAAATTTACAGTAAAGGATCAATAGACAAAATAAGGATTAAAATGGGAACTAGGCCAACAATAAATAAAAACAAGAAGTGAACAGCAAAAAACAGCATCAGGAAGTGTGTGGTCATCCGTTTGATTTTGATAACATCCAGGTTCTAGCACAGGAGAAAAATTACAATGCTAGAGCTGTGTCAGAAATGATACACATTCTAAAAAACAGAGACTCCATATGCAACTAACGGGCAGATGTGGAAAAGTTGAGTGTTGTATACCTCCAGTTTTTCCAAACGTTAACTACTGATTGAGGCTCTGTCTGCGTTTTGTTGGTCTGTTTTGTTTATATAACCGATGTTGCGGTATTTTGTTAATCAGTCCCTCTTCCAACTTTGTGGAGTATGCTCCTCGTTCTGAGTATTTTGTTTTTATTTTATTTTTATTTTTCTGATTGATAATGGTGCTGTGAGTGCACCGAAACGTCTCGGAAGTTTTTATTTATTGTTGGCCTAGTTCCCATTTTAATCCTTATTTTGTCTATGATGTTTTTTTGGCCATTTAGTTTGTAAAGGATCAATCCAAAAAATTACCTTCGCATTGTGAAGAACTGCTCTTACTAGACAAAGGAGTTGCTTTTGACCAGTCGAAAGGGTAACTCCATTTAACCCAAGCTGAGCTGACAGTCCACCAAACCTCTTCACAACATTGTTCAAATAGCATCTTTGCAAAGCAGTCCAAATTTCTGAGTCCCGATGCTCATTCAAGGGATCAATATTTTCTCGAATTGAACCAGAAAATATGAAAGGGTTTTGTGGAATAATGGCTAAATGAGTTCTGTTAAGTAACAAATTGAAAAAAGGAACAAAAAAGATTTGTTAAACTTACATTAGCATTAGACTGCCATACCTAATTTGCTAGGAATGTAACAAAAACAAGAAACACATACCAAAGCAAGGACTTAATTCTTATTTTTGACCTGGATTTTAATGGGGCTGTTGCAAACTTTTGCTACAGGCGATTAAAGGGTCAATGGGTCTGTTGCAAACTTTTGATACAACGATAAAGAGTGTTTCATCGTATGTAAAATTGCCTGAAAAGTCCATTCGTGGCATCAGGAAGTCATGAAATGCGATAATAAACTCACAAGCGATGTTTAATGAAATCCAAGATGGCGGTAAAATATCAAGCAATCTGTACGCATGCACCTTTAACATCCAAGGATTGCCAACGTTGATAGCCTCACAGCTTCAGAGGTTATGTGTTTATTTACATTGTGAATATTGTGATTGGGTGTGGTTGATATTGTGCGGTTGGCTATCCTTGGATGTTCGTGGTGCATGCATACAGGTTGCTCGATATTTTACCGCCATCATGGATTCCATTCAATGTCTCTCGTGAGTTTGATGCCACAAATGGACTTTTCACGCGATTTTACAACAGATTGATTACTCTGTGGTGCTGTAGCAAAAGTTTGCAACATACCCTTTCAGATGTAAAAAATGTTACATGTTGAGGTAATATGAAATGAGAAAGGAAAATGACAAGTAAGATGACCATGATTAATGGCTAGTCAGGCCTCAAGATATATTCAAGTCCTACATACTGATACTGATAACAAAGACTAAAGTACGCACTGTGACCACCAGCTGAGGTAGGCCAATATAATATACAAGAGGCAGAGCTGACAACCTGACAATACTAAGTATACAACAAAAACCTGCAAAAATTATTATGGTCGCACTAAAAACTTACAAAATTCACCCTTGAACTCATCAAATGCTTTTAATAGTGCAGCCGTATTGGCAGCGTTGGGCACTAATAATGGGAGATTTTCATCTTAATTTCATCACTATCTCCAAGCCGGGAAGGAAGATTCACGGAGTAACTAGTCACCAGAAGAGTGATTAACAGCCAATTAATGGTACCGTTACACCTGGTGAGACCGGTGCCAAAGGGAAGTTGTCTCCTATTGGCAACTTCTTGTTTGGGTGACAGTATTATTAGATGTGGGAATCTCCCATTATTAATGCCCGATGCCGCCATTACAAACACGTGTATAAAAGCATTTTATGCGTCAAAGAGTGGGTTTCTTAAGTTTTGAGAGCTACTATCGATATTTTTAAAAGTTTCTACAGCTGAATCGCCAAAGCAAATGTATGCAACAGCCCCATTGTTTTCTTCTGATCCCTAACTTCATCTTTGTTATTAAGAGAGGATCATTACGGTTTTCCATCAAACTCCACACTTCAAAAACTTAGATGGAAATAAAAACCCAACCTCCCGTTTTATTAGAGAAGATCGAAAGTTTATCTTAAATTCAGTGGCGGCTAGTGCAATTTGGCAACAGTCCCCCCCCCCATCTTAATAAGAGGAAAACAATTGATTCTCTGGAAGGCTGTCCGTCTACTCATGCATCGATTTTTTAACCTAAGTTTAATTAGAAATATTGCTTGTTGCCAAATTACACGAGCCACCACTGCTCAAATCAAAAATAAATTAAGCAATGCTTGAATTTCAGTTCGATAAGATATGCGCAAAAACATGCTCAACCCAACTTAACATGCTTGATTGGCTTGAACGAATAACAACATTTTTGGAAGGTCAAATTAACTGTAAAATCTTTTACTAGTCATGATTTGTGACAAATTAAAAAATGTCAATCAACTTCTTAGGTTATAGACAGTACAGGTAGGTAGGTAGTGATACATGTGTCGCAGGCAAATCGCAATCTTAGGCAAAACAGAAGCCGCTTATTTACTATTAGAAAAAATTTAGCTGGTGACGTACAAAATAATTATATCGAGATTTGATTTAGCTCATTCTAAAGATAATAAGCTAGCGATCGTTCTAATATCTACGTATTAAGTTTTTTTCAACTGGTTCTCTTTTTATGAACTTTTGAAGCAATTGAACACAGTGTTCAAAAACACTTCATTTAAAACACTGTGGTCAAGAACTAATCAAAATAAAGCAAATCTGATGAAATCACTTTTTTCGTCGGCTTGTTAGCTTTCAAATGAGCTAAAGTAAAATTCGATACCATTGTTTTCAAGTCACCATTACGCTTGATCTGAATTAACCCTGAACATAAATAAGCGGCTTGCTGTTTGCCTAGGCAAATCACAAGCCGATTGCTATTTGCCTAAGATTGCGATTTGCCTGCGACACATGCAAGATCAGAGTGGCTGGTATCTCAAGATACAACAGCATTTCCTCTCAAAACAAAAATTACACCTACTAATTGCAGGGGCAGAGGGGAGCTATTAAAGAAACAAAACAAACCTCAGCTGTTTCAAAGATAGTTTGGAAATGTCAACCGCATCGATTACTATCCTCCCGCTGGTAATTTCGACCATCCGAAAAAGAGCAACAAATAAAGAACTTTTACCAGACCCTGTTCTACCAACAACACCTATTTTCTCCGCTGGTCTAGTTTCGAAACTAATGTCTCTCAGGGAAGGCATTAAGTGTTCTCTGAAATGAGAGAAAAACAAAAAATCATATAATTAGGTAGAAAATCACAAGGACAGAATAATCAAAAACTCTGGAAAAATTTAAAAGTTATGATGGACAATGCCAACTGGTAAAATCAACAAAGATTCAAACATTTTGATTGACTGATTGAACAAAAAGAAAAACCAGATCATGAGAGTCAAGTAAAAATCAACATTTATTTAAACGTTGATGTCTTTGAGATATTACTTATATTTTAAATACTCCGATAAATTCCATGCATCAGAAATTACTTTTTCCAATAATTTCGAGATTGCAATTATGTACCTCCATCCACAATCTCCATGTAAAACTTTTGGATCAGAGCATAGAATTTTTACAAAGATTCCATTGAGATGAACACAAATTCTTGAATAATCTGTCTGGTCTGGTCTGGTCTGGTCTGATCTGGTCTGGTCTGGTCTGATCTGGTCTGGTCTGTCTGTCTGTCTGTCTTCCTGTCTGTCTGTCTTCCTGTTTGTTTGTTTGTTTGTTTTATTTATTTATTTGAAAACTGAACAGGCAACAATGCCCAAAAATAACAGAATATACAAAGTATACAAAAGAATAAGATAACACAGATTAAACGATCAAAAAAGGTACATACCTATATCTTAATTCTGCATGATGATATTCTACAACACCTAAACTTGGCCATGCATAAGGAGAAGAGCTTACGCTCTTTGAGTTTGACTCTGATTTCACTCCTTTTATGTATTGTGACACTCTTTCTACGGAAATTAGTTCCATTTCTGTTTCCGTGAAAACATTCAGAACAGCACTTAACAATCCAGTTAAAGACAAAGCTGACGAAATGGCAAGTCCCACCAAACCTGAAAAAAAAGTGAAAAAATTGTAGATACGCTGAAAAAAAAGGTGCTAATTTTAACTAATTTACATGTACTTAAAAGTATGGACACAACTTAAAAACTGTTAGTTTGACTATTTTAATTAGTTGAATTAACTCCATGCCGTGTTAATTCAACTATTTTTTAACTATTTTAAATAGTTAAACGGACAGTTTTTAAGCGGTGTCCATACTATTAACTATGTAATTCAGTGATCTTTTTTTTTTTTTTTCAGTGTAGCAGACAGAAATCAGGGTTTTGGACCCAGGCATTTGAAAACAGGGTGCGGCAGACTGATTTTTGAAATCATTGGATAGGGCTGAAAGACTGGATACATGGAGGGCTACTATTGGTCCCTCTACAGTGGTTATCAAAAAGTAGAGCTCTGTCATCACGTATCACTCTACCACATTTGATAAGCTGAAGGCAGCTTAGAACAAGTGGATAGCTTATCGAATGTAGCAGAGGGATGCTTGGTTACAGAGCTTTCCTTTCTGATAAACACTTTAAAGAAACCAATAGCACCCCTGCAAACACACAGCGAACCACTGGACTGAATGAGTTTAAGCAATTCAGACAAAAATTATGAATTTCTTAACGCTTGAGAAATAGTTCTATTCACAGAGGTAAGTTGAAAAGAAATTAATTTGTCAATTCATCATTTTCTTACAAATCTCCTCTTTCCACAAGTATTTTGGACCTGTCAAAAACCGGTCCAGAAGGGTTCCGAATTACATCCCAGAGGGAGCCGTGTTCAGGTCCAAAAAGGATTCGAACCTCAGTCCGTGTCAAGGTCTAGGGGAAAAAAAGGGTTCAAACTGGTTCCAGGTCCAAAGCCCTAAGATAATTAGATACATCTAAAGAATTTAAACTTTTTTTGGAAAGGAAAATCAGGAAACGTCAATCTGACTTCAAGTTTTGCTTGAGGAAAAACGTTACCGACTTGGGGTTGAAACAGTCTGAAAACAAAAAAAGTAAAAATTTGTTTTGACCAAAGACTACCTATACTCCAGATACGGCACAAGTTAAAATCTTGTTGAGCACCTCCATTACTAAAAGACATACACTGCCCCACAATTTGTTTACATTCCGGAGTAGGAAAATTACATGGGCCAGTCGTGGGCCAGCAGACTGGTCTACTGGTCTAATGAGACTCTCGCTAGCCGAAAGGTAAGAAAACCATTGGCCAGTGTATGACTTTTAGCAATTAAGGCGCTCAACAAAACTTAAAATTTGCCAGATAGCTAGTGCCGTACCTGGAGTACAGGTGATCTTTGGTTTTGACTGAGAGGATAAGGTTTACGAACCTGGATTGGCTGTGTTAAAATGATGGTGCAAGACCCCAATGTATCCGGTGCCAATTATCAAAGAAATACTCATTAACTGAAGTCTTAATTGAAGCCATGCAGCTACTGATGCAATAGCTAGTTGTGTCTTTTGATTATTTTCCAGTTTTTCCTCATTCTCCCTTCGAAATCTGTTGGAA
The DNA here is from genome assembly GCA_011764245.1 of Trialeurodes vaporariorum. Lineage (NCBI taxonomy): Eukaryota > Metazoa > Arthropoda > Insecta > Hemiptera > Aleyrodidae > Trialeurodes > Trialeurodes vaporariorum. The sequence goes on from VMOF01000111.1 coordinate 72,131,145, forward strand.
CAACAAAAGATAATCACAAAACCTGATGATAAATTTCAATGCAAAAATAGTATTGGTGGAACTAATATATCTCAATACAATGATCATAGACCAATAAAATAAACTAAGAAACAATTCTGAAATTGACGAATAATTTCTATCCTTGCTGTTAAATGTTACCTAGTCAACTCCGATAAAGTAAGAGGAGACTATTTTATTAAGTTATTCCTGGCGAAACTTTTCAGGATTTCAATTTAATGGAAAGCGCCACAAGTTGCTTTCAGCGAATGTCACGCTTTTGACATTTTAAATTGAAAACAAAGAAAAAACATAAAATGCAAGAGCGCCGTGCTTAGTTTTTTTATGGATTTTTAGAGCTTAAAATGAAAAAAATCAGTAGAGAAATAATGCCGTGATATGGAAGGGAATTTTGCCATAAGTCTAGAGAGTGTGAGTGAGATTATATCCATCTGCCTCACTCGCACAAATGTGGAGACTCATTTGGCAAATGGGGCTCTCGCAAACTTTTGCTATAAGCAAATAAATAGTACAATCTAATGTTGTTACGTAATAATGTAACAACAATTGAGCATGAATATAATATATTTATTTAATATATTTGATGGATATTTATCCATTATTGCCAAGAATTAAGCTCTTTTAGAGCAATGTTTCAAAAGTAAGTCTACCTTACTTGGAGGTTAGAATGAATGAAAAAATAGATTTTAGCGTTGTCATAGAAAGAGTTGTGCACATATGATTGTTAAATAAAAAAAAATTTAACAAATGTAAGGACCAGCGGAAATCACGAAAATTACACTGAAACAGTCTAAAATTCAGTAATAAACTCACATAACTGATATAACGGCAAGATCGTAATGGCGGTTCAACACAGGTATCATGGGAGATTCTTATCTGATTGATACAAATCTCTGTTTCCGTAGAGAAAGTGACAAATTAGACAGGAATCTCCCATGATACCTGCGTTGAAGCGCCATAACGATCTTTCCGTTAGAGCGGTTTTGTGCGTTTTTTACTGAATTTTAGACTTTTTTGGTGTGATTTTCGTGACCTTCGCTGGTTTTTACATCAGTATGAATTATTCATTTCCTTACACCAAAAGCTTGCAAGAGCCCCATTGTTCATATGGGGTCAAAGCTTTTAATGAGTTTGGAGGAAACACAGGGTGCAAGGATAGGAAAGAGCGCAGCGGACTCCGCTACATGCAGAAGATCTTGCGCAGGAAAGAACTTCCTACAGCCAGCAGGAGTGGCAACGGCTGTAAGGATGTAGTAATTAGTTTTCTTCTCTTTCAAAAGAAACAAGAAAATTAACCGTCTTATAAAGGTAAAGGTATCGGTTGAATTTCCCATGAGCAGACAGCAGGGATCTTGGAAGAAATTTCATACCTGGGTAAAGCTCGAAAAGCTCTGATGGTGGACAATCCAGCCAGCGTTTCACTGAAGTGACTGTACACTGGAGATAGAGTAACAGTTGATAACCGTTTCAAATCTCTAGAGGCTAGCCTGTAACTACTTTGCAACCAGAGGTAAATTGGAATTAATGGAGCAATGATTAAACAAAGCCAAGGCAAACTGTAAACAGTCAATGTAAGTGCACCTGAAAAAAAAAAATATAAAATGAATATGAATTTAAAAGAATGTTTTTCAAACTAAAAGATCAACAATGACTCAACAATGGTAACTAAAAGAAAACAGAATTGTTCAAATAAAATCTATATTCCAGCATGAACAGCTATGGATGTGTTTCAAAGTTGGTGTTATTTTGAGGTACTTATCAAACATAACTACTCAAAGAGTATTAAGAATGTATCAATACAGAGGAACTTAATTTCAGCAAAGCCCACAACTTGTTGAATCACCTTCGTTATGAGCAAAATTTCCCTAAAGAAAATTGTTTCATGGGTAAGATCATGAAAAAAAACAAAACAACTTCCAAGCTTTGGTGACTAGGGCCACTCCTGAGTGGCGGAGCCTCACATGCCTTTCGTGACCATCGGAAAGAATGGCTATAAAAGCGTTCTTCAGCCGAAAAAAAAAGAAGATAAATAAGAACAAGTTCCTTTAGTTCCTTAGACGATGTACGCCCCTAAATATTTTTGCTGCATACGTTGAAATAAATGTTGCACAATATTCTTTGCAACATTGTTCCTATCACAAAATGTAATTATGTATATCATGATGGAATCTAAGAAATAAAGGGGCTGTTACTTATCAAAAGAAGAAAATACATATTTGAATAGAAAAGAAGAGAAGTTTGAAACTTACCTAACAAAGAGAAAGTTTGAGCTAAAAAAATATTTAAAATGAAGGGCAGTGAATCATCTATTGCATACATATCTGAGGAAAATCGATTTAGAATCCTACCGAGAGGAGACAGATCGAAAAATTCTGTTTTTGCCTGTAAGAAAACAAGAAAACAGGTGAGAGTTAAGAAAATTTTCCCTGAGCTGACTTGATTCCTTCCTCTGATACTACAAATACGAGACAACTCATTTTAATTATACTGCGATTATTGAGAGTAAATTATGAGAGTTTCCCATCTAATAATACTTCCACTCTATCCAGCAGCGGCCAATAAGAGACCAAACTTTCCTTCGCAACTGTGTCACGGTACCATTAATTGACTGTTAATCACTTCTCTGATGGCTAATTACTCTATGAATTAGAATAGAAAGAGTGACTAAATTAAGATAGGAATCTATAATTAATAGTACTCTACACTGACATTACAGTCTTACTTTTAGAAGCATTTTATGAGTTTGAGAGTGGATTTTGTAAGTTTTTGGTACTGCCATAGTTTCTTTGGAAGGTTTTTTCATCTGAATCTACCCTTAAATCACCTGTAGCAACAGTTAACAACAGTCCCATTAAGCTGAGCCCTTTGTCAAAATTACGTAACAAGTGATAATAATCATGAAAAAATAAACAAAGGTCAGGAGTCACACTCTTTTCTTTTTAATTTCTATGGCTCAATTAGACCCAAGTCAGATTTTGACCCTGGTGTATGAGTCAAGCGTATTCAATACATTTGCTTTGTGCAAGAGTAATGTCACACAGAGAGCAAGATGGTCACAAAAAATAATAATAACAGGAGAAATTGAGGAAAACTACCTTCATGATGGTGAAGAATAACTGATTGTGAATTTTAGCAGCTGCCTTAACTCCACCATACGCAAACGTGAATGCACGCAAAAAGGTGAGAAAACAGTTGATACCACAAAGGCAAACATACACTGATAAATAATACGAAAAATTGTGCTTCGCCTCAGAAATCAGGTTCTCAACTGTTCAAAAAAAAAAGAAAATTGTAAAATAAAAAAATATGAGGATGAATTGCATGTATTTACAGTTCAAATCCAAAACCATTTTCAATTGTGTGAGAAAAACAAAGGTGAAAAGAAAGTAAAATGCATGGGGTTTTTAAGGGAACACACCCTTCCCCAGTAAAAAGAAAATGGGATGCATGGATGTTTTCATGGGTCAACCCCCTCCTCCCCCAGTCAAAAGAAAGTAAGATGCATAGGGTTTTCAAGCCCTTCCACCCCCTTGGTAACACAGTGAAAAATTATGAAAAGTAGGTAAGGCAGTGTTCAGAATACTTTGCTGTTCAAAGTGGTGAAGCAAACACATAATTGTACAGGGTGCAAGATTAAAAAAAAATTTGAAGCAAATCGACTGATCGAGAAACCTTTGCTGAAGCCTGCCAGATATTTTTAAGCGTACTTTAGAATTTGAGTAGCAAATCATGAGTGGGCTGAACATATAGGGGAGGGGGGTTGATTCATTATTTCACCCTTTTTTCAGCTGGAAATGGTAAATGCTGAAATAGAAATGAAAAATAATTAGGGGTTGCATGAGAACTTTGATGTCGATTAGAACAAGAGACTCCAAGCTGACAAAATATTGCATGAATCCAAAATAATGTTTTTTATGCTTCTTTCCATCTTTTTGTCAATTTTTAACGTCCTCCACAGCATGTCAAACCGTAAGCTGAAGAAATGGTGAAAGAATGAAAACCCCTTCTCCCTAAATACACATGAAGCTTTCTAAAATGTCACCATTGACAATTATTGCTAACCTTCTAGTTGGAAAGTAGGCAAATGAATATCATTGAATTCCAATTTTTACCGATTTCAATACACACGTTTAACTTTTAAAGGAAGACTACAAAGAGCTAATTTCAGGAGTTATTTGCATGCTACAAATTGTGTATGCACAAGTTAAATTCTTTACCAAAATTTTAGATCATTATAGGATATTGTTTGGGCCACATTTGAGAAAAATCCAAAAGGACCGAAAAAAGGTGTTAATTTTACCATCGTTCTTTTTCAGAAGGCTTTTGCCAGGGTCCAAAAAAAACCGCATGAGCTGGAGTATACGTTTGCACCCCTTTTGCAGCAGAAATTGTTTAACAAAAACCAACACTAAAACACACAGTGTGCCCTAACTCAAAATCAAACACACACAAAGACACGGCTAGAGCTTGGAAAATTTCAAAGTTAGTTTTTCCAAATTTCGGTGTAATTTTTTTACTGTTGATTTCAAAGTTATTTTAGGCTGATTTCGATAATATTTTTTTATGCACTTTCCGTAATTTTTTACAGAAGCATCAACTTCCTATTTTTTTATTTTAAGAACCGTTTCAGAGAAAAATGCACATTGATTGAATGCAAGTTGTACTTTTAAAAATATTTCTTTGAAAGAAAATAAAGATCCGTCTTCAAAATAGAAAAAGTGATTTTTTACTGACTACCAAGGCCGAATGTCGCCATACAAATTCACGGCGATTTTCATGAATTTTCACAGATTTGAGATTTCCGAAGTGATTTTGGGCAATGAGCATAATTTCACTTCCAATTTTGATTTTGCGTTATTGTGGTTTGCACTTTGCATACTTGAAACCAGGGAGTCATAATTGGTACTCCTATGAGGGTTAGAACTTTAAACGACCGCCGAGTTTTTCAAGCTCTAGACATGGAAAGTATGTCATGCAAGAATGTTATCTGACATTCTTTCTGTCACAAACTGTATGTATTGTCAACTAAGACTGATCTTTGGTGGGCACAAATCAAATCATTACTTTTAAATTTCGACATCAACAACCAGTGCTTAAATTTTCAACACTTACAAAGTGATCCACTGTGATGAGATTCCTCATAGTCATGAGAGTCATCGTCATCATCATCATCATCTGATTCATTATAGTTCCATGTTTCTAAATCAGTCACATTCGTTACATTTCCTTCACTTGTCACCCAGTGCGCTAGCCAGAAATCAGTGCTATTTCTTGACACCTACAACAGTGGAAGAGAAATTTTAGCAGGAGCATAATTTTATAAAATATTCAGAGGACAATGAGGCACTGACAAAAACTACTGTGCCGGTCTGTGGCACAGTAATATCCTCTCTCACTTTCTGCTGCTGAGACGGTGGGGAGTGAGAGGGACTGGTTTGCGGGCTGATCACAGGGTGCATTGGCGAGCTAGGCGAGGGTTCAAGAGAGGCAATCAGTTGACGGCTAGACACTCTCATTCCTGGATCTCGCCTTGTCACACCATCTCGCTTTTGGGTAAAGTTCTTTTTCCTTTCTTTGTTCATCAAAAATGTAATCCGTCAATTCTCCTTTTCGATTAAGGTTCATTGTTCATTATTTAAACGAGTTGCTGTTTCTTTTGATCATTAATGTGAATAAATGTATCTCTGTAAAATTATCCGATCCATTGTCTTCCTTTGGTCAAGCCTGACAACATTGCTCCTTAGTTCTTAGTTGCCTCTTCTCATTTTTTCATTGTAAATGGGGAAATAGTATTGAACGTAGCCGAAAGGAGAAAAGATCTCAGCGTACGTTTCACTACTCATTTATATTTGAGAAGTTGTACAACTGTACAATAGAGGTACTCCAATTCCCTAGCCATACTTTTAGTCAACATGGGCACGCAAATTGAAAAAAGACAGTTGAAGGAGGCCGCGCTACGCTTACGGGAACTAGCTCCCGGTAAAATTTGATGAAATTGAAATATGTTGTGTAAAAGTGCCTCTTGAAAAAAAGCTCTCACGGGCAGAGAAAATTTCCATGACAAGGTTTAGAGATATTCACATCTGAAGTAGGGAACTATTTGATCTGTGCTTTGTATTCTGGCATATTTAGACTGAGGTATTTAAACAGATCTCATTCTCAGATGGGTCACTAAGCCTCTACACGAATTGAAACAGTCCCAATTGGAACAAATTGCCATCCCTTGCATCTACTCACTTGTTGAGGGAGGAGTCAAGGTGAAGCATGGATGACGAGGCAAATCAGACAGTGTGGTCAAAAAGTGAGTCGATGGGAGGGATGGCGAAAGGAGGTCATTCTGTCAAAGCGCATAGAGTCAAGTGACTCACCTGAGAATGAGAGCAGTATGAATAGCACAGTCTACATAGGTATACAAGAATACAAGGCACCGAGTAAATAGTTCCCAAATGCTGATGCGAATAACTCCAAATCCTGTCATAGAAATTTTTTCTGTCTGTGAGAGCTTTTTCTCCGGAGAAACTTTTACACAATATATTTTAATTTCATCAAATTTGACCGGAAGCCAGTTCCCATAAGCACCGCTTGTCTTTCTTTTCTGGAAATTAGAGATTTCTTTAAACGCAAAAATAAAACTTATCATACTCTACAGATTTGTTGCATTACTTCAAATGTATCATGTACATTGTGTATACATGCAATGGGTCTGTTGCAAATTTCAGCGACAGAGTTAAGAAGGGTTCATTTGCACATGAAATCACTTGAAAATAACGTTGAGAGCATCAGAAAGTTCCAAAATCCACTCACAAACTCAATAAATGTGTTTAACAAAGTTACAAGATGGCAGTCGAATGAGTGGGTGACAGTGAAAGAGTCCCATCTAATCGCAGATTTCTCTATGATGAATCACTTTTCTCAGCTTAGCAAATTGCCAATAGTTGGGACTTCCCCATCAGTGTTGCCAGATTGGGGTGAAAACGCTGTACGTTTTACATTGATTTAAATGGGAACGATACGGCTTTTTACCCTCGATCTGGCAACACTATTCCCCATAGTCACCCACTCATGCAACCGCCACGTTGTAATTTTGATAAACACATTTATTGGGTTGTGAGTGAATTTTGGAACTTTATGGTGCTTTCAATGTTGATTTCAAGAGATTTTACAAGGAATCAATCCTCCAAGATGCTGTCGCTAAAAGTTGCAAATTTCCAACAGACCTATTAAACCAACAGCCAGCAACACATCTTACATAATACAACTCAGTAAATAAAAATTTACAACAGTTCCGAAACCAATTGCACAGTTCTTTCTCTCTCTCTTTCCGGGAGTAATTTTCAGAGCAATTTTCGTGAATATTTAATGCTTATATTTGTGCCGTTCTTTCTGACAAATGAAAGAGTGAGTACTCCGAAAAATGTTGGTGAAACCGTTTCAACTGTATAATTTTTCTTGGCTTGACGTGATTTGGTTTCTAGGCTGACATTCAAAGACCATTTTAAAAAAAAGTTGACTCACCTGCATGCAAAAAATGAAAAATAAAATGGACAGAGATAATACATGACCGATGGCTTTCCAATATCTAGCATATACAGAAAAAGCAACGCTTCCCAACTCACTGACTTCATCTTTGATCAATTCACTGAGCGGAGCTCGCCGAATTGGGTCTTTCTTTGCAAGCCGAGCTGTCGGAGTTTCTAATGGATCCCTAAAATGACTAGACGCAAGGAGATGCTCTTCATAGTCAGGAAGGACATCTGCTGGTTTACCTAAAACAGCAATTAAATACTGTAGCTACAGGCTATTTTGCAGTTCTTCAAATGCATTAGAAATTTCAATTTACTCAGATAAATAGGAAGCTACTGTGCCCTGGGGTAGGCCTGTGCGATGTCCAGTTTTGTGCAACAAAGTTTGATACCCAAAAAACATCGAAATTTTATCAATGAATCAAAACAAATTTTAACAAGTCAAAAATGAGAAATCACTGAAAATCAGGAACCTTTTTTATGGTTTTGAGATGGTTTAAGAGGGAAAAATGACTCTTAAGTCTATTTGTATTCAAAATATCGATGAATAACGAGTTTCGATGCATTGATTCACATCTACAATAGCATCGAATCCATCCGATGGCAGGAAAACATCGAAACTTCCATCAATGCATCAAACATCGCACAGGCCTACCCTGGGGAGAGGGTCTAGGATGATAGAGGGAAGCCTTCATTTTTAAGGGATCGTCATTAGTCACTTTTACAGATTTATATCACAGTGAGCCATTTCCTTTAAAAACTTTGATTTTCTGGCCCAAACTAAGGTACCTCCACACACTACATCGGGTATCACCAAAACAACCCCGCCAAAGTTATAAAATAACGCAGATTAGTTTCAATGACATTATGTTGAGTCTGGAGTTTCATGTGCCATTTTGAAGCAAGAAAATGGAGATTCTTTTCCCCTCTATTTTACAAGAGAGGTAGAGAGCAGACGATCTTGTGCGGAATGAGCTTTGCCTTTGAGGTTTTTCTTATACGTCATTTACTTGAAAATTGTTGATGGTTCAGAAAATAGAAAAATCATTGCAAACAATGCAAACTTAGGCAAATTGGTCCAAAGAAAACAAACTTTGACGGTTTATGTCAGTACCTTGCTTTTCAATTGTTCCGTTTCTCAGGAATAGAATGAGATCAGCCGAGAGTAAGTATTGAGTATGGTGAGTGACTAGAATTCGAGTTTTATTTTTGAGCAGTCCGTTTATACAGTGTTTATAAATATGCATAGCAACATGGTTATCTACAGCGGAGAGGACGTCATCTAAAAGATACAGTAATTTATCCTGCAATCACATCATAAGAAGATTGTTAGTAAAAGTCAAGAATGAGGCTCTGGCAAACTTTTTTATTTGCAATAAATATTTAATTCTTGCATACAAGGCAGCAAAAATGACTAAGAGCTTACTAAAAATTCACAAAATTCACTCTTAGACTCTCAGAATGCCTCTATAGTTTAAAACGTACTAGCAGAGCTACAGGCAGACACCATAGGGGATTCCTATCTAGTTTGAGGTTTTCTTCTGTGCTCCTATAGAGAGAGAGAGAGAGAGGAAAATTAGATAGATATCTTCTGTGATACCTGTACAGTGTACACCTCAGCCACCTTTGCTCTTAAATTGCAGAGCTATGCCAGTATTGCCAGTATCAAGGGAAATTCCTATAAATGGGGCAGTTGCAAGAGTCTGAAATGTTGTGTTTTTTATAAAGAAAATTGAAGTACTTGAGTACTTGATGAGCTGAGAACAAAGATGCCTTTGGTTTCTACTCAAGTCCCATTGTTCCGGTGATAAGATTTCGGCCCAAAATACATTGTTTTAAATGAGAATTCCACGTAGTGACGTCACTACGCACACAATTTTTTACTAATTTGGACGTGTGTACCTTCAAAACCATGACTTTTGGGGGAAAAACCAAACAAAGGTACCATTGTTCTCAGCTCATCAAGTACTTTAATTTTCTTTACTAGGGGACTTCGCCCCCTTGCCGCTCCGCGGCCCGTTCCCCAGAGGCGCTTCGCGCCTACAATTCGGCGCTGCGCGACGCCTTTTACCACTATATAAAATTGAGGAAAGATTAGGGGAGATAGGTCAGTTACGCAAGAAAAAAGAGACCAGTTCGAAGACAGCGGGATGGGGGGTAGATTCAAGGGTTCACCCCGCTTATCGGGCTGGGCGGAGCGGAAGAGTGGGGGAGGCTCTGGCTCTCCCGTACAACTCGGCTCATTTACCCCCCGTCGCCACGTCAGCAATTAGTCACGGCACTTCCGGGCGCACACAAAAAATGCCAGAAAATGAAAAAGTCAAAGGTTTTGAGAGAAATGGGAAAAAATCGAGTTTTCAGTCAGCGACTCGTTAGATTTTTATATTATGTAAGGATAAAAAACACACAATTTCAAACCCTTGCAACTACCCCATTGGTCACTCTATCTATATAAACACACAGAGGAAAGCCTCAAATTAGATAGGAGTCTCCCCTTGATACCTGCATAACTCTATCATTACGCTTTAGACTTTAATAGTAACTTTGTGAGTCTATGAGTGAATTTCGTAATTTTTTAATGAGCTCATCGCAATTTTTGCAGGATTCTACACAAGAATCAACTCACTTACAGCAAAAATTAGCAAGAGTCCCACATTCAGTGAAGAAAAAATTATGAGGAATTGATATCATTAAACAGTAAAGCCTATAACTTATACTCTGTTCAAGATAAGAAAAAAGTTGACGATTCAGGTGGAAACGCACTATTTTGCAACGCCGAACCTCTGAATGCAAGCATTTGCTCTCAAGAGGACTTTGTCTGACTCGAACCTCCACCGGGCCAAGGCAATACCGAAAATTGCCTACGGTTACAGATACGACAAAATGGATGAAATTTTGGCCCAAAGGAGCCGTTAGTTGACAAATTAAGTCAATTTTGACTCCTCACCATCCACGGGGATTCATTTTTTAAAGAATCCAATCAAATTACACCAAAGTTTCATCCATTTTGTCGAATCTGTAACCAATTTTAATTTGACTTTCGCATGGATAAAATTCATAGCCAGGCGATTCTCGGTATTGTCTCCTCCCGCTGGAAGTTCCAGTCAGAAGGTTCGGCATTGCAAAATAGTACGATTCTACCTAAATCGTCAAGTTTCTTCTTATCTTGAACATATTATAACCCCCCTCCCCCTCCCTCAGAAGAGCATTTTCATCTTTGATGGGCTATTTATGAGACTTTTGTCTCTTTATGGAAAAAATAAACAAAAATTGGCTCTAAGGCTAAAGTAATCTATTTTTCACAGCACCAGATTCAGACAAAGGACACTACATGTTCCTTATGGCACAAGGGCAGGTGTTACTTCAGTCAAGGTGTACTTTTTATTGCATAAGTCATTGATATGGACCGTTTTGAGCAAAAGTTCTCACAGGCCTCAAAAATTTCTACGTCGAATTTTGCTAAAATTTTAGTCTGAAAGTTGGATCAAAACACTTTGTGTATTTGTTTTTGAGCATACTGTATTGGAAAGAGCCAGCTCTCAGAACAGTTACCCAGCTCTGTCTTGACCGGTGACATAGCATGCAATTTGGCAACGTTGTATTTTGTCCATTTAAACCCATGTAAAAGGTCGAATACGAAGGTGTTCACCGAACACCCAATACTTCGATCTTTTTCATGGCTTTAAATGGACAAACAGCACGTTGCCAGTTTGCACACTACGCCACTGGTCTTGTCGAAAGGTCTGAAGTAGAGTCTACGGTCGGGACTGAGCAGAGAAAAATACAGAGGAAGCAACAGCTAGAGACAGGGCTGGGCGACCATTCAATGAACTCGCTCAATCCGGTACGTATGCTCAATAACGAGTTCTCAGAGTGTTTTGATCCAATTTTCAAACTTTAATAGCGCCTAAACTTGACTCAGATATTTTTTGGGCCCCTGAAAGCTTTTGCTCAGAATGGTCTCAAGATTCAATGATTTCTAGCATGCGACAAAAAGTGCACCATGACCATGGTCCATACATCACCGAAGACGTGCAGCGTCCTTAAATGGAGCTCTTGCAAACTTTTGCAATAAGCAAATAAATAGTCCAATCTCATGTTAAGATCAGCAAAAATTACGAAAATCACAGTAAAAAAGTCTTAAGTTCAATAATTAATTCACACAAATACTGTGACGGCAAGATCGTAATGGCAGTTCAACGCAGGTATCATGGGAGATTCCTGTGTAATTTGTCACTTTCTCTACGGAAATAAAGAGATAAGTCTCAAATTAGATAGGAATCTCCCATGATACCTGCGTCTCTCCGACATTAAGCCCGATTCTGGGAGTGATTTTTGTGATTTTTTAGTGTACTCATTGTAATTTTTACAGGTTTTTATGCAAGAATCAACTCTTCAGTCCCCTGTAGCAAAAGTTTGCAAGAGCCCCATTGAGTTGATTAAAAACAGCCAAAGAGAAGAGTTTGCCATAGTGTATTGACACGAACAAAAAGCCAAATACCTGATATACAGCTCGAGCTAAGGACACTCTAGCTTTCTGACCGCCACTCAACATGAAACCATTATCACCAACATTTGCCCCATCTCCATCCGCTAAAACTTCAAGATCCTCCGTTAGAGCACAGGCATGCAACACAGCCCTGAAATTAGAAATTAGTTAGAAAAAACAGAATTCAAATATCTAAAGATCAGACGGTTTAGAGAATAGTATCATCAAATATCTAAAGATCAGACGGTTTAGAGAATAGTATCAGACAATTTGCTTCATATTTTGTAGATTGGCTGTTTTTAGGACCTGGTAATAGAGAATAGCATCATTTTTTGTCAAAATAGTATGAATTTATCCCTTGCTGTCATGAATTATGGAACTTTTCTCATATGATTTCATGTGTAAGTCAATTTTTCCAAATTTTCATAAGGCTGTAAAATGTCGTCCCTTATATGGGACACAGTGACGGAAAGGGTTAAAATACAGGTACCAGGGTGTCTATGTGTTACCATCAAATGTATGGCAAACCTTAGAGGAAAAAGAGGTTTAAGAAACACAATATCAACGTGAAAAAAAATATTTGTTACTATTGTGACAAAGAAAGATAAGTATGTACTTAACTAAACGTAAACGGGTCTATTGCACACTTCAGCTACAGCGTTTTAAAGTATCAATTGCTATGTAAAAAGCCGAGAAAATAACAATGGCAGCATCAGAAAACACTAAAATTCAGTATTAAGCTCACAAATTGCGAAAAACACTAGACACTATTCACCCCTGTATCTTTCCACCACATGCACCATATTTCGCGAAATTAGCGCGGCACATTCAAATAATCGCAGCCGACTGTCGTCACAGCTGACTTCATAAACAAATAAACAGTAAACACTGACAGCGTCTGTTCGAATTCTTACGTTTCAATATCCTCAATTCCTCACAAAAGGTTGTGAAAGGTACCGTAACCGATATTTGTGTCGAAAACTTATCAAAATGAAACAATAACACACAGGAGTTCCAAGCATGATACTCGAAGTTGGAATCATCTTTGGAACTCCTGCATGTTATTGTTACATTTTGATAAGTTTTCGACACAAATATCAGTTACGGTACCTTTCACAACCTTTTGTAAGGAATTGAGGATATTGAAACGTAAGAATTCGAACAGACGCTGTCAGTGTTTACTGTTTATTTGTTTATGAAGTCAGCTGTGACGACAGTCGGCAACGATTATTTGAATGTGCCGCGCTAATTTTGCGAAATATGGTGCATGTGGTGGAAAGATACAGGGGTGAATAGTGTCTAGTGTTTTTCGCAATTTGTGAGCTTAATACTGAATTTTAGTGTTTTCTGATGCTGTCATTGTTATTTTCTTGGCTTTATACATAGGACATACTTAAATATACTTATACACTAAACGGATACTTTAAAACGCTGTAGCTGAAGTGTGCAACAGACCCATTTTGCCTTTGAATCAATTTCTCTATTCATCAATGAGGAGCAACTCTTAAAATCATTCTGTATTGAACTTAAAATGATAAAAGCACTGAAGTCCATCAAAGAGATAGTGCATGGTAAATAAATTAATGAGAGGGGGGGGGAACAATTAAAATGAGCAAATGAGAACAGAGGGAGGAAGATGGAATATTTACTTGTAACGAGTTTGATCGAACGCTTTCCCAAAGAGTATGTTTTCACGGATTGTCCCATTTTGTAACCAAGGTGATTGTGTCACAAAACCAACACCTAAAACACAACGGCAACAAGTATTTTATCAATTGAAGGACCATTTTATTGTCATAGCCTCTTGGCGTAATGGCAAGAACAGGCCATTGATAGAGCTCAGAAAATTGTATGGCAAAACTTTTAAAACCGTTGTTCAAAGTTCCTGTCCTTATAGGAGCAGGAGTCACGATCTCCTGGTTTCAAATTTGCAAAGCAAAATGACTTGAAATTTCAAATTATTTTCCGGAATTTTCAACACAATCATTGCTAATTGCGCAAAATACAGCAAAAATCTGTGAAAGGACCAGGCACTGCATTCTAATGAGAGAGAGAGATAGAGAGAGCAAAGCTTTGTTGATCTTCCAAAAGTTGATAACCTCAGATCTGTTGACTCTTATGTGTGATGCATTAAATTATATCACATAATATGTCCAGTAAAAACTTTGAAAATCATCTTCTGACTGAGGTAAAGCAATGGTTAAGGAAATTCGCAGATGAGAAGGGTGGGACAAGATGTGAAGTGGACTGTACTTCTTTCTGTAGGAAATTCAAGGAGTCTTTTCAACGACAGAGGCGTAGCCAGGGGTGGTTGTCTGGACCCCTCCCCCCCCTTTGACACCAAAATATGCCTTGGAAAAGGTCATTTTATGCGTTTCCAGACAAATTTTACCAAATTAGTATCTATGTACTGGACCCCCCCTTGACAATTCTTGGACCCCGGAACCCCCCTCTAAAAAAATTCCTGGCTACGCCACTGTCCAACAAGAACATTTTTATCATTTGTACCTACAAAATGAAGAAAACAGTATGTTCGGTAAAAATAAATTGTAATACATATATAAGGTAAAATAAAAGTTGATGGTTCTTAGCAGAAAGGATGCAAGTTAAATTTCCAACAAGACAAAATAACCCCTCTTTTATAAAACTAGTGTATCTGGTATGCTTGGATAGAACTGTCACTAGACTGATAAACAAAACAAGCAAAGAAAGAGGTAGGAATGGTAGTAAAGTCCAGCTACCCCAGCCTGGTGGTTCGTTATGTTGATAATCGACAGCGAACGACTGGACTGGATAAAAAAAAAAGTGGGAGGAAAGACAACCGAAGTATTCTCAAACAAGGATGGGAAAAGAAGAGAGATACAGCGACCTGCCAGATGCTCTCATGAAAAATATCATCATATTTTAGAATATTACTCCACTTGTATTGGTGCGACTTTTCTCTCTATGAATCAATGATTTACAATCGACAATGGGGCTCCTGCAAACTTTTGCTGTGATCAAATGAATAGTCTAATTTGATGCAAGAACCAGCAAAAATCACGAAAATCACTCTTGAAAAGTCTGAAATTCAGTAGTAGACTCTCAAAGCTGCTGTAACAGCAAGTTCGTAATGGCGGTTCAACGCAGGTATCATGGGAGATTCCTGTCTAATTTGTCACTTTCTCTGCAGAAACACAGAGATAAGGCTCAAATTAGATAGGAATCTCCCATGATGACTGCGTCTCTCCGCCATTAAGCCCGATTCTGAGAGTGAAACTCGTGATTTTTTGGTGTACTTGTTGCCATTTGTACAGGTTTTCAAGCGAGAATCAACTCTTCAATCTTTTATAGCAAAAGTTTGCACGAGCCCCACTCACTTTTGCATCAACAAACAAGAAAAACGAATTAGAAGAAAACCAACCATTCTCCAACTCCGAAGTAGCAATGATGCCCCCAGATTTTTCTAATTCAGCTAAAAAGACTGCCAGCAATGAGGATTTACCGGCACCAACTGGCCCAGCAACACCAATAAACTGACCCTGGATAAAAGAAAAAAAGAGTGAGAGTCAATTTCTATAAAATATTACTAATTTTATTACCGATGGGAAGTTCTTTTCCCATGGCTATTCGACTCTTAAATGTTTTAGAGGCTTCAAATCAAGCTTTCACTTGTCATTACTTTTTTAATTCATGTACAAACCCTGGGCGGAAACAGGAATTTGTCTCTCTCTCTCTCTCCTTCCATTTGAAAGTATGCTTTAGAAAAGGATGGAAATAGGGGCTAAAGCCCCTTTTGCTATCCTTTTCAAACACATGCATTCAAATGGAAGGACTACTTTTTTAAACTGCGCTGTTTAATTGTTTCTGGTGTCATTTTTTGTGGAGAGGCTCCTTTAATTTGATTCCTGAAATAATGCAGTGCTGTCCAACAGTCAACAAATCAAGGAACTTAAGATTTAAGCAGAATTGACAGATTTGAGGTTATATCTCAGCGAATCACAAATAGCCGTGATCAGTGGGACGGACACTTCAGTGTGGTCAAAGTGTTCTATTCCATTTTGGTGGAACACTCGAACTGCGCTGGCTAAACCCAGTCAAAAACATAGCGTTCCATGGTGTTCCAAATAAAAAAATTGACCTCACGGGTTAAATGAGATAGTTTGCCATCCGATATGAAGCAATGTGTTTACACAGTTCACCCCCATAATTGAAGTTTAAAATGGTATTGCTCACCTTCAAGATATCAACATTAATATTTTCCAACTGAAAATACTTGTTACCCCAGGAGAAAAATCCATTCTCAACAATGAGGGTTCCAGAATTCATCCCAGTGACACAGTTATAGAACTCACCATAGTCTAAATCTGGCATCTGAAATTTAATAAAGTTAACAAATAGAGGAAAAAGGAAAGATTAGTCACAGTAGTAATAGTATAGCGTGTCCCAGGAAAAATTGGACTCAGCAGTTCTACAGCTTTCATAGAAATATGTATCAGCTTCAAACCATTTATTAGACACAATTCTCAACATTAGAATGGGGCAGTTGCAAACTTTTGCTACAGCGTTATAAAGAGTAAATTTGTAGATAAAATCACTTGAGAATAATATTGAGAGCATCAGAAATTTCCAAAATCTACTCATAAATTCAATGAATACGTTTAAAAAAATTACAAGATGACGGACGAATCAGTGGGTGACCATGGTGCAGTCCGAACTAATTATGCTGCTTTCTATGCTGAGAAAAATTATTCATCATAGAGAAAGCTGCGATTAGACAGGACTCTCCCATTGTTCGCTCATTCAATCCCCATCTTGTAATTTTATCAAACCCATTTTTGGAGTTTGTGACTATTTTGGAACTTTTTGATACTCTCAACAATTTCAAGTGAATTTACAGACAAATCAGCCCTCCCTCAATGCTGTAGCAAATTGTTAAATCATCTGATTTTTTTCCCCAGTGTTACAAGCTAAACAAATAGAGAGTTTATTGTTTGAATGCTATTGTGCGCAGGCTACTTTTCAGCAGCGTAGCGTGCAATTTGGTAACATTGCATTAAGTTCATTTAAACCCATGTAAACGGTCGAATACGAAGGTGTTCACCGAAAACCCAATGATTCTATCTTTTTCATGGGTTCAAATGGACAAACTGCAACGTTACCACATTGCACAATGCGCCACTGCTACTTTTCCTATCATTTAACTTCTTTTTAGTATGAGAGGATTATTCAACAGCAACTTGTCCATTAAATATTTTTCACATTTCTTACAAGATGTAAGAAGTCAAAAGAGACTGGAGTACATACTCACTTCAAATAGCCGTTGTATTCTCTTAACAGAAATCCAAGCTTCTGTGAGGCCATTTAAGACCCACGGGAAAGCATTCAAAGGTCCTATCAACATATTGAGGAGAGCAACACAAGTGAATACCTGAAAAGGATGGAGTGATGTACTTTTTAATGACATTTGAAACATTTCGGTTCTCTAGCAGCTTTTAGAAAAATTCTTGATTTTCTCATGATCAGTAAAAAAATTGGGTTTGAGTTACTCAAAAAAGAAAAGGATGGAAAAGTGCAAATTATTTACATTGTAATAATAATTATGACCTATGTATAGCAGCTTCAAAAATCATAATGTTATTTTTCCTCAATTTTGATGTTATTTTTAACTGATTTCGAAATTCTTTTTTAAAGTATTTTTTGCATTTTTCAAGGTAAACATTGATTTACTATTTTTTTGCAGCAATTTTTTATTTCTTTTTTTTTAAAGTGCATTTCAGAGGAAGGTGCATTTCGATTGAATAAAATTTGTATTTTTAAAAACACATCTTTAAAAAAGGGTAAAGATGCATCTTCTAAGGAAAGAAGCGATTTTCACTTTCTACTGCGCTAAATTTTGCCGAATTGTCAATTTCACAACAAAATTCAAAAATGTTCACATATTTTCACATAACCTTCTTGCTCAGGGGTTTTGGACTTGGGCTGGTGGCTCCCGCCACTTATGATTTCAACAGAACGTCAAATGACCATTTTAAAAAGGTCACCGCAGTATTTTTCAAGCTCTACCTATGAATTTGGACCGTTTGAAATACCTGACAGCAGCTACTATGGCAAGACCGAACCAATTGGGGGGGGGGGAGAACTCAAAGTTATCCCGTCTCCTCACACTGCTCTTTTGTTGGTATTTTCGGTCTCTCTTGGCATTCATTTGGAATTTACACAAGAAATTTGGGGGGGGGGGCAAAATCTTTCCCTGTCCCCTCTTGATAAACTTATAATAATCTACAAATCTCATAAAATATCTCCTACACAAAATGTATCATGCTAAGAAAGGCAGAGGAAAAATAACAAAAATATACCGTAGCAGCATTCAGTTTTCCACCCATTAACACATAGGTTGAAAAAGTTAGAACAGACATTAAAACAGGAGTAGTTGCCCAGAAAAACACACACAAAGCATCCAAATACTTGCGACGTCGTAAATAGTTCAGTTCAGATTCTCTTGCCTCTGAAAGAGAATAAAATAGAAAAGCTAAAAAAAACTGATGATGCCCGGCCGTGCCCGCGCAAAACGCGTTTGATCTTAAAATTTTATTCGCGCAAGTAAGTTGTTTGTTTTTAATTTATTTGAAAAAAACTACTTCTTCTAAATAGAAAGTAGACTGCATTTTGTTGAAGATTACAAAAGGAGGGATGCAGAACAAGCCTACGCAAGCTGTCGTAGCTTAGATTCGGGAAGAGAAGATTTTAATAAATATTTAATGGATACAAATAATAAGAATTGTAGTTAATCATTAGAACAAATGATTCGCGTGTATTCTTGACTCTTGTCAACATTCGTTCTAATGAAAAACTACTTATTATTCGTATCCATTAAATACTTATTATAATCCTCTCTTTCCGAATCTAAGATACGACATAAGCAACTAAAGTGGCACCTGTTCATGACAGATTCTCACAGGGTCGAGACATTTTTTTGTTAGAACTACATTTTTGCTATGGGTTGGTTTATCGGACGGAGGAAGGTAAATGTGAACATTTAAAATTGAATAAGAAACAGCCTTAAATCTTTACATCTTAATACTTTAACCCTTTCTGTCATGAATTATGAAAGAAGTGTCACTGTAGACTGAAACCTGTACCGTTAAATTGAACGAACTTTTCTCATATGATTTCATGTGTGAGCTAATTTTTCCGAATTTCCATAAGGCTCCATGTAAAATGTCATCCCTTATAATGGACACTGTGACGGAAAGGGTTAATAAACTTAAAAATGTGACACTTTAAACACATGCAGCAATATAAAATTTGTATTTCTTTAAAACTTTGTCTTTACCATGAATACTAAATTTGGCCCTTAAACAATCACAAACCGTTACTAATAATGATAATTTTGAAATCAATTCAGCAAATACTTTTGCTGGTTCACAATTTTTTCAAAAAATTTACCCATTAAATTTGCCAAAAAAAACTTTCCATTTCCGTGTCAGACAGGTTCCGATAAGAGCCTGTTAACTTACATTGATTTCCTAAAGCATATCCACAGTCCGGAAAAAATTCCGTTGAGGGCAGTTTTCCACTATGAAGAGGGTCTGATACAAACAGGTGCTACTGTATTTGATTGCGAGTAACAGCAGAAGCCGCAAAAAATTGCAGAAGCAGCCACAAAGTAGGGAAATTCCAATTTTCTTCTTAACAATTTCAAAGATTGAAACAGCTGTTTTGCAGTTTCCATGCTGCTTTAAGGTCGCATTTTGGCACTTTAATGGTTGATTCTTCCAACATAACCATAGATAGAGGAAGTTTCAGAAAGTGTTGAAAACGCAAACAAAGCTTCCAAAAAATCAGAAAACAGCAAGATTTTTTCTTGGACCAAATAACCGAATTACTTCATCTTAGAATTAGAATTAGTAATCAGTTATACGTACTGTTGTACTAAAATAAGTTATAATTTACCTTTAAACAATCACATCTTTCCTCCGTTAGGTTATTGTAGGTTGGGTCACATGGGCCGCAATAAATATACAGAGGGTGTAAGGAAAGAACCAGGACCTATGCTCTAACTTCAAATCTATACTAGCTAGCAACCTGATCTTAAATGCATTTGAAAGATCAACGCGTTTGATTTCAACTCAGCTCACGGTGAACACATTTGGTTAAAATTTTATGAAGTTATGACAGATTGAAAATAGAAAAGAAAGGTATTCCTACGAATTTTTTCAATGAATATTTATTCTCACCCATATTACAAAGTTTAAGCTTGCCCATGTGTTGTCGTCGGTAAGATCAGCTGATGGGTGTTATCAGTCTCATCTTGAATTAGACAACAATAATAATGTTTACACGTAGTATTTTTCATGTTGCCAAGACGCGTCCGCTGACACAACTTTGTCGATGTTTTACAAAATGAGCTAATTTTGAGCTTAATTGAAAGCAAATAAGTTGATCTTTTAAATGCAACCAATATCAGATTGCAAGTTTGTTTAGTTTTGAAACAGTATCAGTACCGATATTTTTGGAACAACCTTTGTACATGATCCGCAAAAGGGTTGTGAAGAAAAATAAATAAATAAACAAAAAGGTAACTGAGTTTTAACAAAAAGCTTAAGAAAAAATGTAAATTTTGTAATCATAAGTTTGTTTAGAGAGCAGCTTTTTTGGTTAAAATAATAAAAAATAAAAAATAAACCAACAATGCTGCAACAAGCGGAAATCGTACATCAAAATTGAAAATTTACCATTGACTTTTGATGCAAAATAATCTTCCCAAACATACATTTTTATTACTCGAATTCCAGTTATGATCTGGGTCATTAGATTTACTCTCCCATCTTTCTGCTTCATCAGTTGAGAACTGTAGTTACCTGAAAGATTATTAGAAAAAGAGAAATAATAAATTAGAGCTCATGGCAGCAAAATATAAGATTAAAAATTAGACTTCAATGAGTCGGTTGCACAAATCCTAGATAAAAATGAAATTGAATGCTTGATGTTACTTGCAGGCCCCAGAAATACCACGGGGTTAAGGTTTCTACGCTGCGTGATAACAGTGATACAGTCATTTGAAGTTTGCTTCATGTGGTGTCATCGTACTGCCCAAGATCATAGCTGCCAAGATGGTGGTGAATAATCACCATCTGAACTGCGGGTGAAGTAAGCGTATTTGATCATTAGTCTGGCAACTCTGTTCATAATTGCTAGAAGGTGACCAAAAATCACCTAATCACCATTTTTCCCATTTAACTCGGTATGTAAAGTAGGCAAATTTTATCTTGCAATCTGGCATCTCTGTCCATAGTTGCTAGATGATGGCAAATAATCACCATTTTTCCCATTCAACTGATTATGAGTATAACGTAGGCGAATGATGAAAATTCAACCTTAGCGTAGCAGGCATGCAAAGGAATATACAGCATCACTTTGAGGCACTAGTGAGGTGAGCGCAAACAGGGTTTTTGGTTTACAATTAAGTCAAATTATGTTCACTTTAAATGTCTTTATCTTTCTTACGACACAACACAGTACATTCATGTACTTCATGAACAACAGCTGTTCTTCTATATCCGCAGTAAATGGTTCCAAAGCCAAACGCAGAAGCGAAAATCCATGCATAATCAAGTCCAACCCAAAAATCCTGTTGCTTTGAAAAACCAGAGGCCGCATGCCTTAAAAAATTCTCAAACTGTCACAGGCTTGGTTGTCCTTTTCTTGCTTTTTTCGTTGATAACGGATTCAAAAAAAAAAATTGTGGGGGGGGGGGGGGGAAATTTAAAAATGACAGAGAGGAGAACCCGGATGAAAACTTTTAACCTTTAATTTATGAGGGGGGGGGGGACATCCGCACAAAAAAATTTTGAGATACAATTATTTACGGAATAATACGCGTATCAATGTCAATGATGGAGACAGAAACCAAAGGCTCGGTTATGAAGGTGTTTTTTCCTTTTTTCTTCCGCCGCCTCAAAGATTTTTGTACTATCCCTCAAACTTTTGTTTCCATACAAAGGGCTGACTATAGTTAGTAAAATAATTGAATAAATTCATTTTAGAGTTCCATTTATTTTTGAAAATTGGAATTTCTTGTGTATTGTCTTTGATATTTAGATTTTCGCTAGTTTTTGTTTCAGACTGTCACTTGCGGCTCAACTAACTGCTGCTCACTATCATTGTTGAATTCTAGTAAGAATGTTCCGCAGCAGAAAGCACACACAAAATCTGGGACTTAGAAGAGCATATTTTAAAACGGTTGGATTTGATAGAAAAACTACTTGCCAATTCTTGAAGCGATGCTTTTATTGATAGGAATCAATAAGCAAGAGAAGATAACTCCGGCAATAAAAGCTGGACCAATGTGAATGTACAGTAAATAAATAGTGACAATCATCTGAAAACAAGCAGGTATCATATGATAACATAATGGCAAGGTAACATAATGGAAGCGTTCTAGAATTCCCCGGTGAGCTTCCCGGGTATCCAGGAAAGCTCCAAGTCGTTCTTTTATTCTCCAATTTTGTTTGTGATAACCCAGTGGAGTTCATTGGAGCGTTCTCGAACTCTGATGAAATTCATCAGAACTTCTTCCCAGGGGTACCCCGGCTTTATCAGAGTAAGAACTCTAATAGAACCTATGAAAACTAACATCAAAGAAGTAAACAACCTATTTCTGTGCTTTCTTATGGGTGTTTTGGAGGTTATTGAAATGTAAACAGACATTTTTAGGAATGACAGGCTGCGCCTGTGATCGTTCGAAAATTCATGGGAGGACCAATGAGGTTCATCAAAACATTATCCGCTTTGTCATAAACACTCCCCGGAAATTCTGATGGATTTCCCGGGTTATCGCATCGGAGAATTCTAGAACACTCCCAATGGCAAATGACATGTGACACATAGGGTGTACCAAAAGTATCGAGACTGATGCTGTAACTTCAAAACTTAACAAGTTAGCAAAATGATCTTGGACTCATTTGAAAGATCAACTCATTTTCTATCAATTGAGTTCAAGATGAGCACAGTTGGTCAAAAATTTATGTGGTTGTGACAGTTTAAAAATAAAAAAGAAGGTTGACCCTCCACAGACTTTATAGCAAATATTGTCTTGCAGTGAAAAACGAAGCACTAAATCAGATGTTGTGATCAGACGTTGATAAGACCAAATAAAGAGCATTATCAGAATCATCTGAAGTTAGGTGATCATAGTAATGTTTAAAGGTAGTATTTTCGGTGTTTTCAAGCCGTGCTAAAAAAGGTGTCAACTTTTTTTATCTTTTTCAAACTGTCATAATTTCGTCAGTTTTTTATCAAATGGGCTCATCTTGAGCTCAATCGATAGAAAATGAGTTGATCTTTCAAATGAGTTTTGAAGGAACAGCATCAGTGTCAGTACTTTTGGGACACCATGATAACATTCAATGCTGATTTTTGTTTTCTTTCTCCCTCCTAGAAAATCATGAAAAATATCAAAAATGAAATGACCAGAGGGCAAATTTGCAAAATTTGCAATTATATTTTGTATATATCATCAGTTTTTCTCAGATCTTTCATGTTGTCAACTTAAAGTGATACAACCATGGGTTCAATTCCACTGATTAGGGGATCTCCAGTGCACAGACAATCTTGACTATCATTTTTAGTAAAATATAGCTACCCGAATCAAAGATTGTGAAAACAATTGTCTAGAGGAGATGTAGAGGCTCTGCATGAAATACATGAAAAAGAAAAGAATAGATGGGTACTTTGTTTGTCAATTACCTGAAATGGAATGCTCCAGAAGTCATGAAAGCTGGGACATAAATTGACCACTCTGTCTGTATCAGTGCTCATAAAATTCAATATTTCACCGGTGCTAAAAAACAACAATTTTTAGAGAAAACTGGAATCAATTAGGTGGCACACTGATTTTAAAAAAAGTTCATTACAGTCAACAGTCAGACAGACTGTTTTAGTAAAATGAGATATTATAGTGATTGACATTCAAGGGCTTCTGGTTCCAAACAAATGCCAGTACGATGTACTCCCTCATCACATTTTAGAACGGAAATTTTGGCCATACCTATTATACTTGGAACTTAATGTGATCTTGCAATAATGAATTCTACCACCTAGTATTCACTCCACAAAGCATGGTTCTACAACTAAAACAGTCAAACTCAACAAGATATTACAGATTATACTATGCTTTTATAGGTTGGAATTACCGAAATGTTACTGTTTTTGTTGTAAAATTTCAACAGTCCTGACCTGCAAACGCATGAGGGAATCTGAAGGATTTAATGGAATTCAGGAGTTTTAGCTGTGAAGCCACTGATCATTAATCATTTTTGAGGACATAAAATTCATTGCAAAAAGATTACAATGGTTTTTTGGTTTAATAGCAGAAATATCCATACAATAAGGCGCTTAAGGAAAACATATTACATTGAAGAGGGGTTTGCTTGAAACCATCTCAAAACATCAATCAATACAATATATTGTTAAGCTATAATAGTCTATTGAAAAAGTTTTCCTGTAGTTTCATTAGTTGAGAGCTCTACACTTTTCTTTTCCTTTTCTTCCTCAAGAAGAAAAATTAGTTTCCTCAAAATCTTGTTCCCCTGGAGAAAAATTAGGTACATTTTCTATTCAATGAGAAAAGCTAGAGGTCATTTCACAAACGTTGGCTGATGACAGATAGGTTTGTTTACTGCACAGAGACAAGTTTGCGTTTTGGCGCATTTGCAAGAACGCAAACACGTCTTTGCGCAGCGAGCCACATGATCTGTCATCGGTCTTCTTCCGTGAAAAGAGCGCTAACATGGCTGAACTCAAAAAAGTAAATGTAATAAGAGATTTTTCACTCGTAATTTGGTTTAAGATGAGCCAACACAAGAATTTTGCGCAGGATTATCATACACTGGAACCATGCTCAAAACCTGCAAAGACACATATTTCGCTGTCAAATTTTCTTTACTTTAAACATTTTTTTTTCAACTTTGGTTCAGTCTTTTTTTAGAAAAGAAATCAAGTTCAAACCGATTCAATGTTCTTGTGCCAAACCAGAACTGAAATCTAAAACCCTCAGCTAAACTGAAATTGAACCAAAATTAATGGACAATGAAGTGAACCAGTTCATAGATAAATGTTGGTTTACAACCCTGACTTTAGATAAAATCAATCCAAATGAGAGTGGTGAGCTGCTAAATGTAGGCGTGAAAGTTGATAAAAAGAGGTAACGACTGTAAAAGAAGATTCAGGGTACGTTGATGGATTGAAAGAAACAAAGCCTTGGTTAAACTCCTTCAGCTCTTATTATCCCTTTTCTTTCTTTCATCACAATCTTTACAAGATAAAATTAATACGATGATTGATCAGATTAAAATCATACCTAAATTTGTTTAGCGATAAAGAATTCAAAGTGAGCGTTTTCCTGTAGATGGTAGTAACTAAGGCCCCTCGGATTTTAAGTTTCATTTTTGACATTAAAAATGAAAAATGGACACTGCAAAAAGCACCTGTAACAGACAAAAAAAATGTCGTAAAAAGACATGCATTAAAAATTAGGTACAAACTCAACAGACAAAGATTATGCTGAAGGGAATAGAAATCGTCAAGTAATAAGATCACTTCAGAACTTCTAAGTTCTAAAACACTAGTTCGTCCCGGAAAATTTAACACAGGGGGTGATTATGAACGATAGTAGCATAATTGTTTCTAGTCGTTATCAAGCACATATTACTCTCACGTGAGTGGGGTTTATTTTTCAAGCAGGCATTCTGAGAGAAAATCTTTAATCTCTCAAATAGGCGCTCAACAGTCGAGGGCTTGACAATCCGAATTTGAGGAAAAAGTGATTTGATTTACAGATTTTCATCACTAATTGAACAGTGGAAAACACTCAGCGCCATCTATTGGCGAATCTGGAAATACACTGGTGAGGATTTACACTATAACTTTTCGGTCCAACGTCTCTGCCTCCCCCCCCCCTTTATTTTTGCCGAAGATCTTAAATGGAATCAAAAGATTCTGAAATTTATGGTGATTTCAGGGTCAATTATTTCCAACTAAAAGCATCAAGTTGCACTGCTTAAAAAGTCAACAGTTTTTGTCTAAAATTGATGAATAAACGCAAAAAGGAAATTCTCTGAAAGTTTCAAGCAAAAATACTCAAAAATAAAGCCAGGGTATTGGAAAGAAGAAAATTTTCCACAAGCCTTAATGAGAGCAAGTGGGGAGTATCACTCGCACTCACTAAACTTAGAGGCAAAATGAATTTCCAAGCTTTAATTCTCAACCAACTTTGCTCGTTTTGGGCTTAAGAAATCCATACAAAAATTATGCAAGTGCCAAAGTTCTTTATTTTTTCATTTTTTCTTTTTTCAACTTAAAATGCCAAAAAAGTGACTAATGGATAGCGCATCCATCAGATTGAAATATGGAAACGTTTCGCCTGGAATCACCTCAATGAAACTTGATGAAAGTTCAAAAATACTTGAAACATAGGAAGAGATTAAGAAAAGGAGGGAAGAACTTACTGAGTAGAGAGGTGACTGCCAAAGCACTTGCATAATAATAACCAAATCTGATTGGTTCTGTTTTATTTTCAATAAACGCAACCAATCGATACAACAACAGTGGGCCAAGAAAAGCGAAACAATCAGCTGCAAACTTGAGGATACCAATTCCAAAGAAAGGTTTACCAAAGCAGCGGAATAATGCTCTAATTAGTGAGACGCTGTAAACTATCTGTTCATCGGAGAATGTGTCGGAATCTCTAGAAGAGGGTCTGGGGGAAGAGGGTTCTGCAATGACTGGTGAACGAACATACGTTCTTAATTTCTGATCAAGTTTCTGACACAAATACGAGCAACTCATTGACACGGGTAGATCAAATAAGTCATCAGCATTCTTAATATTATCGGAGGCTCCTTTGTCAATTAGAGGATTAACCCAAGTGAAAGAAAGTTTGGCTAATGCTCCCCATCCCTCCATGGCAACACCGAGATAACCTGGATCCAAGTCTTCTCTAAATCTACTGTACGAGCTAGGAGAGAAAAGAGCGGCTCGTTCATTGGGCTACAACAAAACAAAACGAAAAGGAACAGAATAATAAGAGAAGAAAAACATTTCATATTTTTAACAAACTAATACTTCATTAACCAAATGGCCCGAGTTCTGAAAGGAATTAATTACATAGGAAACCCAAAGCATTTAATTTCTTTCCGCAGAATTCAGTTCAATTTATGCTAACTTAATCATTTTATGAAAAAGGTTTTTCCCCTCCTTCTTTAATGGCTGGCCTAAGTGCATGTACACATGTTGCTTTTTACTGTGAGTATAAAGCAAAAATGGATCAAAAATGGATCTTATAAACTATTTATTTGATTAAGATCTGTCCAGCATTTTATCTCCCACTTGAACAGCATGCATAGAATGCAACAAAAAATCGCAGTATAGGTCACTAAAACATTCCACAGTTGATGGCTGTACACGCAGATGCTGTTGCTCCGTCTTCTTATTGCATATCATACCTGGGTTGTATCACATTTTGATGATAGAGGTGTTTGACATATTGTGTCAAACGTTTCATTTTTAACACTTAAGTGGTCAAAGCCGATTATAAACATCTAAATGGATTTTGCCATTGGCGGTCAAGGCCATTTACAAACGTAATCATGATAGCTTTCGTATTAAGCATAGCAGACTTTAGACGTTAAAAAACGTCCACATAATTGGTAAACGGGTTGCATAGGGGTATGTAGATTGTAGTGTCCAAAAATCCGCTAGGGCAAAGCACATCTCGGCTACAGGGCGATCTTAGATTGTGCAAAATTGGCCGACCACTTAAGTGTTAAGCTCATTGTGCAGTAAAACAAACAAAAAAATGAAAAGTTTGTTGAGTTGAATGAAGTATAAAAGGATACTTACTATGGAGTCTAAAATTGTTTCACGAGGGCGTGAATTGGGAAGCAGGGTAAGTAGATAAAAGATATGGAGACTACAGCATACCATTGCACAGTAAAAGTGCGTTGGACTATTTGAGACAGTATTTGGATAATGAAAATAAACAATGAACTGAGATCGGAGATAAATGAAAGTAATGATGAAATGAATACTCCATAAAACATTCATTAAAACAGGTCCCCGCGGTGTTGGGCTGAGACGATGACGCAGGGACAGTATATAACAAAAGTGTAAGAGCCAGGCAAAACATTGAACTATATTGAATAAAACTGCAATGTACGCAAAATTTTCAAGGTTTGAACTTATATCGAGGAGTATCCTGCCGATGGGTATGAGAGCAATGAAAAGTGTTACAAGACATCTGACAAACAAAATTTTCATTTCAAAATTTGAACGAAAGAACCAGTCCACATTCTTTCCACAATAGTATGCTGAGGAAATACATATGAGGAAGAGGATAGGAATGTGCAGGACCAGTTTTTGGAAGCAATCACCCAAATCCTCATGCTGGCGGTTCCAAACTATAAAACCTTCCTCTCCACAAAACTCTGTCCAATTCCACGACAAGTCGTTGAACGAAATGTCGTCATCCATGGATTCCTAGAAAAAGAAGAATAAGATAAGAATAAAAGAAATTCAGTGATAGGTTAAACGCAAAAACTTTCAGATGAAAAGGTTGAGTAAAATATTTTGGACATTGGATGTTATCGCATGAGTCGATTCAATTGCTCATTTGCCTTGAGATTGCAGCGGGTGGATCCAGTTCTAGCCACCACCCCCTCCCCCTTCCCCTCCAAAATAAAGAGGGACAGCAAAGAAAGGTACCACCCCATTTTAGGAATCAAAATATCAGACGCAGTAGAAGCCTAGATTCATCAAGAAATTATCTGCATATCTAAGACTTTCTGCAATTCAACTATTGAGTGCCAGCACGGAAGCAGCCAGAAAAAACCAACTTTCATTTCTGCTCTGGATAGAATTTCTGGAAACATATGATTGGTGTCAAAATTCTTAAAACTTTGAGCCACACTGAGTGGGGACAGCTTCTTACTTCTAGCGGATTATAATAATGAGACTGAAGTAAAATTTTGCTACAGACGATATTAGGGTGAATCCAGAAGTAAAAACATATGAAATTAATGATGATAGCACTAAAAACTTATGAAGTTCATTCTGTAACTAATCAAATGCTTTCAAACTTCAGGAGTATTGCCATTGAGCAACCGAAAACTTGCTTAGACCAAGATCTATTAATACCAGGTCAGTCCAGAAGGCAGTCCATGCCTACGGCTCCCCACTACCATAGTCCTTCACCATTGTATTTTGCAAAACAGCTGTTGATTCTACCACGTGACCAACAAAGGTCCATCAAGCCACGACTTGCTGTTACAATAGGGAGCGCTCGGAACGGAACACGTTCGCCCCGCCTATAGGTCATTTCACGGAAGTTGGCCGATGACAGATGGGTTTGTCTAAACATTTAGAGACAACTTTGCATTTATGCGCATGTGCAAGAACGCAAACACATCTTTGCGCAGCGAGCCGCAGATTCTGTCATCGGCATTCTTTTGTGAAACGAGCTCTGCTCCCTACCAGACTGACCAGATATTAACACTTAAGTGGTCAAAGCCGTTTATAAACGTCCAAATGGATTTTGCCATTGCGGCGGTCAAGGCCGTTTATAAACGCCATTCGTGATTGCACGCGTATTAAGCATAACGGACGTTAAAAAACGTCTACTGGTCTACGGGTTGTATAGGGGTACGTAGTGTCCAAAAAATCCGCTAGGGCCAAAAAAACTAAATAAAATAAAAAAAATAAAAAAACCCGAAAATTGGCCGACCACTGAAGTATTAATATATCTTGATTCAGACAACTAACCCTTCATTTACCAGTAAAACTGGGTAAAACAATAAGGTAAACTCTGGGCCAATCTTCAACGCCTGACTTTCCGTTTCGATGAGGAAGATCAAGAAAAGATTTGGTCACTAAACCAAAGGTTGGTTGGTAGTGTTGAGTTAATGACATTAATATTTCAACAGAAGATTTGGATTTTAGTGAGCAAATCACTAGGAACTTTGTCGCAAGAAATAAAAATTATCAAAGAAACATTGATGGTTTACCATTCTGGTTGCTATTTTTGAGACTGATGAGGGTGCAGAGTGATGATAACAGGCATGTCGGATTAACTATCATAAAGTTAACCAAGGCTGAAGACTTATCATTATCAAACTACACGTTCCACTGATAAACAAATTAAATTTAAACGTAGACATAAACGTCGGTGCAGCGTGAACTTTTAGTAGTATCGACGATGCTGATGAATCATGAAACACAGTTGTGATAAAAAACTCTGTGGATAAAAATAATTAGACTGTCGACGAAAAAGGTAAACAAATAAAATAATCGATTAATCGGCGAGAAAGGAGAAAAACCAATGAAAAACGTTAGATGTTTTTTTGATGTAGCGATTAAGTCCTGCTCACACTTGCTAGTTCTGCTGCAAAAAATGGATAGTGGCCAAATTTAGCATACCACGAAATCCGCGCCAAATTAAATGGCGTACAGGATTCCACGTGTTTACGGCTTTGAAGTCCAACGTTTTTAGAACGCAGTAAACATGTCATAATATTTGATAATACATCGCTCTAGTTTCTTGTTTTTCTCTTTTACAGCGAGTGCTATTTCTGAATTCCATATACTTTATAACATACTAATTATTTTATTATCGACTCATATTTAGTGGTTGCTCATTAGTGATCAACAATAATCCCTAATAACACATCGTTCTGGCATCTTCAGTTTGGTATGTCTATCTTTGTGTGGTCTCAGTTCCTAGTTTAAAATTTGGCCTGTCTATTCTCTATAGATATTTGTTGGTCTCTCCAAGAATCAAAGATGCTTTTGTGCATGTATATTGAATGTAATACTTCAATTTTGTCTGATGAAAGAGGCGATGCAACTGAGTTTTTAAAACTGCAGATACGCTACCGCATTCACTGCACAGTGAAGTCTGCAGCTCTCAAACGCTAAGTAACTGAAGTGGAATGACCTTATCATGAATAGCCAAGAAATGAAGAACTCAACTTTCAATTTTTCCATGGTTTCAATACTTTCTTTCTTAAAACCTTTCCTTGGGGAGAGGTTAAGGAAGGCCAACGAATCTTTGGCTCACTGCCGAAGCTAGCTGAAGGGCGAAAAAAAGGAATATCTGGTCATGGGTATGACCATGCCAGGGGGCTGATTGCAAACATTTAAATAGTTATCCGATTCTTGATAGAGTATGTTACACGGTCATGAGTGATGATTTTCTTGGAGTTGGCATTCTGATAGAAACCCTTAAATCTCTATGGAAACTCACCGATGACTCTAGAGTTATTCAGTGCATATCCTAGAGATAAAGGGGTTTCTATCAGAATGCCTACTCAAATGATAACACTATCTGTTAGGGAAGAACTTACTCAATTCCATTTTAATACAAACATTCGCAATCAGCCCCCAAGTGTGCGACTCCGCAACTGGGGATCAAAATTTGTTGGTTTAGGGGCTCCATTCGAGTGAAGGTAGAGCTCCTGTTCCCTGGGGGGTGATCACGGAGGATCGTTTCGTTTCGTTTTCGTTATCGTTATCGTTTACGTGTAACCTTATGGGTGGCTCAACTGATCGAATCGTTTTGAGCCTCTCGTAACGATTGAAACGGTCGAAAGGAAGCGATGAGTTGGAGGCTGTCGTTTACTCGATCGTTTGAAGTAAGAAGAGGTGAGGAGGGGATCACCTGCGCGATCGAGTTGCGCAGAAGCAAGCCCATTTGATTTAATGCAAACGATAACGATAACGATACCGAAACGAAACGATCCTCCGTGATCACCCCCCCAGCAAAAAGTCTAATGAATAAAAAGAAATTAGGAAAAATAAATGGTGACAAAAAAAAAATGAATAAGTGCAGTAGGAACCTAATTATTCCTCCAGGAGTGCAGGCTGATCTCTTACTTTTCTGTAGAACGGATAGTAAAGATTGCCAGCGGCGGCTCGTGAATTTTGGCAACAATGTTTTCCCTCCATTTGACTCAATGCAAAATAATTGATTCGACAGTAAAGCAGCTCTTCACCTGCAATCGATTGTTTCACATGTATTCAAATGGAGGGAAAACATCGTTGCCAAATTGTACGAGCCGCTACTGAAGACTGCCTATGAGTGATGTTATTGGTTGAGCATTGTAAGACTTGATCATTGCTGTGGTAGCTATTGTTAAGCTCCTCATTAGCTATAGCTTTCTTAAAGCTCTTCATTTGTAGCTGTTAAAAGCATGGGTAGTATAATGATAGTTAATATAGCAACAGCCAACGGAGCAAACTTTACCGCAAACTTTTATCTGAATATCAGGCCCCAGGCCCTTCATCAAACTCTAAGCAATTTACAAATAGGTGGAGGGAGGCCTCCTTGGCCAGCTACCTTACGAAATTTATGAGCAGATTAACTTTGCAAAAGCCAGTAAGACCTATAATTAAGAGGCGTTGACAGAGTTTTTTCAAGAAAAAAGCCATGAAAATTTGGAGAAATCAAAATTTGGAATGGGCTTTATCCAACTATTTTTGACAAAGGGTCACCAGGTCACCTACAGGTGAAATATAACTTCTTGAGTTCAAAGAAATGAGCCTACAAAAAATCTACTGTCCCTTGGCGAAAAGCAGGTATTAGAAAATCAAAATAATCAAATGACTATGTCTTATTAGAAGTCCTCCATTTTATTTTGTCCGTCTCTGTCAAACCTGGTGCTGAAGCATGGCTATAGAATGATTAAAACAACATTAGCGGATATTGGAAAAGGGTGAAGGGGGCGATCGCCTCTCCTGTTTGGTGAATGAAGGAAGAAACTATGGGAAAGATAGGGGGGGGGGGGGGGTCTTCAAGGGTGAAAAATCTGAAAATTCCTAGTTAGCCCCCTCCGTTCTGGGGGGCTGGATTCATCAATAAAACACAATGAAGTGAATTAAATGTAAATGGGAAAAATAGGAAACGATGTTATGTTGGATGATCATTTCAAAGCAGCTCCAATGGTGCATTTTTTTATTCTCCAAAATCCGCACCGGTGCAATAACCTGGAGCTTTTGGAGCTGCACCGAAAGCTCCAGTGCATCGGTCTTCAACTCCGATGCACTGGAGCTTGCACCAGAGCAGCACCAGGTGCATTGCACCGCTACTAAAACAACACTCCGGTGTGCTGGGGCACCGGAATAAAAAAACATTACGGTGCAGTGGAGGTGCTCTGGTGGGCGCACCGGAGAATAAAGAAACGCATCACAAGTTCAATCCCTTGTGCCTGTAATATCCAGCCTATTGCTTCTTATCATTAGAAAAGCTGCTCCAGTCAAGAATGGTTGTTTACTTGCTATACTGGAAATAAATAAAAAAATAAAAACATAGACTGTGATGACACAACATAAGGCAAACCTTCCTTGTTTTTAAAGTTTTTTTTTTTTCAAGTTCCAGTAATTTCTTGATTTTACTCCAATTTTAAATCTGATTACCTATTCCAAGTTAATTTTTAAATCGGCAAGTTAAACTATGATAGATTAATATCTCCACAAGTAGCATTTGATGATAGCTATATGAAACTTAAAATATTTTTTTTTTTTTTTTAGAAAATAGGAACAGATTAATATCTCCACAAGTAGCATTTGATGATAGCTGTATGAAACTTAAAATATTTTTTTTTTTTTTTAGAAAATAGGAACAGAGCATTATTCAGAATCAACTTGCCCTGCTCAGTGCTCGGTGCTCATGTTTGTGTGGTCTGTGTTTAGTCTCTGGGAGTTTTAAGTCTTTCTTTAAAGCTATTTTTGGCCCCTCAGCCTCCCTCTTCATCTCCCCTCCCCGTCAATTCAGTCTATGAAGTATGACTGATAAGAGCAACCATATAAACTTTCAAGACAGTTTGAGCACGTGCGCTATCGAATGTTTTAGCCATTTGACCAATTATTTTTGCAATTAAACATTAGCACAAAATTTGTTGATTACCTTATTGTTGTTTTTCTGTATTCATGCTCTCCTCTCTGACAGATGTGTACAAGTGTTGTGAGTTGTTTTGTCGTAAAGCAAATATCTGTTGGAATCTGTAGACTATGCATTCTGTTGCAATTGAAGTTTTCTAGTGATTTATTCTTTTACTAAAGACGTGTATCTGTCAATTTCTAGAAATTTGATATCACTCAAAATGAACGGTCTTGTTAAATTATTCATGTGTCATCTATTCTATCTCTTAACTCCGAAAAGATTTTCCTCTACATCAAAGGTATATTGTGGCTTCTATCGGTTTGAAGATTTAAAAATTTATGTTTCAGCGTACATACAAGCAAAAAATATTCGACAAAGTCAAAGTGTTGATTCTCATTTGATTTAAACTACCATGTAGAGACGGTTGTTGAAGTTTTAAATGACAGGAAAAGATAAACGTGCAAGATTTTTTATAGTTAAAATGACATAGTGTTGACATAAAAATACGGAGAATTAATTTTAGAACTAATCAACACTTAATTCAGTTGCAGCCAAAGTGCCCACCTTTAAGTCTAGTGGGAAGAAAAATCACCATTGAGATTATCAGGGAAACAATTGAAGGGCTCCACCGAAAAACGTTACTTGTATCAAAACTGATTTCTCAGTGGCTGATACAAGCTGAAAAAAAAAAAAATAGTACAAAAATCAATTGCTGATGTATTGACAGGTTTTTTGTGTCTCTCCCACAAATTGCCCCTTTCGCAGTTGTGACCATTTTTGACAGAGACCTTCAATTTAAGAATTTCTCAGCGACTCGCCCTTTGCGTAAAAATGGAAGGTGGGCCCTTTGAACATCTAATGTAAGTGTTCATTTCTTCAAAATTAATTTGTCTTCATTTTTTGTGTCAATTTTATATAACTTTTGGCTAGAAACCCACATTTTAATCTTTTTCAGTGATTCAAACCCTCAAAAACTGTATGTGTTTATCGTATTTGTTAAACGAGCGAGGTTTGACTCTTCGACTTTGCCGCATACTTTCTTCTCGAATGTTTGCTGAGGTGAATATTTGTTAGTTTTGTGAAAATTATTTTGTGCGTCTGAGCATGACCTTTCAGAATATGTATAGATATACAGTTATTTATACTCACTTTGAACTTTTTAAGTCGAAAAACGCATTTTTGGATGTGACAGAATTTATGAGCTGAGCATACTGTGTATAATTTTCAGCCAAGTTTAATAAGAAAATAAAAATAAATAAAATTGTCTCAGAGGTTTGATGGAATATTTTATCAATTGATAAGTGGCAACACTTTTTCAGAACATGTGAGAATCAGGAACACTATTTTTCTAATGTTCAAAGGGCCTCAAAAAGATTTTTCTAGTACGCCTTTCATTCTGATTGTTTATTTTCTCTTTCGATAGAAACATCACTGAGTTAATTCCTCATATTCTGAATAGGTCTCATTTTTAGTACTTCCTGCCACTTATCTATAGTTTGCTAGTTTATTTACGTAAACATGTGTTTTTCATGTTTGCAGGTGTTTATGTTGCATGGCAACTCAAAAGCTCGCCTTTGCATTGGACTAATTCTATCCTGGCAGTGTTTATCTTCCAACCTTTTTACCATGGCTTGGTTTTCTCATGGAAAGTCAAATATGGAGCTGGTAAAAAATTTAAAAAGTAAGTACTGTCAAAATCTTAGCAGAATAATTATTTTTGATTATTCAAAAAAATCAAAATTAATTATCGTGGTGCTATATAAAAGACACATAAGCAAAAAACCACATTTTGAAAAAACCATGTTTGATAGTTTACATGGTTGTGTCTATTAGCCTTATGTGTAGTTGTACGTGTATCATTGCAGTTTTTTTTTAGTATCTAGCTGTATCCCAGTGATATAAAGCCGCCGGTGATTACTTTTACAGCCTTGTCAGATCTCCAGAAAAAGAATCAAACCTCTGCGAAGGTATGTGTGTTGTTCTCCCGACAAACAATTTAAAATGCCATAACTTGCTAGAAATTTTTAATATTGATTTGAGGCAAGTTTTGTTAAAATTTGAAGCAATGAAATCCACAATTTGCCGAAGAAGCTCCGTCTTCCCTTCTGAAACAAGCTCTACTAATTTTATCAATCACATTTCTAGTTTTGAATCCTTTCACAATTTATATAATGTGGTACTGGCTTTTTTGTATATTTATACCTTACTTCTTTTGTTTTGTACTTGTAGAAAATGGGATCATCACCAGCTCTCGTGTTGAAGAAGCTATGCTTGCTGTAGATAGAGGAAAGTACGTAAAAGACAATGCATACAATGACGCCCCACAAGGTATAGGCTACGGAGTAACAATTAGTGCTCCTCATATGGTGAGCATGTTTATTATTTGGTGCAACAATCTAAAGTTTTTAAAGTTACAACAGATTACGGGTGTGTGATACCTATTTTTTCATTTCGAATCTGAAACTTTAAAGGCAAACTTTTCTGAATCTGAATGCAAATCTTTGCGGTGAAAATGCAAGAACAGTTATTGCTTGCTAAGAAAAACTTTAACGACAGCTGAGCATGAGATATAACATATTTATTTAGTAAAATCAATGGATATTTATCTATTATTGCCAAGAATTAAGCCCTTTTACAGCGATGAATTGGATCAGTAGTTTGACCCACTTGAAGGTTGGAATGAATGAGAAGAGCATTGTCATGAAAAGAGCTTTGAACTTATGATTGTGAAATAAAAAATATTTAACAGTTATCTTAGCAGTGGCGTAACTAACAGGGCCACAGGGACCGCGGTGCGGTGGGACCCGGAACAATTGGGGGCCCTTAAAGCATCCAGTTTAAAAAAAGGGAGGGGGAAAGAAAGAAAAACAAAGAATAAAAATGCCTCCCGGCAGGCCGGTAAGACGAAGTAAATTCCATGCTTGGTTACATCATTTTTTCAAAAATTTAAATATAGGTTATAATTTTCGTTAAATTTTTTTTTTTTTATTTCATCAGCTGCTCAAAATCCAAATATTATTGTGAAAAAGATTATATTACCAATAGAGAAATGTGTAATCTTTACAATGCAAGTGAGAAATAAAAGCTAGGTTATATAAGTTTTTCACAAATTTCAATAAATAGGTTATGTTATGATTTTCTTTGAATTATTCATTTTTTTTTTTTTTTATCAGCTGTTCAACATTTAAATAAAAATACCCATGAGAAAAAGATTATAGTACCAAGATAGAAAAATGTGTAATCTTTGTAACGCTAATGAGGAATAAATCTGAATAAAAGCAGCTGATCAAACAAGAAAATAAATAAATAACGTACCTAAGCAACAGTGCACGTGTAAAACAAAGAACGAGCAATTATACCAATACACTATCCTTGTCTTTCACATGTAAAATCCCATAAGAAACTAAATAGCTCGTAAAACACGTAAAACACAAGGAAAATTTAAGAAATGGAGCATATGAACTAAAAACATCCTCCACGATATATACTAAAATTTTTGAACCAAAAAAACAATTTCTTCATATAAAAACACTGCCAAAAAACCCGAAAAACACATCACTATAACTCGCTTACAACGCAAAAAACGAAAAAATGACTCGAGTAAAAAAGTTGCGTATCAAAACGGCTAACATAAATTTCCCAAAAAAAAATACTCAAAACAAACACTCCTAAAAATAAACCTCAAAAACACATTTTACGACTCAAACACGGCCCATAACGCGAAAACTAACTGTCGGATTTACACCATCTTCGAACTCATCCAAGAATTAAACCCAACGAATAGTTGAGACAAATTTCAAAAATAAAAACCAAAAATTACGAACAGGATCGTGGGACATAAAAACGGTAAAACTGGCTGAAACATACATATAAACGTAAACATATATATATATATATATATATATATATATATATATATATATATATATATATATATATATATATATATATATATATATATATATATATATATATACGTAAAAATGTTTTTATAATATATATATATATATATACAATTTTCAACGAGTGGTATTTTCTCACTCAGGGGACCATGAAACGTGCTCATTTGATAAAATTTCCCGAAAAATCCAACATCGCACCCTCTGCAATAAGTAGATTCCTGGAATCTACTTAAAAAAGGAGGGGAGAAGGCCTTCTATTCTGCTCTTGAGTTATGTAAGTATATTTTCCTTCAAAACCGCGGATCTTTCTGAAATTAGACGCAATTGTTTGAAGTGAGGCCCTTCTTTCCAAATAAACTAGCCTCATAATTCTGTCTCCTAGGACTTTCGGAGCCCCTTCTTCATCGGGAGTTTGATGAGGAAGAGCTAAAAGGGCCCCTTTCACTTGTGGAAGCCTGGAAGCAACCTATGGGGATCTTTCTATCATTATTTTGAAAGCTCAGGGCCCTAAAAATGTTGGCGCTCGTGCTGGCAGTTGTTATGAGTTAGGTTGGGGAGGGGGGAGGAGGTTTGAGGTCAATGAGTTATTCTAGAGTATGCAGATTCTGTTGTAGGAAGGTTGGGGGGGGGGGGAGTTTCAAAGTTACACCACTGTATCTTAGACAGGGTGTCTCCAAACCGGACAAGCATAAAAAACTATAAGGTGTCAGAAATGTTGGCTCAATTCGAAATAATAAAAATCAGGAAAATTTCAGGGAACTTACTTTTGGGTCATGAATTTTTTTACTCTCACTTCTCATTATACCTTTGGTTTTTTATGTATGTATTTTAGTACTTTTTTTGTATTTTTATTATTTTTATTTTTTGTGTGTGTGTATTCTTATCCTATTTTGTGTGTATTTTGCAGCATGCATATGCTCTTGAATCACTAAAAGACCACTTAATTGAAGGTGAGAAAGCTCTAGATGTTGGCTCAGGGTCCGGTTACCTCACAGCATGTATGGGTCTCATGGTTGGTAAAACAGGAAAGGCAATTGGGATAGATCACATCCCTGAATTAGTTGATTATTCTGTAAAGAATGTGAAATCGGATAACCCTGAGTTGCTCAGCTCAGGGAACATCAAACTAGTCAGTGAGTTACTTCATTTAAACTGCTTCTCATCTTTTTTTTTAGTTTTCTAGTTTTAAGTTCTTCCTTTATAAAGTCCCCATCCCCCTCCCACATTTTACTTGCTTTTAATTTTAACTTTCATGCAAGAGATACTCAGAAGAATCCTTGATCAGCAAATTTGTCAAGGTTTAAAGAGTTGACTATATCAAAATATCAATGATAAAGAAATAGTCTGTCCTGATCAAAGGCTAGTTTTTTAATGCATGGAACACGATGAAATACA
The DNA here is from genome assembly GCA_011764245.1 of Trialeurodes vaporariorum. Classification (NCBI taxonomy): domain Eukaryota; kingdom Metazoa; phylum Arthropoda; class Insecta; order Hemiptera; family Aleyrodidae; genus Trialeurodes; species Trialeurodes vaporariorum. Next base: position 72,170,385 of record VMOF01000111.1, read on the forward strand.
AAGAAACAAGTTACTCTCTCGGTTACTCTGAGTTGAGTTGGGCTCATCTTGCATTCTGATTTTAAAAAAAAGCGGGCTTCATTCAAATTTTTGTTCTGTTCTGTTCTTGTGTAGCATTTTGAACTGTGCTATTTTTTTATTTTCTGTGTCACTTTTAGTGGAGAGGCTCTTTTTATCTGTTTTCTTAAAGGGAACTTGTTCCGCAATCAAGTCAGCAGGTCAAGGAACTAAAGATTTGAGAGGAATGGACGGCTTTGAGGTTTTATCTCAGTGGAACACAAGTAACTGTGATTGTTAGACCAAGTTGTTGGAGTGGTTAGAGTGTTCCGTTCTGCTGAAATTTTCAAGCTGCGCTGGCTTGCTGCAATAAAAAAATGAAGTGTTCCATTATGTTCCATCGTGTTCCAATTAAAAAATGAAGTGTTCCATTATGTTCCATCGTGTTCCAATTAAAAAATGAAGTGTTCCATTATGTTCCATCGTGTTCCAATTAAAAAAACTAGCCTCAAGTGACTAAGTAATCTAAAATAATTGCCGCTGCCACAAGAGTAGAGCTTGTTTCAGAAGTGTAGGCGCACCTAGACCATAATCTTTGGCCAATTTTCAATTTTCATTCCTTCGTATCAAAACAAAACTTGCCTTTGACTTTAAATTTTTGATTTTAAAGCGTTCTTATATTCAAATCCAAGGCTCATATTAATTTTCACTGATTCTCATTTTATAATATGAGAAATAATGTTAAAAAATTTCAAAGATTATCGGTCTAGGTGCATGGGTGCGCCCACATTTCTGAAACTACCTGAATGGAAACTTTGCCAGTGTTGTAAAAACCCCTGCAGACAATGAAATTGATAGTCTATGAAAAGAAATTTGGTCAAAATGTTTCCCAAAATAAACGTAAGTTTGCCTAATTTTTTGTTACTTTTTCACTAGTTTTTTTGCATAGTTTGTGCGGGTGCAGGGTTTCAAGTGTGAAATATTTCATATGAAATTTATGAAATTTCCTTGAAATTTCACATGAAATTTCACGAAGCTGTGAAATTTATGAAATTTTTGAAATTTACTCCCATTCGTCGTTTCTTATGATTCTTTTCTACTCTGAAGAGGAATTCGTCTAATTTTCACCATGAAATAATTGATATCTGTTTGTAATAACGCCCTCCCAAAGATTACTATGTATAAGTATTTCACCATGGTAAATGTTCATTTTATCATAAGGTAAACAACCCAGGGCATCCCTAAATTTTGCATCAGTTACTTGAAGGTTATGTTTTCAAATTTTTGAAGTTCTCAATAAAGTTTTATTCCCAGCATCATTTTCATTTTATTTATTTTTTATTTTTTGCATTGCCCACCTTACTTAATGCTATAATTTTTACACTTACATGTATCGTGAAAATGTTTGTTCAAATCATAATTATTGTTGAATAATATAAGAGCCATCGGCAGAAACAAGGGGGGGGGGGTGAAAGGGGTAACACCCCCCCCCTCCCACGTTCTACCTGAAAAGGGAGGGAAGGAAGGGGAAAAGAAAGAGAGAAAAAAAAACGGGGCAACGGGGTAACGGGGGGAGAGATAAAAAATCCCAAATCCCCTCCCCCCCCCCGTTTGCGAGGGCTGGATCCTTAAAGATGAGGGCTTTGGACTCTCATTTTACCAGAATTGTATTTTACACAGTAATTACTTGGTAAAATCTCTAGAGACCCACCAACATTTAGACTAATTTCAAATTGAGAATAAATAATTTATTTATTTATTTTTGCTTGCGCTTGCACTGGCTGGCAGTGATGTTAAAAGAAGGCAACAAACAGCTAAATAATAGCACCAATAGTTTTGTTTCTCATTTTTGGTGAGGCAAAGCAACCGAAAGGAAGTTCTACGCATTTGCGGAGTATTTTTCCGTATTTTTCATAAATTTCAGAAATTTCATGAAATATTTCACGTGAAATTTCACGATTTTATTTTTCATGAAATTTTCGAACCCTGTGCGGGTGGACTTAACTATTACACACTCCTTTTTTCTTATAGGTGGGGATGGTCGGCAAGGATATAGCCCTGAAGCACCTTATAATGCCATCCATGTAGGAGCTGCTGCTGCAATTTTACCCCAACCTGTAAGGACCTTTTTTTTGCTCCGTTTCTTTTTTTCAAGTATTTTATTGCAGTCCCTAAGATGATTCCAGTGTCGATTAGTTATAGCGGTAGACACCACGTCGCGCTGCTCAAAAAATCAGTTTTTAGCTAAAATTGACGAATTTACGCTAGAACACAAATTTGAGAACGTCAGCACCTCTGAGCATACTTCAGGAAGATACCCTGGAAGTTTCAAGCTGAAACACTCAAAAATAAAGCCGGAAATTATGAAATACGAAACTTCCCATAAGCCTCAATGAGTGCAAGTGAGGTAAAGAGATATATTATCACTCGCACTCACTCTCGCTCACTAAGCTTATGGCGATACAAATTTCATTATTTACGGCTCTAATTCTTAACCAATTTAGCTCGTTTTGGGCTCAACGAAGTCCAACCAAAAATTTTGAAGGTGCTGACATTATTGGATTTTGTGTTTTTTCTTTGGCTACAATTTAAAAGGCCAAAAACATGACTTTTCCGATAAGCGACTAGTGGCGCTACCCATCGGATTGAAATCTGGAAACGTTTTGCCTGGAATCACCTCAATACTATATTAGTGTAAGGTTGCCAGGTGTATGTTTCAGGCAGATTTTTTCTGCTTTTTGGTCTTCGGTTCCATATTCCTCCGAGGCTTGGTCAAAAGATCAAATATTCCGCTTTTTTAAATTTTGAGGAAAATGACTTAAAGCAAAACTTTTGCCGAAACATTACAAAAGGATGTGTCAACAAAATTAAGATTGAGTGCGAGAGAGTGCAATTTCTTTCTTAATTTTTCTTCCAATGGGGCAGTTGCAAGGGTCTGAATTTGTGTGTTCTTTTGTAAGAAAACGAAAGCCCTTGGTGAGCCAAAAACAAGGATGCGTTTTGTTTCTAATTAGGTTTCATAGCTCCAGAGATGAGCTTTTGGCCCAAAATTCATTGTTTCAAAAAAGAATTCTGCGTTGTGACATCAGAACACTCACAAATTTTTTGAAATTTTACTCAAGTGCATCTCCGAAACTGAGGCACTTGGGAAGAAACCAAAGGCACTTTTGTTCTCTGCTTATCAAGTACTTTTATTTTCTAAACAGAATACACGCACAATTTTAGACCCTTGCAACTGCCCTATCAAATTTAAAGTTTTTCCTTGAACCATTATGCGCTCCGTTACTTTGTTTTTAATTTTATACATTGGAATACGTTTTGCAAGCCAAGCGGTACCCCTTTCTTTGCGTTATCAAGCTGACTTTTTGTTGTTCTTTAGGTTGTGAACAAGAAATGTTCTATTGTTTGTGAGTCATTTATCTTTTATCCTACGCATAATAATGCTTTTTGTATGAGTGTATCAATGTCTCAATGGCTCAATGTATTTACGTTTTATTTACTTTTAACGGAAGAATGTTTCTAATTTCAGTTAATTGATCAGCTAAAGCCAGGAGGTCGTTTAATCATCCCCGTAGGACCTGCTCACGGTCATCAAATACTAGAACAAATAGACAAATTACCAGATGGCTCAGTTACAAAACAAGCTTTAATGGGTGTTGTATATGTGCCTTTAACTGACAAATCATCTCAATGGCCCGGCAGGTGGATATAATATTTTTTAATTCTTTGATAGATTGTAAATTTAGACTTGCTGCCTTAGTTGGCGGAATTTATACATAGTTTCTTAAATATATTTCAAACTTCTGTGACCTAAAGGAGCGGCCTAATCTATTTGAAAATTTGCCGAAGTTACTTTTGTCTGAAATCAGTGTTTGAAGTTAGAAATAGAATATTCTGCTGTTTTAGAGTCTACGATTAAATATACTGTGGACTTAGAGAACTGTTTCAGTGTGTTTTTACAGAACTTTTTAGGTATTTTTGTTAGGATTCTTGAGTTGCATTTTAGGGACTTATTGAAGATTTTGGCTCATTTTAATGAATTTTTGCCGAATCTTGAGGAATTTTTAGATTCCTTTGGAGGACGACTCGTATTATGAAGATGTCTGGGCCAAAATTAGACAAAAAATATTGTCTTTGTGACCAGGTTTTTTTTTTTTTTTTTTCCTGATCAGGTACCGTTTGCTGAAATGGCTCCAATACAAGTTGTTTAAACTTTAATGTCAATTAATGTTTTTCTGGGTCATCTTTATTTTTTGATTGATGGAAAAATGAACTTAAATCACAAGTTTTGTCTAACGTGTAACAAGTAGAAGAAGCCTTTCTGTAAAGCTTTGACCTGAAAAAATAGATGTACAAGAATTTAGAAGGTACCTCCTTTGTTTACCGTTAGCTTGTATAATCAAACGCAAATCAACTGGGGCTTGACGCTTTTTTTCACCTCACTCGCTAGCACTCATTTTTACCCTCTCCATTGTGCACCCTTCCGGGCGATGCGTCGCACACGTTCCCCGGTCCTCATTCGACCTGAGCCTCCGCATGCAGGTAAGGAGTTTTGAATAGAGCGCCAAGAGAAGATGAAAGAGGAGAAAGGCCCGATGCCGGTACCTGTTGGCTGGTGAGTTCGCTCGGTCCGTTGTGTTGGGGGAAGGCAGCCGAGGAGCGTCAAGTCCCAGTTGATTTGGGTTTGACTATAGTTGGATGGTTTTTTATTTTCTTTGACTTTTCCTTTACACGTAGACCAATATAACATGCCAGGGTTTGCAACGCACTGTACACAAGTCAGGTATCCTACAGTCGATGTTTGGTGCTTTGCGAATTGCTTATCTTGGCCAGCTATCTTTGTCCCTGCCTGTACATTTCTAGCATGAAAAACTTTCTGCCTAAGTAAAGCATCAATCCACTGACTAAAAATTATAAGTCAGGTTCATCATAGTTTAGAAGAAATTCTAAAAACGTATCTCCCTCTATATCAGCAACTGGAAGTCAAGGGTTTTTTTCAATTTTTAATTTTATTAAAATTAAAATTTAAGAGCTTGCTACGTAGTCTGAAAGATAGTGCTACATTGTGATATACATTGAGATATACATTGTGAAACAATTGCAAGTGATTTCACCTAACTGGGTAATCAGTGGATGGGTTTAATTGTGTGCTTGCTAAAATTTTAGATGTCAGGTTTCCTTATTTTAATTTTTTTTGTAAATGACTGAAATTGACTAATCTTTTAAAAAAGTGCTCTCAAACCTATGAGTTGTTAGACCAAAACCGGCTCTCTTTCCTTTAAACTTCTGTACTCAGTCCATTTTTTTTCTTGAACTATCCATCATTCAAGTACTTTTTAAGTGTTTAGAACTACATACATTGTTGATTATTTCTTTCGAGTGGCCGTAAACATGAAGTATTGTTAACAGGGTTCTTGCCAGAGGCATGCGACGTTGGCTTCGAAGCAAAAATCGAAGGCGCAGAGAATCAGAAAACATGTAAATATTTCTCAAGCGAAAATATTTAAAGCAGATTTGCGGTGAGTGCAAATCTGCTCCTCAGTGTATAAACAATGAGGATTTTTAAGTTTTTAATTGGAAGATGATTACTTCATTACTAATTAGTTTTGAAAAAATAAATTTGTATTTTCTTGCTTTTAACCGAAGACATAAGTTTCGCTAGAGTTTATCAGTCAATTAGTTTCATCAAAATTAAATGAAAGATTGAAATAATTCTAGTTCTGTGATGAATGAGCAGTTTCTGATTCGCTCTAATAAACAATAGAATGTTTCAGTAGTATCTGCAAAATTTGTTGCTTAAATTGTATGGAATAGAAAATAATAAGGTTTGAATGAGCTTTTGTTGAAATGCATTGAATGCACTCTTGATAGCTGTGGCATTGCTTGTTTACTCTGTATGATTGTGTCAGGCAACATTTGTTTCACATCTTAATGATTTTTGAAAGTTCTGATGCTCAAGAGCAGGGCCGGCCAACCTTTTTTGGAATAAGATCGACTTTTGACCTCGAAGGCGAGTCTGTGATTGATCATCTGTGTATATTTCCAAAGATACCTATTGTTTTTTGCTTTTGCCACATGTATCTTGAAAAAGTGACCCCCCTCCTCCCCCATGAAAGAAAACATCATTACCTACAAAATATAAGTGTGTACCCATTTCAGTGGGACAGCTAGTTTAGTACTCGGACCCATTTTTAATTTTCTAAAAATTTCACCTAACTTACTCCTTTTATTCAATTTTACTGTAAAACTTTAAATGTGACATGAATGACAGCAGGTTAGTGAATTTTCAGCTCGATTAAAGATATGAAATCTGTGCCATAAAAATGGGAGAGGAGGTTATTAAGCAAGTTTCCGATCTTTCTGGAAGCAGCTGTTCACCAATTTTCCCGTACTTTTTCAACACCATTCCAAAGGTCGCCTTGATCGACTCTGAACCCTTTCGCGATCGACAAGTTAGCCGGCTCTGCTCAAGAAGAATGCAGTTGTTTGTTATAACTTTTTTTAATTTAAAAAAAAGGAAAATTAAAGTACCAAAAAATAATCTGAAAGGAATAGTTGAAGTGTGAAGTAGGCCTTTGCACATTTTAACCCTTTTTGTCCATCCATTTCTATTCTTCCTTCTGTTAAAATTATTTTACTCTTTGTAATTTTGACATAACCTCAAATTGCTGAATTAACAAGGTTTTCATTTTTTTTTTTTCTGTTACAGGGAAGGTCTGTAATATTGCATAATGGTGAATTGTTTGAATAGTCCATGAAGAGACTTCAACTTTTGATTGATTCTATGTCTCCAAGCATGAAGCCAGAACATTAATGTTTCAGTATTAGACATGTTCGTCCCCCTTTTTGACAAAGATTCAAGATAGATCAAAGAAGGTATGAATAACACTGGTATTACAGAAGCTCATGAATGGGAGCTTTCCAGAATACATCTGACTGGGCTGGTGAAACTCAGAGTATATATAGAATGGAAGGCAATAAATAAATTTAATTGAAATTTGTTACCCTTGGATACCAATTCCTTTACTCGCCGGCAGCCGAGTTGTTGAGGTATAATTGAGATTGAAATGCCTGAATGTTACAGATACCGGTAAATTATTAAACTTTACAGTTATCACATGCTATCCAGAAGGGAGCGTTCTAGAATTCATCGGATCGGGTAGCTGGTGAAACTGAAATTATATATTGAAAGGAAGGCAAGTTTTAAAATTAATCAATAGAGCAACCATCGCTACAGCATTCCTTATCAAAATAATGAAGATTCAGTCAAATACATTTGCTGTAAACAGGTGCACTCCGTCTACATCAGAGTAGAGCTCCGATAGAATCTCCACTTATGGGGTCATTGGAAATGTACTTTCTTTTTTGCCTAGGAAGCACATATTCTTCTAAATCTTCATTATTATGGTGTGAAATGTAGAAACAATTGATCTATCAATGGGGCTCTTGCAAACTTTTGCTACAGGTGATTGAAGAGTTGATTTATGCATAAAAACCTGTAAAAATGACGGTGAGTACGCTGAAAAATCACGAAATTCACTCTCAAAATTGGGCTTAATGGCGGAGAGACGTAGGTATGCAGGTATCATGGAAGATTCCCATCTTAACTGAGACATGTCTCTGTGTTTCCGCAGAGAAAGTGACATAATAGACAGGAATCTCTCATGATACCTGCGTTGAGCCGCCATTACAAACTTAAGCCATTATAGCAGTTATGTGAGTGTATTACTGAATTTTAGACTTTCTCAGTGTGATTTTTGTGATTTCCGCTGGTTTTTACAACAGATTGGACTTTTCGTTTGCTCACAGCAAAAGTTTGTAAGAGCCCCGTTGATTTTAAAACTTGCCTCCCTTTTTATAGATAATCTCAGTTTCATCAGCTTATAGGTCGGATGAATTCTAGAACACTCCTGAGTGCTTACTCCTCTCTCCCTTCCTTCTTTTGTGAATCTTAACCCTTTACTGCATCGTGGCACCCCTGCCGCACATCACATAATCAATTTCACTGTTTTTGAACTTTTGAAAGTTCAAAAATAATTCTTTAAAAGTAATTCGTACTTTGCAAGTCTCTAAGCAATGCAATAAACAATGCTTTGATTTTTGATTTTTTTTCACCATTTTCCCTTTCATTTTGAATCGTATTACTTAATCAAAAACTTATTTTATTCATAACAAAAAAGGAAAGAAAAAAGTCATGCAGTAAAGGGTAAAATGTGTGTTGAGAAGCAATTACAAAAATGCTGTCTGTACCTACATCTTGAATGAACTTTGATCCATTCTTCTCCATTCCCCCATTTTATCGTAAATAAATTCAGTAATGAAATTAATTATTGAGTCAACAGGGGTAGCTCTCATTTCAGCTCAATCTAAAGCAAATCATTTTTAAAGACATCTTGTTTTGATTTTTATCCTGTAAGTTAAATTTAAGCAAACCAAACGAAACTAATGTGCTTTTGGTGGGAAGAATAAAAACATTGTTTTATTCTAAGCGCTGCGCGCTAAAATTTTAATTTTGTTTTGGACAAAGTTCAATCCTGGCGAAGAACTTGTAATGTTGATAAAACTTGTTCTGTATTCAACTAAAGTGATCTCAGTCCAATTTAGTTTTGTCTGTGGCCATCAATTGATTAATGATGAAAATCTTCTAGTCTTACAATTCTTCCGTAAGATGATTCCAGGGTCGATTTGTTCCAACTTTGGACACCACGTCGCGGTGCTCAAAGTGTCAACAGTTTTTGGCTAAAATTGATGAATTCACGCTAAAAACACAAATTCGAGGAACGTCAGCACCTGCAAGCATACTTCAGGATGATACCTTGGAAGTTTCAAGCTGAAACACTAAAAAATAAAGCCGGAAATTATGAAGTACGAAACTTCCCATAAGCCTCAATGAGTGCGAGTGAGGCAGATAAACGCATTATCACTCGCACTCACTCTCACTCACTAAGCTTATGGCGAAATGACTTTCATAATTTACGGCTTTAATTCTAAACCAATTTTGCTTGTTTTGGGCTAAAAAAAATCCATAAAAAAATTTTGCAGGTGCTGACGTTATTGGATTTTGCGATTTATCTGTGATTTCAGTTTAAATCGCCAAAAACACAACTTTTCCAAAAAGCGACTAGTGGCGCTATCCATTAAATTGAAATCTGGAATAATTTCGTCTGGAATCACCTTAATGTTGGATGATCAAGCCTTCTAAAGCTAAGCCTTACCTCTCAAATTCGATTGATTGGGTATAGTAAAATTAGGGAATTATGAATAATTGAGGCCGCCTCCGGAACATGGGCTCTTAAAATGTCAGGCGTGCTCTTCTGAGAAAATATGGTCTCATTAGAATTTATTCAGATGATCACACTAATCAATTCATAAGCACCTTTTGCAAAGAAGGCCCCAATCTGGCTGTTACAAAACTTTTCCTACTTGCAATTTACGAGTCTACTCAGACGTGAAAACCTTCAAAAATCCCAAGAATAGCTTTTCTTTCCTTTGGTAGCTGTTAGATTCTTGTCCTTGATCAATCAGTGGCTAAATACAGAACTAGAACTAAATTAGGTTGGAATCATTCTTGTGAATTACAAACTTAGCATTAAAAAAATGAGGTTCTATTTGAAGGAGCATCAATATACTTTGTTGCTTTTAAATTCTTCAAGGATCTAAACAAAAAAGATAAAACTATGTATTCCACTTTAAATCTTGGATTTAAACTTACTCATCCATTAACTATTTGGATCATTTTTATCATGTGACATTGGTAGTTGGGAAAGAATTCCTCTGAAAATCTTGATTAGACTCGCAGTAATTTTTTATCTGTTTATAGATTGTACAGTCTCTTTATCATTGAAGAAAATCCGTTGTTATCAATTTATTGTTCATCTTTTACCATGTTCCTTTTTTATTACTGACCTATTTTGTTTGTGACTTTGCTAGGCTTAAATCTGTTTTTTGTAAATTGTTGTGATTATTAATTGTTTCAAACATGCTGGTAAAAAGGGAGAAAGACTTTTTTTTTTTTTTCTTTTTTTTTGTAAGAGTTAGAAATGAATGTGTGAGATTTGAACTCAAATATTTAAAATTTATACTCAACAGTGAGGTTGCGGTTCGTTTGAACTCTATTCATTCCCTCTTTAAACGAAAGTAACCAAAGGTTATTGTTGAATACTGTGAAGTGCAAATGCAATGTTGATTCACTTTTCCCAATTAATGTTCCGCAAGGTGACTTCCACATCTTACATTTTCAATAGAAAAATATCCGTAGGATTAATCAGAGCTCGTTTCAGGAGTAGAGGCAGAGCTCAACTGACAATCCTTGGAAATTTCCCAATGTTATCTCTCATCTTGCTTGATGGACATGAATTTGAGCTTTGGCTTTTCACTAAAGAAAGCTTTAAAATAAAAATCTTAGTCTCAGGTAAGTTTTGTTTTGATTTGAAGAGATGAAAATTGAAAATTCGCTAAAGATTATCAGGTGGGGTCTGCCATCACTTCTGAAACAAGCTCTACACTAAATTTGACCTTGGCTGAGAACAGTATAATTGAGGCGGTAGCTGGAAGGGCCCATTGGCAAAAATCAAGTTTTGAGAAGAACAGCTTTAAAGTTTTCATTACCAATGTAAATGATCCAATACTCACTATCTTTAAATTGCTCTCCTGCCCTCAAAACTTCTTTCTTTTTCACGAAATTTTGAGGATGACTAATCGAGGGTATGATAAATCAATTTACGTGTTCTCCGCAAAAAGGGCCCATACGCCTAAGGGCCCTTCTTCCAGCTACTGCCTCAATTGAGCGCAGTTGGCTGCCGAAGTGATGTAACTCTATTTTTGGCAAGATTGAGTTTGTACCAAGGATCAAATGGTTCCATGCTGTTTTATCTGTGGTAAAAATTTGAAATAAAATTCTACCTGGTCTTATCGCATATTGCACTCTTGAACATTGAGCTATTGAGCTACATTAACTTTTATGATCAGTAATTAGCTTTAAGCACAATATTTTCAAAATGACTATTTTGGAGATGGGCTGCTTTCGTATCCAATGGCTGATAAGAATGTTCATTGCACCTCTCAAGTCGATAGTAAGTAAACGAGAACCGTCCTAGTTTAGTAAAAGATTCTGATTGTAACTGCTGGCACGTTCTGTCAAGTTTTCTTTGATAATTTTATCTTGTAACCCTTTGCTCATCACTTGGACTAAAAAAAGTAACGGATGATCTTCTTATTTCAAAATAACCCTTTATTTCTCTCCATTGACTACAATAAATATTTTTTTCCTCTCTCATATTTTGCCTTTTATTTCTAGAACTCCAATTATTAAAATGAGCAGACACTTCTTCAGTAGTGGATGTCTGGAAGGAGAAGCCTCCGATTTTGCCATTTTTCAACAGAAAATAGTCTAAAATTGAGTAGTACTTTGGTCAAAGTGTGTGTACCTATTTATGCCCTAATGGGGCAGTTGCAAGGGTCTGAAATGTTCAGTTTTTTATAGAGAAAATGAAAGTACTTGATGAGCTGAGAAAAAAGATGCCTTTGATTTCTAATTAAGTCCCACTGTTCCGGAGATGAGATTTTGGCCCAAAATACACTGTTTTAAATGGGAATTCCGCGTAGTGACGTCACTACACCCACGATTTTTTGCAACTTTATACAATTGTATCTCCAAAACCGAGACACTTCGAAAAAAACCAAAGGCACCATTGTTTTCAGCTTATCAAGTACTATCATTCTCATTATAAAAAACGCAACATTTTTGACCCTTGCAACTGCCCCATTGCAGAGATTGTTTAACTGAGACCGTGGCATGAGGCTCTATCCGAATATTTATAGTTTGTACTATGTTGGGCAGAGAAAAATATATTAACCAGTCCGGCAACATTGAGGGTACCGTACGATCAGTGGCATGGCGTGCAATTTGGCAACGTAGCAGTTCGCCTATTTAACCCATGTCAAATATATAAAAGTATTGGGTGAACACTTTCGCATTCGACTTTTTACATGAATTTAAATGGACAAAATACACCGTTGCCAAGTCGTACACTACACCACTGCATCCGATACATTTGGTAAAGCTGTGTTATCCAGTGGCGTAGCCAGGAATTTTTCTAGGGGGGGGTCTGGGGTCCGAAAATTGTCAAGGGGGGGGTCCAGAGATAGCAATTAATTTGATCAAATTTGTCTGAAAACGCAAAAAATTACCTTTTTTTAGGACAAATTTTGGTGTCAAGGGGGGGTCCAGACCCCCTGAGCCCCCCCCCCCCCCCCCCCCGGGCTATGCCACTGGTGTTATCAGACTATTTGAGCAAATATTTTGCCAATCAGAAAACTTTTCTCATAGCCACACCACTCGAAGATTCCTTGTTCAACATTGATTTTTTCAACAAAATTTCTCTCGCTTTTTTTTTTTTTTTTTACCACAGAGGGATTCTCTTAAATTTTTACGTGTTTCATGGTGGTACCGTGTTACAATCAATTCAAGTTTTTTTTTTTTTTTATTTTTTCTACCCCTCCTTAGCCTTCAAAAATACAGATTTTTGATCACCCATAGAAATGTTAGCAAAATTCATGGTTTGGGATAAGGGCGTGTAAATTGTTCCATAAAAAATACTGTCATTTACAGCCATGATGAGGTAGACCTCTGAAATTTTGCGCAATTGTCATTGAATACGTGTTCTAGTTTTTAGAAAAAGTCATTAAATTTACAAAAGTGTTTTCCTCAAAACTGTAAATTTCTTCCTCTTTCATACGCCCTTTTCAAATACTAATCAATTGCTTACTGCAAAGTTTCAATTTGCAAATTTTATTGGTGAGTCCTCCCCCCTTCCCCCCAAAATTTTCCTGGATCCGCCACTGTCCTTCTTCATGTAGGACCTAAAATAGAACTTTCTGTGCTACTGCTTGGGCCAGGTAGAGTCAAGAGAAAGATAACCTCCACATATAGTTGTGATGAAGTTGTAACTTGTTGAAAGAGCCCTGCACTATCATTATGGGAAATAGGTCATTAAAAATTCTATTTTTTCCCTCCAGCTCCTCCAACAAACTCTGCCTAAATCGCTACTAGAGTTAAAGTTGGCAAAAGCCTCATTCCCGTTTGAATTTAATTGCCAATTTTGGGCAAAAAGTCACTTAAAAATAAAATAAAATTATCCTAGAGGCCCCAACGGTTCCTGAAATTTTTGAAAGAGATTCTTGGGAGGCGATTACGGAGGATCGGATCATTTTGGGTATCGTTATCGTTATCGAATGCGTTAAATCAAATGGGCTTGCTTCTGCGCAACTCGATCGCGCAGGTGACCCCCACCTCACCTCTACTTGCCTCAGTCGATTGAGATTACAACAGCCCCCTACTCATCGTTTCCTTTCATCCATTTCAATCGTTACGAGGGGCTCAAAACGATTCGATCAGTCGAGCCACCCATAAGGTTATATTCACTCCATAACGATAACGATACCCAAAACGATCCGATCCTCCGTAATCAGCTCCTTGGTGGGAAATAAATAAATAATTCATGGTGGAGACAAATTTTGCGGTTTTAGCTGATAGGCAAGTCAGCGAAAAAGGAAAATTAATGAATCAAAACAACTCCGGCCTTAAAATCAAAATTGGTTTTTTATTTAGGTACAAGTAATTCAACATGGATTGAAACCAAGCAGGGCAAAAACTCCACAAGAATCAACGCGCCAGGGAACTTGAGCGCCAAGTAATTATGCTGAAACGTGCACTTAAATTTCAGTTCCAATGTTTCATGGTACAGAGTTAAGAAGTACAATTTCAATATTGAGCCAGGTTACAATTTGATTTCAACTTTTGGAAGCAAGAGATCAGATTTATCTCAAACTCCTGAACTCCATGAGCGATCAAGATACGCAGAAATATAAAGTTGACTATCCAGTTTCCTGCACCTTGTTTGCTGGGATTGCTATTTCATATTTTCAGTTTCGTGAGTAAAGATTTGACAAGGAAGCTGGAGAGGATCCGACTCTTTTGACCGAAACAAAACATAAATGACACCAGAGTCAATCTCTTCAGACTGTTTCTGCAGGTAACCTAATGAGAAAGGGAAACTTTACCCTCACCTGTTTGCCTATGAAAAATGAAAAAGCAAGAGGGAGGTCAGGCAAATCTTGCAGGTTAATAAAGGAAAGCTCTGTCCTGAAGTGTAAAATATGAAAAATTATTTTCACTACCAAGTAATGGACGCTAAAAATACAGTTTCTTCTTTCAAATTATTAGCATCCACAAAGAAAAAAAGGATTGAGTTTAATGTTTTTTGACAACTTAAGCTAAACTTGAATTCAGGTATCAACAGAGAATATTCAATTACATACTTGAAAAAAAGAAAATCTTGATTACTCATTCATATTGCTCAAAAAGGTATTTTTAGAGTCGTGGGCAAAGTTCATTTTTTGAACGACCACAAATAATTAACAAGAATTTTTCGCATTATTCTCATGTTTTTCCTATTAGTAATTCAAAGTTTTAACACTACTAGTCATTCATCTTATGACAGATGAATATACTGGTAGTGTCAAAACTTCAATTTACTAAAAGGAATAACAAGAGATTAAAGCAAATAATTTAAGTTAATTATTCGTGGTTATTCAAAAAATGATTTTTGCCCATCGCTGATTTCTAAAAGACACTGCACATCAGCTTAGGACTAAATTACAAATTCTCGTGAGAAAGCAATATTAATTTCTGGGCATTCAAAAATAATGAGCAACAGAAGAGCTATTGCTTCTTCAGGGCTGCACATGCAAGATGTAGCTAGATTGAAAAGGAAGATGATTTGAAAATTGAATGGGATTTTCCATTGTATTTCTCATTCAGCTTTTTTATTTCAAGTTTGCTAAAATTGTTTTTACCAAAACTTATCTCCAGGAGAAACAGAAGAATAACTTAATTAAGAAAAAAGAGCAAAAATTAGAGAGTTAAAACTTAATTACAAAAGTAGAAACAATAAAAAATTTGACACGGATTCAAAAAAATAGGTACTGAAAAAGTCTGATTCTAAAATTTGCGATTCCACAAATTTCCCAATTTTACAATCGATTAAGTTGGTCTCAATAAAAATCAAGAAAGTAAAGAGTAAATTGGTAATCATTCATTTTTTTCCTTATAGAACTCAAATTCCATCGTAACCTTTGTTTGAGATACTTGTTGGAAAAAATTGAATCACAGACACCAGAGCTGATTAAGTTCTGACATACACTGGAGGGGGATGACATAATCGTGGCGTGTGGCTATAGATAAAACAGTTGATAAAATACCAGATTACACAGTAATCATGGAGTAAAATATTAAAACAATTTAAAAAACTTATGATAAAAAATTGGGCTGTAGTGATTGATTTTTTTCTGCTAGCAGTCTTGCGATCAGAATTATGAATCAGAGAAGTGTGAATAAAATATTGACACAGATATTTGCATTTTTCCAAAATAGGGGAATAATTACAATATCTGCTACTGAACTTGGATTTCTGTTAACTTTAGTGAAATACAGTCATTCGTGGTGCTTTTCTTCTAAAGAACAGACAACTGAAAGAACAATTTTAAGCTTTTGCTCCTAGACTCAAACATAGGAGCTTCTTGTCAAAGAGCACAAAAAACATTTGAGATACAAGAATGGAGCAAGAAGAGAAGAGTACAATTGAATTAAAAACAGGTAGAATACAAATTTTGTTTCGCCCTTCTTTCGAAGTTATTTTAAAAAAAAGGAATGCAGCTCCAAAAGTTACAAGAAGATGATTTGTCTTCTATTGATTTAAGAATTTGATCCATCTTTGAATTCACAAACTGAAAGTAATAATTTTTTTGTTTTTTTGAATTTTCTCGTTTTATAAGCTAGAAGATCTAGAAACTTTTCACCTTTCATCTCAAAAATTTGAATGTTTTCTTTGAGGGATTAATTCAGTTTATCAGTTGGAAGAATTGGAGGAGGAATCGTATGAGCTCTTGTTCTTCACCAAAAAGTCTGCGAGGAAAGCGATTGGATCTGATGGTCTGGAAACGAAGAAAAAAAAAAAAAGAAAAAAAAAATCCAAAGCATTAAAACTTCCTCAAAGTGAACGATTGATAACAAATAATGAAATAAAAGAATAACTGGTTCATTGGTCAGTTTCACCAAACATAAGCTATTATTGAACGAGTTGCACAACCAAGCTTGATAGTTTGATCTATATTCGACAACGATAAGTTTAGTCAACCAAGTAGGATAATCGTTATGTACTGGCATAAAGACCTATTCAGATGATGAAATTGGATCCTCAATGTAGCGTCAAAGAGAACTTCTGGTGATTGGTGCACAGCATCCACTTTCATAGTTCAGCAGCCTTCAAACCTTTGACAATCATCGATTGTGTCACGGATGGACATATGTGTATCATGGCTCAGATTCATTTCCCGCTGATACACACGTTTTGAAATTATAGATGTCAAATTTCTGTTAATTTTCAAATAATTGAAAATAATCAATGTTGCCCACTTGGAAGCTGGTTTGAGAATCTAATTTGTTTGTCTGAAGAGGCTTTAAGAAATTTAAAGTGTATAAAATAGCAAGTAATAGACTTTAAGGGGATCACGCTAACAAGGGGAGGTCACCGACTTGTCACCCTCGATTTTGTTCAAATTTTGCAGAGAGGTAGTTTACCTACATGAATAAATTCTACTGTTTCCGACAAGCACTTGTCAGAACAGACGTAGCGTACTGGCTACATGCTCGCCTCACACCCAGTGAGCCCAGGTTCGATTCCGGCTACGAACTGAGAATTTTTTGCAGTTTTTCTTCCCCATTTCTTGGGGAAATTTGACTGCGTAAGATACTTACCATCTATAAGGTATCAGTTTGCATCAAAACAAACTGATAAGAATCCCGGAGTTAAGTCTTGCGAGATTTTGAAGATGAGACAGCTACACTGTCAGTATCAGGCGATTCTCAGCGTTACCACGTGTGCCGCATACTTAACGATAGTTTTCAATTGTTTTCTTGGTTATGGAAACCAATGCAAGCATAAGTTTTCACCAAAATTCACAGCCAGAGTTCAGTTAGTTTTTAGAAAATTATAATATGCAAGATGTTAAGGACGCATTATATTTGTGTGAAAGTATCCTACGCAATCAAAATATTCTGTCTGAACTTTTCTGCCCGGGAGAATCTTTTCTGACCCTAGTTAGATAAAGACTTAATTAATTCAAGAGAAGTTGTGAATACCTTTGTTTTGCTAGAGTCAATAAGCCTTTCAGTAATATTGGAACAACAGTTTGATCTAAATACTGTCTGGTGGGTAGAGATTGTAGGTCGACACGAGACTTCTTTGTCTTGCTACCTTCCATACTACTGTCCTTCTCAGGTCTCACAAAACAGGTCTTCTGAAAGAAAAATAAAAAGAATTTATGAGTCAGTAAAAAATATTATGAAAGAACAAGGGATTTTCAGGCCCCACTTGCCCAATCTTCCGTAAATTTGGGATGGATTGACTGTAAAAGCCTTTTGTAAAGGTGAATATTCAGCGTTTAGGGCTGATTTTTGCCACCAGAGCCTTATCGTTTGATTAATGCCAAAGTACAAGCCAAAAGGAATTTATATTTATGAAAATGGAGTGTCATGTACTAGATATTCATTGGAAGAATATCCCTACAAAATATATAATCAAAAACTTTGAAAACAAGGCTGGAAGTACCAAACAACGGAATATTGCAGATTGAATCTTGTATCAAAAAGCAATATTCCAACTTGTGGTACTTTGAGTCTCATTTTTTAGGTCATTGATGAGATATTTTGTGTCTTCAGATGGTTTTTCAGCACCTGACACTTTCTAAAGTTTTCTAGGACATCAATAACTATCGGTAATTTAACATTAATCAAAGGGGCGCTCTGGTGGCAGAAATCAGCACTAAACCCTGAAGCTTTAACTTATGCTGCAAATGTTTATAAGAAGCTAAAAAAAAAAAAAAAAAAAAAAAAAAAAAAAAACCTGGGCACACAATAATTATTTTAAAAAATAAGGCGATTTATATTAATCTGGACCGATACTGTTGCCAGGAGTTCATACGGTTTCTTGAAGAGATGCTGGTGAAACTGATTTTTCTATAAAAGTTACTTGTCTATGAGAGCAGATTTGTGACAAGATATGAGAAAATTATGATTGTCGCAAACCAAAGTCGGCGCAATTTAAGTTGAGCCCCCAAAAGCCAGGTAGACGTCCACAATGTTGCAACACAACTGTTTGACCCTCTACATATTCTGTTCTGACAACCACTAAAAACAATAGGGACACTCACAAGCGATATGTTCGCACTCAGAACACCATTGCCAATCTCCATTTTTCAGGTATAAACTGACCGTCCGCTCGGGGCTCAACTTATACTGCACCGACAATGCATTGGACATTGACCCACAAAATTTTTTTGTGAGCTAGACAACAGGTCAAACCTTCCGCCCAAGTTAAAAACCTAATAGACTAATTCTTGAACAATGATGCCTTTTAGAATGATTGTCGAGTAGATCTTAAAGAGAAAAGGAAACAAGCCGAACATAAATTGGTACCTGAGCCTCTCCAACTCCGTTCGCACCATTGCCAGAGGCAGTTTTGCTACTCGCTTCTGTGTCTGCAGCCGGTGCAGTGGATGCTGTTGCATTTTCGGCTGAAAAGAGAAAAAACAGAGAGTAAGACTGGATTACTTAGAGGTGAGTTAAATGGCTTACGTAAAAGCAAAAACTCCAAATATTCTTTCCTCAGACACATTAGATTATACAGAGGCAGATTTGGGTTTGTCACTCTCTCTAATTGAAAAAATACAAACGGAGCAACGAATGGCGTAAAAATACATGAATGATCGAAAAAAATAGAGAAAAAGGCTGTGTAGTATGACTTCTGCCTCATCTCTGGCTTTTTCTGACCCACGTGGGTCATTCCAAGTAATTTTTTTTCACCATCTCTTATTTTTATTAAACTTGGTGGAGTTGTACCTCTAGCCAAACTGAGATCTTCCAAATTTGAGCTTTCTATCTTAATTAGGACCGGAGATATGGGGGTTCAAAGTTGGCCAAAAATCCCCGATATTGAAAAACTCCTGTTGAAATGGGAGGAGAGCAAGAAAACAAAGTCAAGATCTAATATGACTAGATCAGTCCAGTAGTCAATCTATGCCAACGTCTCCCTTCTATGATGGTCCTTCATCATCGAATCCCGCATTTGTGTTGATCCTGCCAAGTGAACCACAATGAGGGACCGAGTTGACCCCGCTTTCTTGCTTCCGGACAGACCTGGTATTAACAGATCTTGAACAAAGTCATATTTACATGCTTATAAACTAGGATAGCTTTGCAGATAGCAAGAAGTATCAACAAGTAAAATGAGCAGAAGTAGAGCTCATTTCAGTGTTGGCCGCTGACAGCTCTTTGTTTACATGCGCAGACAGACATATTTACGTGCGCTGCGCCAACCGAAGTTCGGGAGAGCTTTCCCCACCAACCCCAACACTAGCGCCCTACCTGCCCTAACTGGCTTACTGCGCATGTTAACAAAGAGCTGTCAGCGACCAACACTTTTGAAACGACATTTAACTTCTCACACGTTGTATTTTTTTTAATGAGTTTTTAAGGCCCAACGAGTCCAAGCTCGATACAAACCAACCATTCACCAACTAGTTCCAATAGGTTTTTGTTAGCTCAACCCTACTTCATAGGACCAAATAGCGTATACTGTCTGACTCAAGTATTCCCGATCAATGCTACAAGTGAGAAATCCGATCCTTTCAAAATACCGCAGCAATCAGCTCCTCAGGAACGTGAACATTAAGTAAGCCATCATGCAACATAGGTCGTTTCATATCTGTTGTGAAATTGATATCAACTGTCAGTTAGGAATAGGAGAATGAGTTGACCAATTTCTTATGATAGCAAAGAAACTCACAAAAGTGTGCCTGTATCATTTCAACGGTGAGTCATGATCTCTGATTTTACAAACGCATTGTGGGCATTTAGGTTTTTTAATCACCTTAAGTCGCAAACGATCAATCATCATCGTCACGAATTTGCACCTTTCGTACATACACTTCACAAAAGCCCCCGGGAACGACAAGGAGCATATTCTACTCGAACCCGCTTGGACGAAGAAGGAGGTCAGGTTTAAGTTACCAACAAGACAACGATTATTTGAAACTGAATTCCTGCTTACCACTCATTTTGTTGATAGGAAGATTGTTCTGCAAAATTGACAAGTGAATATAGATAAACAGGCAAGCTGAAGCTTTGAGATAATCGAGTAAAGACACTGATCTGATGACAGGAAAAAATTGTGGCTATTCACAGTTGAACAGGAATCGCCTTCCTTCTACATCAACTTCTGATAATAAATTACAAAAATTTTTGTTTTACAACTTTTAATACTCATTCAGACAAGACGACGAGGCGAATCACGATTCACGATGGCGGAGTCATATGACGATTGGCCAATAAGAGATGAGTGGTGGATGCTCCAGTCTCTGATTGGTGGCACGGCAACAACAAAAATGATAATAATAAAACTAAACAAAACAACATCCATCGACGTGGTTATTGATGACTTACCGGCATTGGTGAACAGGTGGTCAGCATAGGTTAGGTTCTTTTGTTTATTTTTGTAGCGCTCCAGGAAAATTCTGAGAAGAAAAAAAAGAAAGAGAACCGCATAAAATTCATCACTGTGGCTCACGGCTCCTACAACAATCATATTTTACCTGATTCCTCCTTTTCTGTGTCTTGTACAGTTGTTACAGTTCATCTTAGATTTGACTTTTTCATAATTGTGTTTACATGTGTCCTGTAGCTCCTTGATATGGCAGATCCAAATTTGAAAGAAATTCTTGACTGTTTTTGGAAGTACTTGCCTGAAAAACTGGATGATCAATTTTTGGGAGTTGCTGATGATGCTCGGTTATTACTGAATGAATGCTTGGCTGCTCTGAACAGCAATGACACTTCGTAAGTTTGCTCAAGTAGTCATTTTCTAACGGTATTTTTGGGCCAACGGCGTGGTTGCAGAGGATTTCATTGTACCTAATTGTTTGGAGCTAGTTTTAAGCTCTGAGGGGAAACTCATGAACTTGATTAAAGTCTCACGAAAATAATGGTGTACAGTAAAATAATCAATGAAAATATACTGATAGCCCCAGACTCAGGCTCGTAGGGTCCAATTTATTGAGTTGAAAGCTTTCCATCGTATTGAGAATGCCATCACCGATAAAATCTTATGAGGACCTGCTTGAGTATATCTCGAGAAATGCAGTTTTGAGAAAAGCGTGTTTGAAATTCTGATTCATAGTCTGCAGCAGCAACGGCAAGCTCATGATCATTATTCTATCCCCTAGGCTTAGTAGAGGTATTGGCATGGTAAATTTCTGAGGGTTTGAGGATTCAATTTCACAGATTTCCAAGCAAATTGAGTTAATGCACATCTGCTGTTTGCTCGGGAAGGTCCTAAAATGGTATCGATCATTGACTCAAGCAGTGAGTTAATGTGAAGGTTCAACATCACTCCTGTGGGTAGAATGTTGCTTAAATAATTCAATAGAGTAGAAGGCCCTACAACCTGTAAAATCTTGTGTAGAATGCAGAAATAATATATTCTAGAGACCACGCACAAGGCGCTAGCTTGGTGGCAAACTTGTTTTATTGGAGACTCAACAGAATAAGACAAGGGGCAACGTCCAACTGGGCCATACATTGACTGTTGACCCACGACAAAACTCACATGCTTCACTCCTATTGGCTACTGACATCAACACTGCTCATCAGCCAACTTATGGTCCAGTTGGACGTTGTTTTGTTGAAACCCGGGGGAAAAAATGTTGCCTCCTAATTAATTATAACATGGGCACGATTGCTAGTGCATGGTCCCGAAAATATACTGTCACTGGTAAAATGAGGGATTTTCAAGGAGTAATTTGAAACAAACACGTGGACTGGTAAGTATTTTTAATTTACCATCTGAACGGAAAGCTGATTTTGGGTACTTAGCGATTGTTAAAAGAAAATATTGTGTAGTAATTAAAGTGTTTCTTGACAAATTTAGAGGTGAAGTTGGAGAATTTTCCTTTAGGAAAGCTTTAGACAACCTTGCAAGTATAAGACCATATAATTGAGAGAAGCAGTGAGATGGAGTTGATAGATGTACTCTCCCTAAGATGAGAAAGATGAAAAAAAAAAACAAACGAGAACACACCAGTCCTTGCGTGCTCTTGAGATTCTTCCATTCCTCAGGGTGCCATTGGTTGATCCTAAAGTTTCCCTCTTGTCTTCTTTCTTCAGTATGAGGTACCTTGGCAGGTACAGTCAGGGACGAAAAGAATGTCAGACGACTCCTGGATGTAGGCTACCCGCAATACTCATCTCAATGAATTTGAGCATTGCTGGTGGCCTACCTACACCAAAATCCAAGGAGTCACTGGACATTCTTTTTGTCCCTGACGGTAAGTACTATCGACGAATTTAAGATTGTCACGACATTTTTACACATTTTCAGTGATGATTGTGAGTGTGGGACTAATCTGCAACGGTTCTCCCACCCCACCCGCACTGGCCCCTCACGTGCTAGGTGTGAGGAGTACGATGAGTGGCCGAACTGGAACCTTGAAGGCCAAACTTAGTTCCTGAAAATCTCGCGACAATCTTTAATTCGTCGATAGTACCTCCATTCCTTCTTATTCCCCCTTTTTTTTTTTTTTTTTTTGCAGTCCAATTGTTTGCTGTGAAATCCCAGCATAACATACAAATGGTTTGGGCGGCTGGACTTTACAACCACTACTTTTTGTAATTACTTACTTCTTTTCACAAAGAAAAGAACGTCACAATATTTCTTGGGAAGGAACATTTTCTTTTGAATTTTGGCCCCCTTTTCTTATCAAACTTTTGGAGATTTCATGGTGTTCATTGTTTTTATTTTTCAGATTCTCTGAAATAATCTCAGATCTCCAAGCTGTAATTGATTTCACTTGGGAAAAATTGAACACTGGTCATTGGAAAGATGTTCCAACTGTTGAAAGAAGAGTGTATGCCCTAGCATCTTTACTAAAGGTAACGTAGTTAGTGTTTTAATTGTCAGGAATGTTCCCCATTGGGAATATTCCCAGTTTTCTTTTTCCTAGTCATCGTCTCTAGAACCGTTGACTTTTTTCTTCGGTCTTTTTCTCAAAAATTGTTAAAATAAAGAGATAATATTAATCCAAAATAGATATCCTTAGAAGGAATAGAGATGTTCGAAGCATTATGAATTACAGAGCTTGGGTGCGCAGGATTGGAGGACAGGAGCTAACTACACAAGACCAAATCCGTTCTTCTTTCTGAACAGTTCAAGATAGCCATAAATTTCAAACCTTCTGTCATAACATGTAGTTAAAAAGTTTTGTTTATTATTTTCAAGAAAAAAATTGAATGAAGACTTTATCCTGAAAATAAAGTCCTGGAAATTAAAAAAACACTACCTTCTCTTAACTTAATCTGTGTGTCTTGAGGCCAAATTTATTTTGGTCTTGACAGTCATGCGCTTTGCTCGTGGATGTCACAAATCTGCACTGCCGATCAAATCAAAAGCAAGGAGATGAAACTTTCCTGTTAATCGGCTCGATCGCTTGTGCCAAACAGAATTGGGCCCCTGAAAAGTGTGCTACTCCTTATCAGTGTAGCCTTTATCGATTCTTTGTTTGTTTTCCTCTGCAAACATTACATCCTTATTTTTCACTTGCCTTTCTTTCCTTATAATCCCACAGATATTTTCGATCCTTAAGAAAGCTCTAGAAATTGAAGAGAAAGAAGTTATCAAAATGCTTCTGAAAGAGTCCTTGAAAACTGCAGATATGGGTCTTTTGTTGGGTTCAGCCTTCAGGAATGAACTGACGCACATCGCAAGTGTTCTGTCCTCTGCTTTGGATGGAGGTAAGAATCTAGAATTTTATGGAGAACAATGAATCTTAAGAGATTTTATGAGCTTTCAGACCTACAATAGTTGCTCTTAGTTTTATTACCTTACTGTTGTAGGTATTTAATATCTTATAAATATTTCAAGCTTTCGGGAATTTGTTCAATATACTTGTTTTGTACCTGTTTTATTGTACTTGTTCAATGTAAGTACCTACATTTGTTTAATGCGTTTAAGTGGAAAGTAGGAAAAGTTTGTTGAAATTCAATTTCTTTCCTATGACTGTACGTAAATGGGTGATTTTGCAGTAACGAGACTTTTTGCCGATGCCAATAATCGCATCATTATTATTTATTATTATATATTAATTATTATCGCATAGTAATTGCATCATTAAGTAAAACATTTAAAGCTACCTACTAAATAAATATTTCTGTCGAATGTATTTCTTTTAGCAAGTTCAACAAAAACAAACTGTAAAAATAACTTTAAATCTCAGAGCTTTTGAGGTGTTATACTCATAAGGTTATTCTGCCAGGTTATTCCTTCTACTGTGACCCTTAAAAAGCTCTATGATTCCGACTCATTAAATTTATCTTCCGTTATTGTAGAGCTTGTTGAAATAAACGCCTGTAACAGAAATATTCATCATTCATTTGGTTTTGGTTCATATGGTAGCTTCAGACATTTAAACGAGTAGTTTAATGTCACAAAGATGGACATAAAGTTTGTGTACCTTTCCTTCTAGCCTTCAACTGAATTCAATTAAACTCTCTCCTTTATTCCTCCCTTCATTTTCCACTTATATAATCATGAAGAGTTGTTCTGTCAGGTACTTCAACCCTCGTATCCGGTAATATTGAGTTGGAGGATGCAATCAGAGATTTAGAAAAGACATACAAGAATAAAATTTCATGCAAAAGTTTATTCATCTTGGAATGTCCTTCTTTGGAATACTTTCATCTTCATCACTTTAAGAAGTCTCTTCCTGTAAAAATGACTGGTAAATAAGTATTTTGTTTTTTTTTTTTGGAACTCTCTATTAAAATTCTTGGGGCAGAGCTACCATTTCGTGTGTATTTAATGACATTTTTTTAATTCACCAATAATTCCACCGGTTGAGAAAAGATTCCTACAGTTCAGTTCAGTTTTTAACTGCATTACTGGAAAATACACTGATTTGTAATCTTTTCTCAATCAGAGGAACAGCCGTGAAATTATCAAAATATCCACAAGTTTTTTAAAGTCAGTGACTTGATGACTCTAATGGTTGAGAAAAGATTACATATCAAAGTATTTTTGTGCTTTTATAGTCATAAACTGAACTGAAGTGTGTAACCTTTTCTCAACCAGTAGAATCATTGGTGAATTGAAAAATGTCATTAGATATACTTGAAACGGCAGCTCTGTCTTGGGGCCCAATGAGCCAGTGTTGCCAGATCGAGGGTAAAAAGCCGTATCATCCCCCATTTAAATCAATGTATAACGTACGGCTTTTTCACACCAATCTGGCAACACTGCATGGAGCATTTGTGCACCGGAGCAGCAGCGTCTCGTGCTGTGTGGCAACAATGGATTCTCTCCATTAAAACGTGCGCGTCTGTTGGGCCTATTTTTGCTGAGTTGCTACGGATCCAAAGTTGTTGAAGGCAGGGACACAGAGCAGAAGCCACGGTTAAAATCAAATTTTGGTTCTCAGCAGAAAACCATGAAAACATTTTTTGACCTGTAATTTATTGTTCCAAAACTGATTTAATTATAGCGTTCTTTTACTGACAGAAATTAATGTCGTAGATTATAGTTTGAATTATTGCAACTAGAGCTCTAAGCTGGGTCAGCTTTCAAATTGAGCTCCCGTTGCAATAATTCAAACTGTAATTGATGAAATAAATTTCTGACTGTACGAGCCATTTATGCAAGATGATCCCAGTTAAACTTACTAACCCAATGCATTGAGGAAAATCATGGAAAACATATAAAAAACTACCAATGTCTATTGTGTTGTCATTCCGTTTCTCTCTAATAGGTTGTATGTCTCACTGGCCTGCCTTGAAGAAGTGGGGTAACTTATCTTATTTTCGACAGCTAGCCGGTTCTAGAACTGTTCCCGTAGAATTAGGCTCCAACTATTTAGAATCTGATTGGTCACAAAAGCTGATGACGTTGAACAATTTCATAGATCAATACATCAAAGCTAACTGCGGAGAACCTAGTTTTAGAAACTCAAAGTCCTCTATTGCCTACCTTGCACAGCATCAGCTTTTTGATCAGGTAGGTAACTTTTTGATTGAAATTGTATTTATTATTCTTGATCACCGCTTAT
Source organism: Trialeurodes vaporariorum (assembly GCA_011764245.1). NCBI lineage: Eukaryota > Metazoa > Arthropoda > Insecta > Hemiptera > Aleyrodidae > Trialeurodes > Trialeurodes vaporariorum. The sequence continues at coordinate 72,196,590 of VMOF01000111.1, forward strand.
GTGTCAAAGCAGATAATTGTTTTGATAGGGTGAAAGTTTTCAATGTTTTCTGAGAATCAATATTTTTCATTTTCTTTTGATTTACTCCCAGAGACAGTATAATAGAGACCATGCACTATCTATCTTGCCCATGTTTGCACGCTGTGGCAACTTTTTTTTTTTGGGATCTCAACAGAACACCGCAAATATGAACCATACGTTGACTGATGAGAAAAGTTGTTGAGATTTTTGCCTAATGATACCGAAGCACCCAAATTGCATCAGTCAACGTATGGTCCATCATTCTCCCTGTGTTAATTCCTGTTGAGTTCTGAAAAATAAGTCAGCCACCGCGTGCACGGCTAATGCGTGGTCTCCGTTATAGATTGTCTCTGTTTACTCCCAAGTTTCTAAGTTGATGCAGTGAGCCTGTTGCGTACATTTGCTGCAACTATACGGCACATCGGTCCTAACTTAAATTTCTGTGAAAATAATGATGTATCAAAAACCTGTGAAACCCATTCGTTTACTCAGAAAATCATGAGAAGCTCAAAATTAGGTAGACATTTATTGAGTGTCAGCAGCATCAGTAAAGAGACTGTATAGAGTTCATTCTCTCTTAATTCTACGTAAGCGCTTTTTTTCACTTTAAAAAATAGAATGATTAACTGTGCAAAAAATGTGGTTCTACATAGTGGAGTTCCACTCTGATCAACTTTATTTACATTGTTCTTATGGCAAGATGCTGATAAAAAATTTCACTCAGCAAGAAATTCCACTCATTGAAGATACCCTCAGGACTAACTTTTACCGTATAATTAAGATAGGGGACGTAGATAGTCAGTGAGCGTGAGTAGTTTAGGAATGCACAAAATAAGGGAAGCAGTTTGTAGTTAATCGGCAAGTGTCAGCGGCAGCATCAATAAAAAAAAGAAATTCCACTTAGCAGAGGCTCCTTTCAATGAGCTTGCAATGTATCTTGCTTGCATATGCATTCTAAGGGTTGCGAGGAGTGATACAATCATGGTCAGATATAGGAATTTGTGTGTCTCTCTTTCCTCTCATTTGAATATATGCATCAAAAAAGGATGGAGATAGGGCCGATAGGGGCTAAAGTCACATGATGGCCCCATCTACTATCCTATTCTAACTCATGCGTGTTCAAACAGCCGCAGAGAGAGAAAGAAAAATTCCTGTATCTATTTATGTGAAGAAGGGCTGATATGTTCTTATTTTATTTTATTTTTCAATTTAAGAGTTAAACGGTTTCACACATTTTCCACAATTTTTCATGAATAAAGAATACGCTGATGAAAATACCTACTTGCACTTTCATAGTTTTTGCATTTTGTTTGTAATTCATGTGTTTCACTTTATTCTCATCCGTTTTTAGATACCGGAGTTGAGAGGAGATATTTTCGAACCCGAGTATTGCTGTCTTACGGAATCTCCAGAGCTGGAGCCAGAAGAAACAGATATCAATGCATGGTTTGGCCCAGAGGGCACTGTATCTCCCCTACACTTTGATCCAAAGCATAACCTTTTATCTCAAGTATGTTGAGTATTTTTTGCTTTCTATATTAGTTTGTTTGCTCTTGCTCTTTGCTAGTTCTTTCTTGTAAAGGTTGTCATCCACCTTGGTTAGCTGAGGACCTTTGAGAAAAATGTGGCATCAATTTTTGGATGCCTGCATGTTAAGCGCGTACCTACCTTCTCACTCGAGCATTTTGCCGAGCCGAATGGCGAATGATCATTTGCTCAAATGCTCATATGGTGTGGGCTGTTCGTTGAGTTTTTTCATTTCTACAAATAAGCCCAACCGTATGGCAAGCCGAACACTGTCTGCCTGTGCTCAAGTAAAGTTAAAACCAACTGGAACCATCCAAATCTGCGTGCAAGTTGAGCGGAGCGACGAACCAAATGACTTACTCGGGCAAAAAATTGACACCTGGTCTGAGCACAGGCAAACAGCAGGCACTGCACAATGCATGCTCATTCAGTGTGCCCCAACGTCCACACTGACACGCATTCGGGCAAATGCTGGTGTAGTGCGCCATTAGGCTAGGGAAAATGCTCAAGTGAGTGCGCTGCTTTATGATATCATAAGTTTACCTATCAGCTAAGGATTGGGTGGTTTGTGATGTTTTTTTTTTATTTGAAGCACAACCAGTCAAATGACTCCCGTCTGGTAAGTTGGTCCAGTGCCCTCCGGCTCCTCGTGCCGGGAGTCGGGCAACGCAGTTAGCAGTAAGTATCATTACTATCAAGAAGCTTCCCGCGGCCAAGAGAGGGTGAAAAACCAGCCGAAGAGGACAAAGAAGCCAAGGACGGAGCCATCCCAAGACTTGTGATTATCAAGGAAGAAAAAGTATCAAGGAACGAGTCGGCGAGCCAGTTTAATGCCTTAATTGTGAAGTGTAGCTTATAAAGGTGAAATGCTCAGTGCTAGGAATAGATCAAATCCCTCTGTGAAAGTTAAATTATGATTTTGTGAGAAGTAATGTTCAGTCAAATGTGAATTAACATCAGAACCTAGTGAAACTCTTTCTAAATTGTATTCATTGAAAGGGCAGTTGAGTGTGAAATGACAAACAGGAGAGAAAGTTCAACTGAGAGTTCCAGGAGGTCCAGTTGATTTTTGTTAAGTTTACAGTGAACCAAATGCAGTCTCGCCATCCTATACAGCAGGAAGAATATTAGGTGTTAAAGAAGCAGGACTATCCACGTGTGGACTTCCAGATAAACTACAACCAAGATTGGTAAAGCTGAAAGAAGACAATCAGACAATTCTCTGGTCAGAATCCGCTGCCAACGGACTGAAGACACGTTGGTCCCGCCAACCACCCAATCCAACTCGTCAGTTTAGGTCAGACACGGTCGGCCTACCTTCCATACATCCAGAGTGAGCTCAAACTCAGGTCAGACACAGTCGGCCTACCTTCCGTACATCCAGGGTGAGCTCAGAAGACAACTGGAGGAGATTGCCGTAGGGGTACTGTGGAAATCCTCCTCCACCAACAAGAGAGCAAAAGTGAACCACTTAACCAGCTGATTTTTCTGGAAGGAAGTAGAGAAAGGGAAGAAAGATCCAAAAGTGAGAGTAGAAAGAGAAAAGAGACAGTAAGAATCATAAGAGACAAAGAGGAACCGAAAGAGAAATGAGAGCAAAGAGGGACCAAAAGAGAGAAGAGAACAAAGAGAAACCAAAAGAGAAATGAGACAAAGGAGGAATATTGAGAGAGTAAAATACAAAACACCAAAGCACTGCAGCCGATGCCCCCTGTCGGTTGTAGGAAGTCCTTTCCTGCGCAGGATCTACTGCATGTAGCGGAGTCCACCGTGCTCTTTCCCATCCTTGCACCCTGTCTTTCCCCCAAACTCGTTGAATGCTTTGACTCCGTGCGAACAATTTGCCAAGTGAGTCTTTACATGGGAGTTGAGTGCCTATCAACTAACATGACATTGGATGATGATCAGTTCCACTGACATCCTCGCTTGACCAAATGGTTTGAATGGGTATGAAGGAGCCTCGCAGAAGTGTGTCGTTCGCGGTGAAAGACCCGCATAAGAGCTAAGACTGCAGCTGGGGCGACAGACGGATTCTATCTATTTGAAGCACAACCAGTCAAATTTTTTGAAGGGTAGAGGGGTGGCGGGACTCAAGAGGAGGGAGTTTGAAAGTAATCAATATTATTGATACTTTTTTTTTAATAATTTTAAGGCCATGATTTAAGGTGGTTTCTAACCAACCTGTAGTGATATTGTAATCTGCTAGATAGTGTCACCAGTCTCTTTTACAGATTTTGACTTTCACGGCTCAGAACTTTTTTCTGAGATCAAAAATTGAAAGAACTGTCGGAGTTCTTGGATCATGCATAATTTTTTGCTCATTTTTTTTGCTTATTCCTAAGAAAATCGGTTGTGGTATGAAAAGTTGTGGTTGAACAAAAATTCAGCCAATAAGAGCCAAAGTAATAGTTGGCGCACATTTGAAAGCCTAAAATTTAGCACAATTTTTGTTCAACCATAACGTTTTCAAATCGCAACCAATTTTGTTGCAACCAAGCAGAAAAAATGAAGGGAACATTTTTGCAAGTTCCATGGGCTCGAGCTTTTTCATCAGTGCACTCAGAAAAAAAAATGTAATCCATCAAAATCAAAATAATTAAAAGAGACTGTCGGCGCTATCTAGCGGATCAAAATTTCGCAGAAGCGTGGTGAGGAATCAACTTGACGCCAAAACAACTTCCCCCACTAACTGCCTATTTTAGAAGGGTTGTTCCATCTATCTTTCAATTCTCCTCTTTTCTTCTCCTTATTTATTTAGTTGTTATTTTGGCCTTTCTCATTTGTCCATAGCTCTGTGAATACTTGCTTAGACATAGCAGCTTGAAAAGTTTTGTTTTTCTGATTATTTTTGCATCAAGTTTGAAAGGTATTGATATTTTACGTTCAATTAAAGTGCTTAGCAAGCATTTTTCTAAGTTCTATTGTGTGTTTGTCATTGTAGGTAGTTGGTCGTAAAAGGGTCATACTGTTCTCTCCTGAAGATAACGCCAAACTCTACCCTCATGAGGGCAATCTTGTGTCTAACTCTGCACAAGTTGATCCAGAAAATCCTGATTTTGATAAATTTCCCGAATTTCAGAGGGCAGAAGGTTTTGAGTGTATCCTGAACCCAGGTGATTTCTTTTTCGCACTTCTTTTTTTTGTTTTTGTTCTGTTTAAACTCTCACTGTGGTATGGCCAGACATTTTTCTAAAGATGTTGGAGGGGGGCAGTGTTCCTCCAAGTTAGAAAACGACCAGAGCATTAAAAATAATGTACTTTTGTCATGTGCGAAGCTCATCTTCTCTGCTAGTAGGCCTGTGTGTTCGATTTTTTCGATCAAACGGTAACCAAAAGTTTCCATGAAGTGAATTCTGCAAGAAGTTTTGATTGATCAAAAAATGTCAAATTTGTCATATTTTTGATCAAATAATTTAAATTTGAGAAATTTAGTCAAGTTTTGATTGATGGAAGTTTTGAAATTTTGATCTTTCGAAACTCCAAAATTTTTGAGATTCCTTTTTGATGGAACGTTGTGTCGGTCAATTGTACAGGCTTACTTGCCAGGCCCTGGTTTTTGCACTATTTTGCTTTTTATTGCCTTCCAGGTGATAAACATAAATTAAACATTTAAATGCTACTATAAACTTAAAAAAAGACACAATGAACAATGACATCAAGAAATAACAGACATAATTGGAACAATACTTTGTCAGCAGTTTGGTACTTGGGGTGGTGTGGGGGTTTGTGGTGGTGGTGGTGGTGGTGTTGTTTATATAGAGACCCCCTGGACACTTCCCCTCGTTTTTAGCTAGTAGCTGGTTACTCCAAGTAAAAATCATTGTCCTCTCTCTATGTTAGTTGTTTTTCTTCCATCTGTTTCAAAAGGAATAAACTAACATATAGCTTGATGCATCAGTCATGATTCTAGGCAAAAAATCTGCATATCTTTTGGAGCGACGTTGCTTCTTATGTGAGTAAACGGATGAAATATCTTTCAATCGAAAAATTTCTAACATTTTTCTGCAGTTCTCTATGGTTTTAGTAATTTTTTTCAATCGAATAATTATAGATCTTTGGTGTCGTATTAAACTTTTTTATTTTTTTGTAGGTGAGATGCTGTACATTCCACCCAAATGGTGGCACCATGTCAGAGCATTTTCTGTTAGCTTCTCAGTCAGTTTTTGGTGGAAATAGGGTACCATTTTCCTTCAAACCGAAATGTGCCTCTGGAAACGTGCCTCTGTGTTCGAATGGAAACGAGAATTTGCGAGGAAAAATTAAGTTTGTTTATAATGGAATCTCGTAGCTTTTACCAAAACTGTTCAGAATCTTTCATCAATTTTACTATCTGTCAGGTAAGGAATTATTAATACTCTTGCTAAGGGACCCTGACACAGTCCTCATGGAAATGGTGCTTGTTACATTTAATTGAACTTTACAGGAGAAAAGAGCTTGATTCTAAATGGGGGTCCCTGTCCCCCCAGATCCAGTGGCGGCTCGTGCAACGTGGCAATGAAGTATTCTCTCCCTTTAAACGGATGTAAAGTACCTAACTGATCTCCTGGGGAATCACTGAATCCCGGAGAAATCAATATTTTTGCATAGGTTTGAATGGCAAAAAACATGGTTGCCAAATAGCACAATCCACTATGGCTTGGATCTAGTTGAAACCAAGTCAAACTTTTTTTAATCAGTAAGTTTTTTTTTTTTTTTTTTTTTATAACTTTGTTTTATTTTTGATTTATAAACATATGGTATAATTTGCTATTTCTTATACGCATTTACATAAGTATTAACAGATTATCTAGGAGTTACCCCTAAATGTAACTTAACTAAACTTGTCTAGTAAACTAATTAAGTCAAAATTTTAAAACTATTATATTTATAAAAGTCATTGAATAATCAGAAAAAACAGTATCAAATAAATAGATGGATTAATAAAATGATTAATTGATAGTTGGATGGATGAATAAATAAATAAATAAATAAATAAATAAATAAATAAATGAATAAATAAATAAAATCAAAGCAAAAAATTATGAATTAAATCAATTCTGACAAACACAGACAAAAAAAAACTTCATAACTAACATAGACAATAATAATAACGTAGATGCACCGAAAAAGGAGGACTGGAAGGGGGGGAGATGCAAAAAATATTCATTATAAAAATGTATTTACTTAATATGTTTTACCTCGTGCAAATCACAAACTAACTAATAATTACGATAAAACTCCAAGTATGCTTCGCTTTACCTCTTCACTTTCTCTATGCTTCATATCCTTCTCTGTGGCATAATTCTTTACCTTGTAACCCATGCCCATGAACTTAATTCCAGTTTATTTATTTTCCTTACACCTCTTCCTTACTTTGTATGATTTTTCCTCTCGTTGTTGAAATTGACTCATCCTCATGATCATAGCCGTAGCCAGAGATTTGTCTTTCTCTTTCTATACTGGTTTCATCATATGTGTTTGAGAAGGACAGGTCTAGAAGCTGAAGTCACTTGACAGCCCCTCTCTCTCTTCTTTTCTAACACATGCATTTAAATGGGCAAAGAGAGAGAGGTACAAATTTTTGGCTACGGCTATGCTCATAACTTATTCGTTTTCATAGCTCAGTCTTCGTCTGAAGTGTGCTCTCCATGTGTCATACTGACCCACTTAATTCGATCCTATGTTTTCATTCAAGCCAAGATGCATGCTTTGTAAGCATGCAGCGCATTATTAGTTGCACTCTCTCAGTACAAAAGAATAACTCAATATACAGTAAACAAAGTATCGACCTAGACATAGAAAAGAGTTACGGAAAATGTCCGTTGGCCTTCAGACATGTTGGAAATTTCCCATTTCTGATCCATAATTGATTCAACTCTATTTTATCCTCTTGTTTGCTTCTATTACTGTAACCTGTAATGCAGCGATTCCAAGACTTTTGGTACTTGCGGACTACTTTTTTGCTGAGCGGAAAAGTCATGGACCACCTCCAAAATTTATGACCTTTTTTTTTACATATTTATGTAAATCGTTTTACTTTTCATAATATCTATAAAAAAAAAATCTGAAAGCAAACCAGTTACTGTGTGCTTTTGAAATTATTCCTTTCCTCAGGGTGTTACACTTGATCGAGTTTCTCTATTAACCTTTTGCCTTAAGATGAGATACCTCGGTAGGTATCAGTGGCGTAGCGTGCAATTTGGCAACATCGCAGTTCGTTCATTTAAACCCATGGAAAAGATCGAACTGTTGGGTGTTCGGTGAACACCTTCGCATTCGACCTTTTATACGGATTTAATGGCCTCGTTGCCAAATTGCACGCTACGCCACTGGTAGGTATCTTCATTCCTACCCGTTCCCTTTTAATACTCTCAATCCAGTTGTTTGCTGTGAAACACCAGTACAAGGAACAGTTTTGTAAATTGGATTTTGACTTTTAATATCTTGAATCCCAAAAATGATCTTGACCTCTGGTTAGTGGCAAAATGCTCAGGTTTTATGCCTTGCAATTTATGTATCACTTGATAAGGGTTGTCGATCAAAAGTTTTGAGCTGGTCCACCCTGAGGGGCAAAAGCTTTTGGAAATGAATCGGAGCTTTAAATCCAAATTTAGACTGGATGTTTGTAGAAGTTGTATTTTTTTTTTTTCTGGAAAGGACATTCTTCAATGTTTTAGATGTCTTCCATTTCTAACTTTAGACATTCTAAGTAAGAGTTGTGATTTTTTTAAAAATTCGTCCAAATCAAACATTGATCTTAGATACATTGACTACAAAAAATGATTTTGACCTCCAGTTTGCATCAAAAGTCTTCGAATTTTATCTTTTGCTGAACAACTTATCACAAGATAGGAGTTACCATGAGACTAAATGGGATTTAACCCCCCCCCCCCCCACCCTCACCCCATGCATGGAGTTGGTGGCCATCAAAAATAGCCTCCTCAAATAGTGCATTCGGTATAAATAAGAATGGCGCCTACGGCACCCTTTTACCTCAATTAGTCAAAAGGTTCGGGGGGGGGGGGGGGGTTGTTAATTTTGAATAAGCTTGTGTGTACTTCAATTTGAAGTTTGAAGGAAAATTATTTCCCCCAGTTGTTTCTCATGATTCAGAGTTGGGCAAATGGGAATTGTAATCGTTCACACGATTACCTAGTAATCGTAATCGTCAAATCTTTGGATGGTACCTAATTAAATCCATTTTTCACTGATAAATAGTAAAATCAAGGGTATTTTTGATTAGGTCTAATACTTCTGCAACTAATATGATGGGTGGCTTGTAAAAAATCAGCCTTGATTACCATAGAATCATCCTCCGAAAAAACGACGATTACGATTACTTGATAATCGTGTAATCGATTACCACCCCCATTTGCCCAACTCTGTCATGATTGCACTAAAATTCATCAAATCTGCTTGTAAGAACTTGGAACTATCCAATACTGAGAAATAAAGGGATACTAAATATATTTACCTCATCGGTAGATAAAGCAAGTTATGCTCCAAAAAGCAGTTGACATTTTATAGTTTGTTTCTCACAAGCATAGGATTGCTTGCTCTATGATTTTATCTCCCGTTTTTCTATTTTTGGAAATAATATTTCCTGTAATCAGTGGAGCTTTTTAAGTTTTTAATAAAGATTTTGACCGAGGAAGTGAAATAAATAGGGTTCAGTATTTTTCTAGGAAAAAAAGGAATAATCCTCTATCCCAAAGTAAGAGGGCAAATTTCAATAATACAAGTGTCTCAGTAATCAAAAAATCAAAATGATTTCATGATATTCACTCAGATAGAGCTCATTTTGGAAGTGGAGGCAGAGCGCAACCATTAATCTTTGGTGTATTTTTGATTTTCATTCCTGAAAATCCAAAAAAACCTTACCTGAGGCCTGATCTTATGATTTTGAAGCTCTCTTTAATTTAAAGCTGCAGCTATCAAATTCATTTTCATACAATGGGGCTCGTGTTAACTTTTGCCGTACGCGATGGAATTGTTGATTTTTGTGTAAAAATGAGCGAAAATGACGATGATTGTACTAAAATATTACAAAAATCACTCATCAACTCACAAAATGACTCAGGTTCAAGGAATAGTGTTGGAGCTATGCGTACCATGAGAGATTCCTATCTAATTTTAGACTTTCCTCTGTATGTTCCTATAGAGAGAGAGAGAGAGAGACAAATTAGATAGGAATCTCTTATGGTAGCTCCACCATCTTTGCTCTTAAAAATCAGAGCTATAGTGTTGTTCTACAACCATAGGAGATTCATATCTAATTTGTCTATCCCTCTTTATAGAAAGACACAGAAGAAATTCTCAAATTAGATAGGAATCTCCCATGGTAGGTACCTGCGTAGCCCTGCTTTAAACTTTAAAGTAATTTTGTGAGTTTGTGAATAAATTTTGTAATTATTCATTGTGCTCATCGTATTTTTTGCTGGATTTTCCTCCAGTAGAGACGGTGCTATCACATCCAGCAAAATTTAGCGAGAGCCCTATTTTTCAAACTTTCTAAATACTCTCAAAATTTTGATGAAAAAAATTTGATCTCAAGAATTAATATGATGCAAGAGATGAAGTTTTGAATTTTATAGTTTATTATAAAGGGACGGTGAAATGATAAATAAATAAATAGATAAAAGAAAACCCACTCTCAGTAGACCAACCTAATCATAGCAAGCCGGATCCTCAAGCTTTTTCAAGAATTAAAATTGCGTCTATAACCTTTCAGTCTAAGCTTTAGTTTAAAACCTAGATTATAAAGGTGTAAATGGCCAAAGTTGTTACGGCACCTCCTAAATATAAATTTACACTACTACCACTTCTACTAAATAGATAAATAAATAAATAAATAAATAAATAAATAAATAAATAAATAATCTAAGATGAATTATTTGTGGTAGTATTTTACTTTTTCTTCATATCAAAGTAAAGAAATTGATTCTTAGGTAAATGAATCCAACATTTTGAAATTAGATGATTTGGTTGGATTATAATCTGCATCATAGAGAGCAAGTGTTTCCTGCATGTTTAACTAGTTTTTGAAGGGAAGGGAGAAAGTTTCAGGAAGTGCCAACTGTTTTCAAGAGTGGAAATTGATTTAAAAATTATTTAGTATTCATAAAAATATCCACTTTGGAAAAGGAAAATAACTCTTTGTTTGACCTCTAAATATGTTTCCTTGCTTTCTTGTTTACTCATTCTAATCACTCAGTGTTCTTCCCATCATTGACAAATATTTGTTCTTGGTTTGATTCAGACCATGACCTCAAAAAATTGTGGTCCGCAAAATACCTACTTTTCTCATTCAGCTCTTCTGAAAGAGATGGCATTGCCTCAATGGGAAAACTAGAAGGTACGCACTATGCAAGCTCTGAATATATTAGTAAATGTTAATGAATCAATCGCATCTCATTCATCGTGAATTAGTAATGAGGTAGTTTACCGGAATAAGTAAATAGGATGCTTTTTTGTTTTTATAAATACACTGTCCTGATATCTTGACATAGATAGTCAATCTTGATCCCTTGATCTTCAAAGCAACCTCTAATTCTTTGTTTTTTGTTGGTTTTTTTCCCCCTTTAAGTGGTTTCTGTGCGTCTTATTAATTTATAAAAGTGGAACTTATCAGAATCAGTTTTTTAAGTGTCAGCATTTTTGAATCGTGGGTGTTAGCTCAGTTTATTAATGAGACTAAATTTTCGCGTTTGAATATTTTTCATTGTAAGAAACTTATAAAGTTTCTGAGGTTTTTTTTTCTGTTTTCTTAACTGTTTAATTTTTTCCATTGATTCCACTTTTTGATTTTTGGTTTATTTGTTGTATTTTTTAAAATTATTAACTCGAATGGTTTTACCTGTGTTGGGTGAGGGTATGATTGTGTGTGTGTCTGTGCATTACAATATTTAAATAAAAAAAACTTGCAAAAAATTATCTGAAATCCAGCTTTTGTCAAAGCTCTGTTGTTACCTATTGCGGAAAACTCTGTTGAAAAATGTATGCTTTTAACTGTCCCTTTAACCCTTTCCCCTCTTATTATTCTTTGAACTTGCAGCCAGCTCTCATTTAAATTCTAGGGTTTTTTTTTTCTTTTTAATTTAATTTTTTAATTTTTCATTAATTTCAAATAGTTTTTTTTATTTCTTTTTAAAAATTTCAAAATTTAATTTAATCTTTTTTTAATTTGAATTTTTTCTTATTATATTTTTTGAAAATTTTAGCTCTACACAGAAGCAGAAATGTAAATTAGTCCTGTTGAGTACATCTTGACGATGGAGGGGAAAGGGTTATAGCATAACTTTTCGAAGACAATTATTAAAAATTTCAGATAATATTGACTCTGACTTACTTCTTTTAATTCTAGATTTTTAGATGATGAGGCTTTCAATATGTTTCCTAATATTTCTGATTGGAGTTTCAACTCCATTCCCTGCTCAACCAGATCTTCTAGAAAACATTCCAGATGAAGTACCAAATGATGGCTCTGATTTAGGACTCTACAATCTTGATAATCATACGGATATCATCGAAGGAGATATTCACCAGCCTAATCCGGTAAAATTTTGTTTTGAACATTTTCTCTTCTTTTGAACGTAGAGTTTCTTAACTACTGACTGAAATTAACTTCAATCAATAAATTGTCAAATAACTTTTTGATCTCAAACTTTGTTTTAGTTTTGACAAAAAAGCATGACTGGAGTACTTAAATGTCTCCAAATCCCCCCCCCTCCCCCACCTTTTTTTTTCTAAAGTGAACAAAAAAGTAAACTATCTTGGAATTTCCTTAGACGTTTTCAATGTTAAAACTGTGTAGGGCAAAAAAAAGGCGAGATGAAAATTTACAATTTGATACTCTTTAAAAAAATGAAATAGTGATCACAATTTTTGAAACGCTGAGTTGAGTTACGCCTATCTGTCAAGGGGTAGTCTGTCCTGTTTTTAGGATTTTTTTTGTTCATCTTCCTGAAGAATATGGTGAAATCGTTTTTGTTTGTCACCTAGTGGTGACTTAAGTTTTTTAACTTTCCTACCCCTTTTTTCATCCAGTCCAGTTGTTTGCTGTGAAATATCAGCATAATGAACCACCGTGTTTGGGCGGCTGGACTTTACTACTACTACTACTACTACTCTTTTTTTCTTTTGTGTTTTCTGACGTTTTCAATTTTTACAAGTTTTTAAATCTTGTGGCAGCAATACTAGTTCAGGCTCTATGATATAATCAGACTCGGGTTTGGCTGAAACTGAAGCAGAATTGTCTTAGCTACAAAACTTTAGAGTCATTTGTTGGAAAGTTCACAAATGCTGTCTCTAATAATAACCAAACATAAGAAGGCAGGTAAAATTTTTTTATTATAAATTTTTCTTTTATTTTTTACAGACTTTTAGCAAAAAACGCTGTCAATGGCAGGCAGTATCTGTGGCCCAATGCTGCAGTGATTTACAAAGTAGAAGATAGTGTAGGTACGTGTTAAATATTTATCAGTATTTCCTTGTACACCTTCAATCTCGATTTTTTTTAAAATTTCCGAATTGTGGTGGTTTTGTCCTAGAATTTAAGCTTGAAGCTGGCCAATAAACTGTTTTTAAAGTATCGGAGCTATCAGTTGTACGTGCTGTCACAAATACGCTTTAACATTCCCCGTAATGATTTAGCGAATAGCCAGGAATTCGCAGAAAGTGTAGCGCAACTAGTGTTTTAACGGTCGGAATTATTTCCAACTGAGAATTCCCAATTTGGAATATTCCCAGTCTACTTATCATAGTCTTCATTTCCGGAACTGTTTACTCGTTTTCTTTGGTCTTTTTTTCATGATTCTGTAATTATTATGAATGGCTTTTCTGAAAATTATGAAATTTGGCTTGTGAACAAAGCTTACTTTTCTGCAAATTTTGCTTCTCCAATTGGCCGCATAGGGGGCAGCACTTTATAGGCGTGAAAAGTACATCATCCACAAGTGTGGACACTGCAACTGAGGTCAATACCATCTATTTAAACCCAGTTTTTGTCAGTTTTAAGAATCTTTTTCAGATGTGAACGCCATGCCCAAAAAAGTTAAGCGTTAAAATAAAAAGAAAAATCAATATCAATCCGCTTGTCTTTAAATACCGATATCTTCAAAGGAAATAGGAACTTTCAGAAATTTTAAATTACAGAGTGCAATTGTGCAGAGTTGGGGGACAGGAGCAAATGATGCAAGACTGAATCTGTTCTTCTTTTTAAATAATTAATGAGCCATTAATAAACACACCATTAGCTGTCAGCCATTTTTTTAGTCATTTTTAGTCATTAATTTCAAAACTTCTTTGGTAACAAGCAGACAAAAACATCAGTCAATTGGATTTTAAGATAAGAAAAAAAAATGATTGAAAGTGGGATTTAATATCCTCTTCAGGAGAGAAAATTTCCAATTGAGAATACGTATTCACAGGGAAAATATTCCTAGGAATTTAAAATCAGTAAGTACTTGTGTCCCACTCTAAACTGTTTTCAGTCTTTGTCTTTGGATAAACTGGACCGAGGATTTTTAATTGATGCAAATTTTCAGAAGCAAATATGCCCAAACAGAATGGAATCATAAGTAGGCATGTATTTATTTCTAACTGCTTGGCAAGATTTTTAACATTTTCAATGTTTCTGTTTTTTTTCCAGGATGCCCCTTTTCTCAACAGTGTAAAATATTAATGCAAGCAATGTCACATTATGAAAAACGAACTTGTGTGAGATTCAAAGAGTGGTCTGGTGAAAAAAATTACGTTTCTGTATTCTTCAATCCTGACAGGTACATCTATCATCCTCTTTCACTTACTTTATGTTTTCTTTTTGTTTAATCAAATGTGCTGAGTGAACCTAAGTTTTTTTTTTTTTTTTTTTAATGTCTCTGAAAGTTAAACGGAGGCAATCCTTGATTTAAACAACTGCTATCTAACTTGCCTGGTAGACATAGGTTTGATGGAAATCTTATTTCAAACCTAGGTCTGCCCAAGTACAGTGAAAACGTGTGTAGAACTTTTATCAAGTAGGTGATTCTTTTTCTCTCAAAGTAAATTTGCATTATGGAAGAAACACAAGATTAATTTTTTTTTTTCATCCGCACTTGATGGAACGCAACATTTTTTTCTGCAGTTCAAAAGTGTTCAAGTGTTCCATTCTAATGAAATGGAACACACTAGCAACTCTGATGAGTAGCTCTACCAATCACGATTACTTGTTGTTCTCTGAGGTATAACCTCAAATCCGTCCATTTTGCTTGAATCTTGGGTTCTTTGACCTGTTGGTTTTATTTTTATAGCTTAGGTACCTATTCAGGAAACAAATTTGAAGAGCTCTTTAAAAAAATGACACAAAAAACATTTAAATAGCACAGTTCAAAAAAGTAAACAATGACGGAACAAGAGAATTTGGATTAAACTGGTTTTTTGAAATCGCGACGCTAAACGATCCACATTCGACCAAGAGTAACCTGTTCCACCGTGTTCCATGCTTAAAAAAATTAGGCTTCTGTCACCTGTCTCATTAGTAATGCTCTTGTTTGTTATGATTTATGAGTTCCAAAACAAACCTCGATCAAAGTGTCTAATGCCAAAGAAACTATCATTTGTTTTAGTCAGAGACAAACGGAGGCAGTTCACTGAACAGCTGCAGCAGAGGCTCCCCTTACTCTTGCGGATTCAACAACTCTACAGTCACCAGCACTCTAATTTATTCTTGATTTAGAATGGTGAACACCACTCTCTTTACCTCCAAAGTATTGTTCGTTCAACACCACACCAGGCTAAATCAAGAAAATGTTGACTCTTGTTTTGTTGAATCTGTGCGACTGAAGTGTGCCTCAAATCTGTTTTAAATTTTTTTGCTTAGTGTACTGTCTCTATTTTTCTCTGGGGTTAGTTAATAAAATGAATGATAAGTGTCTGCGGACGCCACTGTCTAGCTAGGGGTTTTGGACTTGGCCTGATGGCTACCGTCACTTATGATTTTTGTAAACACAAAACAATTTTTTGTTTTGTTTTTGTTTTTGTTTTTTTTTTTAAGTTTTTTATATCTTGATGCTCTTTCAGAGACAAAAACTCGGGTTTTGAACTATTAGAATAGCTGTTTTTGAAATTTAACTTGCTTTGATGATTTGAGCCTTCAAAAAACAGATGAGTGAGACGAGCAATGTAAGCCTCCTTATCACTAGAAGAAAGGACGGTCATCCTGACAGGAAATTCAACCGTGTGGTTTGTAACTTGGTTTTGCAATTTTTTCAGCGGTTCTTGCTGGTCTGCTGTCGGCATGATCGGTGGTGAGCAGAAAGTGTCCCTGGGTCAACGGTGTTGGTACAAGGGTATTGTCATCCATGAGTTGGGTCATGCTATTGGTTTTTGGCATGAAATGAATCGTCCTGACAGAGATGACTGGATCTACATATTTTGGGAGAATATTGTCCCTGTAAGTAATGCTTGTCATTTTTTTTCATTACTTTACTAACATCAATCTGTGTTGATTTTGTCGTTGTAAGTTCCTGCTTGCACAGGCTATCCTGTGTATGGGAGCGTTCCAAAATTCATTGGAATTCATGGGAGCTGGTGAAACTGAGATTTTAAATAGACTCTGGCGTGCTTTTACGAGCAAATATTGAACAAAATTCAAGCAATGCCAGTGTGCCAGGGTATGCAGAACCACTGAAATCTCTTTTTTGAAAATTTTGACCCCAGATCACATTTTTGGCTCTCCTGAAAATTTTGCTCAGACCAGCTAAGGTCCATTTTCCCTGGACGCATAAAATATTATGCATTTATTGAAGAATTCAAAAAGTAAGATAACTCAATTTTGCCCAAAGTGGGCTTTAGGCCTGTTATGCTAAACTACATCAATATAATCTTAGTTCCACCAGCTCACCGATCTGATAAATTCAAGGACGCTTTATGTGACAGATTCCGCATGGTTTTTTTTCATCCTCATTACTTCCCTTTCCCTTTAAGACAGGTTCAATTTTTGCGATCAAGCAACTGAAGCGTTGAAATATATAATGAGGTATGTGCCATCAGTTGTTCCAAAGATTGTGCATCTTCTCCTCGATTATCTAAAATACTGAGTGTGTTTACCAAAGCGGGTTTTTTCAGGAAAAAATCATTCATTAAAGGAGAAATTTAATTTAAAAATTTCGTTTCACTGGACGTCATGGGTAATCTGTTTGAAGAACAACTGCACAATCTTTGCAATGTCTAATGGCGCTTACCTCGTTATATATTTCAATGCTTCAACTGCGCAAGAGCAGCTTGGACAGAAGACCTTCCATCTATCAATCAATCACTTTTTTGATACCTGAATAGAGTTCGTAGTTTGAGTAGCGTTCTGTTAACGTAGAGGCCTTTTATAAAACTCTACCACCCGTATTCTTTCCTTTTTAAATTTATTCGCTAAAACTTCTCGATGATAGTATCGAGCAATCTGTAATTCTTTTCATTTTGTTTTTCTTTACAGAACCTAAGGCCAGCATTTAACAAGCATGATCTAACCCAGACTAATTTATTAGGAGAAAATTTTGACTACAAATCCATAATGATGTATGATGAATATGCTTTTTCAAAGGTACTATCATACTCATATCCTTCATTTATAAGACTAATTTTGCTTTTTATGTAGGCATTGTGCCTTCTTAAATCTCTCTTATTCAGTCAAATACTTTTTTGGACTCCTCTCATCTGTCACTCTGGAATGAAAAATTGCAAAACTCAGCTTGAAGTCTATGACGCATGATTGTACAGTAAAACCTGATCAAAATAGAACCTCCAGGGAATAGAAATATTTTTTGACACCAATGAAAATAAGGAGAAAACCATGTATTGTGAAAGTTTGTTGTGTGAAATGTCCTCTAAGTGGAATATCTCGCCAAGTGGAATTTTTTTTCTGTACCGTGAAACCTCTTATACTCTGATCGCAATTTCCTAAGTGAAATTTTTTTTGAGGGAGGACCGAGGTTCTCCACAGCGAACTTCTACTGTATAGAGCACCCAGAGGCATTATAAACAAAGTACCACATCCTAGCCCATGATGCGATGGTTAAATTTTTTTATTTTGGGTTCTCAACATCCTTCTAGACCCGACATTGACTGATGACCTATGATAAAACCAGTGATGTCATCACATGTCTTGCAGGGGTAAAAAAGTTTGTCTTTTTTTCATTCACAATGGGTCTGTTGCGAACTTTTGCGACAACGATAAAGAGTGTTTCATTGCATGTAAAATCGCTCGAAAAGTCCATTGGTGGCATCAGAAAGTCATGAGATGCGATAATAAACTCACAAGAGACGTTTAATGAAATCCAAGATGGCGGTAAAATATCAAGCGATCTGTATGCATACACCTTTAACATCAAAGGATTGCCAACGTTGACAACCTCACAGCTTCAGAGGTTATGTGTTTATTTACCTTGTGATCGGGTGTGATCGATATTGTGAGGTTGACTCTCCTTGGATGTTCGTGGTGCATGCATACTGGTTGCTCGATATTTTCCGCCATCTTGGATTCCATTAAACGTCTCTCGTGAGTTTCATACTACATTTTATGACTTTCTGATGCCACCAATGGACTTTTCACGCAATTTTACATGAGATTGAACACTCTATAGCGCTACAGCAAAAGTTTGCAACAGACCCATTTTGGCAAATTTTGGGAAAAAACACGTTTTGTACCCATCCTTTCTTGAAATGCTTGCCAAATTTGACAACCCTTTTTTCATCTCAGTGTGTTGTCATATTGTCTGTTGTTTCTTTTTGTTTTGGTATATATTTTGTTGTTGGGTTTTTTTTTTGCATGTTATATCAAATGAATAAATAAATAAAAAAAAATGTTTTTGTTTCTTTCTTAGGATGGTGTGTCTCCTACTTTGCAAGCTAAGACAAATGAAGAAATTGGTCCTATTTGGAGGAAAGGAAAGTTAAGCGATGTAGATGTCAGGAGGACTCATAATTTATATAAATGCAATGGTGAGTAGTTTCCCCTCTTCTCTATGAATTGTTAGGTACCTGAAACTTTGGTGTTTTATGCTGACTTTTTCCTCAATGGAATGCAATAAATGATCATCAATGACGTAAAAGACCTTTTTTTCTAAGACATTTATTCAAAACTTCCCAATTCAGTTTCTTCCTAAGAGATCTCCAATTTTTTTTAATTTAAGTCTAAGTCTTTAAGTCTATCATATTGATTGAGTTCCATTAATCCTGTGAGTAGATTAAAAAGTTGACTCATCTCCCATTTCTATTTTATTTAATTTTTGAACCGATTACTTTTTACTGACATTTGCTGATATTCTTTATTGTTTTTGTTTTCTATTTAGATTTTAATTGTACCTATACAAAATTCTGTTTTCATTTGACTTGTACCATGGCCATATCTATATCAAGCCCAAACGTACCAATAAAGCAACTAAAAACTAACTTTAAAAAAAAATGTAAATGTATAGAAGCGAACATTAATTGCATTGAAAAATAAGAGTAAGATCTTCTACAATCTATCACAAGCATCATTTTGCATTTTAATGTTTTTTTTTTTTATTATGTTTTCCCTAACTGATTTTATGACTTTTGAGACATTAATTAGCAGCCACCCCCTGCGTTTATTAATTTATGAATGAATACATATTGCTGTTTATTTCTCTATTGTTTATTCACTCTTGTTTCTATTTCTGTTGTCTGTTAGGAGTGAACCAGAAAATACGATTTCCTACTGATATCACCTGTACTTTTGAGCAGCACACATGTGGGTTCAAAGATATTGAAAAATCTCCATGGTCATGGAAGTCAACAAATGAAGGTTATTTATTTTTTTTTTTTCATCTACTGTTATTTTTTGCTGTACTTATTCTTTGAAAACTGATCTTCTGCAGTGAAAGTAGTAACTTCAGGATGTTAGACAAAAGGAAAGGTATCTTCATGACGTATGCTCTCAAGTGGCTGACGTTCCTCAAATTTGTGCTTTTAGCGTTAATTTGTCAATTTTAGCTAAAAACTGTTGACTTTTTGAGCAGCGAGGCGTGGTGTGCACAGTTTGAACTATTTGACCCTGGAGTCATCTTAATATTTCTTTCTCAACTCAACTTTGATCTAGATTAAGTAATGATCCATTGTCTATTTTTTCACCTCCAATTTTCTGTATTCCAGGAGGTTACATTCATAGCAGCTTCGAAAAAGCCCAGAATAAAGTTGCCCAGGTTCAGTCAATCAATTTCCATGGGTTGAGTTCTCTCGATACTGCCAGAGGACCTCTGGGATGTGTCAGTTTCTCTTACTTGATCATGACCGATGGAAAAGCCTATTTGAGAGTAAGTATATGCGGCCTCTGGTTGTTGCACTTTTGGTGGGCAGTATTTATTTTTAATGTCATCTTGGAAAAGGAATTTGTAGCATGTTGGAATGATTTTGTGAATAAGTTTGTCGTGATATTTTATTGCAAGTTGTGGCATATTCAGACATTTTTTGAGGGGAGGGGTCTAAAATTTGTCAAAACTTGCTGGGAAATGTGTGAAAAATTACCTTTTCAGGGAAAATTTCAATGATAAGGGGGAAGGGGTCCAAACCTCCTGGAATTTTCCTTTTGGCTATGCCACTGGCCGCAGCAGTTTTGAGCATGGGTTTCAAAATAAAATGATACACTTCATACACATATTACACACATTATTATTATTAATGTAAACTTTTAAAATTTGGACGGTGAATCAAAATGATTTTTGGAACTGGAAGTTTGGAAAGTAATCGGTTCTGGTTACAGTTTTGGTTTCGCATTTGACTTTAATTTTGGTTCCAATTCTCAATTCTGGTCTGGCTCCCGTTCCCAAAAGGTTCCAATTTAGTTCCAGAATAGAAATCGGAAAGGAAATGGATGAAATTAAAGATGTAATGTTCGCATTGTTTCACTTAGAAACAATGACTGAGTTTGAGTTATAGGAATATGAACACATTTGTCGATCTATTCAAGTTCTGATTTTGAGAGAAAGAGAAGAAAAATTGAAAATAACAGGCCTCATTTTGTGACTTTCATTTAAACTTATCAAAGAAGTTTAAGAAAAGAAGATTAAAGAAGTTTGAGAGAAAAAAAGATTTCTACTCATTGACAAGATGTAGCTCTGTGGAACCATAATTGACCATTTTCAAGACTGAAATGTGCCTGGCTAAGGAAGGTTTTGCTATGCTTTGAAACCCAGAATATATTGACTTGCAATTTTGCCGTTTGGTTTGAGGTACAAGTGCTTTCATATTCTGCTGATTGGGTGGTCTGATATAAGTACTCCTTTTTTAATCTTTTGACAAATATTTTTTTCATCTCCACCTTTTTGCCTGTAAATCTTTTCCGATTGTAACTAGTGAAATACTTACCTCAATATTTTTCAGCTGTCTCAAGCATATTTAAATTCACCGCAGCAAATATTCTTCAATCCTGAGACTGCTTTCGATCTTTGGTTAGAAGAGAAACCTGCACCCCAATGGACAAAAATATCAATACCTCTTTATGTGACAAAACCTTTCAAAGTAAGTGTACAAAATTTTCATCATCTTTTTAAAAAGAAACTAAAATAAAAATCCTCGCATTTTATGGAAGATATGGGTTGCACTGGCAGGCGGGACTACCGGGACTTTTCCTGGTAGGCCGGTCGGTCAAAAGAGCCGGTAAACTGATTCTCAAAACATAATCAATAAATGAATTTTAGGATTGCCAACATCTAGTTAAACAGCTTTTGAAGACCCTTGCTGGAAGTGTCCTCCAAATTCTCAAAACTAAAGGGGTCATCTACTGAATGACACAAAACGCCATATTAACAATTAAATGGACAGGAATATTCATTGTTCAGTAAACTATGCCTTTAATTTTGAGAATGTGAATGAACTTTCTGCAATACTCTTCCAAAGCATAGTGACAAGATTTTTGCAATCCCAAAACTCATTTAAACTCATCATGCTCTCTGATTTTATCAATAGAATTAATCCAAGATCTCATGAGGTTGGGTTTGAAGTCACCTCAAAGAGTCTTCGTTTGGATTTTCAAGCTCTAAGTATTTCTATCTATTTTTAATCCTTAAAGCATAACAGAATGAATTTTCACGTATCAAGTTCTGATGAAAAACTAAAAGAGTTTCAAAGAAAGAAAGAAAGAAAGAAATAATGATTTAAACATGAATGCTCTAAAGAGTGATCAAAAAAGTGGCCACAGTTTATTCAACACGTTTTGTCCAAAGGCTCCTTAAGACTCCTTTGTGCAAAGACTGTCCAAAGTCAGAAAAGTCAGTCAGCTCAATAGCCAAATATGTTCAGAAAAATAATGTCCAAAAATAAGAATGTTCACTAAACAAATTAGTCCAAATATTTGTTTGACTGAACTCAAAACATGTTCAATCACACAAATATTTTTACTTTACTTCGAACTTTGTCCAAAATAATGAATAAAAGAATAGGTCAATGCAAAATTACAATAGTATAAGTATAATAATAATCAAGTCTATGGATAAGAAAGTTTATCGGAAAAATTGATGTTGGACAAAGTTGTTTAGTGAACGATAAATTCCAGGTCCAAATGAAATAGATAAAATTATAAGTGGCCTTTAAATTTTGAACCAAATGCACATGAGACTAAAATGAATTGGTGGCTTACCACCATTAAAATTCTCATCCCACTGATTAATTTAGAACCTTTTGTTTCTATCTTTAGTTGATTTTCGAATCAAAATTTGAAGGAGGAAATACGTATGGCACCATTGGATTGGATAATATTCAAGTGAAATTCACTGCCTGTTCAAACCCGAATAGCCTAGCCCCTTCACCTGATAATTCCACAACGACATCTGAGTTTTTGACTGAGAGTCCACTGGATTTTCCAACAAATGTAAATGCAAATGAAACTGCAACAGTTTCAAATGAAGCAGTTTAAAGACCTCTTGAACTAGTTCCTTAAGCGCACTGTATGTGGTCAACATTTTTTAAAGAATGACCTCATTCTTTGCCCTCAATTTGACAAAATGAAAGGTCAATAGTACTCACTGACAAGCTAATTGGCTATTTGAGTGATAACTTTTACTTTATTCGGAAGGAATTTTGTCCCTACTCAGAGAACTTTGTTCTTGGTGCAGGTTTCAAACTGGTGGAACCTTTTTGCAATCTCTTTAAATTATCCTCAAAGTGAATCACGAAAGCCACCCTGACCCTCTATTGTGTTCATAGCTTAGTCTTTATCTTTATCCTCATTAATTTTTTTAATGAGTTTATTCAATCTTAGCTTTCAAATTTCAATGTTCACAAATTTGAAAAATTTGTGTTAGTTCCACTTTTTTGTATTTTCCTCTCATCTCGGAATTATTAACTTTCCTTGAAAGTACTCATTGATTTAATTATGGATAACGTTGTGAGATCCAAACTTTATTTGCAACTTAAGTTAATGAGCTCAAACATTCTTACTTTAGGATTGAGATTTATGAGAGTCAATTTTCCCTGTCTTTCTAAATTCTAGTGATTTAACTAAAATATTTGTCAATTTGTTTTTTTAATCAGTGATTTTTCTGAATTACATCCATCATTCATTTTAATCCTATTAATGGGGGAAAAAAATCATGTGAAAATTGTAAATAGTAGTAAAATAGTGAGTATAGAATTCCAGCCTAAACATGGTTTGTCATGCTGGTGTAAATATGTATAAAATTAATTATAAAGTTTATAGGAAAGTTTGAAAGTCTTTGTAATTTTATTTCTTTCATTTATCCACAAAGTGGGAATGGGAATTTCAATAGCCCATCACAATGTTAAAATATAGGAAATTTTGGTAAAAAAAAAAAAAGGAACTCCAAGTCAAATGCAATACCTACGGAATTAGACTTCAATATTCTATGGAAGGTAACATTTGGCTTAGAAATCGATGAAGCTTGGTTGCAAATTGATCAGAAGCTT
Organism: Trialeurodes vaporariorum; assembly: GCA_011764245.1. Lineage (NCBI taxonomy): Eukaryota > Metazoa > Arthropoda > Insecta > Hemiptera > Aleyrodidae > Trialeurodes > Trialeurodes vaporariorum. The sequence continues at coordinate 72,220,029 of VMOF01000111.1, forward strand.
CGTTCACATGGCATACGCCATGGACGCAGAGTAACGAGGATTGTGGAAAAACCATGAATTCCTATCTGGGAAAACCACAGAGATCTCAAGAAGAGTTGCTCTAATCGATTCTGCGTCCCATCGGAATTAAATTTGCACGCCTTTTTACAAGGGTCGTGTAGAAAGTGAATCCCCCCCCCTTCCCCTTCACCGAATCCACAATTTTGATCAGAGAGATTTAAGTAAAATTAATAAACTGAAACTTGTGAAGATACACCGTGTGATTTTGATCGGGAAAACATTTTTCAAGTTGGGCATCAAAACCTACATCGGACCGCAGATGAGAGCAAACGATTTGTTCTCGAAGACTCAGCAATGGAACCAGAATATTCAGAATTTAGGGAAACCAAACCTAACCAAATCATTTCCATAGTCGAACTTTGAACCTCGACAATGAATCTTTCAGGGATTGACCCTTTGTTTTTTTTTAATTTGGATAGCAAAAACAATTTCAAATTATAATTAATGAAGTGCTTATCAATAACCACAGATCCCAAATTGTTTTTTGTTACCAGAACTGAGCCCCTGAAACATTTGTCTACTTGAAGTGAGATTGTTTAAATTTTTTTTTTTTTCTTTGAAATAAAAGTAAAGCTCACTTCTTCTGTCCCCTATGCTAAAAATGGGTCATTGTCATCTGTAGAAACATTCAGATTTTCTTCTCTTCCTGAGCCTCATCCCCACACATCATTATTTTTCCTCGTTAGCACTACTTGACTTATTATACTATAAACTACAGTACAAAATTTTTGTTTTTCGTCAAAGACATTTTTCTTATTAGGTAAATTTCAAACCTTGTAAAATGATGATCGGAAGGTGTTGAATGAATTAGTTTTTGAAATAAGTGACGTCATGGAAATGAAGCCCTTTAGAGTCCCTCTTTTCATATTAATGATTTGAAAGAATTTGAGAAGAAAAAGGTTTTGAGAAAAAAAGAGATAGCAGATTTTGGAAAAAAGATATTTTTTAATAATATTTCACTGATGTTTTATGGGGGGGGGGGGGTGGACAATGTAATTAAAACTAAGAAGGTACATGGTCAAAGACAAATCAATGGAAAAAAAGACAAAAGGTATGTACATGTTTAAAAAAAAAAAAAGAGAAAAAAAAATCATTTACAGCTGGTAGGTTCTCTATGAAATACGTAGTACATGTTTAACGCAAAATGTTTTCATAGAGATACAAGAAAATAAAATAAATAATTATTCATGCAACACTGCTTGAAGAATTTTCAACTTACATGAAGTAGTTCGGTGAGAGTTTATACAAAAGAAACAAAGTGCAAACAATGAATTTCTACAAGGACAACAAATGTTTAACTATTTACATCTACTTATTAACAAAGATTGATCATTGATATGTAACTGCATTTTAAGTATTGATCAATTTTTATCATGCTGGTACTATTATCTTGTTTTCTTTACAAAAAAGCACAAATTTTTAGAGCTGCCTTTAAAAGTGAACAATGGAAGATTTATGGAATCTAAATCAAAGAATGATGTTCACATTTTTTGGATAGAAAAAAAAATTGAATGTAAATCTCCTAAAAAATTGACAAAACTTGAATTACACAAAGGATTGTCTTTTACAAAATTAAAAGTGAGTTTTTATAAACTACTCTGCTCTAATGTTCCATTACACAAGAGCTAATAGTATTCTCAAATCCAAATAAATATTTTTAATTGGTAATACTTTGGTATCAAGCTTTAGTACTGCTTTTTCACAATTGAGGGGTTCTGAATGAAAATGATGTATAGTAAAACAAGTAGTTTTGAGAAAAACGCAATTCAGGATTTTAGGGCTTACATCTTAGGCAGTAGTAGGTGCATTTTATGTGTTTTTGTTGCTAATTCTTGTAGAAGCTATTACAAACTATATACATATGTATGTTTGGATCACTGAGACAATAGGATTCAGAATTTGCGTTCTCCAAAACAAATTACAGAAACCTTGTACATTATTTCTGCAAAGAACTCCTCAATGGGACTGTTGGACACTTTTGCTACGTGCAATTTAAGGGTCATTCAGTTGTAAGAATTTCCGAAACCAACAATGGTGGCACTAAAAACTTTCGAAATCCACTCCTGAACACATAAAATGCTTCTAAACACTTGACTTTAATGGTGGTTTGGGCACTATTAATGGGAGATTCCCATCTAATAATACTGTTACTCCATCAAGGAATGGCCAATAAGATACGACTTTCCATTGGCATCAGTATCACCAAGTGTCACGGTACCTACTATTAATCGGCTGTTAATCACTCCTCTAATTAATTACTCTGTGAATCTTCCTTCCGCGCATAGAAAGAGTGACCAAATTAAGATGGTAATCTCCCATTATTAGTGTTCAACTCTGCCATTACGGTCTCGCATCTGAAAACATTTTATAAGTGAAGGTGTGGATTTTGTAAATTTTCCGTGCAACTATCGTTATTTTTTGAGGTTTTTACATCGAAATTGACCCTTGCATCGCCTGAAGCAAAAATGTGCAACAGCTATATTAACGAAATAAAATACACCATGAGAACAGCAAAAAGTGACTGATCCTCTGCGGGAAAGAAGTTTAAATAACAAATTCCACAAATTTCTGTAGTAGGGACTTGCAAAATATTGCAAAAAATAGTGCGTATTCCAATTATTTTTTTAATTAGAAAATCAATGACCCTCATAGCTAAAAAGGATGGTACAATTATTTATGACTGCTTTAGCTGGAGGCTTGATAATTAGAACATTTAGATGAAAAATGTCTGAGCCAATGAGCCAGCGACAGCATTATACAAAATGAAGAATCATGGGCAGTCGGGGGGGGGGGGGGGGGCTTTACGGGCGCAAGCCTCCACTTTTTTTTATGGGCTCAAAATGAGGGATAAATAATTTGCAACTGGGCTCATAGGTTATTTGGGGTAGGTATCTATAGTCTCGCTTCAAGGCTCTATCCATACTGTGTGCCCAGTAATTGATGAACCAACAGAAAATATTGTTTGTGGTCGGAGGCTTGTTCCAGAGATTTCTGATAATTGACAAGATGAATCAATGAATGCAGTAAGATAAGTGGTTACGGAAAGGAGACAAGTTTTCCAAAGGTCTTGAAAAAAAAAAATAACCTACACAACTACTAATTTGTTTTATAATAATCACAGCCAAGTTTCAAAACTTCTTTATGTCCATATATTATATTGACAAAAAGTTAAGAATAAGGGACAAACTGAGGAGCATATAAAGACCTCATTGAATAATACACCTCCTTCCTCCTCCCTAGCGTTGTATGTGAGTGAATCTGTGTTTCAGCCCAACCTTTTTCTTAGAAACAAAGGCAAGCACAAAGCCTCACTAAAAAGCCATAATTTGCTACCGTCATCAGTGATGTTCGATGCTCAATATTTGCTTATGCTGAGTTTTCTGGTGTCGTAAGAAATGAGCAAAGCATTATGCGTTGTAAACAATTTGAAAAAGAGTGAAAATTATAACATTAATTTTGGCATCTCCAATGCAGGGCGGTCACCAGGAAGTGTACTATACATTTTTTTCCTCAGCTTCTTACGATAAAGTTTGTGGATTGGGTGAGGGGATAAACTTGTCAATTGATCCACCCTCGCTTTAAAGGAAAAATATTTTGAGAGTTTTTCCAATCTAATGTCACACGGTCAATTAAAAAATTAAGATTAGAAGTCTTGAGAAAAATTTAGAGGTTACTCTTATTTAAGTAGAATAGATTTCTAATAGACTAAATCTATACATTGAAAAATAATATACAGGCGTAGTAAAATATAATACAATTTACGATTGTTTGTTCATTTTTTTTCTTCAAATTTTTTTTTAGTTTCATTTGATATTATTACTTCAATAAAGTATAAGTATGTATCTTTATAATCACTAATTTTTACAATGCAAAATACATTTTTTTTGAGGGATTCTATTTGAACAAACAATATGATTAAAAGGAAGTTTTCTTGTCATGATAACCGCATGCTTAAACCAAAAATTTACCATCTACTTCAAATTTAAAATCTAAATACCTACTTATTTAAATTATTGTCTGCATTGAGATCATGAAGGAGAGTTGATATAATCAAGCAGAGGCAAATGCATTCGTTCTGTGTGAACAGCATTGCCAGGTGCTACGTTCAGGATTCAGGACAAAAAAACTAGATTTCATGAACAATGTTGATGCTTATAAAGGAGTGAACTGGTAAAAAATCTGTCAATCAATCAGAAAATTTATAACAATTTTCTACAAATTTTTCAGATCTATAGTAATTACCCTAGACCTGGCAACGCTGACGTAGATACTCAAAGTAAGATTTCTATGTCAGAGAGGATTGGTTTTAAAGGAATTTCAAGGGACGCCAATGTTTCAAGCCCACGATTATTATTTTGAATTTTTTCAGTTCAACAAAATCCTTTAGCAAGTTCTTTTCACTATTCCGAATTCTAGTCTCGCTTTTGGTACACACTAAAGTAATTTTTTTCTATTGCCCAAAACAGATATTTCACATCAATCAAAAGAATAAGTGCATGAGTCATGTTGTTCTACGACATAAATCTGACCTTTCATTTATCTGACAATTTTTTTACCAGTTTTCCTTCTTTAGTGTTGGAGTCTATTGTTGATAAAACGGAACAGTTTATAATGAAAGTAAATTTTCACCTTAATGACAGAATTGAGATCATGAAAATAACACTGAGAATTTCAAGAGAAAGCTGATTTTTTTTTTCTTTAAGAAAAAAAGAAAAGGAAATTTAAGAAAAACAGAAAAATCAAAACATAGTTATACTTTTGTTTTCCCTCAATATCCTTTAGCTTTTTACAGACTTGTACCAAACTTACTGACTTTGAAAAATGAGCCAATGACACTGCAGTAATGATTTGCAAAAATAAACAGGTATCAATACCTAAACTAGTATAAAAAATTGCAGCAAAGGATTAACTTCAATGCTACTCTAAAACAGGGGGAACAAAACAGACGAACTTAACAAAATGACTTAGACAAGAATCAGTATCCGTATTTCGTTTGGAGATCAAAGTTGGTAAATGATACTAAGAATTAAAAACCTTGTGGTATCTTTAAAAAACTTTGATGCTCTTACTGAATACCTACAGTAAAAAAATGTTACAATGACTTTGAACAGTGTAATATAACTGATCATGTTCATGATGTTGAGGTCCTTGGCCTAATACTCATCTCTGACTGAACAACTGCAATCCATTCATTCCGGCTGACATCAAACCAAGTCAAACCTAAATTGTACTGCCCATTCAAGTTAGCATGCTGACAATATGAGAACCACCAACCACCTTCGTAGTTAGCGGCGCAGTTTGTATTACTTATGTCCCGATCAGAATCAATGGCACTGAACTGCATCCGATTTTGATATTCTAGGGCATCACTCGCATTTCCGGAGTACCCAGCCACGTGTAAACGATAGTAGTCAGCTCTATTGCTCACGCTAAATTCTGAATACTCAGCCCGCCATCTTTTACCATCAATGTCGGTGAAATCTACTCGTAACATGGTGTCATTATTCTTTGTCAGCTGGTGTAATACTTCATTCCCAATCCAAAATTCACCTGTTGGAAGAAATAAAACAAATTTGTCAAAAATGAGAACGAAAGTCAATTTGCGTCAAAACGAAACGCCGCTGAAAAAATTTTTGCTCAAACCTAAAGTCAATATCATTTTCTATTTTAGAGGTATCAAAGGTCAAAATTCTACAAGAAGAGCTGATTATTTTTGAAACATGATCAAAATCAGGTAATTTTTTGGGCAATTCTAAAAAAATACTGATTCTGTAGAGTATTATTGACACAAGTTTTTTTTAAATTTCGACCAGGCAAAAAGTAAGTACACATTTTTGAAAATTGGTCTGTTTCGAGCTTAAAACCTCTGATACATCGAAAATGAAAAACCATTTTGACCTCTGGTTTGGGTCAAAAGTCTTGAATTTGTTTCTCTTTTTAATTACTTGATAAAAAATAGGGGTCCTCATTAGAAGTATTGGATTCAGAGGAATGGGGACCGCCTGTTCCCCCCTGGGAGAGCCCAAAAATCGGTGACCCCTTAAAAGGAATGTCATCTTCAAAATAATTGAACCTGTGTTTTCGCGTTTTTCGAACTTTGGAAGAGTTCCTGAGGTAATTTGTGGGGAGCTTCCTGCTTCCTTTAATAGTCTACAATGTGAAGGAAGGTCATTCTATCTATCTGTTTTTCAATCAATGCAAAAAAATAAAATGATAAGATGATGTGTTATCTGAGGTAGGTAATTTTTAGAGGAACACGAAACCGGCTTGGTTTAACATCACAACTATTTTGCGCAGTAAGATTCAAATCGCTATTATGGTCGTTCTTGGCAAGAGGGCCTCCTTCAAAACTATGTACATACCATTTCAACAACAGAAAGGTTTTGTTTGTCGCCTATCCGTCAAGGCGTTTTAATTTTTTTTACTGACAAAATCGTACGTGTCGGATGATCAGAACAAAAAACAGTTTCTTGTAAAGTACCTACATCGGTAGAGAGCTCATAGACTGTACATTATACAGAACAGGTACTATGACTTTCAAAAGAAAGTATTCTGATAGAAATTTTCATTATTTCATTTCTCGACCAATTGGAGAAATTTTACGGTTTTCGGATATTTCGCAGAGTCTCACAGTATTGCCACCTGTGACATTATGCCCCAACAAATTTAAAAAGATGGAATAAAAAAGAAAAATTAATCTAGAACAATTTCAATGAGAGGACTTTCTTTCGAAAGGCATAGTACATATTCCTACTTTGAAACATAAACTTACCGGATGGAGATCCGAAACCAACTGCGTACTCGTCCCACTTCCTATCAAAATTTTCGGTGCCGTTTATTCTTCGTTGGATGATAGTCCATCCTTTTTTACACGAAGCAGGAAACAGTAGGTCGGCAGAAGGAGAAATAACTGCGAATCCTGTAGTCTCGTTTACATGACTGCAATCTGCAACAGGAAAAATATACAAAGAATAAATATTTCTGCAGGTAATCGCTACGGCCGCGGCGCGTCTTCTTTATAGACGCAACTGTTAATTATCGGAGGAACTTCACATTAACGTACAATGTGAAAGGTCGAATGCGAAGGTGTTCACCGAACACCCAATAGTTCGATCTTTTTCATGGGTTTAAATGGACACTATACAATGTTGCCAAGTTGCACACCACTGCGTGTGGCTTTTTCTATGTGTTCTTATGGGAGACGAGACGCCTCAAGATCTGGCAACACTGCGCTAATCTTTCTTCATCCGAACTGATACTGGAATTGGCGAAGCTCCATACAGGCATACTCACACACGCTCGCTCATTGCTTTCCGCAGTCAGCTTGATTTCCAAATGACTGGCTCTTTTTCTTACCCCCCCCCCCCCCCCCATCAATGATAACTATACTATTCAATACTATAACCATGATCCAAGGCCATAGCGGGCTGTCATTGTCGTCACTCCTAAGTCCGCCATTTATACACAGTTTAAATATGGGAAATTCTCAAGAATCCTCAAGTCAACGGCCAACCCAATTTTTAAGGGCCAAATTTTAGCAGTTCCTGGAAACTTTCTCGGCTCGTTACTTTACACGAGCTAAGATAGGGGATCTACGGCCACGCATGCGTATTTTTGGAGGAAAGCTCAATAAGGAAAATATGGATATTTGACCCGGTTTTATGTAGGAAATCAAGACAAACAGAAGCTCCGTTCTGGTTGACAGACACTTTTATTCGTTTGGTAGCTTCAAACGTTAGGGAAATTTATCAACGTCAGCGAAAATTCGCATGAAACCGTAGTATTAGTTCCTATTTGTTTTGAGCCATTTCAGCGTATAATTAGTGTTTACAACGGGGTTCCAGCAAACTTTTGCTGTGAGCAAATGAATAGTCCAATCTTATGTAATAAACAGTCAGCGAAAATCACGAAAATCACAATAAAAAAGTTTAAATTTCAGTAATAAACTCACATAACTGCTATAATGGCAAGTTCGTTATGACGCTTCGACGCAGGTATCATGCGAGATTCCTGTCTAATTTCACTTTCTCTACGGAAGCAAGCACAGGAGATATGTCTCAATTTAGATAGGAATCTCCTGTGATACCTGCGTCTCTCCGCCATTTAATCCTTTAGAGACCACGCCCGAGTATATTCGTTCTCAAGAGTAGATCTATCTTATAAAATTTCAATTTCTTAATGACAATAAAATAAACTATAAAACAATGCATCTTTGATCTCCTTCAATTGGGTGAATAGGCAAAATGAACTCCTCGAAGCAGGAATATTTAACTACCCTGCGCTTAATTTAATATTCGTTCTCATGAGTAGATCTATCTTATAAAATTTTAATTTCTTAATGACAATAAAATGAACAATAAAACAATGCATCTTTGATCGCCTTCAATTGGGTGAATAGGCAAAATGAACTCCTCGGAGCAGGAATATTTAACTACTCTGCGCTCAATTTAATATTCGTTCTCGTGAGTAGATCTATCTTATAAAATTTTAATTTCTTAATGACAATAAAATGAACAATAAAACAATGCATCTTTGATCGCCTTCAATTAGGTGAATAGGCAAAATGAACTCCTTGGAGCAGGAATATTTAACTACTCTGCGCTCAATTTAATATCCGTTCTCGTGAGTAGATCTATCTTATAAAATTTTAATTTCTTAATGACAATAAAATGAACAATAAAACAATGCATCTTTGATCGCCTTCAATTAGGTAAATAGGCAAAATGAACTCCTCGAAGCAGGAATATTTAACTACCCTGCGCTCAATTTAAACTATCGAGCGTTGTTTTCTCTACATGTAAGTTACCGAATCATGAAAGGACTAAAAGCCCGATTTTGAGGGTGAATTTCGTGATTGATTAGTGTACTTACTGTACTCATCGTCATTTTTACAGGGTTTTAATGCATGAATCAACTCTTCAAACACTTGTAGCAAAAGTTTGCATGAGCCCCCCCCCCCCCCCCCCCCCCCCGAGATATTTTCCGAGTCAAATGGTTTCTGAATAACTTTTTATTGAAGAAGCGAGAAGAAATCCGCGGCATCAATTTGTCTGCACTCCGGCAACACTGAGCTCGGAGCTTAACAAGCGACTGACCACCGCCAAAGAGGGCGTGCCGCAGGAAAAATCGGGGACGATCGGCAAGTGTCACCGTAATTAATTCTCTCCTAACCATCAATTGTTGATGCACTCCAGTGGGCCACGATTGGATATTGGAGTCCCTATTTTCCCTCCCTCTCCCCTTTTAAACTCCCCACAGAATACTCTCGCGAGAGGGGGGGATCTTGAATTCAGGAATAGGCATCCAGAGACTGGGAGGCTATATCAGTCTGGTTTCGACCCTTTCGTATTTTCCTTTCTTTCCTCTCTTTCACTAAACTTTTTGTCTTTTTAAATGACTGGAGGGAGGAAGGGAGGAAGGGAGGGAGGGAGAGCCTATTACGTAGACGCGACGATCGTTTTTTTCCCTCCGCACTGGGGCATGTCGCCCCTCTCTGTTTTCTCCTCTTCAGGGTCTCGTGGGTTATTCGACCATGTGTCTGCACTTCCTGCCCTACCTCATTTTAATTCATATTTTTATGTTTCCTCTGACTTTTTTTCCGTTCTTTTGTCAATCCCTTACGAGGTTATTTCTGTCCAAAAGCATAGGTACCTCCGAAAGAGAGCAGATTGTGCCTGCTCTCGCAGACAAGACAATTAATTTTTTGGTTCGTTGGCATAAAGAAATTTCTGAACGAACTTCCCAAGAATTAGAAATGATTTGCAAAAATTCAATTAATTGAAAATAAAAATCAATCCTGAAATTAAGTTACGTCAGGAGAGGGGAGGAAACTGCTTTTTCGACAACAGTCTACTAAAAGCTACTTCTTCCATTGAATCCGTTCTAAAGGCTGTAGGAAAATTTGGTTTAGTTCAAGTGGTGGACAGAACTGCACATTATTATGTTTTTTATGTTTTTTTATGTTTTTTTATGTTTTTGATCGACTTATTACTTTTATTTTATTTTTTTAAATAAAATAAATATATATGTGATAAAGTACTTAAGTATTGACTTCCGATTTCCATTAACTTTTTTTGCTTCGATTTTACTCTCATTTAATTTTTTTTTTTTTTTTTTTTTTTTTTTTTTAAACAAACTTAATTTTTTAATTATTAATATTTTTTTTTTTTTTATTAACAAGTCTGGGATGATTTACCTAAAATTCTACCTAAAAAAACACCCCTTTTAATGACTCACAAGTGATTCTCTCTGATTTTAAATCTATAGTAGCAGGAAGCCATCTCAAACGTATTCAATCAACATCGTGCCTCTCAAATTGGGTGCTTTTGCTTGCACGGTTGCCTACAAACTGACAAAACGGCGCCCGGTAGACGTACACAGCGGAAATATTTGAACCCCACTCACCCGCTGACAGTTTATTGCTCACTGATAACTTACACCGGTGGCAGACGCACGCTCCATTTCATTGAATCCCATTCGAATTGAAGAAACAAAAGTTTCTCAATGACGTGGGTGTTTTCCTTTTGCACTTACACCGTTCGAGAAGTGCCGATAGCAATTCTCCAACTTTCCTTTTTAAATTATTCCCAACGCACCCTCTCCACGACCCTCCTAAACTTCACCTACCCCCCGATCCCCCTGTCTCTCTACAAAAGCCCCAGCGGAGTCGCAAAATTCCGTTCATTCTCTAGTGTGAGTTGAAACGAGAGCTTGATTAACTTGTGCAAACATTGTTGCCACCGAGAGCGCACGAAAATAAATGGCGAACTCGACTGCGTTGATAACTTTGTTTGTCATTCGATTCCTTTACGATTTTTTTTGGAAATGGTTAATCGTTAATACGTTAAATAAAGCAGATTAAGGCGATTCTTCAGCGTTTAGTGCGGATTTCTGCCACCAGATCGCAACCGTTCGATTAATGTCAAATTACAGGCCGAAAGTAATTTATAATTAAGAAAACGGAAAGTCAGTTACTAAATAATCATCTGAAGAACGTCTTTGCAAAATATCTCGACAATAACTTCGTAAATAAGGCTGAAAGTACCAAAAAATGATACCTACAAGCAGAGCCATTCGTCCTGTGTCGACGATTCGACGCAATCCGCACTACACGTAGCCCGAACCTCTCTCTGTCTTGAGAGAACAAAAGAAAAGAAAGATAAGAGAGCGTTAACTGCACATGTAATGCGGGTTGCGTCGAATTGTCGACGCAGGACTAATGGCTCTGCTTGTACATCGCATTTCGATATGTTACGGGCAGATCTAGTTCTCCGGGCGGATCTAGATTTGCCCGGGCGAAATTAGGTCCGCCCGGGCAGACCTAGATGTGCTCGGGCAGAATTAGGTCCGCCCAATTTTAGCTGGGCCGATCTAGATCCGCCCGCTAAAACCTAGATGTGCCCGTTTAAAATGGGCACATCTAGGTGTGCCCAACCGTTTTGGATCTGGGCATATTTAGTTTCGACAGTTATTTTTCTGGGCCGATATAATGTTAAGAATGGACGTTGTAAATATGGAATTACTCATCAGACTTGACGCAACTCAGCAGTTTTCCGACTGTCTGTTTACACCGGGTGAATCTTCGGCTAAAGTCCCTATATACTATGAGAGTTGCGACAAGACTCTCAAAATGAAGAAGAAGAAGAAGAAGAAGAAGCGGATCAATGGAGCCCCCAAGAGGCAAATTGCAAATGGCGGATGGCCATTTACCTCTGCGCTGTTGCCACTATTTCGCTATCTCTTATAGGTTAGATTCAGATTCTCGACAATAACGGTCGTTATTGAAAGAGATTATGTTCTCCGGAATAAAATTCAAGCAGAGTAAAAATTCACAAAAATTACCGCGGTCACTGTTACTTCAAATTTGTAATGAAAGCGAGTTCGCGAATAGTAAACAAACCCTCCGCCATTTGCATTTTGCCTCTTGGAGCTTTCTTGACAGCCTAAATCTGAGAGCCAATCAGAAATGGATTCAGCAATGGCGCAACTCTCATAGTATATAGGGACTCTATCTTCGGCAACTGATATAGATACAGGGGCCAGTTGAAATTCCCTTTATTGAGCTTTTCTACGACATAATGCAGAGCGTGTGCTCGCGGCAAGTAACGGTGTGTGCTATATTTGTTCCGTTGTCTGGAAAATATCTTACGTGTTGCTCGCTGTTTCCTTCAAACAAACAAAAAATCCCCCCAAAAAAATTTAGGGGGGTTTTTCGCCCCTAAATCAAAAATTTCAAATCATGACCCCTACCTTGTGATACATCATAGGAAAAGACGTAAAAAACTGAGCATCTTGGCGAAAACAAGGTTGATATCGTTTTTAGCTATCGAGTTATCGAAGGCCAAAGTTCGATTTGGACCCATTTTCAAAAAATCATTACTCCTATTTGAAAAGTCGGAATTTAAAAAATTATTAGTCAAAAATACTCTTAAAACGAAGTACTTTTCAAATAACCCTATGTTCGGTTTTGGCAGAATTCAACGATTCCGCACCGTTCTCGAGATATAGGGGGGTGGCCAGGACTTCTGAAACATACTGTATAGTGTTGTTGGCGGTTTCTTCTTTTCTTTGCTGCATCATTATTTTTGTTGTTTGTTTGATTTTATTTTTCTTTTTGTTTAATTATTTTTTTGTTTTTGTTCATTATTTGTTTTTTTCTCTTTTTTTCATTAATTTATTTGTCTGATTTTTTAACAATTTCTTTTTTTCGGGCCAACCTAGTTCCACCCGGGCGAAACTAGGTTGGCCCACTGTTTCCCGGGCAGATCTTAGATCGGCCCGGGCACACCTAGATCTGCCCGTTTTAAACGGGCGAATCTATGTACGCCCGGGCCGATCTAAGATCTGCCCGGGCACATCTAGATCCGCCCGTAACAGATATATACAAAAACCGATTTGCGATATTCCATTTTTTGGTACTTTCAGCCTTATTATTGAATTTATTGACGAGATATTTTGCAGAGACGTTCTTCAGATGATTATCTAGTAACTGACATTCCGTGTTCTTAAACATAAATTACTTTCGGCCTGTAGTTTGACATTAATCGAACGGTAGCGCTCTGGTGGCAGAAATAGGCACTAAACGCTGAAGAATCACCTTAACTCTTTCATGATCAGGTTACAATACAATAAATCAACGATAGCGCGTTGAAAATTGAGTAGTTAAATATTCCTACTCTGCAGAGTTAATGTTGCCTATCCATCTATTTGAAGGCGATTAACGAAATATTATTTTGCTCATGTGAACTATATTTGGGGTAGCTTTGATTGTTGGTAAGGATTTGAGATTGTGTGCGGTGGATCAAGTTACGTAAACGAATACTCGGGCTTGGTATCGAAAGGGTTAACAGAGTAGAACAATTAATGCGCAGTTAGTTTCCAGCTCCCTGATAAAAAGCCATCATTCTCAAAGGCAGTTTTAGGGGTGACATGACGCGTCACTAAGCCACGGTATTTCGGCTGCTAATTTGTCGGTTTACGTCACTCGTTCGTTGAAAGAGCATCTGATTGGTTGGTTACCTAACCCTTTTCAGCCCAAGGGGAGGGGGTCAAAAACTACCCCAGTTCATTTTTATTTACTTATATATTTTCCCCGTAAGTAACCTTTTTTTTTTAAAAAAAAAAAAAAAATTAAATTTTGAGACTTTGTGACATTCAAAGAGGGTACTGATAAAGCCGATCTTCAAGTCACTTTTCACATTTTTTTGACGACAGTAAAATACTGTAGATTTTACTAGGCTTTTGGTGACGTTTAGGGATTTTCAGGCTTATTAAGCGAAAGGTTGGATTATAAGACGTACAGAAACCGGTTAGTTACACGATTTTTAAGGAAACTTAATATTTTTTTTTTTTTTTAGGACCAGAGGTCCTACTCTTCATATTTTCATGGCAGACTACAAGAGACATCAAGAATTATCTTTGAATAGCCATAGATATCCCAAAACAGGTACGTGATTAAAAATGATCCTAAAATATTCAATAAGATATACTCCATTCATTAGTGGATCCATTGCCCTCACGAACGGGGTGGGACTTTGAATTTTCGCGACGACCTCCCCCCCCCCCCCCCCCCGTGCCTCCCTTTTATTTTATAAATATTTCTTCTCCCTTCCTGTTCCCCCTTTTTCGGCCGAACATGCGGAGGGGGGGGGTCGATCGCCCTCTTTGTCTTCTCCCTGTATACCAATGTACTCGCGCAATCACTTAAAATAGGTTGCAGTTTAGAAAGGAAAAAAAACTTTCCATTTAAAAATAGTTTGAGGTCTTTTTTGATAACCCCCCCCCCTTTCTCATGCCATACGTTGGTCAAGTACTTTGGGCTCACAAGGATAAAATAGCCTGCTCGTGGATCAGACACCTGAATGTTCAATGTGAATCACCCGCAATAAAATATTCCACAAGACTCGCCGCGAGCGCTGGCAATCTCGCATGCAGCCCTTCGTTTTGGGATAGGGGTTGATTTTAATGGCATTTTTGAGCGTTGAGCGCGGGAGGGGATGATATATGGTGGAGTAGAATTGCACTCCCGGTGGCCGCTCACTAGTTTTGCAGGCGCACAATTAACTTCGTCGGGTCTCGGAGCTTTGCAGTTTATCCACGGTAACTGCTTTAAAGTCCCTCGGCAACTAAAAGTCGGGCAGGCAACTATTTCTTCGCGGGGAAAAATTAATGGCGGAATATATCATCTGAGCTACAGAACAAAGAGGAGGTGTTGACTGAAATAGTTATGATTTGGCGCGTCTCGTATGAAACAGACAAAGGGTTCCTCCGGCCAGTCTTATATATATCAGTACACTGAACACTGAATATCATTCTAGTAATTTCGGTACTCCGCGCTGAGGCAAAATAATGAAAAAAAGAAGACGGGGTTAGGTGTAGAAATTCCAACGGTTCTTAAACACAGAATTTCCACTCATACATAAATGTATCAGCCCTACCTCGAAACCCCTAGATACGGACCAGCGTTTTGTACTCAGCTCTTTCCTCACGCCATCTAATTGGGAGCGTTCTAGAATTCATCTGACTTGGGAGTTGAGTAAACTGAGATTATGCATATAGAATGGAAAGGCAAGTTTTAAAATTAATCGAAAGATGAACCGACCAACCGTTTCTACACGGAAAAAAACTACGGTGAAAATAACCATACGGATACCTGATTTTGGCACCTGCTAGGTGTTATGGTAATGTTAACCAGAAGTATACTATGTTTTGACTAGGTACTAGGGGATGTTACCTGATTGCATGTCGAATTTACTCAAAAGTATCGGTAAATGTATACCATACTTCTGGTCAAGTTTACCATAAAATCTAGCAGGTGCCAAAATCTGGTATCCGTATGGTTATTTTCACTAATCTTTTTTTTCCGTGTACATGTACAACATGTCTTACCAAAATAATAAAAATTTATAGTCAAATAGTGCATTCTCGACGAAAAAATTTCATCTCCAGTAAACCGATGTACACCGGTGCATATATGGATGTCGTGGAGCTCGAGTAGAATCGGTGTGCACCGGGTTACCGGAAACGTATTTTCATTTTTTCTTAAATTGCACGTATTTGATTGAATTTGCACTGTTTTGGTAAGAAATGTTGTAGAAACTAACCGTCTATCGATTGCTTTTAAAAGTTTTCTTCCGTTCTGTACATAATCTCAGTTTCACCGACTCTACGTTCTGAGGTCTAGAACGCTCCCATTGACTGATGCAGGGTTGATGCTTTCATTATAGATACGGCAATTTTGACACGACCGCCAACCCCCCCCCCCCCCCCCCCCCCCCGGTAATGAAAGAATCGGATCGTCGGCTTTTCGAGAAAGAATCGATCGAACAAGCGAAATTGTTCGAAAAGAACCTCAAGAATAAGATATCAAAGCAAGCCTATATATTCACCGTCAAATCACTGAGTTCAATCGATTTCTAAGATCCTGCGGGCCGATCATTTACTTCATCGCTATACCTAGTGCGCGGTAATCTGCTATGCGCTATAACGTAACCATCGTTATAGTGCCAGTTTTTTAAAGGTTACTCATGAATAACCTTTAACTAACGGGACTCTTAACAATGGTTACCATAGCAACGGCCAGAAGTTACGAATTTCGACCAATAGAATCACTCATAAACAGTCTTAACGATCGGTTTGGCGATGAAGTAAATGATCGACCCGCTGATTTCAATCGATGGATGACTCAAACTGATTATTTTTTTCTCAGCTCTAATTTTTGGATTTTCTTCAAACTGTCCCAAAGCCATTTTCCACCGATCACTTTTGTGGACCCGACAGTGTGACTTGCTTAAAAAGATTAACGTAATTAACATTTACAGAACAGCATAGCCGTAGTCAGGATATTATCTTTATCTCTCTTAGCCCATCAGACTGCATGTGTTAGAAAAGGACAGAAACAGCCAGAAATCACTTGAAAGCCCCTATATCCATCCTTCTCTAACACTTGCGTTTAAATAGGCTAAGAGAGAGAAAGATAATATCCCGGCTATGGCTATGCAGGACAGTACATTGTTGAGCGCCTTCAGTTAATGGTGTAGGCAAAAACACGTGCCGGGCAGTAGGAACAATTATCAACCCGTCTGATTTGAAGGAGCGCGCGGTGACAGTGCAGTGACTTGACTACTTGAGGACTTTGCCTTCCTTATAATCAGCATACATATACTTAAATGGAATAGAGATTTTTCATAAAGAACAAACCTGAGGTGATCTAATTTGATTCCGTTGACTCCGCATTAGTGACCAATAAACCCATCATGAGTGTTGTTTAGTGAACAAATCAATTCCGTATATATACGCTGATTTTAAAGAAATTACACACCTGATGTTTTATATGCCGTTCTTCGCCGTCAAAGTCCTTAATTTAACTTGTTCCAGTTCTGAAAGCGTGAAATATCTCTGACTGCAATAATTAGGTTATTCGAGACAAGTACTTACCAGTTGGAAATTTGCGAAAGATTTGGCCGTACTGTCTCTGGACTTGGGTTAGCTGAGTGATAAGATCAGAGATGGAACTGTTCGAGGGTAGAGCGCCACCGGTTAAATTGTGAACTTGGGCTTCCAGAACACTGATTCTGCTGTGATCGGCATCCTGTTTGCCTTGCATCGCTGATAATCCCACGCTCATTGCCTTCACGGATACTCGTTGATTGTCCTGAAATCAGTATCCTCAAATTTAAAAATCATCAAAAGAACTTATCTTGCAAACTACTCCTTTTGCTAAATATACCTTAAAATCCCCTCAAACGTCAATGCTCACCCCCTCTTAATAAAGGGTCACACACAGCGCCACAAACACATAAAGCCCCTATGATGGCGCGTGACATCAGGCAACGTTGGATTTCGTCCATTTAAACTCGTCAAATATATCGATTCGGAGGAGTTCACTGTGATCCTTCTATAATTAGATTTTTTTTCATAACCTTAGATGGACTAAACGCAACGTTGCCACATTGCACGTGTCGTCACTGCAAAGCGCCGATCATATGTGTATATGCTTCCTTTCTTTGACTAGTTATTCTTCGTTCGTATAAAATTTCGGTCGAATGTAGTAAGTAGCCTTTGAAACTGTGGGCGACTCAAACAACAACAAAACATTCGTTTCAAAGTTTGTTTGACTGGACACTCTTTTCCATTGTCATGACTAGAAAACTTTCCTGTGGGGAACCTGTGTCATTGGTTCGATCCCAAATATGAAGTGCTTTTCTTCAAAATCGTAGGTTTTCCTAAATTTGCCTTTCTTTACTTCTCCTTTGGCACCCCAGTTTGTCTTATTATGTAATTTTCTATGGGTGGGAGGGGAAGGAGGCACGCCCATACGCTCCCTTCATTCAAAATATGAAAGTATATAGAGGATGAAAAATATTCTCTATCTCTCTCCTTAAAGGGACTAGCGCCACTAGCGGCTTGAAAGATCCCCCATTTTTGCCTGGAATCACCTCAAAATGGCAATGAATAATACTAGCAGTTGCTCCTCGAGCTACTTGGTAACTATGTCTTTTTTCCATTCGAGCATATGCAAAAGGATTGATTTCTAAGGGACTCAGGGAAACCCCTAAATATCGATTACTTTACGTACGTGTAAATGGAAAAAGTCCGTTGTTGCCAAATTGCACGAGCCGCCATGGGGCTTGCAAACTTTTGCTATGAACAAATGAATAGTACAATCTGAAGTAGAAAACCAGAGAAAATCACGAAAATCGCAATAAGAAAGTCTGAAATTCAGACATAAACTCACATAACTGCTACAACGGCAAGTTCGCAATGGCAGTTCAACGCAGGTATCACGGGAGATTCCTGTCTAATATGTTACTTTCTCCACGGAAACACCGAGATATGTCTCAATTAAGATAAGAATCTCCCATGATACCTGCGTCTCTGAGCCATTAAGCCCGATTCTGAGAGTGAATTTCGTGACTTTTTAGTGTACTCATCATTGCGGCGAGGGGTGCAATTTGGCAACATTCCTTTTATCCCATTTAAACACATTAGAAAGGTCGAAAGATCTGGCCATCGCCGATGACCGAGGCATTCGATTCTTTCAGTAAGTTTAAATGGAGAAAGTACATCGTTGTCAAATTTCACGCATCGCCACTGGTACTCATCGTCTTTTTTACAGGTTTTTATGCAAGAATCAACTCTTCAATCCTCCGTAGCAAAAGTTTGCAAGGACCCCATTGGCAGAGATATGGTCTAATTGTTTTTTCCATACCTGATCTTCGGTGATAAGTTGGAGCGACGACGAAATTTTAGCGAAGTTGAATTCTAGTTTGGAGATTTCTCTTTGAAGATCGGGGATGTTTTTATCGACTTTGTTTTCGAGGGCCTCGACCGACTCCAAGAGTTGAAGCATCGAGGAATGGAGCTTATCCAGAGTCGAGACTTTCTCGGTGACGTTTTGCAATGAGTCCGAATGAGTTTTGGTCTTGGACTCGAGAGTCCCGATCCTTGTAATTAAATCTACTCCTCCATCGCGGCTGGTGCCTCCGGTCGGATGGAAAGAGGGCGTTGCGGTCGCTGTGGCACCTGGACTCGGCCCTGGCCCACTTGCCAATTTCGATTCCTTCTCAAGCTGAGCTATCTGCCTCTTCATGTTGGATTGGTTCGCCTGCAACGTTTTTATCAGTTGCGACAGGTGATTCAGATTCCTCTTCCAGACTTTGCTGTGTCGGTACAACCTGTCGCCCCCGTTGCTCATCTCAGTTTGCACCTCAAAATTAGAATCCACGTACTGAAACAAATCAATTGCAAGGAATACGAGAAGATTAGAAACAATATGCGATTTCAAATAACTAATAGTTACATTCTAACACACTGTTAAAAACATACAGAAAAATCCACTCAGAAACAAATAAATTGCAAGGAACACGGAGAAAAAAACTTCGGTTCATATGGAACCGAAGGTGTTACCGAGGGTGTTTGGTTCCAATAACCGAAGTTTTCAGTTGTGAGTACCGAACTTCAGTTAGGAGTACCGAAGTGGTTCAGTAGGAACGAAATGTGAGTCATATAGTATTAGTCACACTTACCGAAACCTTCGGTACTCCTAACTGAAGTTCGGTACTCACAACCGAAAACTTTGGTTACTGTAACCGAACACCTTGGTATTCCATATGAGCCGAAGTTCAGTTCTCATGACCGATTTTTTTTTTCTCCGTGAACAAGAGAAACTTCGAAATAAGGTGTGATTTCACTTTTAAGGTTAAGTCATTATTGTTTAGCTAAGGCTGAAAAACAGGAAAAGGGGCGGAAGTGACATTTTTTGGGATAGGAGTGACATTTCAGCCATCTTTCTGCTGCGGGAAAAAAAAAAAAAAAAAAAAAAAAAAAAAACAACTTAAAATATACAAAATCAAAGATGGCTTATTTTGGGGAGTGTTATTTCCAACATAAGTTTATAATCTTTCAGAAAGATTTGAAAAGTGTACGTAAGGGTGATGAAAAGTAGCTGGGACTGAATTTTCTGCGAACAGACGAGGAGTCCTGCAAAAAAACTATTCTTTCTCGCACTAGCTGATCCAGGAAATCGCCCTTCTCTCTCTCTCCCCTCTCTCTCTGATCATTTAATAACGTGTGTTAGAATAAAAGAGGGGGCGAACATCACGTGACTGCCCTTAATCTATCTCTTTCTAACACACGTAATCTAATAGGAGAAGAGAGAGAGAAGGACAGATTCCCGGATCCGCCAATGCTTTCACGAAACTTCTTCCATCACTATGTCGCGGCGCAAAGGCGAAGCACTCTTCCCTCCATCAAAAGCCAGAACTTCACATTTACTTATAGAATATAGAGAAGCTTAAGTGACACAACACTCATACACTCACACAAACGTTAATTCAGATATATACATATTTCTCTTTGCGGTGAGGAATTAGGAGCCAATAACGGGGGAGGAGGGAGGCTATAGGATATCGAAAGGTAAAGCTGTGCGGAATATTTAAATGCAAATTTAATTAATTGAAGGCGTGCTTTTGACTTTTTCTTCCGTTTCCTTCTGCCATTCGCTTTCCTTCTCTCTCTCTCTCTCTCTCTCTCTCTCTCTCTCTCTCTCTCTCTCTCTCTCTCTCTCTCTCTCTCTCTCTCTCTCTCTCTCTCTCTCTCTCTCTCTCTCTCTCTCTCTTTACTTTTTAACCTCCTACTTTCAAACTTCCTCTCTCTTCCCCACCCCTTCCCTCATCCCTCCCTTAGGTCTCTTTTTCTTGGGGTTCCTATTTTCCATCTCTTTTCAAGATCAGTAATTTGTGATAGGAGTGCACAAAAATGTGAGCACCAGAGCGAGAGTAGCTCGCGTGGGAGAGCACCGGGAGAATGGGTGGAGGGGGAGGGGGCAGAGAAGGGGGTCCAGGAGGAAACGAAGGAGGGAGGGGGGAGAAATCTATTGGAATGGTGAAAATAGGGTGAGACAAGAAGGGGTAGGGGGGAGGGGGAGGGTGATGGGAGCCAAGGAGAAGGAGGGAAAGCACAAAGCTCACAAAGAAGGAGAGGGGGGTGTGGGGTTGAAAAGATGAAAAGACTCGGGCAACTTATTTCCTTTCTTCAGTGTAATGGCCTTGGTTAATTATGTTTTATACGTTTATTATACAATACGCCGGCGCGACACGTTGCGTTGTGACGCGACGCGCCACCATGCCAAGCTCCTCCAGCTCCTCTCAGTTTCGAGAGAAAATTTTTCGCGAGACTTTGAAAATTTACATTAATTAAAACGCGAATTCTCGACTGGCGGGTTAAAGCGCGGCATATCGGCGCGCGTGGTGCTGCGCCGGTTATATGCAGGCAGCGTTGCCATCCGGCTAATTAACCTGCACCCCAAAATACCAATCAGGGCTGCCGTTTTGCGTATAATCAATGCTATTTTTCAATTCACCGATGATTCCACCGGTTGAGAAAAGATTACACAGTTCAGTGCAGTGCATGACTGTAATAAACTAAAATACTCGCATCTGTAATCTTTTCTCAACCGGTGGAGTCGTCGATGACTTTGAAAAACTTGCGGATATTTAATTAATCAACGGAGTTTCCACCGATTAAGGAAAGATTACAGATCCGAGTATTTCCGAGCATTACAGTCATACACTGAACTGAACTGTGTAATCTTATCTTTTCTCAACGGGTGAAATCATCGGTGGATTGAAAAATAGCATTGATATTATACGCAAAACGGCAGCCCTGATACCAATACTGTAAAATACCTACTAGACATTGTAACCATACATATACAGGGAAATTTTGTTGTGTGGAACCTCAGTCCTACCCTGAAAAAAATTCCACTGAGCGGAAGTTCCACTTAGGAAATTGCGGTCAGCGTACGGGACGTTTCACGGTGGACCTCTGTAGAATCCTATCGACGTCCCTGTCACCGTTAAATGAGCAATATATCTTCAATTTTTTTTTAATGTACAGTGAAAGTTTGTTGTGTGGAACATCCTCTAAGTGGAATATCTCGCCAATTGGAATTTTTTTTCAGCACTGTGAAACCTCCCATACTCTGACTGCTATTTGGAACTTTTTCGCTACGTGGAACTTTCGTTAAGTAGAATTTTCGCTGAGTGGAATTTTCGCTGAGTGGAATTTTTTTTTAGGGGCAGGACCGAGGTTCCATACAACCAACTTTCACTGCAAATCAGTTAAAGAAGAGACTCCACCGGTTGAGAAAATATTGCATATCATAGTATTTTCGTGCATTCCAGCCATAGTGTACACTGAACTGAGCTGTGTAATCTTTGAGTCAACCGGTGAATCGGTGAATTGAAAAACGAATTCGAGCAAACACAAAATCCAAAATGGCAGCCCTGTTTTTCCGCCGCGCATCTCCTCACGTTCATGCACGAGTGCAGTTTCTGTGCATAGATTCAAAACGCCGTACAGTGGTTCAAAATTTTCCGGTCATAGTTCCCGAATGAAAATCAAGGCTTTGAATAATCAACAGAGAGATAATTTAAAACTGTGAGAAATCATTCGTAATAGAGCTTAAATTGACTCAAATTAACTATATATTTTGGAAGAAAATATCAACACAGTGAGATGTTTTTAAAATAATAAAACAACAGTTTTTTACGTCCGGAAAAACCTATGTTTTGATCCGGTGTGCGCAGTGCAAGAACAAAGTCAACTTGACAGGAAGATGCTATTAGATCGTAATCACAATCAAAAACGCTCGACGCCTCTTTCGGCGCGGCGACTTGGCGCTGCTTCGGGTAGATCTTTTCTTTTACGCGCTCGACATACAGCACGCCACGCCCGCGCCGCACTGACAATGAGTGGTGCGAACTCCGTATAAACGTATGATTGGAGGGGCGGATAAGTTGTAAAGGGGGGGGGGGTGTGCTTTGAGTACAGGCACGCGAGCTGCAGACGCGACACACGCGAACGCCACGATCGCGGATCGCAGCGCGCGGTAAATGACAGCATGCGCCTTGTATAAAGATGTTGTTTTTCGGCAGCTTTCCCATTAAAAAGCTAGTGTTTTCTGTAACCTTTTGAAGCGGCGCACAATAGGTCGGGGAAAAAATGTAATTTCCCGAACACATAATGGGGCTCTTGCAAACTTTTGCTGTAGGGGATTGAAGAAGTGATTCTTCCATAAAAATCTGTAAAAATGACGATGAGTACACTAAAAAAAATACGAAATTCACTCTCAGAATCGGCTTTAATGGCGGAGAGACGCAGGTATCATGGGAGATTCCTATCTAAATTGAGACATATATCTGTGTTTCCATAGAGAAAGTGACATGATAGACAGGAATCCCCCATGATGCTTGCGTTGAAGCGCCATTACGATCTTACCGTTATGGCAGTTATGTGAGTTTATTACTGAATTTTAGACTTTCTCAGTGTGATTTTCATGATTTTCGCTGGTTTTTACATCAGATTGGATTCTTCATTAGCTCACGGCAAAAGTTTGCAAGAGCCCCATTTTAAGAAGAAAAATCAAGAAAAAGATCAATAAATAATAGCAAGATAAAAAAAAAAGATTAAAATAAAAAAAAAAAAAGGAAAAAAATCTTTAAAAGATTTAAAATCATTCAAGTCAATGCTTCAAATGAGTTAAATAACACGGTTTTCGCAAGAATATATCATCACAAAAACGACAATTTGTCAAGTTTGGAAAAATCCCCGTTTCTATACAATGTGCGGCGCGGTATTCCACAATCATTCCTTCGTATATCTTTTCATATATACACATTGTCAGGTATTTGAACCGTGAGCGTGGCTTCACACTTTCCTCTCATTCCAACAGTTTCGTTTCTCATATGCGTACATTCAGTGTGTCAATCGATTCGACTCCAAGTGTTTTGAAAATATGAACAAGTTTCCTTTACCTGGAAAAGTTGGATTTTTAATCCATGACGGCTCGCCGGGTGAGGCAAGTGAGGCACTGCCTCTCATAATTCAGGAAAGGGAATAGAAGGAAACGTAAACCATTCTTGAAATCACATGAAAAGTAGTTAACTGTTCGTACGCACCTGTACCGTTTTAGTCTATCTTTAAAAATGAAGGCGCACTATAAAAGTAAGACTAATAGATCGAATTTCAGGAAGTTTCGAGTGGAGTATAATGAGTCAGATAGCGTTGATTGTGAGTTGTATAACAGTTAAAAATTCGTAAGATATTAACTATAAGATAACTTTAAAAGAGGAAAATCTTTCATGTACAAGCTTAAAATAACAAATCGATTTGAATTGGAGTGTTTTTAATTTTTTCTTTTTTTTTTCTTTTTTTTCTTTAAGCATATAAAATTATAAGAAAATGAAATGATTGTACACGTAAACAATATGAGTAGATATAACTACGGGGAAGCTGTATTTGTTAACCGCGAATCCTCACGGTAGCTCGATTTCTACCAACAGTTTTCTTATGTGTGTTTTGTTCGGTCGCAGCGTACTCGAAAACCATTTTCTCGACAGATTGTGCCCACAATTCCTCGAACAGCCTTTTTTTTTTTTTTTTTTTTTTTTTTTTTTTTTTTTTTTTTTTTTTTTTTTAATTATTCCTCGTTCACGACCACCCTAAGGCTCCCATTTAAAATTTCTGCAAACCGTGAACGGATAAAAAAGAAAAAACGGTCAACGTTTAATATTGAAAAGTGAGGACGAGAGATTGAAAAAGACATGCATCAGGATTGGCCAACGTAGAGTTGCGAATTGGTCTATGATAGAAGTTCTTATTCGTGCTTTAAAGTTTGGTACTCTGTGAGTAAGGGGGAGGGGGAGAGAAGAAGAGAGAGCGAAGGGGGGAGAGAGGGAGAGAGAGGGGGGGAAGGGAGAGAGAGAGAGAGAGAGAGAGAGAGAGAGAGAGAGAGAGAGAGAGAGAGATAAAAAGAAGGGACTCTCTCATTACGCGGATGCGCGCGCTAATTGCAACTGGTGCATTTATAAAACGAGATATTGTTAACGCTTAGCAAATTAAAAGTCCTCCGGGTAGTTTGCTTTTAATTTAATTCCCCCCACGGCGGCGGCGACTACCAGCTATACAGCGGCGAGCAAATACTTGTTGCCCTATATTAAATCATGATACCTGCAAGTGCGACTGGTGCCGCTGCCGAGAGGGAGACAGGGATAGAGAGATAAAAATAAAGAGAGAGGGAGAGAGTTCGCTCTCTCTTCAATTTCTTTTTCGCTTTTCATGGGCAAGTTTTGACGGTCCTGATAGTAAACGCTTAATTTGTTGCGATGGAGGGAGCTTCAACTTTTGTCCCGGTATACACTCAGTTAATGGAATTATGGGATGATGAACACCTTGTACTTCTTTTGTGGAATAATCTTTGTTAATTTGCTCATAGTATTTCGGCCGTTGACGCAGTCGAGAGGGTTAATTTTCATTCTTTCCGCTCTAACTTATATTTGCTCTTCAGCCAGAGAGGTTGCTAATTTAGATTTGAAATTAAGATCGATGGTAGAGAACCGGACGAGCTTTTTTCTAATTGGATATTGTTTTATGTAGATTTTAGAAGGGAACGAACTTTCCTGTTGGTGCCATAGTGGCGTGGCAGCTCGCGCAATTTGGCAACCATATTTTTTTGTCATTTAACAGGGTGCCCATCTGTCCTCAAGAATTGAATTTTTAAACTTCCTGGTTTTTTTAAAGGCCTTTTTTCCAGGACTTCCTGATGTTTAATTCACACGAGTTTCCCCACGCGGATTTTCTGCAGTTCTACTCACTTACACGTACTACTCACTAAAGACGACTCACTTATAGTCAGTGGCGTCGCGTGCTAACTGTCAACGTTGCAATTTGACCATTTAAAACCATGTAAAATATCGATTCGGGGGAGTGCACTGTGCACCTCCAACAGTTCGACCTTTTATATGGATTTATACGGCCAAATTGCAAAGTTGCCAGATGGCACGCGACGCCACTACTTATAGTGCATGTACATACGCACGTGGTGGTCCATCTATGAACTTTGATCTGAGTTTTTTCAGAGAGAAGTGAATTTCAGACTTTTATATGGTCTTGTAGTTATTTTAGTAGAATGTTACAGCAAAATCGATAATTCATTTGCCTACATTCAAACCTTGCAAGAAGTCCAATGCAAGTAATATCAACATAGCGGCAAATTTTTTATTCTTTCAGTTAAGAGCTGTCATATTCCTTGCCAAGCTAAGGGATATTTTCATTTCGCAAATCAAGCAGCAAAATCTTCGATTCGCTCTCATTGGAAAACGAAGGCGGAACTGAAAGGAAGCGGCGCCTTCAATTTTCGACGCTTGCAAATAGTCAAACGCAGTCAAGTTGCAAATAGTATCTGGATAACGGAAATATTTACCTAACTAGTCTGGCTTCCGCGCATTAATCACTCAAGTGATCGACGATCTCGCATCCCTTCATTTAAAAATAATGAATAAATAAAAAAAATTAAAAAAAAAATGCCAAAATTATTGAATAATACATCCGCAAGACAGCGGCGACTCGTGCTATTTGGCAAAATTTATTTGAACCTAGGCAAAAGTATCGATTTCTCAAGGAAAATCTCCTAATAAAGCAGTGGCACGGTCTAGTGGGTCTGGATCCTTGCTTTCCCCTGACACCAAAATTCGCCCTAAAAATCCGACATTTTTTGCCCTTTCAGAGAAATTATTTAACTAGATCTTGACCTTCGAATCCTCTCCCCGTTGACAATTTTCGGACCCGGATCGTCTCCCCGTTGACAATTTTCGGACCCGGACCCCCCCCCCCCCCCCCGATTTCTAGCTACGATATTGCCCTTAAGGTAGATCATTTTACAGGTTTAAGTGAAGGAGATAATCCACTGTTGTCACATTGCACGAGCTGCCACTGTCCGAAAATAAATAATAATATAATTATAATAATATATAATAATTGATTTAATCGTTAAGACTGAACAAGAGGAACAAGAGATATAAAAACAATGGAGCTGAGCATCCTAGCATCCCAGCAAATGGGAGCATCTTGCTGAGTACTTTGTACCCTCGCCTCGAAATCAGCTTGACAGCATACGGACTGACAAGCAAACCGAAAAACTTGTTGAGAGAGGAGCCGAAAATAAAGAGCGGAAACCAAGGAAAAGGAAAATAAGAGAATACTACAAAACACTGAGACAGTCATTCCACTGGCAGGAAGAACATGGGATGTAGGTAATTCAATTTTCCGGGCGCAAGAATGGTACACAGGATCTACATGAAACTTGAAAGTTGTATAATGAAAGAATTAAACGTTGGACTCAGTGACACATTTTTTCTTTTTTTCTTTTTTCTCTCTCTCTATTCTCTTCCCCTCTCCCCCTCACCCCTCCTCTCACTATTTTCTCCTCCCCCCTCACCCCTCCTCACCCCTCCTCCCCCCTCCACCCCTCCCCTCCCCCTCCGCCTCCCCTCACTCTCTCTCTCTCTCTCTCTCTCTCTCTCTCTCTCTCTCTCTCTCTCTCTCTCTCTCTCTCTCTCTCTCTCTCTCTCTCTCTCTCTCTCTCTCTCTCTCTCTCTTTTTTAACAATATAATTACTTCGCCGCTCTACCTCCCCGTCCTCTCGGATGTATGCGTACAGACGGCGGGCGGCGTTGCCATATGCATTAAAGCACAAATGGTGGTCAGAGCGGCTGCTCATACAGGAAAATCGAGTTTATTCGAAGATAGATTTTGTAATGTATTCAGAAGAATTAACCCTTTCGCTCACCGCATCCACTACATTGCGAACGATCATTAACATGAGTCCTTATGGAAAATTTAAAAAAAAAACAAAAAAATAAAAAAAACAAAAAAACAACTAGTCCAACCAATATTGTAAAAATTGACCATTTTCTGACTGAGAACTGTATTTGGTACTAAAAGTATTCATCTGAATTAAAAGACTGGAATCTCGGAGTAATTAGATGTCTCGAGTTGTTTTAACTATGAACATATAGCCAGACACACAATGCCCAAGGTAAGACATTTATTAATTGATTGTGACGGAATTAAAACTAAACGTAGATAAACACGATGTATTGAGGAACAAGGCCAAAAATCCTCTTTTATGAGTCATGAAAATTCCGGAAAACGAGAGAAAAAAAAAAGCCGTCGCAAAAAGTTCTACAGTATAAGCTCTCCAAATACAGTTAATATTTTCTTCAAGATGAAGCAAACAGAAACTTCACCAATATATTCGATACATGTTTAAAACTTTCGAAGGGGGGGGGGGGGTGCCAGCAAAAAGTACCACGATAAGCTCAAAAAACACAGATAAAATTTCCTTCAAGATAAAGCAAAAGTTAACTTCTCACGTACATTTGAGAGGCGGTTGCGACGCATTTTAACGGATAAAGCTGATTAAGAATCAATAAATTATCTCGATTTTTTTATATCTAACAATCTTCTTGAAGAAAGTTGGCTGAGCCTTTTGAGTGCTGTAGACTATAATGAGACAGTTGGAAGGGTCTGAAATTGTGTGTTTTTTTAAAAAGAAAATTAAAGTGCTTGATGAGCTGAGAACAAAGACTCCTTTGGTTTCTAATTATGTCCTTTTGTTCCGGAGATGAGGTTTTGGCCCAAAATACATTGTTTTAAATGGGGATTCCGCGGAGGGAAGTCACTACGCACACGATTTTTTGCAACTTTACAATCGTGTATCTCCAAACTCGGGACATATAGGAAAAAACCAAAGGCACTATTGTGCTCATATCTCATCAAGTTTTCTTAATAAAGAACACAAAATTTAGGATTCTTGCAACTGTTCCATTAGGAAACTATCGGTAAATATCTGTTTTTAAAAATACAGCGTTATTTTAAGAAAATCGCTCAGCGAAGAGGTCGCTTCAAAATCCTTTCGGTGTTATAAACTCTGTAGATTTAGTGAGAAAAGCGATATAAATTCAAAACTCACTAATCAGATGTCGGTTTCACGTTTAAAAAAGCGCATCTAAGCCAATTAGATTCCTAGCTTTTCAATTTCCCGCTTGTCACTAAAATAGTTTGTTACAGGATTATCTCACTAATCAGGTGTCGGTTCCACTTTTAAAGAAGCGCATCTAAGCCAATCGGGTTCCTAGCTTTTAAAATTTCCCGCTCGTCACTAAAATAGTTTGTTACAGCAATAAGTATATTAATTTAATGAGTTTTATTTAAAAGTAGATAATCTTGGGAAAAGGGCAAGAAGTGATGCACATTTTGGCAACAATAAGCTTGATTTAAAAGTTGTTTCGCCATGAGGCGAAGCGTGTGACAACTCGATTTGTCCCATTTTAATGAAAGCGCTCTTGAACTCTCTGAATTGAAGGAGCAATATTTTTAACTAAAGGAAAAAATGAAATGGAATAAAATAAAATAGCGAAGAATAATAAAAAAAAAAAATGCAAGCGCCCAAACAACTGGGGTTATCATATGACGATGTTTTTGTCCACGATTTCAAAGAATACGTATCATATGATACGGTGTATTTTACATACACATATACAGAGTGCCTGATAACGTCGAGCTTCATATCGTAATTTATTTCACCCTTAAATTTCCGTCCTTTTAAGGATTCGTCAGTGTTACAACTGAAATTAAACGTTTGACTATTCAAGTCTAAGTATAAATTAAAAACTAACCCATCATAAATAAGCCAGAGGCAGATCTACGGGGGGGGGGGGGGGGGGGGTTGAAGCGATGAAGCAATTCACATACACATAATACAGTAAAGAAAATTAATATTTAAAAAAATGGATGGCAAGTAGCGACTTGGTCTGAGGTGACAAAAAAGTGGAAAAAAATTAATGAGAAAATCCTCGTTTTCGACCTGTAAGCTTAATTTAAAACTTTCTAGTATGCTATTTCTATAGGTTTAAATTTCTAATTGTTAAAAGCGTTCTCTGTGATAAAAATTACTCTTAAAATTTTTTGAGCGAAGAATTGTGATATGAGAAATTTACTATCTGATTTGAAGATCTCAGACCGTAATGCGATGGTGGCGATCCAAGCGGCCGGAAGGTTACAACTCCCTTCTTTTTATCGTTTAAAGCAGTTTAAAGCAAATTATGCAATAAAATACCACATATTATAAAAAAATTATTTTACGTTCGGAGGCTTTAGTCCCAAATTTAATTTGAGTTTTAACCCTCGGGCCGCTAGGATTGCTATCGCGACGCCATTTCTTCCCTTAAAAGTTTTGCAACTTGGAATGTAAGGGATGAGCCTTAAAATCGCATTTTTTCAAGAGAAATAGCTCATACATTTTCGTAGAAAAAAAGTTCAAAAATCTATGGACGCTTCAAATTCAAAATTTTCTGAATTCGCCACTGCCCCAAGCTATAGTATCTTTACAAATATTTATCAACAACTTAAAAATGATTATGAGAGGCGGTGAAATTTTTTTCAAGCACCCTGTACGTCCCTTGAGTGTTTTTTGCGCTGTCAGGTTATAAGATTTTTAGGAGTTGACGTTAAAACATTCAAAATGAAAACATCGAGGGATGGAAATAGTCAAAACGAATGCAGCTCCATTTTAGATATATAAGCCTGCAACCTTCTTTCAACGCTATTTCATCGACTTGACTTCCTTCAACTTTCAAGTTCTGAAAGGCTTTCTTCGTCTCGTGAGATTTGAGTTCATGAAATACGAAGAAAAGAGCCGGTTTTATTTATTTTCTGTGGACGAACGTCGGAAAGATCGAGATTATTTCAGACGTTTGGCAGGATAAATGAACGTTTTTCTTGGAGGGAATTCTAAGAAAAAACTATGAACCATGATGCCTAGCTTTTCTCCTCGACCTATAAGTATACAGTTGGCGAATTAAAGGGTCAGTCAACGCCTTGGATTTTTGTTCAGGTTGGCCACCTGCAACGCTTGAATTCATTGATATACGTATTGCACGTTGCCTACCTGAGCGAAAATCTTAGGAGTCAACTGACATTCTTTAATTCGTTGAGACTGTACATTGGAGTGAAGCTGAAGATTGCAGTTTCGCGGTTTATGAAAACATTTTTGTACGCGCGCGTAAATTGACAAAATTTATGACAAAAACTGATATAATATTTCTTTATATATAGTACGTACCACACTAATAATATAGAATAATATACAATCAGAGTGGAAACTCCCATCAGAGCCAATTGAAACATTTGTTTCGTCCTTCTCGGTGACTTTTCAACATGGCGGACATAATAATATCTATGTCTCTTATATCGTTTTGAATGAGAATAGTTTTGGACTTTTTCTGCTTACCGTAAATACGTCTAAAAATTAATACATTGATTGGAGTAAGATTTACAGTAATCTCAAAATAACCGGCAAAAAATATCTTTGTTTTAATTCAAGTGAAGGAATTCCTAATTCCTAGATCGCGCGTGTAGCATATGATGGACGAGATACTTTGCCATATTTTGAGTCTTATTGTTAGTAGGTATATCCCCCTCCCCCTTCCTACTCAGGAGCCGAAACGGTAAAGACAAAAAAATACAGTAATGGAGCTCTTGCAAACTTTTGCAGTGAGCAAATGAATAGTCCAATCTGATGTAAAAACCAGACTTAGATAGTCTAAAATTCAGTAATAAACTCACATAATTGCTATAATACGGCAAGTTTGTAATGACGGTTCAATGCAGGTATCATGGGAGATTCCTGTCTATTATATGTCACTTTCTCTACAGAGACACAGAGATTTGTCTCAATTTAGATGGGAATCTCCCATGATACCTGCGTCTCTCCGCCACTAAGCCCGACTTTGAGAGTGACTTTCATGATTTTTTAGTGTACCTACTCATTGTCAGTTTTGCAGGTTTTTATGCAAGAACCAACTCTTCAATCCTCTATAGCAAAATTTTACAAGAGCCTCATCACAACAGCAAAAAGTTGGCACGGCAGATTACAACACTCAAACCGCAATTAATTGGTACTCGTAAATTCAAATTTTATTGAGTAAGTACAAAGCAGCAATCACATAAGTCCTAAGTCAACGATCCGATGCAACCCGTATTACACATAAAGCCAAAGCACTTTGTTCTCTATAAATAAAGAATGGTTCGGGTAACGTGTAATGCGGGATGCGTAGAATATACAGTGGCGTAGCGTGCAATTTGGCAACGTTGTATTTTGTACATTTAAACCCATGTAAAAAATCGAATGCAAATGTGTTCACCGAACACCCAACACTACGATCTTTTTCATGGGTTTAAATGGACGAACTGCAACATTGCCAAATTGCACGCTACGCCACTGGTAGAATAGTTGAC
Organism: Trialeurodes vaporariorum; assembly: GCA_011764245.1. Classification (NCBI taxonomy): domain Eukaryota; kingdom Metazoa; phylum Arthropoda; class Insecta; order Hemiptera; family Aleyrodidae; genus Trialeurodes; species Trialeurodes vaporariorum. The sequence goes on from VMOF01000111.1 coordinate 72,252,228, forward strand.
GTTGGATTTATGAGAGAGCTTGTGCATAAAACTAATAAATTACTAGCGCAAATCACTCACGTATCAATCTGCGGAACCAACTTCAGTTATAGTCTTTAGTCAACTGAAATCGATGACAAAAAATCGGGGCCCCATTAGTGTTTTCATTTTCAATCCCATCTCAACCTTGACCCCCAAAAAATTAAACTACCCCCCCTCCTCCCTCCACAACTAAACTCTAGTTACGCCGCTACACTTCAAATGCGCACGCACACACTCACAACCATCGATATTTTCTTTCCTGCTTGACAGAATAGTAATACTTCTTTCTTTGTTTTTTTTTTTTTTTTTTTTTTGTTTTTTTTTTTTTTGTTATTTGTTTTGCTTTGTTTTTCTTTTTTAAAATAAAAAACATCGAGTGCGGTTGAGGAGGGAAGAAAGTTAAATTGTGAAAACGAGACGAAATGAATACGTCGACAGTCGACAGGAAATGACAGCTGCTGGTAGTAGCTATACGACACACTACTGACTAAACACTCACCTTGTAGACTTTGAGAGAGTTGCCACCATGTTTTGACCAGTCCTGTGATGACTGCAGCTGCAACATAAAAAGAAACAAAATTAATTTATTACAGAACACGGTTCCATCTCATCCACTACTTATTTTAGAACATTCTTTTTATTCGGTGTATAACATTGTGGTGTATAACATTGCGGGTCGATGCGCAGCCATTAAGCTTTCCCAGTTTTAACGTAGAGCGTTAGTTGATGGTGACACTTTACATGCAATTTTTCCTCGAAAAAGTGAAACAGCAAATCATAGGCGGAAATAATGTGGGGCTGAGGAGAGCTAAGCCCCCCCCCCCAGAAAATTTTGGAAACAAAAAACGTCTAGCCATTTTGTCATGTGATTTGGCACATCTAAAAATGTCGGCTCTCATGGAGAATTCAAGGAGCAAAAACGAAAAGGCCGTTAAATTCGCGCTAAACACCCCTACAAGAAAACAGGGACGAATTGACGAATAACGGAATAAAAGCTTCTAGAGTGAAAAATGTTGACTTCAGGGTTTGGGTTTGAAGGTATAAGAACACCGATCGTATTCCGTGACTTACTTTATGGTTATCTCGGTTATATGTATAGTAAACAGAGATAATGGACAAGGATATCAAGGAAAGAAGAGCCGAACGGGACAAAAAGGGAGGCAGTTTAACTGTGCAGTTCTCGACGGGAAAAAGATAAGAGGAGACTCTCCTCAGGAAAAAGAATTAGCGACAACAAACTGTCCGGAAGTTAGGAGTTTAGTATACAGGGAGATCATCTCCGGAAATTGCCCGATTTTGAATAGCTTTTGGTACACGGCCTCACTCAAAGTAAACTGCGATCGAATACCCTTCAACTTGCGGGGTAAACTTCCGATTCTTTGAGAGAAAAAAAAAGTTTATTCCTGTAACAACCCCTAATGCCAAAATAAAAAAAATAAAATAAAAAAGGAAGGAAAGGATCAGAGGAGAACGAGGAAAAAGCACGGAATTTCCAGTCGTCATAGCAAACTTTCGACTACTCGAGGAAAACTGATAAGACTGGACTTTGCGCTATTGCCAGAACTTGGCAAAAATTAGACTCTCCAGACATTTTGAAATAGGTTGGTTTGCAAACTTTCGCTACAGCTGTGTAGACGGGGTCTCAACACCGAAAAAATAATTCTTAAATTCTAGTAATACTACCAGAAGCGCAGTGATGTATGAACCACGGAGAATTTCGTCTACTTTTACCAGAAAATTCTGGTGTTATTATCAGAATACGGTGAATGCACTAGAGTTTCCTTAACATTTTTAAGAACTATGGTAAAAACACTAGAATTCTGGAAAAAAATACCATCCCTTACCTCGTTTCACATATTTCTGTGCTTAGTAATCTTTTTTTTTTTTTTTTTTTTTTTTTAGTGTACTATCGACAAATTAAAAACTGTCGATAGATTTTCACGAGCTAAGTTTCGCCTTCAAGGTTCCGGTTCGGCCACTCTTCATACTCCTCACACCTTGGCCTTGCAGTCGAGGGGCCAGTGCGGGTGGGGTGGAAGAACCGTTGCAGATCAGTCCCACACTCCCACGCATAACTGCGGCAGTGTCCCTTGATGGAAATATTGTACAGGGTGTATCAGACCACCCGGATAGGGCATCTTTCACGAAAACTACCGAGCCGAATGATTTGAAAAAAATAAGTCAGATAGAGATGTGACCCCAAATTTTTAATTTTTGATTTTCTCAAAAGCCCCCGACAGTCTCTTGGAGGGTATTTGGGGGATTTAAAACACATTTTTTCAAGTTTCAGAGCGAAACTTTGCTCGTGAAAATCTCGCGAAAATCTTGAATTCGTCAAAAGTACATATATGTATAGGGTCTCTATACTTTTGACCTGAAATTTGGCAAATCTGGCAAACATCAGCATTGGGGCGCGCTGAGGATTCTAATGGCGGGGTTGCGGGACAACTGGGCCGAGAGAGACCGGAACGGTTATCCGCAGTGTAGGAAAAAGATTTCGACACTTAGACCCGCATCAATTCGAGGAACTTAGTGAACTGCGGCGTTAACTTCAATTTATCGGAGAACTTTTTAAGCTACATTAACAGAGGAACGAATGAAAGGGGGGGGGGGTGAGGATCTGAATGGCGGACGGGCGGCTCTATATATAGCCTCGTTCCTTGAGATTCCTTGGGCGAAAATGCTTTCACCGTACGGACGAGGGCAGGATGACAGGATAGAAAACTTTAACGACTTTAATTACCCTTGTTCGGCCATGCTTTTCTTTCTAACAGCATACACATTGACGAAAAAAGCTCAAAGTATACTTACTCTCCACCGGCTGCCCTACCATTGAGGTGAAACAACCAATGCAACGTCGGTATAAATACGTGTAATTATTAAGGTATCATGTATGTGAGTATGCGGAGATGGGAGAGACTGCGCCACTTCGAATGGGCTGACAAAAAAGTTTTTAAGATGAGGATATGATAATGCACCAAAAAAATCGCGACCTAATCTGTTCCATATTTTGATTAGACTTATTGTTAGTAACCGCACGTGACTCGTCTCTACCAATCACCGATTTCCACTACCTTATCCAGTGCATCCAAAAGTCATGAATTTCAAGGATCGGCCCAAAGGACTGCCGTTTCGTGGATCCTAAAATCAGTGGCGGCTCGTGAAATGCGATACATCTATGTCTAATCCATTTAAAACTGTAGAAAAGTATCGATTTCTTGGGGGTTCAATTGCACCCCCTGACGATCGATACTTTTCTATAGTTTTAAATGGAGTATAGACATCGATTTATTGCATTCCACGAGCCGCCACTGTCTAAAATGAATTTTTCAATTCACCGATGGTTCCACCGGTTAGTTAAAAGATTACATGGCCCAGTTCAGCATTGTGATTATAACCCACGAAAATACTCTGATCTGTAATATTTTCACTGATGGAAAGACTGATGAATTTAACATTTGATAGAGTTTTGATATTCATCGATGATTCTATCGGCAAAGAAAATCTTATAGATTAGAAGTATTTTCGTACGTTACAGTCAGACTGCTGATCTGGACGTTACACAGATCTCTTTGTCAACCGGTGATATGTTCGGTGAATTGAAAAATTCCCCTTAAGATCCGCAGAACGTTAGCTTTGGACTCGTTGTTCTAAAAATTGGAAAAATTGGCTGAAAAGAATTCTGAATGATTCACAAACAGATGAGGAGCAGCTCTGGAATAGTTTAGGGCAAAAGAAAAAAAAAAAAAAAGGAAAAAAACTTGTCGACTCATGAAGACGATGAAAACCAAACATGGCATCGTTCATCGTTTGCCTTAGCAAACTAAATCAATCACAAAATACATGGATGAAAAGTTCGACTTCGACACGGCATTTACGAATGTCAACTGCAAACAAAAGCTGGAATTTGCAAGCGAAAGCAAAGACAAATACGGGATGATTAGCAAGGTCGCTCTGGTTGTTATAATTTATTGCGCGCGAAACGTTTGTGCTTCGGTGCCGCCGGTTTGCGTTTAATGAGACCGATTTTCCCATTTAACTCCATGTAAAATTTTGGAATCTCCCGCCTTATTTGGCAACACTGATAAGAGTGCTTGACGATTCGCCGATTTTGGGATTTAGCGCGCGAGAGTATAATTAAGCCAAAAGCGGGTGTTTATTTTAGGGCGGGGATTCTAGATCCGGTGAGTCGAAAGGCGCAGAGCTCTTGAATTGCGGCCGCAGAAGGCCTAATAGCCAATTAGGCCTCTGAAGGCGGCTCCCGCGATCCATCGATAAATGTATCGCGCTCTTGAACAATCCTAAGGGCAGAATGAGCTCATCAATGAAGTGACCCCTAATTCATCAGTTCACGGCAATATTAAATGCCAGCGATTTGTAATAATATGCATGGTTGTCACGATGACCAACCTCAACCTAAGGAAAGGAAAGGGTGAGAGGGCTGAACTGTTGTGGTTAACCCTTGTGAGCCCTGGGGAAGGGGACGGGGGGTCCGAAACTATACCTTAGGTCAGTTCTTTTTGCCTAAACTCATTATTTTTTTTTTTTTTAATAGTTATATTTTGGTACTTTCATGACATTGAATGATTATTATATACATAGCCGACATTCAAGTCAATTTTCACGTTACTTGGACGGCAATGGAACTGTTGCAAACTTTTGCTACAGGCTCATTAAGAGTTGATAATGAGGTAAACCGTAAACTCCTGTAAAAATCACGAAATCCACTCCCAAACTCATAAAATGCTTTCGAACACGAGACGTTAATGGCAGTGATTACCGCCAAAATCTTATGGTAGCTGTACGCTTCTTCTTCTCTTAGTGAGGTGTCGCGAGAACACCTCATGAAAATGGAGCTTATTGAGATAGGGAAGCCAAATGTATTAGGCGGTACTCACCGCCATTACAGTCTCGCGTTTGAAAGCATTTTATGAGTTTGGGAGTGGATTTCGTGAGTTTTTAGTGCGCTGATCGTTTTTAGGTTCATCCACTTTTCAGTTTATAGATAGAAACCGGTTCAATATATGATCTTCAAGAAATTTTATGTCTTTTCAGGATCAGTGGTTCAATTATTCATATTTTAATGGCAAATAACCCGGGGGACCGAGGGGGAAGAGAGAGTAAAAAAAAAAACGAAAACATATTTTTTCAATTTGTTGCATTTTTTTTTAATGGTAATTTTTTCGAAAAATATTCATAAATATCCAAAGATTGGTGACCAAAAACAGTTTTAAAATTTTCATGTAGGTCTATTACTTAAAATACTTAAAAATATGAAATATTAAAAAATAAAAAAAAAAAAATCCGTCTAGGCCTTTTCAGTGGAGGGAGGGGGAGGGAGGCTCCTACTTCCTCGAAAGCAACTTTTGGGGTGTCTTAAAAATTGCGTCCCAGGAAACCCCTATATACAGTTACAGCTCGTTGGTTCAAAAATAATCGAAAACCAGCTGAGTAATTTCAATTTCACACGCAAAATTTTGATTGGATGACTTTCTCTTGACCGCCATGCACACAGTGCGCTTTTCTTGCGTCAAACGATTTCCATTAATTTAAATGCAGCAAAGTGACAGACAAGCAAAAGACCATCGGCGAGGGAAGGCGGAGGCGATCAGCACTTCGGCGTCAGTCACGGAACCCGCGGACTACCGACTATCCCTCCCCCTCGTCCCTGGGAACAAAACCGCAACGAAGTGCGGTCTAGCCCTGCGTTCCCCCTTTCCCTTCGTCGATAGATCGGGTAGTCATTAAATCCCTCAATTAAAATTAGATTCGTTTGTGCTTTGGGCTCAAAACAATGTTGCCATTGTACGGAAATTGGTAATTGCGATTGAATTACTCACGCAGAAGCAGCGCGAATTACGAATTTCCATCTTCCACGTTTCATCAGTCATCAGTGAAACGCGCGCGTGTGAGAGATGACCGAGTCACCGATGACCGCGGGAGCGTTTTATTATTCACTCAACGTTCGTTCCATTCATCTGGCGAGGGAACTAATTAGGAAATGGACCGTAAGCTATATAGAAAAGGTTTTTAACCGACAACTTTTTTTGGAAAAAAAAAAAAAAAAAAAATTGATATAAAATAAAATTAAAAAAAGTAAATAAACGAAGCAAAAAAAAAAAAAAAAAAAAAAAAAAATAGGCAGCAGTGACAGTACCCATAGTCGTACGCTTCGTAGTTTGATATTTCAAAGTAATCGATACTCCGCCACTCAGCCTCGCATAACAACGAAAAATGAATGAATGAATTGTTATAAATAAAGGGAAATACAGAGGAATAAAACGAACAAACAATAAATAATAAAATGAAACGGGATATAACTTCGCGGCAAAAAGCAGTTCAAGGGGATGTATATTTTACAGGGTATGCGTCAGCCCCTTCAAATGCACGAGTGAAAACCGCAAAGTACGAGACGGCTCTCGATAAAAATTGATTTAACATAGTAGAGTAAATTGCTGCAGTAAATTCGAAGTACAACACGAAAAAGACTTATATATTCCTCGTTATTTCACCGCTGACAAAAATACTTAATTTTGTACATTATCAGTTGATTTTCAGCGTTTAGTTCCGGTTTCTGCGACCAGAGCGCTAACATTCAAGTATTGTAAAAATTACAAGCCAAAATAAGTTCACATAAGAAAACAGAGGATCATAGGTATTAGATAATCACTGAAGAGTGACTCTGCAAAATATCTCGTCAATAACTTAAAAAGATTATTGCGTAGGGCCTCAAGAAATGTAAACCCGCCCCTGACATTTAGTGAAAAGTGTGAGGGTGTTTAATTCTTAGCGCAGACATTTACCTGTGTCATAAATCATAATAGAGGCCAGTGGCGTAGCGTGCAAAATGGCAACGTTGTACTGAGTCCATTTATAAAATCATGAAAAATATCGAACTGTTAGGTGTTCGGTGAACACCTTCGTATTCGACCTTTTACATGGGTTTAAATGGACATACATCACAACGTTGCCAAGTGACTTTTCTTGTTCTTTCCGTGCAGTCTTCAAATGCTTTGCATAAGTGCGTGATGTAGGTAGGTATCGAGACGGACGCAGTTTTGATCTTTCTTTTCAAATCGAATAACGAACAAAGATTATCACGCAAGTGCATGATGTGCATGTGGAACTACGGAGAGGGGAAGGAGGGTGGTGAAGGCGAGGCATTAGGCATGCAAAAGGGTCGAAGTTGAAACACCGGAAACGCATGAAAGATGGAGAACGGGCGATCATCGCGTCGTGATCCTAATAACAATAACACCGCATTTTGACGATGTTATTAGGGATGAATTCGTTTCCGAAACGATGAAAGGGTTGGAGGAGCATAAAAGGATTAATATAGGACATATTTCCTATCAGCATTTGACATTTAATGATCACCAACGACCCAACAGGTGTCCACGCCCTGGAATAAAGAGTAAGGGATCGAGAGGGAGGGGGAGGGGGGAGGGAGAAGGACTGGAAGCGGAGAAAGCCAAAGAGAAAAAATAAGGGGGCTAGAGGTCTTGGGAGGGGGATGGGGGGGCGGCCAACAGGACGCAACACACCGCAATTATGAACGCCATTTGTTCGGGATCAACTCCTTGTGCATTCACCATTCCGCTATCCCGACCCCCGCCCCGACATTTACTGCCCCCCTGCCCCCCACCAACGACAATTCGCCACCACTCGCGAGCATTTGCCATGACAAATTGGAGTCGTACTTGTGCATTAATATTTAAGGGAACCTCTTAATTCTAAAAGCTGTTCAAAGGTCGAACGCAAGACATTGCGCTCCGGCTGTTTTTGACACATTCCCCGAGCACACTGCTCATAGTACGCGGGATATTATGACACCGGTTAATGGCTATAAATCCTGAGAGAGGAGGGAAATGTGAGCGAAAGAAAAAGTTTTAATTCCTCTCGTTATGCATTCGAAATTCCTTCTCCCACGCTTTTGTTTGCGTTGTGATAAATTCACAAAAGGAATGAGGTCCTCTTTTTTTTTTGCTTTCCTATATTATGCGAAGATAAAAAGGAGTAGACGAAAACTTTCGCGCTTTTCGTTCGTGAAAGGGCAAATGAATGAAGAGTCCAGGGGGAAAACGATAAATGTCACAAAAATCAAAATTAAAGTTTTCATGGACAATTTACGGGATACATATGTATAAGTACACTACACATAAGAATAGAGATCTACAGAAGTGCAAGACAACCAATTTTAGAGGATGAAAATACATCGATTCTCACCCGGTAAAAAAAGACTGGTAGAATTTACCATCTGCGTAGCCGATGATGGAGTCTGCTATCAAGTATGGTAAATTTTACCATCACATATACCTAGTAAATGCAACGTACGTCGTACCTTGTGGTGAAATGTATACCAACAGGTTATCTTAATTTAGCACAAGGTACGTATACCATTTACCATATAAGATGAAATTTACCATACTTGATAGCAGACTCCAAAATCAGCTGTGTAGATGGTAAATTCTACCAGTCTATTTTTTCCGTGATGAGAAATAACAACCTTTATAATGTACGTATTTCCCCTTTTCCTCCAGCTCATCAAAAACAAAAATGGGTTTTTATGACAAGCATACATCGCTCGTCCCACGGACTTTTCAAATGCTACACAATATTTTAAGAAAAGTTGAATTTTTTAGTAAAAGAAAGGCCATTTGCAAGACTGTATGTATGTATCGAGACTATCGTTTATTTGAATACATACATTGGCTCTTTTCGCTCGTCCATGTTTCCCTTACTGCTCGCCATCGACGCCATCTCGCGAAGTTAATCAGATCCAAAGAACGCAGGCTGTATAGCTCGTGGTTCTAAAATTTCCGGAAACGATTAGATTCAAAATCAAAACCAAATCGCCGACAGCCAGCTCGACAGCACAGGATGTTGCTCGAAAAGCTTGTGGAATGAAATTAGAGGTTAGACGCGAGACGGAGCCAAAATTCGAAAATGCACAACAGTTTCGCTCAGAAAGGTACCGACTGTACATAAGAAATCACTGGCAGTTGGTTCGTTTCTCTGTCGGTTGTGTCCGAGTGAAGTTTGACGAAAAAAGAGTAAATCGGACCAAAAGTGATCAAAAGTAATTATACGACAGCTGGGACTGATCTTAGAGTAGTGTAGACGCAGGGTGTATCGGGATCTGAGCGAGATGCGAGCTCCGCGCACAGTGGGTCGATAAATGGAATATTTCGGATGGAATAATTGTATGGAAAAAAAAATTAGATTATGATCAATGCATGGAAAGATAAATGGGGCTCTTACAAACTTTTGCTATAGGGGATTGAAGAGTTGATTTTTGCACATTAACCTATAAAAATGGCTTTGAGTACACTAAAAAATCACGAAATTCACTCTCAGAATCGGGTTATTAATGGCGGAGAGACGCAGGTATCATGGGAGATTCCTATCTAAATTGAGACATATATCTGTGTTTCTGTAGAGAAAGTGACACAATAGACGGGAATCTCCCATGATACCTGCGTTGACCCGCCATTACGAACTTGCCGTTATAGCAGTTAAGTGAGTTTATTACTGAATTTTAGACTTTCTAATTTTTGTGATTTTCGCTGGTTCATACATCACAATTGACTAATTCATTTGCTCACAGCAAAAGTTCGCAAGAGTGGCCCCATTGACGAAAGAGTTTCGCCAGCTTCAAATGAGTCAGGGTTCGTAAAATTCAAAAAGAAAATATCGACTAAAAAAAAAAAAAAAAAAAAAAAAAAAAAATTGTTCTTGTCAGGAAAAAGTCACGTTTGAAACAAGTGTGCGGCTACAGCGCGGCGCGAGTATCAGCTGGCTTACGAATTCCGGTTCGAAGAAACCAGTGGTTAGGTGTAAATAGACAAACACCCGGCTACCAGACCCCCTCCCTCCACCCCCACACTGTCCCCCTGTCCCCTCCCTTATTCTCCGCTGACGCAGCGTGCGGCCTCAAAGCTATTTAACCTAGAGCAGCTGCTGTATATACGGCCGGCCACTCACAGGTACTATGCAGGTAGGCAACTGGTAGGGATATCCTCCAACCTCCTCTGTACGGCCAAGCTGGATCCAGCAAACCCTAAACACAACTCTTGGTGGCTCTCAAATAGTTTCAAAATCAAAATGATCCTAGTATAGAGAATAATGATAATTCGTTAGAGGAAATACAAAGTAACCCCCAAGTAGCCCCTGTTTCAAACTTTTTCCACTGCGTTATGGAGATTCGCATCCCGTGTAAAATCGCGTGAAAATTTCATTGGCAGCTTCTAAAAGTCTCCAAAACCGTCTTGATGTTAATCATCACAATAACCAAAACTCGCCTTATTATACGTGTACATATAGACCAGAGGCGTAGAGTGCAATTCGGCAACATCGCAGTTCGTCCATTTAAACCCATGAAAAAGATCGATCTATTGGGTGTTCGGTGAACACCTTCGCATTCGATCTTTTAAAAGGGTTTAAATGGACAAAATACCACGTTGCCGAATGGCACGCTACGCCACTGATATAGACATAATCATAGCAAGAGATTTATGTCGCGCAGAGATGGAGGAGTAACACACTATAAATACGTCACAAAGGGGATAAGTAAGCACGAGGGTGTACTTAGGTAGGTGGAACACATCGAGACCGATATAAAGCCTCGAACGAAATGATTCGGGTTTGTGAGAGGGAGTAATAGAGTATAGGTATTGCTGGTGCGTAAACCCGAGCCTAGATTAAAATAATAAGCCTGAGGAACAGAGATTAATCTTCAAAAAGTAGCGATGGTTTGGTGCGACGTCTTCGGAAGTCTTTGCGACAGCCAATAAGAGAGATGACATCAATCAAGAAGGGGGGTTTTGATCGTCACATTTTACTGTGATTACCCATTCATAAATGTCAAAACTTTCATTGCCTGCGTAAACATGGGACACCGAGATAAAACCTGCTTCCAGCGATATTCCAACGAGGAGCACTGCCGAGTACCGAGCAGTCAAACATAGGGTGGAGAGTGGGAGACTGAAGAGGGTTCCTCCGGTTCCTGTTTTAGATATCAAACGCGGAAGCGCAAGAATAAGTAGAACAAAAAACACCCTTATTTGCTTATTCAAATTACTAAGTGTAATGTATCTTTTGAATATTTTGATCGGTTATTAATCATGATACATTGTTTTGAAATCAATAAACTTGCGTATGCGTTCATAAAATGTAACAAGTAAGCCGCCACGCCGGCGCGCGCCGCGGACGTACTCGAACATACAATTCAACGAATCACTCACTCAACGGCCGTGACTGATGAAATTGAGTGCCACCAAATGTATGTCCATCGTATCGACTAGCGTCCGAGAACCTCTGGTACCAAACAGACGCTCGTTCAAAATGATCTCCCCAATTTTTTGGTTTTGCTTTGTTTTTTTTTTTTAATTTAGAATTTGATTCAAACTATTCTTGCTCGAGAATATCGATCTCATGATTTTTACGAACTGCAGACATTTGCTAACGAAATTTCCTTATGGACAAGACATATGCTAACAGATTCTCCTTATGGATAATTAAGAAAAAGTTTGACAAATTATCCTGAAACCTATGGTAACTTTATGCGTACAACTAATCTGAAAGGATTTCAGTCGAGGAATCCGAATTTTTCATCAGTTTTGCTCCAGCTTCTACGGTTCTTCCTCAACTTTCCTACTTTTCACTTGGTGTCCGATGGATCGTAAATTTGAGGTTAGGTGCAGATAATTTCAGTTTTCCGAAAGAAAATTGAGTCTAGAGGGAAAGTAGAGACAAAATTTGAATATAGCATGCTAAATTACACGCTAATATGCAAAATTTCAGTTTACTTGGTAAAAAAATTAAAATCTATCGAAGAGTTATGCTTGTAGGAGTTTCGTTAGCAAATGTCTGCAGAACCGTTCGCTTCGATCTCATGTACCTACTCAACGTTGAAGGATTGCAAACGACGCGACAAGACACCACAAAGTCCTTCCTGCGCGGGCCTGCGCCGTGTTTTCAAAAGGTCATAGACCAGCAAAACTTGCGAAAATGGCAACCTTGGGTTGTAGTATGTCGCAGGGTTGAAGGTTTGCTGGTTTGAAATACCGTGAAATCTGCTTTTCAATGCTTTTATTTTTTCAACCACCGCGCCGCCCGGGCCCGGCGGGTTGCCGCGCTTCAGTATCACCACCACCACCACTCGATCACAACGACCGTGACACCTGCTCGTGGGGAAAAAAGGAAGAAGGATCTCCAAGGGACAATAAAATGAGGATGAGGCGTTCAAAATTGCTACTCTCGGGTACGTGTGTATCACAGTATTCGATCCGTTAACAGAGTGGGTACTTAAACGCAGTCTGATTCAACCTGCTCACCCACGTAGTTGGATGGCATAACACTCCAACCCCCCCCCCTCCCCCCCTCCCCCCAATTCCACGTAAGGAACAATTTAAGTGTTTTGAATCTGGTTTCGCAATAGAGGTATACTTTAATTTTACTAATGATTCACGGGTGCCCCCCTGCCCACGTAATGAAAAATATACACGAGCAGCTCGTGCACTAAAAAAAAGGGGGGGGGGAGGTCCACCTCCGTCTTCCGGCTTTCAATTCATTATATTTACCTCTCAACTACGCACAAATGATTAATTTCCGACCCCCCCGCCCTCCCACAACAGACCCTTGACTTCCGACTCCCTTGATAAAAAAAATCTTCGGTCCACCAAATAAGTACCTATAAATGACCTAATTCCTAATTCATAAATTCCCTCCCCACAAGTATAACCCGATTATTTCACATGATTTTTGGTAAGAAATAAGCAGGAGTTGGATGTACAAACGATACGTTTAAAGTTGTAGGGATATAACTACTTGTGATCATCCATTCTCCTATATTTTAAAGTCATTTTACTTACTGAATAGTTTCCTATACATTCCGAGCCTTTTTTTTTTTTTTTTTTTTTTTTTTTTTTTTTTTTTTTTTTTTGAGAGAGAGAGAGAGAGAAAAAAAAAAATTCAGAAAGTAAACTTTCATTAATGAAAATGACGGCAACTTTTTGTTGTTTCGTGTGCTTTGCACACTTCCATAATCTTTGCCCGGCGGGAGTATTATAAGGATAAAAAAGCGGGGGTTTCAAAAGTATAAAATTCATTAATATTACATACCTGATCAACAGGGTGATTGAAATTAATAATTAATAAAAGTTCTACCTTCCGACGTAGAAGAAAGGAGAAGGGTGAAAAAAGAAAACAAAAAAAAGACAAAGTCTCCGAAAGCAAAAACTAAACAGCCCTGCGAACCCCTCGTGGTTCTGGAACCACAAATTACCCAGGGCTGCTGTTCAGTGGATCTTGAAAGGCACTTTTTTAATCCACCGATGATTCCACCGATGATTCCACCGGATGACGAAAATATTACACGGTCTGGGGCAGCAGTGTGACAACAATCATGCAACGAAAATTCTTTGATCAGATATGTTTTTGGCCACCACGATGAAAACACCGTTGACTTTTAAATTAGATGGAATTTTGATATTCACCGATGATTCCATCAGTTCACAAAATTGCTACGTAGTATTTTCGCGCGTTACAGGCATACTGCCGAACTGCTTACGGTGTAAGCTTTTAGTCACCCGGTGGAATCAACGGTGGAATTAAAATTTTTACTGATGGTCTGAAAGTACGACCGTAGCAAGTTTTTTTTTTTTTTTTTTTCCGGGGGCGGCTGTAACTTAGGAAATTTTGCGGGGGTTGCTGCAAGTCTTCCCCCCCCCCTTGTTCCTTTTTTATCCCTTCCATTCTCCTTTATTTTTCCTCTTTTTTCCGGCATTTCGGGATGGGAGGCTGTAGCCCCCATCAGCCCCTTCAGGCCTTCACCCCGGCTATACAGCAGTGGCGGCTAGTAAAATGCGATAAATCGATGTCCACTCCATTTAAAACTATAGAAAAGTATCGATTTCTCATTGCACTCCCTGACGATCGATACTTTTCTATAGTTTTAAATGGAGTAGACATTGATATATCCCATTTCACGAGCCGCCACTGCTATACAGCCATGGCCTCAAGAGCACAGCAGTCCCAGCGATTGTTTTCTCTGACCATCGCAGAACGGTCCCACGAGAATACACAATTACTAGTCATTTGACAAATAATTCAGACGGATTATCGGTCGCGGACAAGCCAGATCTTTGATTTATTTTCGTTTAAACGGTTCTCCTTTTGGATCGGACCGTACGACGTACGTCGGCCGTCGGCGAGGCGGGAAGGTAAAGTATCGTTAAAAGATGTTATTTACAACTCCGCAATCCAGCGTTGCAATTTTTCGGATCAAAATCTAATTTTTCCCCATTTGACGTAACGTAAAAGTTGGTGATTTTTAGGGAAAATCTGGCAACGATGCTTCGGTCATCCGTCGCATCGCGTTTCAAACAAAGTCAGTTTATGATTCTCGAATTCTCGCCCAAGAGACTGGAGACGAAGGATTCATCGATTTTGGGGGCCTCGAATTCGACTGTGGGAAAAAAAAATTGACTCGGAAAGCCAGGCGAACAAACCATCATGCGCCGACGCCGTACGGGGTCCGGGGTCTGGGGTCCCGAGTCCGGTCCTCTGCCTCTGTCCGATCCGCGATTGGGCTCGTGGCCGACGGCCGTATAGGCCCCGTAAACGGGATGAGTTCTCACTCAAACCGAAACACACTCATGTCTGAACTCTATGGCTGGTCACTCTCAAGGGCTGAGCCGCATGCCTTGCCGAGCCGACCCACAGTCGGTTGATTGTGGAATTTTCCCGGAGTAAAAAAATACGAGTAAAATCGTGAATTTTCCTGCAGTAAAAAAATACGAATGAAACCGTGAATTTTCCCGGCATAAAAAAATACGGGAAAAAAACCGTGAATTTTCCCGGAGTAAAAAAATACGAATGATGAAACCGCGAATTTTCCCGGCATAAAAAAATACGAATAAAAAACCTGTGAATTTTACTGGAGTAAAAAAGTACGAATGAAACCGCGAATTTTCCCGGCATAAAAAAATACAAATAAAACCACGTGAATTTTTCCGGCATAGTAAAATACGAACAAAACAACGAAAAAAAAAGAACGGAGAAACAAACGAATAAAACGAAAAAAAAAATACAATAAAAAACAATAAACACGAATTTTAAGAATAAAAATCAAGGTAATGAACAATAAAGAGCAAGGTGCCTTCAGAATGTGTGAAATTTGCAATTTTAGAGCTTAAACTGAGTCAAATAATAAGGTTTGTGAAAGAAAATATCAAAAGTGAAATGTTTTAAAAGTCCACATAAAAATACGATTTTTTTGGTCTGAAAAAATCCATGTTTCGATCCAGTGTGCGGCTGTCGGCCGTCGCTCATCATATTCGTCGCGCCGGTTTATTTGTAAAATCGGCAATTCATGAAACTCCAGGACGAAGGTACGACCGGAGAGCGCAAAGCGCCGCGACCAGGAAACGTTGCCGACTTAAGACTGAGGTCTAGGTCAGCTTCACATCTCATAGAAGACATGTAAAGTGAATACCATTCGGATGTTCCCAGGCTCATCACTAGGACCGCACACTCACCGCGCAAGGCAGAGACGTAGCGTGCAATTTGGCAACGTTGTAAGCTGTCCATTCAAACCCGTGTAAAAGGTCGAATGTGAAGGTGTTCACCGAACACCCAATACCTCGATCTTTTTTACGTGTTTAAATGGACGAATTACAACGTTGCCAAAATGCTCGCTACACCACTGGCACAAGGGACAAGATATAGCCATATGCAGAGGGTGGCAGGTCCCTCTTAGGAAATATTGTCAGCTGGTGAATTTTGTGCTGCAAACAATTATATGGGAATCATAAACTTTTGAAAAAGAGACAAATGAAAATAAGAAAAAAGAAAAAAAGAAAGGCTGCCCACAAAAAAAAAAACCAGGGGCAAATTTCACTGTTTGATTTTTTTTACTCCGCAGGATGTAGCATTATAGCTGGGACGTTGGTGCCCTCGGACTCAGAGGCCGGGAGCAGACTGCCTCGATGGCCCATCTCCTCCATAATTTGTCAACTGAAAGCAAGCTCATACTTGTGTAAAAAAAAAAAAAAAAAAAAAAATCTTTAAAAAAGGACTGATTGTACACTATCGACCAGATTTTTCAAGCGTCAGTTTTTCATCGAAATCCTAGCCCAATGTGCGCTGCGAAGTACCGCATACAACTTCAAGACTTGTATTTATTACGTCAATTTTTTTGAGTACATATTATATTATTCGCGCGTGCAATGAGTAACAGAGCACCGAATACATGAGTTGTATATTTTGTGTGAAAGTGTCCGATTTGAAAAGTACCCGTGTTTATGAATATTTGAAGAGCCCTCGGAACCCCATTAAAATAATCCTAATAGGTATATATGTAAATAATTCCATCACTTTTGGTGAGCTGAAAATATTTCTCCCACGGACAGCAAATATCATAAACAATCGGGAAAATTGGACTAGAGGACTCCCCGCTCATATAACTGCGCCGCGCCCTCTCCACGAAGCGTGTATCATTATATTGGCACATGAATAATAATTACCGCGATTCTTTCGGACTTTGTGAAAGAGATAATAATACATGGTCCCAAAATTTTGCGCAACAACTCGCTTGCCGAGAGAGCTCGTTTCTTCGACCCTGCCGCATCGCATATTGGAAACATATAACATATCAACCGTATTTGTTGGATCCTTCAAATGTCCGATCTCTCCCATTCTTGAATGTGTGTGCGAGTGTGTCTATAGTCCATATGGGGGGGGGGTGTCCAATAAAAGAAATCTGTCCCAAATTGTTGCTTTATAAGAAGATCTAGACACTCTTGGGCACAGTAAGAGTAACCAGAAACCAGGGGCGCCCCGTGTTTTTCGATACACATACATCGATATGTCCTTCTTTGTTCGATAAAAAGCGCTTTTGCAAACGATTCAGACCCCCTGATGGGGAAAACCCTGCCATTTGAAGGCCCATTTTGTCCCCCCCCCCCCCCCCACCGCTACGCAACTGATGAACGTTTGATTAGTATTTTAGCTGGGTAAATGGAGCTCGATTACAAAGGTTTGAGCTGGCGGGCCGATTACTTTTTGTCATCGAGCTGACTTTCCGATTACACTTCGTAATCGCGGAAATGGGACAGGTTTCTGACTCCAATTTCAGCGGTGGCGGCTCGTGCGGGATCTCGGCGTGCGGCAACGTTGCAATTCGTCCAGTTAACCCCGTGTAACACGTATCTAGACTCGATGCAGCGTCACACTGCACATTGCATCCGCCGCCACTATAAATTAAAGTGTAATCGACGCTTATTTTCAAAAGACAAAAAATTATATTTTCGGTTAATTTGTAATATGATTTGTAACGAAATTACCGTTGAGTTTTGAAAAGTATCTTTCGGACCACACTTCAATAACGATTTGAACAACTTTCGAGCCCCGATTACAAAATAAAGCGGAGAGTCATTGGCAATGCGACTGTGGTAATCGACAGAGTTGGGCAAATAGGAGTTTAATCGCGATTACACAATTACTGGGTGGTAATCTGTAATTTTCACAGATAAATAGTAAATTTTAGGTTCTTTTCGATTAGATCTAATACAAATTCAGCCCTGATCATCATAAAATCACCCTCCGAAAAAACGACGATTACGATTACCCGGTAATCGTGTAATCGATTACCACCCCCATTTTTGCTCAACTATGGTAATCGAGCCCCATTCGCCCATATATCTACTCAGAGTATGAAATAGAGACATAGAGTATACATATATGTTTTTTTGAATTTTGATTTTTTTTGTCTGCGCCGCGTGTATATATTGTACTTGAGTGTGTAAGTGTGCAGTGTGTAAGCTTGACTTGTTTATGTTGAGAATGACGACATATATTTCTTCAGAGAACATTCATTGAAAGAGTCTTAAAAGTTTTGTTGGTATATAAAGCGGGCGAGGGGTAAGTACTAAGTACACTGTCTCCGAACTCAATGACTGAGGAGGCGGCACGGTTAGAGGACTTGAGACCCGGACGACTCTAAGACAGAAAAGCTCGGGGCGAAGCTCTTTCAATCGACGGGATTTGTTTTTTGCCTCCGCATTTTGCGTTTTTACAAAATTAAAAAGTTCCCACCCGCTTTCAAGGTAATCCACCTGGTGAAGCCCATGAATAACATAACCCATCCCCCCGCATCACCGACTTTTCTCTTCTGAGGCTTGCATAATAAGAGCCCCAATGAGTTGATGGAATATCTGATGATGTGAGAGAGAAACGTGTATTCCTTTTAACGAGGTATAAAATATGGAAATGAATGTCGAAGGTCAGTGAAACACCCTCGATATACCGCGAGGAGCCTAAAATTTCCGAATCTGGATCTCGTGCATGGCCGAAGAATTTGAAACGTCTCTTTGGGTGTACCTGTGGTTATTATTTATCGATTTCCGAAACGAACAAAAATTGTATTACGATGACCGCTCTTTTCTCACGTTTTATTTTGTTCCTCTTTCCGGGCTTCATATTGTGATTTATGTCGAATATACATATTCTATATTTCTCTGGAGAGAGAGGTATTTAGTCAACGAGCTATTCATTTATCTATAGAGTGGCGGTTTAATGGGAAGCTGCGTAACCACCATGGGGGATTTTGAGGTTAGGTTTAAGCGAGTAATTTGTTCATTTGATTCCGTGTATTTTGATGCGACACAATGGATCAAAGCATGGTCCAGTCCACTGTGCGGTAGCTCCGCATCAAAATACACGGATCAAATGGACAAATTACTCGCTTAAATCTATAACCTCAAAATCCCCCCATGGTGGTTTCGCAGGATACCCAAATACCCATTAAACCGCCACTCTAGATAAATGTATAGCTCGTTGGATTTTTTTAGTTGTATGTACGAAAGTTCGGCGATTGGTATGTTTCACTTCAAACAATGATGACCATTCGAATCTTTAAATGGTATTTTATTTTTCTATTTTGTTTTTATTTATTCGTTTGTTTTGTTTTTTTTTTTGTTTTTTTTTGTTTTTTGTTTTTTGTTTTTTTTTTACGCAAAAAGCAGCGGAAACTCGTTTCTTTCGTGGTTCAGATCTTCGGAGATTTCAGGCTCCCGTAGCGCCTAAAACTCACTGCAGGCCAAGCAGAAGTTGTTTACCCTCTAATCTTAACTCTTTCCGTATAATATAGAGCCTCTAGAACCAGTGGCGGCTGGTGAAATTTGGCAGCGTCCTCATACCATTTAAACTAATGTAAAACACGCTGTTAGCCTCCTTAAGAATCGATTCTTTAAATGGAAAAAGTGCATGATTGTCAAATCGCACGAGCCCCCCACTGTCTAAAACTATAGGGGGCTCCCTTGAATCGATAATTTACCTGGGTTTAAATGGAGGCTGTATAAAGTGTTACCAGATTGCAAAACGACGCCACTGCCGGTATCGGTATCGCAGCTCTGCCGTTTGCACCGGGATTCTGGCGCTCTAAAATCACGTGCTGTCTCAGCTTCACCTCGCTGTTGTGGAAAAATAGATCCTATTGGTAATAATCGATTAATTCGATTATTGATGCCGATTACTCGATCGAAGTCGATTACTTCTATATACAATTATCGATTAATCGATTAATGCAATAATCGCGCATCTCTACGATGTTGGTTGCATGACTCATTCTTTACCGACGCGGTGCTGCCACCGGCCGTGACCGACACTTGAAGCCACTGCAGACAAGTCGTTCAGATCTTGTGGCATTCCCAAGGTCAGACATCGCGCCAGGTTCCCACGAGACTTGTTCTTTTCCCACGCCTCCGATTGACCGACGACCGTCTCCAATCTCCATTCCATTCCTGAGAAGTTTTCCTGGCATCAGTTTCCACCGCTTCACTGCTCCTTCGCTCCTTCTCTTTCTCCTCGCCGCTCTACCACGTAACATCCTTTTTCTTTTCTGGTGCTGCAGTTTAGAATTTAATTTTGTCATTTCGTCGAGCGGGGCCGTGGCTCTTCCAAGGGTGCGTTCCTGTATTTTTCCAACAGGGCCGCCCATAGAGTAAGCAGAGCCGCAATTGCATTGAGAGCCGGCGTGGTCAATGCTGATAAGATTCGGCTTCTGATTGGCTGGAAATGGACGGAAACGGTGGTGCCAAACTATTATTCGTTAATTGTGAATTGTGAAATGTAAGTAATTTTCTGAGTTAATGAGTGGATTTTGAAAGTTTTCAATGTGCGTATTGTTATTTGCGCCAAATTTTACGTTAGTATCAATGCGTCATATTGATGTAGTAGCAAAAGTAAGCAACAGACCCAATCTGTATCTTCATCCCTCAATGATCGATTTTCGATTCAAATTTTTTGATATCCAATATCGATTTGGACGAGTTCTATAGTTGGAGCAGTAACGCAACCTCACAAATAAATAAATAAATAAATAAATAAATAAATAAATAAAAATAGCGCCAACTAAGCGGTTACAATTCGAGGAGCCCCGGTTATTTGAACAGCCCCCGTCACCATCGCCTAAATTAACAGCATCTGCTTTCTAAAACGCAAGCGCCGGGGAAAAAATGGAGTTGCTGTGAGATAACTGTTCCTACATGACGGGACTATTTTTGCATATACCACGAATTGAAGGCGCATTGAGAGGATTACGTCTGACGAAGCCATTTATGCAGCCACAGTCTCGCAGTCTCGCCCTATTCACTTCGCCTTCCTCCCGTGATAGAGGCTCGGTCGCATTACTCTACACCCTTTGGACCTCCATCGCTAAGGCCCTTTTTTTCGGGACCCCTGATTCCTCAAATTTAGGGTTTCATTAGGTGAAATTGGTTTTGAAATGCTTCTCTAAGGACCCGTATAATCGACTGAAGAGATAAAGTAGGAACCTTTTTAGAATCAGGGTTTATTTGAGGGTTTTTTTTTTCAAAACCCCAAAATACCTAATTTACTGGCAGCGATTTTTGAGGTCTCGCAACACAGTCAATTTGGGGGCCCAAACTCTGAAAGAGGTTGATCCAGCTCCCATAAGGAGTGGGCCCCTCGAGTTTTCAAACCAAACCTTTTTAGATTGATAGAGCTACTTCTGGGGGTTCTGAAAAGGCCCAGTTTTTTAATTTTGACCCCATAGACACGGGGGGGCGGGGGGTCAAAGGTGAAACCTTTAAACCGTTATAACTCCCCCAAAAATTAAGGTATCAAAACGAACTTGACGCCAAAAGATAGAGCAAACAAAGAGCTTTCTAACCATATACAGGTTTTTAAAATTCCAACAATTTTAAGTCCCATTTTTGGCGATTTTTCGAATTTTCAAAATCAAAAATTTTGATTTTTCGATTTTTTAAGGGAGGCGGATCCTGGCTAGGAAAACAAAAACTGTCAGGTTAGTAGCGAAAGTAATGACCTTTTTAACAGCGCAAACCGCAATGTGGGGAAATGTTTCGTTCCAGAGATATAAGGCCGCAAAGTTGACGCGTCGAGATTTCTAGCGCTTCTCGAGGCGCGCGCGATGCCTGCCGACGGAAATTCACGCACAGGGAAACTGCATGACTTGAATAAATGGGAGGGGAACATTGGAAGACGCTTCTTATCTCATACATTCATTAGATTTAGGGTTTATACTTCCATTTCATTAACCCCCCCCCCCATCCCCTCAAAAAAGAAATGAGCCGCGGGGCTAAAACTGACGACGGCGCAATCACACTAATTAACGAGATCCAAAAAAAAACAAAAAACAAAAAACAAAAAAAAAAAACAGGAGACTCACCAACGTGGCAATGTATAATAAAATAAATAAATAAATAAATAAATAAATAAATAAATAAATAAATAGATAAATAAACATAGATGCAAGTTGACGTCTATCACATGCATCTTATCTTTTTCTGTATCAGAATTACGGACAGTCATCATCGGTAGATACCTGTAGAAGCAGCTTTCCTTCAGGTTAACAGATAATACGCGAGATATACCTACATCCAACGAATGACCCCCTAAAAACGAGTGTTACCAAATGAACAAGAGTAGTGCAGTAAATGAAACAAACATTTAAACACTCAAACATATGATGTTTAACGAGCAAACATAGGATATAAGTATGTTAAGCTATAGTTATGAATACTGTAAAAAATGGGTTCAATTATTAACCCTGCGCCGATTTATTTATTTATTTATTTATTTATTTATCTATTTATTTATTTATTTATCTATTTATTTATTTATTTTTTTATACATTGCCACATTGGTGAGTCTCCTTTTTTTTTTTTTGGATCTCGTTAATTTCTGATTATTAGTGTGATTGCGCCGTCGTCAGTTTTAGCCCCGCGGCTCATTTCTTTTTTGAGGGGAAGGGGGGGTTAATGAAATGGAAGTATAAACCCTAAATCTAATGAATGTATGTGATAAGAAGCGTCTTCCAATGTTCCCCTCCCATTTATTCAAGTCATGCAGTTTCCCTGTGCGTGAATTTCCGTCGGCAGGCATCGCGCGCGCCTCGAGAAGCGCTAGAAATCTCGACGCGTCAACTTTGCGGCCTTATATCTCTGGAACGAAACATTTCCCCACATTGCGGTTTGCGCTGTTAAAAAGGTCATTACTTTCGCTACTAACCTGACAGTTTTTCGTTTTCCTAGCCAGGATCCGCCTCCCTTAAAAAATCGAAAAATCAAAATTTTTGATTTTGAAAATTCGAAAAATCGCCAAAAATGGGACTTAAAATTATTGGAATTTTAAAAACCTGTATATGGTTAGAAAGCTCTTTGTATGCTCTATCTTTTGGCGTCAAGTTCGTTTTGATACCTTAATTTTTGGGGGAGTTATAACGGTTTAAAGGTTTCACCTTTGACCCCCCGCCCCCCCGTGTCTATGGGGTCAAAATTAAAAAACTGGGCCTTTTCAGAACCCCCAGAGGTAGCTCTATCAATCTAAAAAGGTTTGGTTTGAAAACTCGAGGGGCCCACTCCTTATGGGAGCTGGATCAACCTCTTTTATCTCAAAGACAAATACTGAAAAATGTGGGGTTCAGTAAAAACTTCTAAGAATAAGCTCAAAATATGTTAGTATGAAAATTATGAACTTTTTATTGCTTTTATGAATGTTCTGGGGGGGGCAGTGGCGTACGCAGGGGGGGGGGGGCTAAGGGGGCTAAAGCCCCCCAAGACCTCCGATTTTTGGGGGTGGAGGGGAAGGGGGGGAACAATTTTCAGTCAAACGATCATCAGTGCGAGCCCCTCCCAAGAAAAATCCTGTGTACGCCACTGGGGGGGGGGGGGGGGGGGGGGTTGGACAAAATCTCATCGAGCAACATATTGCAAAGCCAGCTTTGTAAGCGACGCGACGTCCGCCTGTCCATCGAGCTCGGGGCAGGTCAGTCAGGGGGCTGTCCTAAGATGAGAATAGAAGGGAATGAGGGGGACGGGCAGGGCACCTTCTTTTTTTTTTTTTTTTTTTTTTTTTTTTTTTTTTTTTTTTTTTAGCGCTCCTTGCGACTCCTCCTGAGAGAGTGACACGCTAATCTGAGTAATCGTTCGTCAATATAGCTCTGAAAAATACCCACGGTTTGTTCCGCTTGTGGCCTGTACCTCTTTCATGGTTTATGTTAATTAGTCTTTACGCTTCAAACAAGGATTCGAATGGTGGGTCTGGGAATTCGAACTCCCTTCTCCTTGCTCCTTCTTCTCTCACTCTCCTACATCTCCATCTCCGCCCCCTCTTCCACACCCTTCTTTGGGAATTGGGATGAAATAAATGCAAAATATAATGCATGATTGCGCATTGGCTTCTCCTTCGTTTTCGTCAAATTTTGTTTTGCCATCCGACAAACCTCAAGAAAATTCGAATCAATGGCTATCAATTTCTATTCCCTGGTGAGCTCGAAAATTTCAAGTTCATAACTTGAAGGGATTCGCTTAAAAACGTTACATCTGCAGTTAGGGCAGCTGTTGGGAAAACACACAAAAAACCTACCAATTCATCGGACATTGATTATTGTATGATTTTCGATAGTTACTGAAAGTTTTTTTGACAGAATACAGGGAAATATAGTGTATAAGGTTTGGGAGGGGGGATACCCGAGTCCCCTTAATTTTTTTCCATGCCCCAAAAGCCCCCTCACATTTTCCAAGCCCGGAAAGCCCCTCCCCCACCTTATTCCCCCGCGAAAAACAGTTGCGGCAATAGAGGCTAGAATTAAAAGAACTCGGTTTCCGTGGAACCAGAAATGATCTCTATAGGTTTAAGGTAAGTGTACCAGTACCCGGAACGTTAAGGAATTTTCAGACTTTGAGAGCTGAGTAAAAATTGAAAAATCAACTGAAAAATGTGAGAAGTACATATTTAGTTTCACAATTTAATCAACTTTCAAATGATATGTAGGTTTTTTCAGTTTACATCATCAGTTATTTTGGAAAAAAGGAAACATGAGAGAAAATCGAAATGTACCAGTTTCCGGAATTCTTGTGCTTGACTGTTCCTAACTCTGGAAACTTTGCACCAGTATCCGGAAAATGCAAATAAAACCATCAGTTAGGATGGAAAAATAAACATAAATGTATTAAACACTTTCAAAATTGCATCCAACGTGATAAACATTAATTTTCAGAAGGAGCTGTACTTTCTTGAAAGCAGAAAACAACAAAAACTGATGCATTCATAGGAAGTGAATCTTAACCTCCAATCTAATGAGCATCAGCCGAAGTTTTTCTAATCGAACATAAATAATGTCCCCTAATAATAATTCTAGACTACTCAGAAGCACTAATGTAAAATTGAGTAGTAGTCAGCTAAATTATTATATTATTAAAGTTAATACACTCATATAAAGAATGTTCCTATGCTTGGAAAACATTTCCGGATACTGGTGCTTTTTAGGAATTTTGTGTTCCTATACCCGGAACGGATAATAAACAAACAAAGCTTGCCCAAAATTAAAACTTTATTAATGGAAAAGATTCCTGAAGATACAGAGAACATAATAACGTCACAACGACGGTAAAATACCGAAAAGTAAAGTCATGAGACCTTATTTACGCTTACTGATTTCTAAGTCGACGACCTTAAGTATTCCGGCTTATGGGAAGGTTCTCGAGTGACGTCACTTTCAAAGTATATATCAGATGATTGTTGCAGTGAAAACAGTTTATTTATGTTCTACAGATTCACCCTATATGTGTAGAATTAGAAAACTTACCGCCCCTTTCAAAGTTTTGCCTATGCAGCTTATTATTTACGAAAAACCGGTGGATTTCCGGCTACTGGTGCACTTCCGGGTACTGGTACACTTACCTTATAAAAAAATATATCTTAAGCATATCTTAACCTGTATTTTCATTAAATTCAAATTCCAGTTTCCTTAAAATGTTAATATAAGAATAAGAAAGCAAAAAAAAAAAAAAAAAAAACACTTTAAAGCAAAGCCCCCTCCCCCCGCTTTTGACACCAAATCACCGCTATGATAGAACATCATCCAAAATAACCTTTCCGAGTGCAGATTATTTTGTCCTGTTATTTGTTTCTATAATTTTCGATGTCGCGCACCTCAATATTTTCTTTATTTCAAATTCTGAATGCATCGAATCAGGTTTGATTTCTGAGCGGGGCCGGGGCCCGGAGCTTCTTTGAGGGAATTTGGGGCCCAGCGTTCCAATCGTGAATTTTCGCGGGTATATGGATGGCCTTATCAAGCCATCGTCTTTAGGGGGGCATCTGTATTCATGAGCTATATTCCCTCACCCTGACTGTTACGATGCGCAAAGCGCTGTACAGGAGCGAAGGGATAATTTGCCGCCTTGCTGTTTTACCTACCCCTGATACGCGTTGTTACTTCCGAGCCCCTGAACGAGTCCCTAAGGGCCTAGCAATGTGCGCGCTCCACGAGTGACAACGATGAAATAAATGCACGCGCCTGCTTACGTAGGAGCCTAATTTCATCTTTTTTGAGACCTCCGGGACTCAGGTTCTCCATACGCCCTTCGAAGCAGTGTTGACGCTTCTAGCGATAAATGTGCAGTCAGTAAGATAGTCATTGGAATTTTTCACACAGGCCGTCACACCTCGGTTATACGACGGTTCGTCCAATTTTACACGTCTCTAAAACTCGGCAACATATCAAGGGCCTTTCTGATCTCTCGTCAAGTTCCAACAGTGACGTTAAACGGATTATTCTCTTCGCCTCCCTAAGTGGGACCATGTGATCTCCATCGGATCCAAACTCTAAAGATACACGTCTCTTAAACAGTTTAGGAGCACGATTCCTTGAAATTGAAAATAATCTGATATATATAAGAGTGTCGTAAAACTGGATCCAAGTTTGGTAGGCACCGAGTTAAATTTTATTTGAAGTATACCCGGAAAAAGAAAATGCGCAAGTTTTCTATAAAAGCGGGGGCAGCCAGTTCACTGCCGTTCCAACAAAAGCTAATTGCAAACGACTGCATATATACCTATTACGGACCGCAACTTTTTAATTACGCAAGGTCAGTGCCGTGCGCAGGGATTTTCTTGGGAGGGGCTTGCACTGATAAGCGTTTGACTGACAATAATAACCTCCTTCCCCTCCACCCTTAAAAATCGGAGGTCTGTGGGGCCTTTAGACCCCCCCCCCCCCCGCGTGCGGCACTGCGCACGGGTGTACTTCCACGGTAACAGGACTTTTCGCTGACGCCGAAAAATTTCACTGAAAGTACACCATCAAAATGTCTAAGACTTTACATACATCAAATTAATTAAATAATTCGGTTCAGAGCGTTTGTTTCAGAAAATTCTACACTAATGGACCGTGAATTCCATGAATCGTTGAAATTATAAAGCTTTAAAAGTTGAAACAAGCAGAGTGTTTCTGGCCCATTTTTCGAACAAAGGTTGTGTCAGCGCTACCAAAGTGTTTCTTTCTGTTTTTTCTAGGTGCCTATCATACAGGTACTTTGATGACCTTCAAAATCAATTATCTCGCTTTTTTCCGGTTTTCTCTCTATCATTCTTAGGGGAAAATGAGGAGGGGGTGCGGAAATAAAAACAAAGGAGGTGATATTATAAGAAACGAAGGTTTAAAAGTTGTCTTAAAATTATACCGGAGTGGATAGATGGGGGGGGGGGGGGTTGGAAAGAAAATAAGAACTGTATGATTAGAGGTTCAGGTGTGATGAAACGGAAGGAACTGCGACAGCAGCGGGCAGGCCAAGCTCCTTCAAAGGTACATCAGGTTAATTAATAGGCAAAACTTTCAGAGCTTGCTTTCACTTCGAATTAATTAAGCTAGTCAAAGTTTTAAATGGATTTTTATGACAAAGTGAATTATGAATAGTGTATTTACTTTACTAGAGCCAGCTATAGAGAACGCGCGCATATTTAGGGTTGGAAGAAAAAAAAAAAAAAAACAATCTATCGTGCTCGATGTTGCATCCAATCATTGGGTTTTTTCAACTTGTCAGACGAGAAGTTAATCAAATAATTAAACATTAAAGGAAGTATGCGGCAGAACGGTTTGTGCGAAGCGTTCCGGGGGACTTGATTGAATTTCTAGAGGAAATTTAATCAACCTCCTTTCATCATTGATAATAATTATGATCGGTGGCGAAAAGGTATACATACATGTTCCTCAAAGATAGGAGCAAAGGGGAACAGAATAGAAGCGAAGAGACAAACTCACCTTTCGAAACGTTTTCTAATTTGGAATTAACTTAGAATGTATACTCTATAAACATAATTACTCCATTAATATAATTTTTTTACCTTTTTTAAACTTCCATTCCCAGTTACAAGAGAAAAGAAAGGTTGTACAGTCAAAATAATGGGTCTGTTGAAACCTTTTGTTACAGCGTTATGGAGGGTCAATTTTTATACGTAAAATCACTTGAAAATATAACGTTGAGCGAGTATCAGAAAAAATCCACGAAGTGGATTGATTTCTTTTATGTGGAAAAGAAGTTGATTTGGCGTTAAGGGGAATTCTCATCACCACTCTGTAGTGAGATTTCTATCCACTCAGTGGCGCCAGTGCAATCTCTTTTACAAATTTCGACTTTTGATAGCCTATAATTTACTTTTCTGATACTAAACTTCGAGAAAATTAAGCCTGAAAGACACGCGCGTAATTTTCCCTTAACTTTCTGAACTTAGCTCTGACAAAATTGGTCGCGATTTGAAAAATTTGAGGTTGAACAAAACTTTCGCTATAAGTTGATCTTCTTAATGCTCGCGCCAACTATAGATATAGCTAAGAATTTGGACGAATTTCGTTCAACGCTATTTGTCTCAAAAAATAATTTCTTTAAGATTCATGCTACTTAACAAAATCGAGCATATAGTAGCGCGTTTCCGATGTGCTTATTTTCTCCTATTAATACCCTCGGGGGGGGGGGGACAAAAACAAACAACAACAAAACATAGAAAACGAGAAAGTAAAAGAGGGAATGCGACATCAAAGTCAAGATCAGTAAAAAGAGACAGGTGGCGCAACCTAGCGGATTAAAATCTTATCCCAGAGTATTGAGAAAGAAACCACCTTAAGAATGAGGTGATAAAAGCAAAAAAAAAATAAAAAATTAGAGTATATTAAAGAAAAAACAAACAAACAAACAAACAAACAAACATAACGACAGCGATAAGAACGGCGCTTACGTCCGTCAGGGGCTGCAGCCCCTCCCTTAAGGGTGCCCAGGATTGGTACTGGGCTCGATGTCTGATATCTCTCAACTGACATGACGGAAGAGAGGGGGGGGCGAGGTGCGATAAAATAATTTTGAGAGTGACTAAACGGTTTATCAGCTTTGAATAATTTTTTTTTTACGTCTAAAGGGTGGATTCAGAGGGTACCCTCGTCGTCAGAGATTACATCACTATCGGCAATAACGATAAAGGACGCGATCCTTGAAACTCATCTCATACGACCTGCAACCGTATACTCAGTATACGCATAGACTTTATACTTATTTGACAGCTCGTATAATTCTAAACATTTACTCAGGATGCAGTTGCAGCCTGACTGGTGACTTGGTTTCGATTGTTGTTGTTTTTTTTTTTTTTTTTTTTTAAAGATCATTTCCCTATCACCTGCAGACGCGTATCAGATTGACGTGATGTAGTTTTTTTTTTTTTTTTTTTTTTTATTCACTGTGTTTGTTTTCATGGGCGGATACAGGAATTTGTCTTTTTCTCTCTTCTCTCATTAGAACGCGTGTGTTAGAAAAGGACAGAGAGGGGGCAGTCAAGTGGTTTTCGCTCCCTCTTCTATCCTTTTCTAACACATGCGCCCTAATGGGAGAAGAGAGAGTAGGACAATTTCTTGGATCCGCTATAGTGTTTGTTTTAACACTACAAACTAGAGATTTAAGTTCGGCTCAGGTTTGAAAGAAATGGAGGAGGGAGAGGGAGAGGGAAAGGGAGAGGGAGAGGGAGAGGGAGGGGGGAGGGTGGATATGACAGGGGGTGTATGAATCCAAGATCATATACAGATAACCCTTTCATCGAAACCTGATTTTTGTCATGGGTGCTGAGAGATTCTTGAGACTAAGAATTTGATCTTTATGACCGAGTTGAGATGGAGGAGTATAAGTGAGTGCATCACGAAGGGGCCCAGTATATATATCACCACAAAAATGAGGGATCGGGTTGCGTTGCCTATACGCTGAAGACCCCAAAGGGTTGCTCCTCCGAAGAAAACATTACGGTCCATTACCTCTGCACGTCGATTACTCTGGATACACTTGCTTTTCGCACGAGTACTTCAAACAGAGAGGAAGGGACGGGCATGGGAGAAGGGAGAAGGGAGGGAAGGTGCATGAGTTCACGCTTCATAGGGTGGAAAATTAAAAAGAAAAAAAAAAGCTAAAATAAATTATACAGAGAAATATGCAAAACCCGTCGTTACACACGCGCATAAAAAATCGAGAGGAAACTCACGACAGGCTACACTGCCATGACAAACCGTTCCATTTTGTTGATCTTTTCAGGAAGAATCAGATACAAGTACTTAGATCCACAGCATGGGCGCCCGCAGAAAAATTTCCAAGGGGGGGCAAAATTTTTGAACCACAACGGAAGGTCTAGGGGGACCCCCCCCCCCCCCCGTGTAAAAAGGGAAAACTTTTTTTTCACTCAAATAGTGTATAATTATTAACCCATTTTAGGTGTATCAAATAATAATAACAATTTTGACGTGTTTGATATAATGGATAAAGGGACAACAGATGATAACGATAGTAAAAAAAAAATATATAATTTATTATTCCTTACAAAAAATTAGTTAAAATTACAATATAAACTAGTAATGAAGTTTCTCAACTATTACTCCTTTGATTAACTGTCATTTTAATTTCATTTTCTTTTTTCCTTTCATTTTTCATCGTGAAATTTTGACTTTTTTGAATTCCAGGGGGGGGCAAGTGCCCCCTCTTGCCCCCCCCTCCGGGCGCCCATGATCCACAGTTAAGTACTCTACGCAGTATTTTAGAATGGCGGATTTGGTAACCGCGAATACAGTTCAGCGAACTTGCGCAGCGCTGTAAAAGTAACTATAGGGCTCATGAACACTCGAGCAAGGACCACAGGGTGTCTTGAAAAACTTTCATTCTCAAAAGGTTCAAAGTCGCAGTTGAAACTTGAAAACCTTTCCTCAAATTGTCAACAAGTATAATATGATGTTTCCCCCCTTTTTTTTCGAGATTTATTCGGCTTATGTTCACATCCAATTAGGAAACTACAGCCACCTAAATTGGGTTAAATATGAGCAGTGGCGGACCCAGAAAATTTTTCTGGGGGGGGGGCATGCCTGTGAAATTTTGAAATTTGAAGCGTTGGTGGAAGCAATTTCGGGCTATTTTCTATAGATAAAAGGCAAAATTTGAGGCTTTGGGGGGGGTGCCCCGTGCCCCCCCCCGTGGATCCGCCATTAAATATGAGTAGTTTTTTTAGTTTTATTGTCAGAAGACACCGGAAAGTTTAAACATACATGCTCTAAAGCAACCAGATTTCCACTGTATTCTTTGCCGTGGACCCATTAATTTTAAAGAGTCAAAGCGACAAGACCAGTGAAAAATCTGATGCCTCTACCAGGGTTCGAACCCGGGACCTATGGATTGGCAATCAGGTGTCCTGACCATGCACCAAGCCACCGAGGCCGGCAACATGATACATGGTTCTCAGTGCTGCCGCGCCGCGCAGTTCGTGTACTTACATTTAAAATAATTTTTTTTAATTCGCCGATGATTCCACCGGTTGAGCAAAGATTACACAGTTAATTCAGTTCAAGTCATGACAGTAATGCATGAAAATGCTCGCATACATAATCTTTTCTCAATCGACGCAATCGCCATTTTATTATTAAAAAATCCGCAGGTTTTAAAGTAATCGACGACTCTACCGGTTGAGGAAAGACTACAGATGCGAGTATTTTCGTGTATTATAGTCATACACCAAACTGAACTGTGTAATCTTTTCTCAACCGGTGGAATCATCGGTGAGTTGAAAAAATGCGATTATATATATACATACTCGGAGCGGCAGATCTGCTGGCTCTCCACTCCGGTAGAAGAAACACGCTTAGCGATTAAAGATTGAGGAATAAAAACGCCTTCCCTAGGAAAACTGCAAAGCGTACGGTATTTTACTTATTCCTATACTCTCGAGAGAGGAAGAAAGTTATTCCTCGGACTTTTTGACTTTCCCTTAACTTTTAGATGCTTTCAATGTGATTTTCTCGCTATTTTTCATGAAAATCAATCCTCCATAACGCTGTAATGAAAGTTTGCAACATAGATCCAATAAATCGATTTTTGATTGTTTTTGCTTTTTTGGTTTTTGTTTTTTTTTTGCTTTTGTTTTGTTTTGTTTTGTTTTAATGGAAAATAAACGTGATTTTAAAACTGTCAAAAATATACCACCAGTATAGTCACAAGCCGACTTTTACAGGTTTTTCTAATTCAATAATCTTACGATAAATTATAACGAAGAGATAAAATAAGAAAAGAAGTGGTGGAGAGAGGCAAAGGAACCAAACAAAAGCGCTAACAAGGACGCAAGAAAAGTAACATTATTCGAACTCTAAACCTGTAAATAAGAGTATGCGAATTTTCGTTTTCGTTTTAACAATAATTTAACGGAGTTGTCTAGGAATCCGAAATGTAACTATACTCTCAAGATGACACGTCGCTGATTTGTGACGCCGTAAATTTTCTGGACTGTTTGTTTCCGCGTTCTTTGCTTGTTTTCGAAATGCGATACGCCGGAAAGCTCGTGTGTCAAAGTTACCGTTTTGCGTATGACTATATATACGCACTTTCTTATTTAATTCAATGTAAAGTTTATGAATTTCTCGTCACATTTGGTAGCACTGTCGCGTATCCCTTCATATTCACACTTGCACTCTCATATACATGCAAACTTAATTTTTTTTTTTTTTTTTTTTTTTTTTTTTTTACACGTTTGTTCCTTTATTTGAACCGCACCTTTCGACTCATCATTTCGTTTCCGTTCCGTGCCGTTTCCTTTCTCCAATTCCCCGGTCTACGCTTCAAATTTTGAGCACTGCCGACAGGTACCTACTTACGCAGTGGCAATCTGGCAACGCCGACTTTCGTATTTTATTTGAAACCCATGAAAAATATCGATCTATTCGGTGTAAAGTGAACAGCCTCGCTTTCGACCACTGTCGTGAAATTTAAATCAAGGACTTGAACTGAACCGAATCGTGAACCACTCCGAACCGCGATTTTTCTGAGCTGTAAACCGAACCGCGAACCGTTTTCCCAAAGTTGTCGAACCACGGATTGAACCTGAAATCATCTTTAAATCTCCGGTTCGAAACGGTTCATATAATACGTTTGCGTATATAATATGTTTGGACAGATTAAAACCCTTTCCAGCAAAGTGGTACACATATGTATACCATTTTATGTAACACGGGTTTCAATGGAATTTAAATGGAAATTTTGTAAAAACTTGTGTGACCCATCAAAAGTCTTAGAAAATTGTCCTCTTTTGAACGGTCTAAAAAAATAAATCAAATTCCAAATTAAATGCGTCCTGGAAAGGGTTGAGACAGAGCTTGAATGAGTAGTTTGTCGCTCCTAAAATATCAACTTTAAATTCATAAAACTAGATTACAAAAAATAAAACCATTGACGTATGTTAAACACGGGGCTTTTGAAGCAAATTTACCAGGGGGCAAAGGTCAGGTGCCACGGAAGGCATCCATAATTGGTTCTAGATATGGCAACAATAAGGCTGTGAGTGGAGCACATGCACCAGCTGACGACATGACGCGAGAGAGAGAGAGAGAGAGAGAGAGAGAGAGAGAGAGAGAGAGAGAGAGAGAGAGAGAGAGAGAGAGAGAGAGAGAGAGAGAGAGAGAGAGAGAGAGAGAGAGAGAGAGAGAGATCTTGTCGTGAAAGCAGCTATGTGAGTTTATGACTGAATTTCAGACTTCTTCCGTGTGATTTTCGTAAGTTTTGATGGTTTTTAAACAAGTTTAGACTGTTCATATGCGCGCAGCAAAACTTTGCAAGAGTCCCATTTCAGCGAGCTAACATTGATTTATTTTTCTTAGCCTGATAATAATAAAGGAAAATGGTTAAGTATAAACGTTTTTCGTTGCCACCTCGGAGATGACTGCGCACATCGAAAGAGAAGCCCGTGAGTTGAACTCACAAAATAAAATGCATCAAGCTTGATTTGCCTGCTTGGAATGGTCCGTCGCTACAATGAAGAATAATAAGAAGAATAAGTAGTGAAGGAATAAAGCCGCAAAGGCAGGGAAAAAAAAATATCCAATAATATTTGACCGGAACCGCACATTTAACCCGCCGCGCACACAATAAAAAGAAGAGAAAAGGAAAGAATTTAAAAGGGGGGAAATGTCGAGAACTGTCACACTATTTGATTAAATGGTGGCAAAAGAATTTCGACTCTTTAGAATGTCGAACGATTGAGAAGCGGAGTATTCGGTGATAACGGACGCGGTTATAGAAGGATAACATATAAAGCGTCTTCGGGTCCGCCAGTTGCCAGATCGAGGGTAAAAAGCCGTATCGTTCCCATTTAAATCAATGTAAAACGTACGGTTTTTTCACCCCAATCTGGCAACACTGGGGTCTGCGCGCATTCGATCCTCTGCGTATATCCAAGGTAGGATAAATGCTTCAGTGCAAGAGGGAAAATATATATAAAAAAAGGATCGATAACCCGTAGGAAGGATTTAAATATGCGCTGAAAAAGTAGAGAAAGAAAACAACCCTCCCTCACTCTCACAGCTCACAGCGTGACCCAAACTGTAGTTGATGCCTTCTCGGCTCAGAATATATCGACGTTTTGTCGTTGAATGCTGAGGCAAAGAAAATATCATACTTTTGAATGTCTGAAAGGAATAATCGACGGGGTGAAGGGATCTCTGACTCAAAGGCTGGCCTATTGAGAGAGAGAGGGAGAAAGCGAGGTAGCGTGGGGGAGGGAGGATTTGAGTGTCGCGCTCATACTAGGGAAATCAAAGAGAGCGAAATTGTCAAGGTTAGGGAATTTCTCACCCACAATCCACATGCGGCTTGAGTCTCTCACCCTCTCCGCCCATGCCCATCTACTGGATTCTTGTCTTTCTGCAACACCGACCAAACTCTGCGTGATAGAAGAAGCAGGCGAATCATTATTGTCGGATCGTTAGGGAGGTCAAGTGTGAAGTAATACGAGGACAATAGGTGGTTGACCGAACGTGGGGTAGTTATAAAGTCATCAAACAGAAGACATGCATGAATGCATGACATGTCGGGGTGATATGGTGCTTTTAAAATCAGCAGGACCACCCAAGCTGTCATGCCAAAAACAAGATTAGCCATAATCGCCTCAGATTTCATTGTTCGAAATCTTCCATTATAACGATCAGTATGATGAAAAAGTAAATGATAGGCTCGCTCAACAGATCTTAAGTATGGTAAAGACATCAGGATCCACACAGAATGTTTTAGTGACGAGCGAGAAATTTGAAAACTAGGAATCTGATTGACTTACCTAAATGTCTTTTTTTTTTTTTTTTTTAACGAGAAATTGACGTCTGATTAGTCAATTTTAAATTTCCCGTTTCTCACTGAAACATTCTACAGACGGTTTAAGTGATAACGTCATGCGATGAAAAAGTGCGTTGAGCGTTCCAAACTATCTCTCTCACTCACGTGGCCCCAATCCATGTCTATCCCTCCATCCAAAAAAAAAATCGATTTGAGAGTGAAAGAGCGCTACACCAGCAATCGATTGTTGAACATAGATTCAAATGAAGTGAGGATGTACCTATCGAGTTTAAGAGTCAATTTTGGAACTTTGTGAGGCTCCCAACGTTAATTTCATCATTCGCGTAGCGTTCCATTCGGCAACGTTGCACTTCGTCCACTTTAACCCATGAATAAGATCAAACTTTCGGGTGTTCGTTCGGTGAACCCCTTCGCTTCGACCTTTTACATGGGTTTAAACGGGCACTGTACATCGTTGCCAAATGGCACGCTATGCCACTGATTTTCATGTGATTTTCCACAATAATCTCCCGCTCTTAAGCAGTAGCAAAAGTTTGCAACAGACCCATTTCGATGGTCTGAGAGTAAAAACACAAGGTTGACACAAAGTTAAGTAGGAATTGAGTCTAACTTCACCGCGGCTCTGATCTAAAGTTTTGACGGTGACTTTCGTTCATACGTATACATGCATTATACGGAGGCTTACAAAAGGCTATTCTTACCTTATCCATTGCTTCAGAGCAGACTGAGACAGCACTTTGACTATGAGTTTTGGCTAATTCTACGTCTTGCTCCATTTCGCTGAGCTTCGCCGCATTGATCGTCTGAACTGTTTTAATGTTTTCAAGATCCGTGCGAAGACTTTGAACGTCTCTCTGAAGGATCTCGATGTCCGCGGAGAGACCCTGACGCTTCTGATATTCGGCCGAGGAGTTGAGCGAAGTGGCCAACTCTGTGACCTCTCCACGGATCTCGGTTATGATTCCGGCCAGCCATTGAATGGTCAGATGATCGTTCTTTTCGCGGTTACCTCCGCGAAGGAGATCTGAAGGATCGTAGCCTCGAACTTCACCCAAGTCCTTCCTGCAACAAAAATACAATTTCCTGTCAGTTAAATTTGATATCATCGTATTGTATAAGGCGAATTTTCGAGATCGAATATCATAAACAATACCAGCCTAACTACATATTCGAGGAAACTCAATTGTGTTTTTAGATGTGTTTTCGGGGCATCGATGGCATCAATTCGATTTCGAATTCACCTCCGGACTTGAATTCAAAATCGAATTGATGCCATCGATGACTGAAAACACCGAAAAAGTTCGAAAAACACGATCCAGTTTCGCGTCATCCAATGTTGTCATGCGTAGATTAGCAATGGTTTTGTCGAATATCATCGAATATATTCGTCGCGAAAATTCGCCTATAGTCACTAACAACCAAAGTTATATAGTTTAGAAAAGAAAGAAGAAAAAATGGGGGTCTTCCTGACTTTTGCTACGGAAACATGGATTTTTCTAGACATGATTAGACAGTTTTTTTCTTCTTCTTCTTCACCTTCTTTAAAAACTTTTCAGAGTTTATTTTTTTGCATACATATAGGTATACGAAAACCGCATGTTATTTGACTCATTTTTAGCTCTTACATAACTTATTTTTCACATTTTCAAGTTTACTTGCTGTTGGTTTTTGTTTTTGTTTTTTTTTTTTCATAGCCCTGATTTTTAATCGTTAAATTATGTCCAAGAAATTCTTTGTTCGGATCCACTGAGCACTGTGACGCTGGCGGATCCAGGAAAGTGCCCTTCTCTCCCTCTTCCTGGCTATTTGAACGCATGTGCTAGAATAGGATAGGAGAAGGTGCGAAAATCACGTGACTGCCCCTAGTTTGTAGTTTTCTAAAACACACGTTCTAATGGAAGAATAGAAAGAAGGCCAGATTTCTGGATCCGCCAATGAGTTGTAATGACAAAAATCGGTTCCAACCGCTGAAGATTCATTTGAACGAATTAAGACGAGAACTGATAAAAATATGCAATGAATGAATGAAGATTTGAGAATTGATCGAATATTGAAAATTTTCCGAGCGTAATTCCGAAGATTCAGAGCTTTGTGCTTTTGAACATAGGTTTTATATTCGATTTGCGCAGTCGAAACCGTTAACTTGCTGTTGTGTCGCGCGAGGTAAAAGAAGAAAAAAAAAAATCGACGCCTGTGAAAAATTAGGAATCCCGGATATCCGGCCCACTGAGCGCCGTGGTGCGTGCGATAACAGAGTTTTGAAGGAAATCCCCTGCAAACATATATACGATAGAAGGCGGCCCAGCGCAACGCATCAACAACCGGAAATGAGGGAGAAAACTTATGAAATGTACCGGAAATGAAAAGGGAATGCAAGGAAACCGAGAATATTACCCGCCAACCATTCTTTTGAGCCGAGCGAGCCTCTTTCTAACTTGAGGTATGGGCAAGGGAAACGAGAGAGAGAGAGAAGAGGGAGGGAGAGGGAGGGGGGTAAAAGCTGCGGAAGAGTAAATAAGAGTCGATTAAAAAATCATGGCGTATTATCTTGTTACGACGCGCGAAAGCTTGTATTTGACTTGAAGACGTGTCGCTCACGACTTACGCCTCCCTTTGAAAGCAAGCATGCACCTTTCAATATTCAGTAATCAGCGATCGGTAATCATTTTACGAAACAGTAAATATATAAAGAATGAATGTAGAAATTAGACCCATTTTTGGAATTGGTCCGTCGAAAGTTCACTTAAAAGTTTGCACAAGGATTGACGAACCTCTGCTTGAGAGGAAGGAGTAGAACCAGAGAACGTCGATAAGGTAAAAAAAAAAGCGTTCAAATAAAACATTTCAATAGTCAAGGATAACATTTTTATTTGAGCTTATAAAGGAGCGAAATACACGAATCACAAGATTTTAGTCAAAATTTAGAGAAGACAAATTTTTATTGGAAAATGGGTTCAGATCAAGAACCACGGCTAATTACAGGCTTCTTGCAGATCAGTATCACTGTTATCATAGTACATAGTACAATCTCATGGGGAAGGGTGGGAACTTGTACAATATTGAAAGTAAAGGCTCGGTAAACACTAAATATTAGTGGCTCGTGCAAGTTGGCACCATTGATTTTTCCCATTTAAACGCGAATGTAAAACAATCGATTCTCCAGGAGGCTGTCATTCTATCAGCCTCCTCAATAATCATTTTTTTTTACCTACGTTCAAAAAGAAACATTGCAAAGCTGCCAAGTCGCACGAGTTGCCATACTCTGCCGGTAAAATATTTCACGAATCGTGACTTCTAAAAATATTTCCAATTCAACATCCTCGATGCACGGGGGGGAAAAAAACTGGTAGAATTTACCATCTGCATAGCTGATTTTAGAGTCTATCAAGTATGGTAAATGCAACGTAAATTAAGATAACCTGTTGATACATTTCACCACAGGGTACGTAGCATTTACCATATGATTGTAAAATTTACCACACTTGATATCAGACTCCAAAATCAGCTATGCGGCAGATGGGTAAATTCTTGACCAGTCTTCTTTTTCCGCGAGTAGTTTTGTGAACGTTAAAAAGTAAGCGGAGACTACAACTAGTATCAGCGGATTGCCGTATAAAATATACAAGCGTACTGCAATGAATACCCTAAATATTGCTTGCAGAGACAAACGTAGAGACGGAGCACTACGCTCAAATACATAGGGAAGATTTGTGGCACACTGAATTTTCGGGGATTCAACAAAATAACATGTAAAACAACAGTCAACACCTTTTGATGTATGTCGCATGGTGTTGAACGGTGACATTCGGAAAACACGAGGGGGATGGGTGGGAACTGAAGAGGAGGGTGCTCAGTGCTCACCATTCAACACCATGCGACGTTGACTGTTGTTTTGTTGAAACCGCGAGAATTCAGAGTGCCTCTGCTGCAGCCAGTAGTGCTCCGTCTCTATGTGTCCCTGATTGCTTGCATGTATGCTTACGATATCTGCCTGGCGGAAAAGTGGAAAGCGGCTGAGAAAAAAATGAAACTGTGGGAGGTGAGGCTGGTGAGTTGGTGACTGGTGAGGTGGTGCGAGGTGCGCACACAATTCTATTCCATTCCAGAGAAGCTTCACGCATTACTTCGCTCCGCTTGAGCTCAATGTCCCAACGGGAATTTGTCCCGTCTACACTCAACGTAATTTTTCCCATCGAGAATCCCCCCTTAAGACTTTTTCCACCCGTAATATTTCAACTTTGGCCCCAGAGCTTAGTTATGCGAAGGATGTTTCTCTACACGTATACCATCCAAAAACCTTTGATACATTGCGGACTATAGCTATACACAAAAAGTTCACGCATTCAACGTTTTTACCGGTTTGAACCTCCCAGATGGAAAAAAAAAAGAATCTCACCGTTCCGTCAAGTTTTCTGAAAAGGGGAAAACATAATAATAAAATATCGTAAAAATACCAAAAAACTTTCTGACTCTTGAGTTCCACGCGAGGTAAACTGACTATATTACTACGTACGTCAATAAAATTGATGAATTCGGATAGAGAGAACAAGAAAGGCGACGGGGCGATTGAATTTGATTACGGAGATCCCAGTGGAATCTCTAGAAAATATGAAGTGAGGATTTGTGTGAAATAAAATAGAGTGACGGGGCGGATTCTCATTTTGTGATTCCGTCTTTTGCCCACTACCTGTGTGTGTGTGTGTTTTTCAAATTTTACGCATTGAGACCACCGTTTCGCGCAACTCAAGGGTATTCCATAGCACGTGACCAAAAGGATCGATTAGTCGATCGATTAATGGTCATTTACTGGATTTTATGGAGTTTTTTTTTTTTTTTTTTTTTTTTGGAAAACCAGGATTGTCAGCACCTGTAGGTAGATCTAACAAAGATATCAGTTAAGTTTGGATGCTCGAATCGTTTGGATGCTTAAATCTTCAAAATAAGGGCGTAACTATGGGAATTCGGACTATCGAAGTGCGATATGATAGATCGAACAGCGACTGTGCAAATTCTCAGACTTGGTTAGTTTTACAAAAAAAATTCCATAAAATCTGGTAAAAGACCATTAATCGATCCCCTTGGTCACGTGCCATGGAATCACCTTAAGAGGGATTTCTTAAAGTTAGAGACGGACTCCACTGGTTTAAAATATTACAGATCAGAGTATTTCCGTGCATTACATAATCATACACTGAACTAAACTGTGTAATCTTTTGATCATAACCGCGGTTATACGGAATCGTCGGTGAATTGAAAAATAAGAGACGAGATTAAAGGGGTCCATCCAGCTGCCATAAGGAGTGGCCCCCCCTCAGAAAAATTTGAAACTTTCAGTAATGATAGAGCTAAGCGTCAGCTTTCAGAATATGGCCAGTTTTTTAAATTTGGTCAACTGAGAGCGGGGGGGGGCAGGGGGTCAAAGTCAAAACCTTCAGTGCCCCATAACTTTTGAACGAAAAGAGATATTGACGTGAACTTTGCGCCAAAAGATGCGTCTTTCAAAGACCTTTCAATTGGTGTCCTACAAAGTTTAGTTTAAAAAATATTTGAGCCCATTTTTGCCATTTTTTCGATTTTTGAAATTTTTAAAAAACTGTTTTTTGAGTTTGAAAAATATGCGCAACGTAGGAATCTGAACAAAAAACTTTTGTAAAGAAAGCTGATTTTATAAGCTTTAAGATGGCGCAAACCGCGATGCCGGGAAACGTTTCGTTCAAGAGCTATGACGGTGCAAAGTTTCAAATCTAGGCAAAAAATAGGGTTTTGCCGACTTTCGATTCTACAAAAAATTTGTTGCTCCGCCAATAATCGATGAAATTCATTGAAACTTGGTAGATAGGGGTTTTTTGGGTCGCTGAATTCATTTTTGATATTAGTTTTTCAAAATTCCTAAATCCAAGATGGCCGCAGATAAGTATGACTATGGCGGCCATCTTGGATTTAGGAATTTTGAAAAACTAATATCAAAAATGAATTCAGCGACCCAAAAAACCCCTGTCTACCAAGTTTCAATGAATTTCATCGATTATTGGCGGAGCAACAAATTTTTTGTAGAATCGAAAGTCGGCAAAACCCTATTTTTTGCCTAGATTTGAAACTTTGCACCGTCATAGCTCTTAAACGAAACGTTTCCCGGCATCGCGGTTTGCGCCATCTTAAAGCTTATAAAATCAGCTTTCTTTACGAAAGTTTTTTGTTCAGATTCCTACGTTGCGCATATTTTTCAAACTCAAAAAACAGTTTTTTAAAAATTTCAAAAATCGAAAAAATGGCAAAAATGGGCTCAAATATTTTTTAAACTAAACTTTGTAGGACACCAATTGAAAGGTCTTTGAAAGACGCATCTTTTGGCGCAAAGTTCACGTCAATATCTCTTTTCGTTCAAAAGTTATGGGGCACTGAAGGTTTTGACTTTGACCCCCTGCCCCCCCGCTCTCAGTTGACCAAATTTAAAAAACTGGCCATATTCTGAAAGCTGACGCTTAGCTCTATCATTACTAAAAGTTTCAAATTTTTCTGAGGGGGGGGCCACTCCTTATGGCAGCTGGATGGACCCCTTTACACGAAACGGCAGCTCTTGGAAGGACACCGAGCTGTAGTGAGTACCAGTGTTCAGTGGCGTCGCGTGCAATTGGCAACAGTGCGTATTCTATCCATTTAATTTCATGTAAAATATCGATTTCAGGGGGGTGCACAGTGCACAAGGAAAATTCGATATATTTAATGAGTTTAAATGGAGCAGTTGCATTGTTGCCAGATGGCACGTGCGACGCCACTGACAGTGTTGCCATTTTTCAAACAGTTATAACAGATTTTTCTTATTTGAGTCAGTGCAAAAGTTGATTCTGTGAACATTAGTGAGCACAAGCGTCAGTGGCGTAACGTGAAATTTGGCAAGATTGGATTCTGTCCCTTTAAACCTACGTAGAAGGTCGAATGCAAAGGTGTTCACCGAACCCTCAATTCTTCGATATTTTTCATGAGTTTATTTGGATGAACTGCAACGTTGCCAAATTGCACGCTACACCACTGACAAGCGTCAACATATTATTATCACTATAAAAAAAAAAAAAAAAAAAAAAAAACAATCTTCACGAGGCGTAGCGTGCAATTTGGCAACGTTACATGTGTCCATTTAAACTCATTAGAAAGATCGAACTGTTGGGTATTCGGTGAGCACCTTTGCATTCGACCTTTTAAATAGGTTTAAATAGACATAATAAGACGTTGTGAAATTGCACGCTACGCCATACTGATGTCGATGACCGAGCTAAGGCTTTAAAACAAGTATATATCTGTATGCGTGCCTTCGCAGAAACAAATAAATTAGTTTAATGTACACTTAGGCAATACTTAAAACATCAGGTGAAAGAAAAAGAGGAGTCGGTCGCTTCCGAAATAAGACTTCCCCGTGTTTGCGGGTTCCCGCAACGGACGTGTGCGGGCGGTTTAATGGTATCGCGGGGCGGCGCGCCCTTCCCGTTTGCGTGTCGCTTAGAAATCAATTCGTTAGGGGGGAAGGGGTTTAAAGAGGGGGGATGGACGGGCCCTGCGACTATCCGAAGTGCCGGGGGGAACCGCCTTGACTGTCAGTCGGTCGCTCTGTCGGATCGGGTGGAGTTGATTGAGGAGAGGATCATAAAAACGCTTCATTTTTTGTGATAGCGTTACAGTGGGTAGAAGTTTGCCATTTTGCGGTCAAAAATCAACAAATTTAAATCACCTTAAATGATTATCATTTTGAAGCTGAACTGATTTTAGACTCTCTGAATACATTTTCCAGCAGGAGCCAAGCATTAGAAGAATTTAAAAAAAAAAAAAAAAAAAAAAAAAAAAAAAAAAAAAAAAAAAAAAACTAAGTACCTAATTGTAAGTAACTTAACTAAATGTTTTACTAAATTTTGAAGTTTGCCCTGAAAACTTTTAACCCTTTCAATACCACGCCTGAGTTATTTGATTTAGTAAAAAAAAAATCTACTCCAAATCGTCAACATTTGCAAAACAATATTTCATCGAGCGCCTTCAATTACCGAGATAGGCAAGATGAACACCGCGGAGTACGAATGTTTACCTACCCCACTGTATGTGAGTGAGTTATATTTGTGATTTCCTCTGGTAACCTGAACTAGATAGTAAAAGGGTTGGACTAGAGTCGGGCAAATAGAATGTAATCGATTCCACAATTACTGAAGAATCGGCATTCGTCGAACCTTTGGATGGTATAAGTATAACTAAATGTGTAATCTTGACCAATTGTAAACGACTTGAGGGTCATTTAGATCATCTCCAATCCGCTTCTGCAGCTATAATTATTTTTGACAAAGTC
This sequence comes from Trialeurodes vaporariorum, assembly GCA_011764245.1. Classification (NCBI taxonomy): domain Eukaryota; kingdom Metazoa; phylum Arthropoda; class Insecta; order Hemiptera; family Aleyrodidae; genus Trialeurodes; species Trialeurodes vaporariorum. Next base: position 72,295,527 of record VMOF01000111.1, read on the forward strand.
CCCATCATATGATCACAGAATAATACAATCAGAAGGGAAACTCCCATAAGAGCCAATGGAAACAAGATTTGGAATTTACTGGCACAAACTGGCAACTGTGCCTACTCACTTCTCAAGATGGCGGACATGCTTTTTCAGGCTATACAACCAATCACAACTCGGCCAGTTGCCGAAGATCTGCCGAAGATTGCCGAAGATACTCACTTTCGAACATGGCGGCCCGCGAAGTAAAGAATGTTTCAAAATGAATTAGAGTTTCCGTTCTGATTAGAGTATTCTGTGATATGATGAGAAAACTCAGTCCGTGACTGATTACAGTACAAACTACAAACACCATCCGAAGAAACTACAATTACAATTACTCATTAATCGTTTAATCGATTAGACCCTCCAAAAGCTCAACACTGTTTTAAAATTTAAGTTTAGGCAGCTTTTAGGTTAACACCCCAGTATCTGGCACTCCTAAAATTTGCGTCAGTACCCGGCACCTATTTTTCACAATGTGATAAATAGTAGTTTAGTGGACATTTTTGGGTTTTGCGTATTTTTTTCGAAATTTGCTCACTTCCTTGAGGTTTCAGGAAAAAACCACACAAAACATCAGTATTGCCACCAAACTAATACTTTTCACATTGTAAAAAATGGGGGCCGGGTACTGGTGCAAATTTTTGGGGTGCCGGCTACTGGGTGTTTATCTTATCTAACTTTATTGTTTTTGACCGCGAAATCGGTAATTACAGCCCACTATGGATCTGAGATCGGAAAAAATGGTTAAAAATCAATGAAAACAGGTGATCAAAAATCATCGTTTCCGACATTTTAAGCTTAATTTGTTTCGAGTGACATTTCAAGGTTTAAATAACTTGTTAAAAGGGGTCTATGTAATTAAAATTTGTCTGGGAATTTTATAAATGATCAATTATTGATGCGAATTGTTCTTTCTGATTTTTTGCCACCTCAAACCACAGTATTTTTTTTTTTTTTTTTTTTTTTTTTTGGCCACCATTTTTGACGATCTCAAACCGTGGTGCGTCCCACTGTAATGGCGCTCGACTTTGTAACGCAACGAGGCGAGACGAGGAAGTGTCGAATGATGTTGATGCGCCGAAGTTGCCGATTCAGACCATTTTTCAACATTTTGACAAGCTACTTTCGTTACCAGAGAGGAAAGGTTGCGGCTGATGGGAGGGCGCGGGCGAGAAGAGGGGCGGAATGGATCTGCATGCAGGTTCGTTAAAACTGGAATTTCTAAGCAAACTGAAAACGAGGATGTTCTCCGGGTTTCAATTCTTCTTTCTTATAGTGAATTTTTAGCGTTTAGTACCGATTTCTGTCACCAGGAGCGCTACAATTCGATTGAGGGCACTTTAAAAGGTAACAGGAACATAATAGAACTTTTCGTTAACGTCACAAAATAGCATAGAAATGGAGCTCTTGCAAGGTTTTGCTGTAGCCAAATGGAGTATCAATTCCAATGTAAAATGCTGCGAAAATAACGATGAGACCATTAAAAAAGTCTAAAGCCCACTCCTCGCAGAGAAAACTTAACTTGAAATTTCGGGTGACCACACTTGCATGTTTGCACCAACCTCGATTCGGACCCCAAACAAAAGAACACTGAATTTGCTGACAAAGAGTAAATTTGAAGGAATTAAAGGTCCATTTATACACATTTTGTCACTATAGGAGCACGGTGATAACTATACAGAAAAGTTCTACGTTGCGTAATAAACGAGAAAGACGGCACTTAATTTCATGTCCTGTTCTGTTGTTTGGGGTCCGAATCGAGGTTGGTGCAAACATGCAAAGGTGGTCACTGGTCATCCGAAATTTCAATAAGCTTTCTCTGCGAGGAGTGAGTTTTAGACTTTTTTAATGGTCTCATCGTTATTTTCGCAGCATTTTACATTGGAATGGATATATACTCCATTTGCCTATATATACAGCAAAACCTTGCAGGAGCTCTATTCCAGTTTAAAAACGTCTAAATCTATCAAAATAGTCCTCTCTTAGTCCTCTCTTTCCTCATGCGTGTGTTAGAAAAGAACAGAACAGGGGTAGTCACGTGATTTTCGCCCCATCTTCCATCTTTTTCTAACTCATGCATTCTAATGGGGAAAGAGAGAGAAGGACTGTAATTTCTTGGATCCGCTAGTGACTTATACCCTTAAACATTGCAAGGCGATCCAAAATACGTGGTTTCATAAACCAAATAGCTTGGATTGAAGAGATCTGGATGCATCCTTCATTGAAAGCAGTCATTTTTGAATATTTTTCAAATACAGAAATCACAAAATAAAAAATACAGTAGAAATACAATGAGATCATTTCTTATTTTGTTCGATAAAATTGTTCAATTTATACTTCTTAAAAGCGCTCTATAGGATTGTTTGAGCGATATCTGTGGTCTACTTTTACACTTCAATCGATATCGATTTTCAGAATACAAATCTAGATACCCCGGTAGATAAGTTGTCAAAAAAATTGTTTGCTGTTACAAACTCTTATTCTTTTGGAGGTACAAGCAGAGTGTTTCGACGTAATACGGATTTTCATTTCTTTGCGTTTGACAGAGAGATAATTGAAATCTCATTTTACCCTAGCACTCCTTTCAGACCCCTTTTTAGATGCTTACTTTTCCTTCGTGAAAAAATAAATCCATTTTCCGATCCGAGCTAAATCCTCATTGAACCGTTTGGGTCCCAGTATCGCATGATTGGATTTAAGGAAGCGCCAAGATGTGGGACGTGGGTCATAGCTATATAGCCAGGAATTTGTATTCCTCTCTCTTTGCCCATTTGAAAGCATGTGTTAGAAAAGGATAGATATAGGATACTAGCCGTTCCAAGCACCCTACGGGCGCCCTCCACGGCCAGCATTCTAGGGTTACGGGCTGGTTGGTAGTTGGTAAAAAATGATAAAATGAAACGGAGTATTGGTGCTGAGAATTAAAGAGATGAAAATGTAAGAATGTGAGCGCAAAGCGCTTGCACTTTCTTGTATTAAATAAATAAAAAAAAAAAAAGATATTGCCGGGCAATGTGTAAAAAGAACTAATAAGACGCGGAGGATACCAAAATAAAAGCGTTGAAATTCGAAGAGGAATTATAAAAGAGAAGCGAGTGCTTAAAGGTTACATATAACGGTGACAATCCACGGAAAAAATAAATGCACAATGCGCTAAGAATGTTTTCTTAAAAAAAAAAAAAAAAAAAAAAAAAAAAAAATTAAATCAAGAGCACACCGCAAAATATTGGGAACGTTATTCAACGATCCCGAGTGATATAAGTCGAAATGATAAAAATTTAAAGAATAAAATGAAAAGAGAGGAAAGAAGAAGAAAGGCAAACGAATGGTTAATACGAAGAATGGGAGTGCGTTAGTCGAGAGAGATGAGCGAGCGTCCGTAAGGAATGAGAGAGAAGGTTGCGGGTACGGGCGAGCGACAGAAAAATTTTGGAGAAAGAACGAAGTAATCAGTGCGCAAGAGATGAGCGACGAACGAACCTCCCCCCTTCACCGCTCTCGCTGCACTGACTCGTCAACTGATAAGGTGAGACTCTGCCGAGCGTAGAGTGGAGGGGAGGGGCAGATCAGAGAATCCAGCTCAGGCGATGGCGCGGAGCATCGCGTCACCTCGCTGTCCGTGCGTCGTGCGAAAATGAGTTTTCACTCTTATTTTAAAATTCAATTTGCGGCGCTCACAGACAACTTTTTAGAAATCTAATCCGACAGATTTTTTCTAAATATCCTAAGGAATCATCATGTCAAATTTGAGGGAAATCGCTTCGGCCAATTTTCGGGAAATAGAAAAAACATTTTGGAGGGACGTCAGCTTTATATATATAAAATAGGGGCTGTCACGTGATTTCAGCTCCTGTTTCTGTCCTTTTCTAACACATGCGTTCAAACGGGCAAAGAGAGAGAGAGAGAGAGGAAGACAAATTCCTGGCTACGGCTATGACGTGGGTAATGACACTCGTTTATGGCTCCCTCCCATTACGGCAAAAGATAGAAACGAAATTTAAAGCAAGCCTGCGAACCCACATAACCAGAGGGCCTGGGAGCGGGATACAAGTCTTTCGTTAACATGATCGTAGGCAGCAGTGGCAGCTCGTGAAATGCGATATATCGATGTCTACTCCATTTATAACTATAGAAAAGTATCGATCATCGTCTGAGGGTACAATGGAGCCCCCGAGAAATCGATACTTTTCTGTTGTTTTAAATGGAGAGGAAATCGATGTATCGCATTTCGCGAGCCGCCATTGGTAGGCAGTCAATTATTATTCGATCCACTTTCGACAAGCGCTTTGCAGGAAATCTGGCACCGGCACCGGTGCGTTCAGCACATTTCAATCCATGTAAAATATCGATTTGAGAGAGTACACAGCGCACCTCAAATCTTCGACCTTTTTCGTTGGTTCAAATGGATTAGATACGACATTGCCAGATTGCAAGTGGCGCGTCCCTATATCTTTCGCCTATTTATGCAAGGTGGTAGCATCTCCTGCGTTTTTTTCTGGCTGTTCTGAACCAATTCACTTGTTTCTTATTAAATTATCCAATCTGGCATCACTGGTATGGTCTAGGGCGTGCGTACCGTATATGAGTGCAAGAGAGAAAATGAAAGATGACGTGAGCGAGAGACGGCCATGCCTCTGTAGTTTCGCGAATAATCTCTTTGCGTCGCGTCACGGGGTTGGGTTGTGTCGTAGAGAGGAGCTTGAGGAGCAGCAGAAGCAAGCAGGAAGCAGGATTTGTAGGTACCTTGAAATCGCAGTATATAAGTACTACGGTGCTTTTCCTCTGCTCTTCATTTACCGCGCTGCTGCCATACTGTGGTGATGATTTACAGTAATTTTGTATTTAAATCAAATGTATTTTATACAAACATTTCAAGCGAAAAACAAAACAAAACAAACAAACAAACAAACAAACAAACAAACAAAAGTAAAAGTGGAACGCAGTTTTCAAGAGTTGAACGTAGTTTGGCTCACATCGCCCACACTCAAAATCGATTTTGTTTTGCAGTTGAGTGAGAGCTATAGCGAGGCAAGGGTTTATAAAAAAACAAAAAAACCAAAAAACAAAAAAATTCCAGGGGGACAATCAGGGGGGGGGCAGACATTTATTTTTCCATTTTCAATCCATATCACACTCGCATACTATGGTTTATTTAGGATAGTCAAAAGTGTCATTTCCATTTTGTCTCGTAAGCACTCCACGATCCCCTTCTCCTTCTTCATTTTGAAGGAGTAGAAGATCGTAGAATCGGAGTTGGGTAAACGAGGTACCATAGGTATATAGTACCTTTATTCGAGCTCCATGAGTATCAGTAATCGGGATTCGTACATTTTTTTAAATCGTATTTTATTTGAAGGTAATCAGAGTGGATGCTAAATGAATCAAGGACGACCCCATACTCAAAACAATAAAAGTGAAATGTCATCATCCTGTAAAAATCTACTTCAATTACCGTTGAAATGCAATTAAAAAAAATTACGGATCCTGAGTATATACATACTGGTACTCGTGGGACTCAAGTACTACCCCGTTTGCCCAACTCTGCGTAGAATAAAAGGACTCTTATGATCAGAGCTGCCGTTATGCATACAATTAAAGATATTTTTCAATTCACCGATGATCCCACCGGTTGAGAAAAGATTACACAGTTCAGTTCAGCGTATATCTGTAATGCACGAAAATATTTGGATCTGTAATCTTTTCTCAATTGGTGGAAACACTGTTAATTTATTAAAATATCCGCACGCTTTTTAAAGTCATCGACGACTCCACCGGTTGAGAAAAGATTACAGATTGAAATAATAATTTTTGTGCATTATATACACGGAAAAAAAACTACGGTGAAAATAACCATACGGATACCTGATTTTGGCACCTGCTAGATGTTATGGTAATGTTAACCAGAAGTATATTATGTTTTGACTAGGTACTAGGTGATGTTACTTGATTGCATGTCAAATTTACTCAAAGTATCGGTAAATGTACCATGCTTCTGGTCAAGTTTACCATAACATCTAGCAGGTGCCAAAATCAGGTATCCGTATGGTTATTTTCACTAATCTTTTTTTTCCGTGTAGTTAGATATACACTCAAATGAACTGTGTAATCTTTTCTCAACCGGTGGAATCATCGGTGAATTGAAAAATGTCATTAACTATACACAAAACGGCAGCTCTGCTTATATACAAGCCTTTTGGTCTCGGTATTCGGTATTTTTCCAAAGAGATGTGGCAACCGTGTTTTACCGTAAATCGTGCGAGTGAGCAGAGTTGCGAGCACTGTTTGCTTGGGTTCCTTGGGTCGTCGCGGAGTTTCAGTTTCTCTTGCACGCCAAAAGCCCAAAAGCTTTATGCCCTTTGCCTCCGCAGGAAACGGGTTTCCTTCGAGCCGAAGCGAGGCGACGCCGAAAGACGACGACTAGTTTGCCTTTGGAGCTTGCTTAAACGCGCCGAATTCAGGCTCAAAAGTTAAAATTGGCGAAAAAAAAAAAGACGGTACCACGCAGCGTGCTGTGCAACCAGCCATACCGCCGCCAAAGCCCTTGCTCTTGCGATAAACACAAGCTGAATTTGATTAAGAAACGCCTTGTAACGAGTGCAGCCCCCTTCGCCCAGAGTTTGACATTTTTTTTTAAAGTAAAACGGTTCCAAAAAAAAAAAAAAAAAAAGAGAGAGGAGAGAGAGAGAGAGAAATGGAAAAGGAAGAAAAAAATTGCTCATTAAAGTCGCTGAGATTGTGTGAGGAGCGTCTCGTTATTGACGTTAATTTGATACGTGTTCTTCAGAAATTGCCGCGCTGGGGAGATATTACTTCTTTTCCAGACGAGAGCTCTGGAAAACGATGCAAAATTGATTAAACTAAATTTCGACCAGTGTCGTCGCGTGCAATTTGGCAACAATGTATTCTATCCATTTAAACGCATGTAAAATATCGAATTCAGGGGGTGCACAGTGCACAAGGAAAATTCGATATATTTAATGAGTTTAAATGGAGCAGTTGCATTGCTGCCAGTTGGCACGCGACGCCACTGATTTCGACTTAAAATTGAAATTTTTCTAAAGATTTGTTTTTTTCCATTTTATTTATTCATAATTTTCACAAAAAGATTGAGAAAGATTGAAAAATCAAGGAGACAACTAAGAGGAAGAGCTAGACGTAGGAAATAAACGTACATCACAGTCTATCGAAACTCACAAAAGCAAACATTATTGATGGAGAGACATGAGTCCGCATTTTAGGAATTTGGTGAAACTCATTAAAATTTTACTGATCCCATTATACTTTTTTTGCTGTCTCCACGGACACTCTCGCCCTATTTATGAAATCTGATACCTCTGTGCAACATGAGGGGTCCTTTCTCCATCCTCCGCCCTCCACCCGCCACCACCACCTCCCCCAATCCTTCCTTTTTGATTAACGAGCGTAAGATTTCTTCCACGAGAAAATTTTAAAAATTGATACTTTCATAAGGAGGAAATTTTAATTTGGTTCGAGCAATATTTTTAATATTTTACCAATGAAAAGTTACTGAAATATTGGTATGTTCTTGACAGAAGTTTTAGACGGAATTTACGAATAGTTTCTAAAATATATAATCACGCCCTAAAATTTTACACACCCCAAAAACCTTGGTCTCAGGTCAGTTTGTGTACACGTCAATTAGTGGCGTAGCGTGCAATTTGGCAATGGTGTATCGTAACAGGAAAAAGATCGAATTAAAAAAAAGTTGACCTTTTACAAAGGTATAAATGGACACAGTACAGCGTTGGCAAATTGCACGCTACGCCACAGATCAATAACATCTACTATTTGTTGGTGGACTTGAAAATGTAGGTAATACATCAATTTCGTCCACTATATCATTTTACACATGGCTACCTTTACTTCTCGTCCACTGCCTCAATACGGCTAGACTTACAAAAATGAGGTATGGTCGCAAAACTATATTATTCTTTTGTATACTACTCAAAAAACGTCCAGGGCAAGTGGTCATACGTCATACCTTTCTCTCTAGATAAGAACTGGCAGATCCTTTAAGCGTCAAAGGTTTAAAGACAAAAGAAAAAACCGAGCGAGAGTGAAACTCTCAAATATTTTTTGGTGCGGAAAGTCAGTTTGAAAGACGCGGTAAAACTCGCGAAGGAACAACCGTCTCCTCGGAGCGATACATTCAGCGGAAATCACGGGTGGGATAGAGAGAGAGCGCCTTGCGGTGCTGTAGCTCGCCGCCCGCAATACACGGCTCGCGCTGCAGGAGAGTGAAAATTAGCACGAGCAAAGAGCGGGCAGTAAACGCGAGTAAAGAGAGCGGAAAATGAAGAGAACGAGAGGGGGGAGACAACCGGAAGTAGGTTGCAGTGAGGGGGGGAGGAGAGGAGATCACAAAAAGATTTGAGCAGGCGAGTTACAAGGATAAGGGCGAAAAGAGCCTACTCTTACTCCTGAGCTGGTCGCGCGCGGAGTAAGGAACTCCACCGGCATAAGGAACTTTATTCCAGGTTTATGGACTTCTCTTTTAATTACGAGAATTTACTCGCCCTTGTTCCGTTTCATTTAGATTGGTTCGCTCTTCCCATTCCCTCCCTTGTCACCTTGCTCCTCTCTCCTCTCTCTTCACTCGCAAGCTGAAGCCTGAAAAGGGAACGAGAGAGAGAGAGAGGGAGGGAAGCAAGGTGGAGAGAGAGAGAGAGAGAGAGAGAGAGGGAGAGAGAGAGAGAGAGAGAGAGTGGGGGAGGAAGGCAGAGAAGAGAGAGATAGAGAGAGGGAGGCAAGGAGAAGAGAGAGATAGAAAGAGGGAGGGAGAGCTAACAGAGAGAAAGTGAAGAAAGAGATAGAGTGAGGGAGGGAGAGATGACAGAGAGAAAGTAAAGAGAGAGAGGGAGGGAGAGGAGAGAGAGAGAGAGAGAGGAGAGAGAGAGAGAGAGAGAGAGTGGGGGAGGGAGGCAGAGAAGAGAGAGAGAGAGGGAGGGAGGGAGGCAAGGAGAAGAGAGAGATAGAGAGAGGGAGGGAGAGCTAACAGAGAGAAAGTGAAGAAAGAGATAGAGAGAGGGAGGGAGAGATGACAGAGAAAAAGTAAAGAGAGAGAAGGAGGGAGAGGAGAGAGAGAGAGAGAGAGAGAGAAAAGAGAGAGAGAGAGAGAGAGAGAGATATGAGGTAAGGTGGTAAGAAAGGAAAAGGCGGTGGTGGTGAAGGTAAAACCGTCGCAAGTAAAAGCGGCTTGCTTCCTCGATCGTCTCTCGATTAATAAGGAAACAGAGTTGCCGATCAGTATGAAAATTTATTCAGGTTCAGGAATCCTTAAGCTTGCGGATTGGGGTGGAAACACACAGACTTGACCCGTCTACTCACCTTGTTCGGCCCTAGACACTTTGAAGATGTAGGGCATCGTCTACATGAAATATCGAAGCAGTATACTCATGGAAAGCAACTGAAGTAGAAAACTCTTGCAGTATAATTAAGTTGTTGGGCTGTGATGTAAGTCTGAAATGAATTTGACAGATTCAAAAATTAAGTCCAGCGCTGATTCTCTACACGTGCAAGGGATGCGTTAATGCATGTTAAATGGAGCTGCTGCAAACTTTTGCTACAGGCAGGCTTATTAATAGTTGATTATGACGAAAAGCGCATTTCAAAATTACAAAATGCATTCCTAAACTCATGAAATGATTTCAAATGCGAAACCGTCATGGCGGTGGTTACCGCCTTTGACATTTGGTTTCCCTATCGACCCTATCTCAATAAGCTCCCTTCTCGCGATACGTACCACACAAGGAGAAGAAGAAGCTTACAATTGCCATAATATTTAAGGCGGTAATCATCGTATTACGGTGTCGCGTTTGAAAGCATTTTATGAGTTTAGGAGTGGATTTGTCATTTTTACAGGGTTTTAAACCATTAGCAACTAATGATAAGCCTACAGCAAAAGTTTGCAACAGCTCCATTGCGTTTTTTGGCATGAATATGAATATAAATTGAAAACCTCGCCAGAAATACTGCACTAAAAAAATCATTTTTTTAAAATCCATTTGCAGGCGTAATTTAATCTTTTTTTTTTTTTTTTTTTTTTTTTTTTTTTTTTTAATTAATCTCCGAGGGTTGTGAGGAACCATTTTCGAATAATTACATCAAGTAACGTTCCTATGGACCGAAATTTCATTAATTTTGTCATAACTGTAACCGGTCATATAGTCAGGCAATTCTCGGAATTGCTGAGCCTGAGGAGTCGAGTCAGACAGAGCCAGCGTGAGTGCAACCGCTTGAATTCAAAGATTTGGCGTTGCAAAGTAGTGCGTTTCTACCGAGATATAGAATGTATTATTTTGGTTTTGTTAAACCTCAAAATTGTTCTTGATTCTCTCCTCAAAAAACTCTATTGCCCGAAAAATGACACAAAAATCTTGCAATATTTTCGCTTTTTTCTGAAAACCTGGCAATAGCGCAGCACATAAAGTTAACGGTCCTTTCTCAGTTAATTGGATGTGATCAATGATTTTCAGTCCTAAAACATCGAAAATAAAAGCTTTTCCTGGAATCAGAGGCTCGCAAAATCGTCAAAAGCGTTTTTCTCGAAATGCAGCTTTATGCAATGCCTGCTATTTTTCGAGTGAGGCGAGATCCACAATTAATTAAGGCAACACGGAATAGGGTAATAGTTTTAATGTGTTTTATCGGTGGCAAAACGGAAATAATTTTGGTCTCGTCGTACATAGAACCCTGCATTTCATTAAAATCAACAGAACTTGATGTAAATCTCGCCCTCCTCTTGCCGCACAGAGGTCAAAAAAATGTTCGCACAAGATAAAGTACCCGCCTCCTCCTCCCACGGGTTTACCAATGCCAAGGCAAGGTACTGTTACACGTCGTAATAAAAAAAATCGTAATAGAAACCTGAACTTAACCCCCTTCCCTTACTTCAACTTACTTAAACCCTTACTTATAAATGCTTCCATTCTGATTTTCACGCGATTTTACGACAGAATAGTCTAGAGTTTCCATACATGAACGAGTCTCGCCACGTGAAGCATGAAGAAGAATAATTTCTAAGGAGGCGTTCACTCTGATTGGTTGGGTTCGCCAAGGGGGCGTGTACGCCTCCTCGATGGGTGCGTTTCAATGGTTTTCTTATGGAGAATAGCACAGAACGCCGCCTTGAGCTCCGTGACAGCCTAAAATCCAGCAGCCAACCAGAATCGGAACATCGTATGGCGAGACTCTTTGATAGGGACTCTAGAATAGACCCTCTGCTGTAGAAAAGGTTTGAAATAGACCCATACATATGTATACATATAAAGACCCATAAAGTCATGTATAATTATGAAAATAATCGGCAACGTTGAGTGGACGCGGAGACAAATGGCAGGGGGTAGGGGGGGGGCAGCTAAACGATAATCAAGGGGGTTGGGGGTGCGTCAGATGTCGAGTCGCAACGGATCGCAACAGAATCAATCATTTTTTAATTAACGCCTACAAATTGAGCATCCCGGGGCCCCAGCAACGAATTGATAAATACCGAGTAAACAAGGAAGGGGACAGGGACGCTCGTCGCTCGTGCGTCTGTTGCTTCGTGGTATATACAGCGAGCAGAGTGGTGCGTTGCGCAACGCCCGAGCTCTCCTGACGCCTTCTTCCGTCTGCACCGCAACTCGCAACGCACGGGAGTAGAGAGAGTCATCGGGGTTTGAGTTGGAAAACCGGGGGGCATTTTCCGAGCCTCCCTTGAAAACGCCATTTACGATTCCGGTAATTTCAATTGGACGGGAAAACGGCCGGAGGGGAGGGGGGTTGCTGGGGTGTGATACGGAATTACGGAGGAGTACGTGTCAGAGGCCACCATTTCGTGTCGCACACATAAGTTACTGTGACTCGTTAGTCGAGTGACGCGTCCCAGATCTTGCGCGCGTCCGCGGTTGCCAGAGTGTCAAGATATATACTCCGTAAAATTCCATCGGACGGACAATGAGGCACAGAAATTATCACCGAAAATGTTGACCGTAAATATTGGTGGGGTGAGAGAAGTAGAGTAACAGAGGAAATTACGAGTTGGAAGGGGAGGGGGGGAGCAAAACTCTCTGCGATGGACGCTCTGAAATTTAAAAACCCCAGACGGGTGGACGCTTTTCGGAATTTTATACACGGCTATCGTTGTAAACAATGACAGTATTAATCAATCATGGATATGTTGGCGCCTCGACGGTTTATTTCGGCTCCTCTCCTATATTTTTTCCTCGGAACTTATGAATCAAAAAGAGTTGAAAACAAGAGAAACTTTACGTTCGATTTCCTTCGCTTAATTAACGTCAAAGCAAAACTACTAGAAGACACGTTTTCCTGAATTGTTTTCCCTGTATCTTTATTAATGGCGTTTTTCGCCAAATTGTACCCCGCAGACGAAATCGAGGAGAGAATAATGAAAGGGCTTTATTGGTATAAAAGATTCACATAGATCCGCAGAGATGAGATCTGAGACCATCAGTTCTGATATTGCCGATCTAGCGGGGATTCGGTGCCTCTGAGTCTTAGGATTGGTGAATTGGTCAGTTGCGCCGACCACCACTTGAACAAGGAGGTTGGATGAAGTTTCAAGTCATTAATTATTCTCAGTGGTGATGATAAGGCTCTCATCCTACAAAGTTTGGAGGGAAGTAATAAAGCTGAAGTGTGGGCTGGGCCCATAGCTCATAACTTTTGAGAACACCTCCCCCCCCAAACGAGGGTGTACACAATATACGTAGAGAGAACGTATATTGTCATTTTCTCGGTCGAAAAAATTGCGCGTTTGAACCAGACTAGGGCAAACCGAAGTCGAAACTAAGTCGTCGAATCAGCAAGGTAAGGAGCTAAATTAGTCGCTAGATAATCAGATAGACAACTTACTCGAAAAAAAAGAGGAGTTGTCTACCTGAGGAACTAAATCAGTTTCTTTCTGGACTAATAAGACAACTTAGTTTTGACTTAGTTTTGTCAATATCCATTTGGAATCTACTGTATTTGTCGATACCAACTAATTTATTTCCTTGGCTCACAGTACTGCAGAAACCCGCAGTTTTAGGACTCCAGATACCTAAAATGTAAGTCCATAAATGCTCCATACTGATAGATCTTGAGTTGAAACACATCATTACGTCAAAGTCGTTCGGAGAGCGCAGCGTAAAGAAAACGATATTGATCGTGATAAAAGGACCGAGTTTCAATAGTTTCTATACTGAAAAGCAGGAAGCTGCATCGGGGAATTTTGTGCTCTTTTCATCACATCACATCACGCGGCACAATACTATTTCATTTTGATTTGATTTTTTAGCTGAATAAAAAAGAGGACGAAAGTGATTGAAAAAACCAAAGCAAGACACTCCTTCACAATCGCAGACAATTTTTCATTAATATCTGGCTTCTTGGACGCGAAGCGCACTCGCACTCAGTTCGCTTTGACAGTCTGGTATTAAAAAGCTGTCGTCAAGCAACTCCCCCCTCCCCTTCTCAACGATTCTATGTTGAAGCTTAGCGGAAGGCGAGCGGCGGATTGCTGGGCTTAGTGTCAAGTAGTCGGAAAAAGGTAATAGGTACTAGGAAGTATAGTCGGTATAGTAGGAGTAGTAGTTGAAAGTAGCGGTAGTTGTAGTAGTATGGTAGTTGCCATGTACTCGGCGCGTTGACACTCAGATTATGTGAAGACAGCTTGATTTAAATCTATCATCTGTAAGCAGCGCGGCGGCACAGCGGTGACGCGAGCCGTACCGCGGGAGTAAAACAATAACCAACCCCCCCCCCCCCCCCCCTCAAGGGTCCTTCGATAGGGGGATTCACAATTCCTACGTCGTCTTTCCGTTTGAGCCGTCCCAGACCAGAAAGATCCCATGTTAGAGGACCATATTCTCTGGGGCGGACGATGCGGACAGACCCGGACGGCGGACACCGCGCCGCCGTCTTTCATTTCAGCGGGTCCCAAAGTAAATAAAGCTTTAAGTACCACTTTTGCATTCATATTTTATTAGAAAACTTCTCCCGTCTCTCCCTCGCTTGTTGATTCAGCTATTTTTCAAAACCCCACTACCACCATCACCACCACCCGCTCCTTTCTCTTTAGTTTCCTTCTTTTTTCTCTTTTTTTCCCCCTTTCTTCCTGGCGCAAATTTAAATTATTTCCCCTTCACACATTTGTTCCATTCCCATACAGTTTCAATACGCTGTCACTCCGTTTTGAATTTAAATCCCTCTCAGAGTGCGTGCATCCCTTCCTCTCAGCCTTTCTTTCAAGTATAAGGTATATGAAGAATATTAAATTCATGCACAGGAGTGAATTGGCCGTGTTCACTGGATTGGCCCGTGTTGCCAGGTCGTCGACTAGAATAAACAATTTCGAAATCATAAAAAAACCCCGATGCTGAAATATTCCAAAAAAATTATCCCGAACAAATGACAAAATCGCGTAGGATGAGTCTTTCAACCGCTGACGAATCCTGTGGAGCGAAACGCCTTATTCAGTTTTTAGATTTAATATGAAACCTGACAACTGCAACTAAGATGCCAGTTAGAGGTGATATTTTAAAAATTACCGGAATCCGTGATGCCGAAGCACTGTCGAAAATATTTGAGCAAATATCCTAAACCATATAAGGACGTGTAAAATCATAAAAGACTTAAAACAACAAAAACCTTATCGTGCAATAAGAGCGGAACGCCAAAGTCTCTTAATTAATCATATTCAACTTGGCAACTGCAACTATAAATTGCGAGTTGCGTAAAGGATTGATACGCTCTCGTAATTTTCATTTTTCTTTGTGAAAGAAGAGAATATTGGACGCGATATAACACAAAGCAGTGGAGTCTACTCGTGCTTCGCAAAGGCGAGAGAGCGGAAGAAATATCGAGTGGAGGAACGTAAGGGAGGAAGGGGGAGAGTTGTGATGGAGGGGGGGAGGAACAAAGTGAAGAAAAATAACAGTAATTAGGATGCTACTACCCGCTCCTTTCTCCGAGAAAAAGGAAATAATGATGAAAATAAAATACATTTGAGACGAGCGGAAAAAGAAACAATGCAAATTAGAAAAATGCAAATAGTTCCCTGCAGTAATCACTAATCAAGACCACAAACTTAAAGTTTTAAGGATACGTAGGTTTCGTTTTATTGTTTCTAAAACTGCGGATTTAAGGTTCAAGACACAATTCGAATGTATATTCTTCACTATTATTTACTCACTCAATTAACCTACAATTCATGCATGGTTATATGGGTATATTGCCACGGTAACAGCTCTATAAGGACTTTTTGCTGTCGCCAAAAAGTGTCATAGAAAGTGCATGGTAAAAACAACTAAAGCTACCAAATGAATGAATATAACTGTTCAATGCGTTTCATTCAGGAAGTTCTACAATAATGGACAAACAAATTTAATTGAATGTATTTGAGACTAAACAGCTTTTTAAGAGTTAAAAAAGGTGATCAAAGTATTTCCGTGGGTTACAATCACAATGCTAACATAAGGACTAATAGACTTACAAACCCTTTTCGTCATCCGATCGAATCATCATGCAATGAATTTAAAAAAAAAAAAAAAAAAAAAAAAAAAAAAACTTTTAAAGATCCGTAAAATGGCAGCCCTGTAGGATGAAAAACCCAGTCGCTTGATAACCTTACAATCCCTCTATAAGATATTAGGATAGGGCGGCCTCCCTTTTCAAGAAAATCGAGATTAATAGGCGAGAGATGCTGCACAATCAACCGCAGTAATTTGCTTCTTTCCGACGAGCAACCGCAAGAAAGATTAATTGAAAGTCAAACGAGAAATGATTTTCATGATGAGACACAGTTCGTAAAAAATTGTATGAAATCGATGTAATCTGGGTTGGCAAAGCAGAAAGATTAAATGACAGAGAGAAACATTAATGAAAGGAAACAGAGGGAAAATTATAGAATGAATGAACTCCGAAGAGTCTCACGGCATCCAGTATTTAATTCTTGTTCCAAGAATTCGGGAATGAGATTTTCCATCACTCTGCGCGAATCTGGTGTCAAAATCCCTCAGAGAGAAACATTTATTCCATGGCAGAAATAATTCTCGTTTCTTTTCAAGAGTTTTCTTCTATTGTTTTAATGGTATGAAAATAATGATCAGAAGGCTAACGAATCTGTGTTCTAATGAAAAATATACAGAGACTTGGCCATTGAAAAAAGTTGGCCTCTGGCGATGCGTCAGAACTTAGGGGAAAATAATTTTCCTAGAAAGATTCTAAAAATAAATAAAAAAAAGTTGAATAAATTAGGGCACGCGTAAAAGTTAAATCTATAATAAGTAAGATCCATGGGGGTCAACATGATTCTGGAATACTTATGATTATGGTTTTTTTATGATGATAAGAGATTCCCGTCTTAATTTGTCACTCTTTCTATAGAAATACACAAAGGAGAGCCTCAAATTCGGTAAGAAGCTCCCATGGTACCCACCACATAGCTCCGCCAGTGGCGTAGCGCGCAATTTGGCAACGTTGTACTATGTCCATTTAAACACATGTAAAATGTCGAATGCGAAGTTGTTCACCGAACACCCAATAGTTCGATCTTTTGAATGGATTTAAATGGACACATTACAACGTTGCCAAAGTGCGCGCTACGCCATTTCGCCCTAAACTTTAAAGTATAATTTTGTGAGTCAGTGATTGAATTTCGTAAATTTTTTTGATTTTTGTAAGAACGAAAAGGAAAGGAAGAAGGCTGCAGGGTACCATCTGAAACAAAACAGATGGTCCCTGCCGTCAGAGTTTGACCACTGCGTCCGATTCCCTCCCTTGCACGATTCTTCAGTCGTATTACTACTGTCTTTGAGAGTTAATTTTCGCTGGATTTTACTCGAGAATTATTTATTCAATCGCTTAGGTACAGCAAAAATTAGCAAGAGCCCCATATTGAATATTTTGAAAAAGGCAGCTCAAAAAAGAAAGCTCAATGTACTTATATACACATGAAAACTGCGAAGACGTGAAACCTACGGACGAAGTAAAAAAACACACAAACACATGCGAGAAGAACGCGTCACGTGGGATTCGAAAAGGGACAAGCAATTTTTTGTGCGTTGTTGAGAGGGCTGATTTCAATTAGAGTCACGGCTCGCAAGCAGCGGAGATAACTGGATAGAAGTTTACGGGTGTTAAATTAACTTTGAGAGCGAGGGCGGGTAATCTGGACGATTTCACTAGGAAAATTTCTCCCCCCCCCCCCTCCCCCTCGCTGAAAGCAACGAGGAGCGGCGCGGCGGGTCAAAGCAATTCCGAGCAAAACACCAGTTTAAATGCACTTATTTCAATCTGGATGGCGGAATAAAGGAATTAAATGACCGCGCGAGGAAACAGAACCTTTGACCCATCAACCTCTGTTGCCAAATCTAATTTTTGTCATCCTCCGACCACAGATTATCCTAAGAGTGCAAATTAGTATCTCAATACATGCAGGTCACAACGAGGAAGTCCCATCAAATAGCAACTGCTTATTTTTATGCTGAGAAAAGAGATTCGTGCTATGAAATTACCTACAGGTTAGACTCTCACATTGTGACCCGCTCATTTGGCCGCCATATTGGAATTTATTTAAACGCATTTTTTTATAGTTTGTGAGTCAATTTCGGCACTTTCGAATACTCCATACGGTATGTTCAAGTGATTCTACACCAGGCACGGCGGGCTTTAAGGACACTTAAAATGCAAAAGTTAACTAACCCATTTCTGACGGAGGGAGGTCGTTCTGAAGACTTTAAGGAACACATATCCGTTGAAATTAAAATGACTTCCTCCCTAGGCCATTGTTTTTTTTTTTTTTTTTTTTTTTTTATTCGGAAAAAAAATAAATAAAATAAAATGATTATTGAACCCATATCTAACCTTTGGTAATAAGATCTGCTACGCTAATTTTTCTCATGTTTTTGCCAATAGAGAAAAAACAAATGAAAGGTCACACATGTATACTCAAAAAGTACATCAAATTTCCTAAAAAATTAATCAGATTTGGCTAAAATATTCCCTCATCTGGTCTTTACAAGCAGACGCCTAAAAAGAGCCAGGCAAAATAAAAACAGCAGGTTGTGACAGTTGGTCCTTCTCTGCCAAACACCGTCTGTACTTGAGGAAAAAAACAAGAAATGGGGCTGCCTCAAAACTGTCAAATGTTGCTGGATTACAATACTTTCTCCACCTCATGGCCGAGAATGTTAAAATAAATAATAATTAAATGACGGTAGCGATACATTTGTGGCGACCGCACCGCTATAGTGCGGACGGAGTCCACAATTCATCAGCTTTCCGCGGCCTTCAAATTGCGACGATCTGATTGGCGCAAACTCTGAGCGACTGATCATATAAAACCGAACAGTTCTCGGCCACGGACAGCATTGCTGCTCTGGACACCGAACCATTGACGACTGGAACTGGAAGACGCCGAATCGGCCGAACATCCGTGCCGTTGGAACTTATTTCTCTCCAGTCCCAACTCACCTTTAGAAAACGGCCCTTTTAAGGGCCACCGTTTTCGTTGTTTAGAGCACCTCACATTAACCCTTTCCGTCACAGTGTCCCATATAAGGGACGACATTTTACATGGAGCCTTATGGAAATTCGGAAAAATTGACTCACACATGAAATCACAAGAGAAAAGTTCGTTCAATTCAATGGTATAGGTTTCAGATTACGGGGACACTTCTTTCATAATTCATGACAGAACGGGTTAATCTACAAAAACTCATGGACCAATCGCTAGATCTGACTACGCCGCCCCACAACCGCTATATAGGTACCTACTCACACAATCTCTACTCCTTCCTCTAAACACTCCAAAGGATCCTAACCCCGTTCGTGGTTCATCTCCTCCTCGGACACGCTTCCCTTAAAAAGGAGATAAAAATTGAATTGGAGCGAAAGAAAGGAAAAGGGGGGAAAAGAAGAAGAACACAAGAGAGCGGTCGAGATAAAGAGATTAAAAAAAAGTAATTAATATTTCAACCCTTTACAAAGGAATGTCGCTGGGCTCATTTATGTACGTTATAATTTATACATGATTCAAAATTTCGCTATTAGAAACAAAAGAGGGAAGAAGAGATGGAGTGCGTGAGTGAGTGAAAAGGGAAAAAAACGAGGAACAATAAAAAAAAGAGGGTTGGGGATAAGGGAGAGAAAGGAAGCATAAAAAATCGCGGTTAAGTCCGAGAGGCGCGACCTTTGCAGGTGTCATGTAGTTAAAACTTTCACCCTTTATGCTCGCTCGCGCCGTGGCCGTGGGTCCCTATAATTTTTCTTCTTCTTTTCCTTCTCCTTTTTTTTTTTTTTTTTTTTTTTTTTTTTTTGCGGCTTTGAAAGTTTATTTTTACCTCTATGCTCTTGAGCACACATGCGCCTAAAACATTTTATTCCTCGTGGCAGGTAAGCACGCATGCATTTAAGTTGATTCGCTGCTGCCCGCTGGAGAAAAAAAAAGAAAAAAGAAAAAAAAGCCCGTGTTGTTGGTCGCAGTAAAATGGAAATCCGGAAACTTAGTTGCACTCCTATTATGAGACTGAACATTGAACAAGAAAAGTGCCACGTTCAGAGCTGCCGTTTTGCGCATAATTAATGACATTTTTCTATTCACCGATGATTCCAGCCGGTTGAGAAAAGATTATACGCAGTTTAGTTTAGTGTACGGCTGTACTGCACGGAAATACTCTAATCTGTAATCTTTTCTCAATCGGTACTTTCGCCGTTAAATTGTTAAAATATCCGAAAGTTTTTTAAAGCCATCGACGACTCCACCGGTTGAGAAAAGATTAAAGATGCGAGTATTTTCATGCATTACAGTCATAAACTAAACTGAAGCGTGTAATCTTTTCTCAACCGGTGAAATCGTCGGTGAAATGAAAAATGTCATTAATTATACGCAAAACGGCAGCTCTGCCACGTATTCAAGAAGGCGCGAGGGCTCGATTTAAATTCATTTACCGATAGGTTGAGGTATAGCGGAGGACCTTATGTGCTTGATACATAAAGATAAGGATAAGAGGGGGGGGGAGACAGAGAGAGAGGGAGAGGACGGCGAAAAGATTTATGATCGAAATGCGTCACGATTTGGAATTTTTACATTGACATGACCGAGAGAAAAAGTTACGAGCAAAAGACTTTTTATTTATAAAAAAAAAAAAAAAAAAACCCAAGAATTTCCAAACTTACTTGAATGTTGCAGTTTTATTGCACATTCAAATGTAGAACTGTAGAAGGTTGAAAAGGGTGCAATTTCCTCAGGAACTTTACGTTCTATAGGAATGACCACTTAACTCGAATTATTTTTACTTTGTAGACTTTGATATAGCTAGACAATAATAATTTAATTAATTAGGATATGTATGTGTAATTAAGCTCAACGGCAATACTACAGTCAGCGAATTAAATAGTGTCATCACTCATCAGTCGTATCCTTACATTTTGGTTTCGGTATATAGGCTCATCACAATGATTTAGATTATTGCATGTGGCAGTGTCGGATCCAGGGGAGCAAATGAGCAAGTCCCCCCCCTCCCCCGAAAACTTTAACTTTTGACTTTTTTCCACGGAAAATAGCCCAGAATTACTACTGACACTTCAAATTTCATATATCACAGGCGTGCCAGCCCCTCCCCCCTCCCACAAAAATTGCCTACATCCACCACTGGCAGGTGACCTACCTAAGCCATAGTAAAAAGAGTCCACTAATATTATGAAATTGCCTATTGTAATCCACGGGAAAGAATCAAATATTAATATTTAATAATTATTTTAATTTTTTTTTAATAATTATTTTATGAATTATTAATACAAACAGCAAGAACAATTGTTCTCGCTGTTTTACCACTGGACTGACTCTTCAATGGAGCTCTTCAATGGAGCTCTTGCAAGGTTTTGCAATAAGCGATATAATAGTCGATTCTGATGTAAAAACCTCCAAAAATAACGATGGCACCACTAAAAACTTCCAAAATTTACTCCTCAACCCAATAAACGCTTTTATTTGCGCGAGTCATAATCTGTACTATATGACAACAATGCACTGACGATTTCCTGCCGACAGCTAACTGCTGATCCCTGCAGAAATTCAGGAAAACTCTCTTGTCTTTTCGTTGCACGAATATACTCTTCACTCTTGCATCGCGTCTCGAGCATTCATCTATTACCTCTCCTTTTTGAGACTTAAACTATATTTTTGAATCTTTGTATTCTTTATACTTAAATACTTTGTGAACTTTCTTTTTTTTCAATTATAAAATCTTTTTTTAAAAAGTGAACCCTAGTTGTTCAAACTTTTACTGGCGCAGTCGGGTAGGATTCAGACAGGAATCTCATCGCGTATTTTTCGTGTATTTTTATACTTTAGTCTGAATTCGAATCTTTCGATCTCAAGTCGATTCTTTTTGAATCTTCCTCGATACTTTGAACTCTTCGAACTTTCGAACTTTTAGTGCGAAATATATATATATATATTTTTTTCTTTTCGTGTTATCTTATCGATACTTCCTCTCGCGTCCCGATACAATGTTCAGCGTTTGGATCGTTATTTTCTTCAACCTGTAAGTTTGAGAATAGGCAGACAACTTAGCTATTTGTGATCTCCCTAGATTATATTTTAGGCAGGAATCCCCTTTTTAAATTAAGGGCAAATTTTTCTACTATTCTGTTTTACCCTTTTCAAATATTTTACCAATTCTTCTTAATTATAGTTTTAAGTCATTACTATCATTTCTTTCTACCAACTGTCCACCTTTTTCACTTCTTGCAGTTGCTGTGTACTTGTATACACCACGATTTGCTTTGCTTATATATGTATAGTCGTTTAAGAAAATCTAGGTCAAACCTCAGACAGGCAGCTTTTAATTTACGTAGAAGAATAACTGAAATAGAAATGGACGGAGCAAATGCAGGTGCAGCTCAAATCCCGAACTTTGATAGGAAAGATTTCGAGGATGTTCCTATTTTTGAAGGAAAGGCTGAAACACTCGCAGATTTCTTGGAAATAGCAGATTACTATGCAGGAAAATATCATATAAATGACAATGACCTGTATAAGATTCCATTTTTGATTCAAATAAAGAACAAAATAAAAGGTGATATAGGAATCCAAGTCTCATCAGCTAATTTGAGAACCTGGGTTGACTTGAAAAACTTTTTAAAGACTAGTTATGAGGATAGGAGAACTCATGCTCAATTGATTCAGGAACTTTGCCATATGGAACAAAGTGTGAATGAGACCCCCATTGAGTTTTATAACAAAATAGTGGCTCAAACTAATGCAATTTTAGCTCGAGTAGCCATTGAGCATGCTGACCAGCGTATAGTAGCGTGTTTTAAACTGACAACTTCCGACCCTTTAGCTTTAAGACAACTACTTACCGGACTCAGGAACCCTTACTCACAATACTTGCAAACCAGACACCCCACTAGTTTAGCTGAAGCTCAAAGGATGATTCTTGAATTCGCCCCCAAATTACCAGAAAAGCAGAATTTTGCCCAAAAACAGCAAACGCAAAAATTCACCCAAAATCGACCCCAGTTTGTACAAAATCAAAATAAAAATAATTTTCAACAGCAAAAGAACTTAAATCAAAATTGGAGGCAACCGGCCCAAAACCAATTCAAACCGAACAACAACAATAACAATCAAAACAATTATTTCCAAAGTCGTCTTCAAAATCAGAATCAAAATCAAAACCAAAATTTTAATGCTCAAAGACCCCAGTATAATTCGTTAAACCAAAACATGAATCAGGAACCCATGAATATAAGTGGACAAACTAGACTCTACCAGCAAGAAACCTTTCAAGAAACCTTTCAAGAAACCTTGCATGAACCTGACCAAAGTTTTACCGAAAATTTAGGCAACAGTAATGACGAAAATCAAGAACTCAACGAAAGCGAACAACAATTTGTAGGAGACGAAAATTTTCAGTTACCAGCCTCGGAAAAACATTGGACCCCTCAATAGTCTGTTTTAACCTAAAATTAGACGAACTGCCTTTTATAAATTTCCCGCTGATGAGTCTCGATAAAAAACCCCAAAAAACTCTTGTTGATACCGGCTCCACACGCTCTTTTATCCACCCTAAAGTAGCTAGGACGTTGTTTCCAACTTTAATCCAAAGGGAAAAGCCTTATTTAATCAAAACTGCATGTGGTGAGTCTAAACAGGACGAGACTCTTACCATTAAACTTCCCCATTTGAAAACGAACGAAGATTTCAAGTTTCATTTGTTCAATTTTCACGAAGATTTTGACGTTCTTTTAGGAAATGATAATATGAAAAAGTTAAAATGTTCTTTAGATTACAATACTGACACTGTTAATTTAGGTTATCTGAAATTCTTCATTAAATATAAAAAAAATCCCATTATGTTGCAAAAAATAGAAATCGAGCCTTACTGTGAGAGAGTAGTTAAAGTTCCAGTCAAAAATATAAAAAATGGATGTGGCCTCATACCACATATAAAATTTGACGACGAAACAGAGATTCAGGAAGGAATCGTCGAAATAAAAAATTATATGGCCACTTGTCAGTTGACAAATAATTCAAAATTTAAAAAACAATTACAAGTAGAATCCCATGAAGTGATACCTATAGACCCAGACGAAGAAATCAAAAAGCTAGAGCCCAACCTACCTGAAAATGATAAAATTGACCTTTCAAAAATTCGGAGAAGTCACATGAGTTCTGAAGAGCGTTTAGCGATAGAAAAACTTATTTTTCAATACAAATCAATAATTCCTAGGGAAGGAGAACCGTTATCTTTTGGTCATACGATTAAGCATGTTATAAACACGGGAGATAGTCCCCCCTGCTATACGAAAAATTACCGTTATCCTCACATTTTAAAAGAAGAAGTTTATAAACAGATCAGTGAAATGTTAAGGCAAGGAATTATAAGGCCAAGCTATTCACCATGGTCTTCCCCCGTTTGGATAGTCCCAAAAAAACTAGACGCTAGTGGGCAAAGAAAATGGCGAGTAGTCATCGACTATCGTAAGGTTAATGAAAGAACCATAGGAGATAAATATCCCATACCTAATATTACAGATATTCTAGACCGTCTTGGAAAAGCGAAGTATTTCACGACTCTTGACCTAGCTAGCGGCTTCCATCAAATAGAAATGCAAGAAGACTCAATCTCTAAAACCGCCTTTAGCATAGATCAGGGACATTTTGAATTTTTAAGGATGCCTTTCGGGCTTAAAAATGCACCCCCTACATTCCAAAGAGTCATGGATCATATCCTAAGAGGTTATATCAACAAATTTTGCATGGTCTACCTAGACGACATTATAATATTTAGTAGTTCGCTGCAAGAACACATTTATCATTGTAAATTAATATTTCGGAGATTACAGCAATTTAACATGAAAATACAACTTGATAAGTGTGAATTCTTTAGAAAAGAAGTAGCGTATCTCGGTCATGTTATTACACCCGATGGAGTTAGGCCAAACCCAGACAAAATAAAAGCCATCCAGAGATATAAAATCCCGACAACTACAACAGAGATAAAAGGTTTCCTTGGATTATTAGGGTACTACCGAAAATTCATCCCTCAATTTGCAGATTTAACTAAGCCTCTAACCTCAAAATTAAAGAAAGGAACAAAAATAGATCCCGAAGAACAAAGTTATCGAACCTGTTTCGAAAATTGTAAAAAATTGTTATGCAATGATCCCATACTTGCCTACCCCGATTTCTCGAAACCCTTCCTCTTAACGACCGACGCCTCGAATGTAGGCCTTGGAGCGGTATTATCTCAAGGAAAGCCAGGTCAGGATAAACCTATATGTTATGCATCCCGAACCCTAAATGAATCAGAACAAAAGCTATCCACTACTGAAAAAGAGTGCTTGGCAATTATTTATGGAGTTACTCAATTTAGGCCTTACCTTTTTGGTCGACGTTTCACGATTTACACTGACCATCAGCCTTTAAAATGGCTTTTTAACCTCAAGGAGCCTAACGCTAAGTTAATGAGGTGGAAATTGAAACTTGAAGAGTATGACTATAACATAGAATATAAACCAGGAAAAACCAATCTAAATGCTGATGCACTTAGTCGACAACCCATCATAGAGACCTATTTAAATACCTACATTGACCTTGACAACCAATCTTTGATAGTCGAACCCGACGACGAAAATGACCAAAATCTTTTCGAACAAATAGACGAAATCTTGGAAAATTTTAACGAGGACATATTTGACGAAATCCCTGTAGAAGGCCGCCAAGAAAACCCTCTCAACGAAAACCTCGAAAACGAACAAAATAACCAGACTATTCATTCAAATCAAGAAGATAGTGACATTGCTGGGATACCTATAGTAAATTTACCAGTAAATTATGGTAAACACCAAATAGTAATTAAACAGTTACGCTCTCCAGACCCAGACCCAAAACACCGAACTAAAAAGTGTTTTGATAAACTTCGATTAACGCTTAAACTACCTGAAAATGATTTGAATATATTTTTTGTGCGATTTGTCAAAACCTTTTGTGATCCTAATTTAAAATATTGTTTATACTTCGAAAACCCCCAAGATTATATTCTCATTTCACGAATAGTTCAAGAAAACTTCTCAAAACTTAACTTCGTTAGGTATACCAAACTATTAGAAGACGTTTATGACGAAACAGACCAGATAGCTCTAGTGTCCCAACAACATGACGGACTCAACAATCACAGAGGCATACAAGAAACTCTAATGAACCTCAGATTACAATACTTTTGGCCTAAAATGGAAAATACTGTAGCTAGAGTAATTAACAACTGTGAACTCTGTCAAAAAAACAAGTATGAGAGAAATCCAATAAAAACCCCTTTAGAAAAAACCCCAACCGCGGATGCACCAATGAAACATCTAGTGATGGACATTTTTCATATTGGAAATTGCCAATTTTTGACCTTAATTGACACTTTTTCAAAATTTGGATTTGCCATACCTATCCAATCTAAGAGTGCAATTTGTGTAGCGGAAGCACTAGAACAACTATTCAGTACCCATAGGATACCCGAAAAAATAACTGCGGACAGCGGATCCGAGTTTGGAAACTTAGTGAAAGAAACTTTGCGAATATATAGAATAGACTTACATATAACTTGTGTAGGACATCATAAAAGTACTGGAGACATTGAAAGGCTCCATTCAACCTTAATTGAACATTTTCGCCTCCTTAAAAGCCAACCTGAATTTTCGAGCCTTCCTACAGTCAGAATCATGTATTACGCTTTAATGGCATATAACAATTCGTTTCATAGTTGCACAAAATTGATTCCTAGAACCGTACTCTACCCTGACGATACAATCTTAAAAGATTACCACAACCTAGGTTTAGGTGAATTTGAAACCATAGCTCGTAGTGAAGAATTACAGGCTCTCTATAAACTAATAGAGAAACGTATAGAAAACAGCAAAGAAACAAGGAATGTCAAAGTTAATAAAGGCAGAAAACAACCAGAAGAGCCTAACAATCTGTTTTATAAAACCAACCGTAGAAATAAGATCGATGCTCCTTTTGCGAAATTTGAAAAAGTCGAAACTTTAGACAGAAATAGAATCTTAGGTAAAAATCCTAATCAAAATATTAACAAAAATATTCATTTAGAAGAAGTTAAGCCTAAACGTAGATTTACTTCTGTTTCAGATGGAGATTTGGAACTCCGATAGACTTAGAACTTAAGAATATCACTGAAAACAATGGCGTTTTACAGTTACAAACTGGCAACGCGAAATTACAAACTGGAAAACACGTTTTATTTCATTTTTTTCCCCTATCAGAGTTAGTAAAACAGAAAATAAGCCTAGATTCAAAAATACTTGAATACCATGCTGGAGAATCACTTCTGAACTCTAAAATGGATCAAAATTTGCTAAACACCTTAAACTATCTCCAAAAACGTTGTACTGATAAATTAGAATACTTTAATGTCGAACCCATACATAGACCAAAACGTGGTGCCATGAACTTTATCGGAACCGGCTTTAACTGGCTATTTGGCACACTAGGCGCTAATGATAAGGAAATTTATGATAATGCAATCACAGAAATGAATAAAAATCAATTAAAAATTACCCAAAATTTTCAAGATCTTTGGTCGATCAATATCAAAGCAATGACCAAAATAAATGAATCCCTAGAGAACTCATTCTTTAATGAACAATTACTTAGGAATTATTCTTCAAACACTAACCAGGAAATCAAAAAAATTAATATGGATTTTAATCTTGAAATCCTGATCAATCAATATCAAATAATTTTGGATATTGTAAATGAATTAGAAAATTCCATCAGTTTTTGCAAAGTACATACTTTACATCCCTCGATAATTCCGGGGATGACTTTAATTGAATCCCTAAAGAACTTAAATTTAGAACATAAATTAGCTATAAGCCCTTCTTTCGAAACTTTATTCATTTTTGAACAGACAATCGATATAACTTGCGGTTTCAATTCTGAATCAATATTATACTTTATTAATGTCCCACTGTATGATACAATAGTTTATCCTCTAATTAAACTTTTTCCAATCCCTTTTATGTACGATCACAAATACTTGTCTGTGCTTCTCAGTGAAGAATCGATCATAAAAATTAACGAAACCATCGTAGGCCTTTCGGGATGTGTTACTTACGGAGAACGACTACACCTCTGTAACGCGGACAAATCTCCTAAACTACCCTGCGAAACAGGATTACTGTTAAACAACGATCTACAGAATTGTGAAATCGCCATGCTCAGCCCAAACGATGGAATCCAAAAACTAAAGGACCACCAAAGATTCCTAATTCAAGGATTTGAAGGAATTTCCTTTGAAAAACAGTGCCAAGATCTGAAGGAAACAGTATATTTGCGTGGACTTTTTCTCGCTGAACTACATGGATGCCACATCTACTTTAAGGGACAAGAAATGAAGGATGACCAGAATTCCAGCTCCGTAATTACGATCCCACACGTCTCGCTAAGGAGTCCTGTAAACCTACCTACCCCTCAACTAAAAAGTTTAGGGTTCCAAATCAACAACGTCACTACCCTACAAATCGAACCCGTCGAGTTGAAAATGTTTAATGATACGTACGAAAGATTTATAATAATCATCCTCTTAGTATTAGTACTTATATTAAGCTTCATAATTTTAGTATACTATTTAAAATTAAAATATTGTACGAGACCGAGACCTATATCAATGCCCAGTAGTATCGAACTAAAAGTGCCAAAATCCAATTTTATGGACCTTCCTGATTTTGACGCATTAAAAAGGTCAAACCCGTAAGTCCCTTCTAAGGGGGGAGGAGTCATAATCTGTACTATATGACAACAATGCACTGACGATTTCCTGCCGACAGCTAACTGCTGATCCCTGCAGAAATTCAGGAAAACTCTCTTGTCTTTTCGTTGCACGAATATACTCTTCACTCTTGCATCGCGTCTCGAGCATTCATCTATTACCTCTCCTTTTTGAGACTTAAACTATATTTTTGAATCTTTGTATTCTTTATACTTAAATACTTTGTGAACTTTCTTTTTTTTCAATTATAAAATCTTTTTTTAAAAAGTGAACCCTAGTTGTTCAAACTTTTACTCGCGAGCGTGATGGTGGCATAGGGCAGTAATAATGGGAGATTCCTATGTCTTAATTCCGCCACTCTCTCTTTGCTGACAAGGATGATTCACAGAGTAATTAGTCATTAGAATAGTGATCCACATCCGAAAAGTGGTTCCGTGACATCTTTAGTGACACCGATGTCAAATGACTTCTTGATGGAGTTATAGTATTGTTACATGGGAATCTCCCACTATTACTATACCGGTCAGCCACCATTACGCTCGCGCAATTAAACGCGTTTATTGAGTTTAGGAGTGGATTTCGGAAGTTCTTAGAGCTGCCATCGTTAATTTGGGAAGTTTATTAACCAGAATCGACCACTATATCGCTGATAGCAAAAGTGTGCAACAGTCCCATTCTCATATGGTATTTTAGTTTTGCCGATCAACGGAAAGATTGGTAATGTTGGAAGATGAATTAATCCAAAACAACAAAAAGGGAAACGAAGCGAAAGAGCACAAAGCAGAGAGGAGAAGGAGGCTAAGCATGTTTAGCGAGTTGCTTAGCGAATTTGATGTAAAACACAAAACCCTTAAGATAAATGGACGAGGAGACAGGGAAGAAGCAAGGCCGAGTCAGAGGCAGGCAAGCAGGCAGGAGGCAGGTATGGATGCAGAGGCAGAGGGTTCTCGACAATGGATTTTAGGGAAGCTGCGCTCGTAGTCGTAGAGCGGTAGAGGTAGAGCACCTACACCGGAGCATCCCGACTAATCTCTAAGAGCTGATGCAAGTCCAGCAGATGCCTTTACTCCCCCAATACACCATCTTACAATGTTGTCAAACTGAATTTTCGCACGGAGGGCAATGAAAGCGGAATAACTGAGCGCCCTCCACTCCTCCAGACTGGACTTGGAAGAGTCGTTCATTTTACGATGCTTTGAACGACTCTTGTTTTTAGGCAGTACGCATGGGCGCACCCAGGGAGGGGAAAGGGGACCAAATCCCCCTCCCCCCCCCATAGGAAGAAAAAAAAGGAGGGAAGGAAAGGAAAAAAGGAGACAAATAAAGGAAAAAATGAGGAAAAGAGAAAGAGAGGAAAGGAAATGAGGAAGAGAGAAAAAGAAAAGATGGGAAAGGAAATGAGTTCAAAAAAATTATCAATGTCATGAAACATCGTTTTCCTTGGAGGAACACATCTTTCCCGACAGCGATGTCCTTAATTGTTAATTTCGCTCGATCTTCTTCTGAAATCTAGATTTCCTGAAGACTCGGTCTTTCTATCAGCATGATGAAGATATTTCCGTAATATCAGCATAGTCTCAAAAAATCTAACTTTTCTCGAGAGTTAATAAAATATAGTTTTTGAATAGAAGTAGCCTAATTTTGCGTCTAAAAAGAGCTAAATTTTCAAAATTTTCCGGGGGAGGACCCCTAAACCCCCATATGAAATGACAACTTGCCCCCCCCCGCCATACAGAAATCCTGGGTGCGCCCATAGCAGTACGGTCTTTCAAACAATGTGGCTCTTGTAGAGACAATACCTAGAGACGGAGCACTTTAACGGCTGCAGCAGAGGCACGCTCAATTCTCGCGGATTCAACAAATAACAGTCAACGTCGCAGGGTGTTGAATGTTGAGCACCCTCCTCTACACTTCCCAGCCTATCCCCCCGTGTCTACCGAATGTCACCGTTCAACACCATGTGACATCAAAAGGTGTTGACTGTTGCTTTACATGTTATTTTATTGAACCCCCGAAAATTCAGTGTGCCTCAAATCTTCCCCATGTATTTTAGCGTAGTTCTCAAACTACGTATTTTGCAAACTTTTGCTATACAGGACTCTGAAGTGTTGATTCCTACATAAAATCCTGTAAACATGACGATGAGTACACTAAAAAAATCACAATATTCACTCTCAGAGTCGGGCTTAGTGGCGGAGAGGCGCAAATATCATGGGAGATCCCTATCTAATTTGAGACATATCTCTGTGTTTCCATAGAGAAAGTTACAAATTAAATAGAAATCTCCCATGATACCTGCGTTGAACCTCCATTACGATCTTGCCGTCAAGTAGCAGTTTTGTGAGTTTATTTTTGAATTTTATACTTTTTGATTTTCGTTATTTTTGCTGGTCTTTATGTCAGATTAGATTTTTTATTTACTTATAGCAAAAAGTTTTCAAGAGCCCTATTCACGTTCCACTAGGTCTCTGGATCCTGTTCACTTGAAACAATCCAAAACATGAATTTCATCGGTCGAAATGAACCGAATGAACAATTCATCTTGAAGGGAGCTATAGGGAAGTCCGTAGAGTCAAGCATCATATCGGTTCGAATCTTTTAAAGGAACGATTCACCCGATCATTTTCATTCAGCAATCGCTCATCAATGGATAAGAATATGGTTGTACCATTTAAACGGCTTAACATAGTTATAGCTGCCAGATTGTACTCTGCAAAATTTACATTGATTTGATTGAGAAATGTGGCAACATGAGGGTTTAATGATGAGCCCCCCGCCCCGCCCCTTCCACTTTTATAACAAATATTAGTTTGTCTTGGTGATGGCCGGACAGTTTGTTCAATCTTTTTTGTCTTAAGGCAAAGGTTTGTTAGGACGTTAGGTACAGTTGTTTTCAACACCATCGCATTTTTGGTCAATAAGGTAAATTTCTTCACACCCTCTGCATCGCACTATGGTCTGAGATCCAAAAAAAATCGACCGAAAATCAGTGTAAAAATGTCATCAAAATCATCGTCTTCGACCTTTTAAGCTTAATTTTAAACTCCCCCGTAACACACCTCGGTTTGTTACTTGTTACAAGTTACTTGTAAAAAGTGTTTTTTGTGATAAAAATTGGTCTTGAAAGTTTACAAGTGATAAATTGCTGAGAAATTTAATACTTTCGGGTTTTTGGCCACTTTTTGACGATCTCAGACCGAAATGGACAAGCTGATTCTTATTTTATTTAATTTTTTAAATCAACATTTGTAATCGATTCAGTGGAAATAGGTTTTAAATGAAAGTGCAAGCGTTTAAGAGTGGCTATCTGGACACAGAATTTTAATGCAACTATCCAGGTGAGAAAGTTTTACTTCTTTCTGTCATGTGACTTTTTGTTTATCATGAACATCCTACAAAAGAAACGTTAACTCGATTTCTTTGTCCAGACAACCGCTTTGAGAAACACTTACATTTTTGTTTAAATTAACTGATTTCAAACGGATTTGTTACACCTTTTTTTTAAAAAAAAATTTAGGATAAAAAAAAAAAAAAAAAATGAGGCAAACAAACCGAGCCCGAGTGAAAATGTCCATTTTAGAGATTTCCATCATGGTGCTGCCTCCTTGGTGTTTCATAATCACGTCCCAATGTCCCATAGCAGTGGCGTAGCGTGCAATTTGGCAACGTTGCACTGTGTCCATTTTAAACCCATGTAAAGGGTCGAATGTGAAGGTGTTCAGCGAACATCCACTGGCTCGATCTTTTTTATGGGTTAAAATGGACGAACTGCAGCGTTGCGAAATTGCACGCTACGCCACTGTCCCATAGAATCCCTCTATTAATTGATATAGCTCGTTAGTATACTTATTACTTACACATCGGGACACTTTATCAGCCGCGCACTCATTTTAATGCTGTATGAAAAGTTCCTCCGTAAGTGAATAGCGTCCACTACTACTATGCTTTCCGAGCGGTAATCAAGTGACAACAGACTTACGAACAGCCAAATTTTCTATCGAACAATGCATGCCTTCATGCAGAATGCATCCGCACGTAATTTTATGAATTATTATGTGTACGTCTGTGTCGTGCTTTTTGTGTTTTTGAGCCGCAGAGCAGGAGAGTCTTGCGGTTTGCAGATCCGTTCAATGTTGCCAAATTATGTGGGAAATTCAAAAATTGTACATGGATTTAAATTGCCAAAAGCGTTTAATTAAACGCAAAACGGCAGCCCTGGATAAAGGGAGTTTCCTCCTCGTCTGTCATCTCCACTGTATTCTCAGGTTTTTTCGACCAGAAAATTCACCCCTTTCTCCATTTTGTGCTGAGTATTGTTTGTCGACGTAAAATAATCTCTTCGAACGAAACTATCAGCAACTAACTATCGAGTTTTACCGACCGCGCCGCACAGTGTGGACATACGTATATTTTAGCTATTCAAAATGAAGATCGAAAAAATCCACTGTGCACTTGCTTTTCGACTTCAAAGATGTCTAGATAAGACATATCTAACGTTTGTTTTGATTAAAACCGGACGACAAGTGCACCAGCCGAGTTCGAAGTTCAATTAACACAGGTAAGTATCTCTATTTTCACCCGTGACACTTGTTTCGATAGAATAGGCCTAATGTAAACAAAGCACATGTTAAATGAGTCATGGATTTTTTTTCGTGTTCTTCAAAGTTAGTAGAAGGAGGAAAAACCATGGAAGGTAAGTTTTTTAAGCTTAGGATAATTTACATTCTATAATTAGTCTAAATTTTAGTATATTTTTGACATATGACAAGTTTCAGCAGAGTTTTTTTCTGTTGTACCATTTTGTACCATCTACCGTTTTTGCTCTAAAAGAAAGGTAATTTCATCTACTTTTCAGCTATGTTTGTCTCCCACTGCGCAAATGTGCGCAAATGAAATAAACTTAGTTTTTCTCCTTGTTTTCAGAGAGAAATTGCACCGTGAAAATGGACCAAACAGCGAAAATTCATCAAGCGAGGAGGACAGAAGCCTTGTTGATGCCACCAATACCTCTGAACAGTGGCGGACGCGGGAGGGGGGGGGGGTTAAAGGGGGCTATAGCCCCCCAGACCTCCGATTGTTAGGGGTGGAGGGGAAGAGGGGAACAATTTTCAGTCAAACGCTCATCAGTGCAAGCCCGTGCCAAAAAGAATCCTGCGTCCGCCACTGCCTCTGAATGTACCGACTCATCAGGCTCAGAAATTGACTAATTTTTTTCATAGTTCTTATAACTGAATTAAATATTTTGTATTAATACCGATATATCTGATACTTCATTTGGTCAAATGTCCCGCTCAACCTGTCATGACGCAAATTATAGGAACAATTCGCTTGATTACGGATTAAATTATTGTAACTTTCTCTATTTTAGCGACTCTGATTTTGATAAATGTAAATTGATGAAAGAGAGGGACAGTCACTAGTAAAATATAATATAAAAATAAAAAAATATTAACAAAATTTGACTAAATAATTTTCCCGTAAAACCCTATTGATGACTTTGCATTTTCAAGAATTATTCTTGAATTTATTTTCCAGCACCTCTCTCCCCACAATTTGACTCAAGTTACTCTTAACATCAAAGAGAAATAGTATATTATAATATACTCATATTATACTAATTTACGTTCCGTCATAAACCCTCTTATGAGCTTTATAATTTTATTCCCTATAAGTTCCCGATTAAATATATTTGTGGGGGGGCGTCGAAGGCCCGAGCCCCCCTTATATAGTTTCCCTCCGAAAAAACTCTTTTAAAGATAGACTACCATGTTAGTAACAAATCTTCAAAGTTTTATTCTCCTATCTGTAATTTTTCCAAAATTATTGAATTTTGAATTTCTATATGGGAAATTTTTATCCAAAATGAAACTTTAATCGACAATAACTTTGGAACAAAAAGAGATAGCGACCTCCGGTTTAAACGAAAATGCACTACTTTTTACACAGTTTTGATTGATGTGTCACAATATAGGGGTTATCGATGATAATTTTTAAGGGGGGAATTGGGGGGCCCCATTGCCCCCTTTCGAGGGGTCCGCAAAAATACAAAAAATTACCTAAATATAGGCTACCCTAATGGTGATAAATCCCCAACGTTTCGTTTCCTCAACTGAATTTTTTCAAAAGTTATATAATTTTGAATAGCTAGATCGACAAATGTCCACACTGTGCGCCGCGCCGCGATGCATGAAGATTGAAGAATTATTTTGCTTCCAGCCAATGAAAGCAACCCAGCGAGACTTAATCTCAGAAGTCTTCGTAAATAGAAACTCTGTACGTGATTTTTCTCCGATTTGTATCCTCTAATTATTTGTAGATAATGCCGTCAGCAAGGAAGGAATAAGGGTCTCTTGGGGGTTAAGTTTTTGAAAAATGAGGAAAATGAAGCGAGCTGACGAGATGCGATGGTTGCGCTGCGGATTATATGCCAGACGAAAGTGAAAGGTAAAACAAAAATGCACCGTTGCCGGGGTTGTTAAGTCTCTTTTTTCTTGTCGCAGCAATATACCACATTTATTTTGCTCTCAACAACTGCTGTGTTTTAACCATTTCGTTTCCGAGGCATTTGATCAGCTTGTGGTGCCAAGAGGCGTGGGAAGGTGGGGAGAGGGGGTTTGATCGCAAACTATTTAAGGCTTACTTTCTTTTGTTTGTAAATTGAACGTGTATTAAGTATTTGAGTACATTCTAATCAGTGGGGTAGCGTGCAATGTGGCAAAGTTGCACAGTGTTCATTTAAACCAATGTAAAAGGTCGAATGCGAAGGTGTTCACCGAACACCCAATAGTTCGATCTTTTTCATGGATTTAAATGGACATAATGCAACGTTGCCAAATTGCACGCTACGCCACTGATTTTAATGAATGTTTTAGATCCTTTTTCATCATATACCACACCAATTGTTGGGTCTTTATGGCTATTAGGAGAAGAAAAAAATAATAATAAAGATTCCGATAGTTGGTATACAGATTGTAGGAATTTTGTGCTGTCAAATTTTTTCTAATTCAGCGATTGTTCACCATTAAATTATGAAGCCACTGCACTGATCCCATGATTTACATGAAACACCCTTAAACCCATAACCTAAAAGATTAATAAGCTAAAAAAAAAAAAAAAAAACCCACAAACCTGATACCTAGAAAACCTAATAAAACCACAAAAAGACTAATAACTTTACACAAATATTTGCCAAAAACGTGAAAATTGGCATGAATGTCGGCTGTATCAGTTTACCTTGGATATCATAAAATCCCAACCCAAAGTTTAATTTAAAAAAATAAGAGTTTTACGCGGGGGAAACCGGCCTGGCGTCGTTTCAGACAACCCCCCCCCCTCCCCGTCCACGACGGTTAAAGGGGTCAAAAGCGCGTTCCAACTGACATTTCTGATGCTGAGCCCAAAAGAGTACATTGAAATTAATTTTGTAAGTGAAGTTTATGTCCAAAATGCGTGTTGGGCTTGTAAAAAAGCTTATTCCTTGCTCGCAGACGCAGATGGCGCAGCGCAGACATCAATAATATTCAACGAGTCGTATAACAGGGGCGCGAGGCGTGCAATTTGGCAACGCTTCATTTTCCCCCTTTAAACACATTAGAAAGGTCGAAACGTCTAGTCATCGCCGATGACTGAAGCATTCGATTTTTTCAGTAAGTTTAAATGAAGAAAGTGCATCGTTGCTAAATAATTTCACGCCTAGCTACTGTCGTGTAGGTATTTCTATATATTCGGGGTCACTGACACAGCTCTCGCTATACGGCAACCATGTTTTTCGCAATTTGAATCCGTACGAAAGTGTTGATTTCTTATGGATTCAGAAAATTCCCTTATTATTGTAAAAGATCGATTATTTTACGTAGTTTTTAAATGGATAGAATTCTGTTGTTGCCACATTGCACGAACCACTATTGTTCGGGACCTACCCTAAAGATTTGTAATTTTTCTGAGCAACGCGAGCGCCACTGCTCACGGGCAGAGGCGGAATGGTTCCAAAATTTGGACCGGAGCCCACACTTTGAACTGGCTAACGCCTTAGATTTAGGTTACTATTATAGGTTTATAGGAGGTATTATAGGTTTATTTAGGTTTATACTTATGTCAATGAATTTAAGCATTGCAGGTGGCCTACCTGAGACAAAACTTAAGGCGTCATCTAACATTCTTTCATTCGTCGACAGTATTCGCGCTTACTTCATTTTGTTTGATTATTCTAACTTTTTCTGGTTCCTTTCTCGATTTTCTCCAAGCTAAACGCTAAAGAGATCTTGTAAACGCATTTACTTCATTATTTTGAAATTTGATTTATCATATATTCTTGTAAACGTTCTTTACTCACACGCTCTTGCTCACTCATGAATGAAAGGAAAAAGATCGTGAGCGCCGGTATACAATTTTTCCAAGGAGAGGTAAAGGGGAAGGGGGGGGGGTGCAAAACTCAAAACCAACTTTGGAGGGGAAGAGAAACATCGAATATCGTAAATTTTTTATTTGCTCACGTATCTTTGCTTTTTGTAAATTTTTAGTTTGCTTGCTTAATTTTTTCACAACTGCCTTGTAAATCGATATTTAACAACTTCCGTGGAGGCAACTAAAGGTCGCCGGCGGCACTCCTGGGTGCAGTTATTGGAAACGTCTGAGACGTTACGTGAGACGTTACGTCTCCAATGAAGAAACAAAACGCGTGAAAGCTAGACCACGAGGACAAGATGAAGCCAGAGAAGGGATGGGGTCTGGGGGAGCTAAGGGTATTAATTATATTTTTTTTTATTCTTCCTCAACTTTGTCCTTATACTTGGTAATAAATCCTTGTTACCATCAATCGTTTCGATATTTTATAATACAAAATAATTTTTTTTTAATTTCATCTTCGATTTTCCACGCTAGTGTAATTAACAATGCAGCATTGTTGATTCTGACGACAATACCAATACGTTGTGCATACATAGGTACGCGTACGGAATTCTAGGAAAAGAGATGATGTGATGAAATGAACTGACTCGAACTCAAGCGGATAAATGAACGGGTTTCATTATTCTTTTATTCAAATTCAGAATAACGAAACTAATAGTAAAAACTGGATAGAAAGAGAGAGAGAGAGAGAGAGAGAGAGAGAGAGAGAGAGAGAGAGAGAGAGAGAGAGAGAGAGAGAGAGAGAGAGACTATTTTATTTTGGTTCGTAAAATCTCATTTAAATTAAGCTATTCAAATTGCCTTCGAAACGAGGAAAAATTGGAGTACGGAAAGGGGGCATGAGTGTACGGCGGTGGTGGCGGTGGGGGGGGGGGGCAAGTATGGGGGTGAAAAAAAGAGGACGTCGCAACGGAGTGAATTGACAGACGATAAATGTAGGTATAAGTTTATAAATGAGCGAAGCGAATAAATGATGTGAGCCCGTGTTAACTTGATGGCATTTAATCAACCGAACTTTTGGTCTAGATTTCTAGAATGCAGAGACTGCTCCCTGCAGGCCCTTCACAATGTTACACGCTACACATTCTCCATCCCTCCTCACCCTCCACTCAACTCTCAAGCTCGATATTCTAGGCATTGTTGCCAAACTTCAAGAAATGTCTAAATTTTGAGAGTGTTTTCATTTTATTTTTTTAGATCTATTTCTCATGCGCTTCCAATGACAAATTAATAGAAACCCACACGGAAAAAAAACTACGGTGAAAATAACCATACGGATACCTGATTTTGGCACCTGCTAGATGTTATGGTAATGTTAACCAGGAGTATACTATGTTTTGACTAGGCACTAGATGATGTTACCTGATTGCATGTCGAATTTACTCAAAGTATCGGTAAATGTACCATACTTCTGGTCAAGTTTACCATAACATCTAGCAGGTGCCAAAATCAGGTATCTGTATGGTTATTTTCACTAATCTTTTTTTTCCGTGCAGTTAAAAGCTTCCGACATGTGTCCTTTCTCCAGCTCAAATTTAGTCGGGACTCGTCGATACAACAGTCAACAGTCGCCTACTGTTAAGTGATGGACATCACAGGTTAGGTTTTCTTCATTGTTTAAATGCAGTGTTTCCATCTATGGCAGAAATTGTCCGAATTCCCCACTTAACTCAATTTGAATGTGGAATTCGGATAATTTATGTCATAATGAAAACACGGTTTGAATTGTCATATATTTTTTCCCCCTTCAGAAAAACGATTTTTAATTGAACATGTGTCCGATTGGTAATGCTAACTTCAAAAGTTCAAAGAGGATTAACCGAGTACGCATGATGTGATTGAGCTTTGAGTTCTGATTCAATTTCTCCACACAGATTGATTTCACTCAACTGTAATCGGCAGGCATTTGCTTTGAAGTATAATATATACTCCACACCTATTTTGCCATGCTCATTGCCCATACAGAGCGCCATGGTCTGAGATCGAAAAAAAAAGTGGCAAAAAATTAGAGGTAGGAAGTCGTCAAAAATCATCGTTTTCGACCTTATCTATAAACTAAATTTCAAACTTTCCAGCAGCATTTCTAGGTTTAAATTGTTGTTATAAGCATTTTTGTATGATTGAAAATGATCTTGAAAGCTTAAAAATTATGAATTAATTATTGATGAGAAATTAACTTTCTGATTTTTAGCCACTTTTTGATGAAAGCAGACCATTGTGCGGTGTTAACTCCAAAGGCGGCTCGTGCAATTTGACAACAACTTTTTCCTCCATTTGAATTTGTGTGTAACAATCAAATGCTGGTGAAGCGCTGCTTCATTGTAGAATCGATTGTTTTATACAGAATTAAATTGAGGAAAACCATTGTTGCCAAATAGCACGCTCCACCACTGGTTCACTGAGATGAAAAGTATGACGAAATCTCGTTTAGATTCGAAAGTTTAGGAAAACAGTGCCATCAAAATTCGTTACCTTGAAGAACCCTAGAAAATCAGCGATACAGCTCTTAGAACGATTGTTAGCTTTTTCCACCGCGATAATCCTTGAAAATTGAAAGAAAGAAATATAGGGGGGATACATAGTTTAAAAACCCCTCAAATTAGTTTTTCGCGTGTTTGATTAGACACAAAATGAATTTTCTCATAGTTTTACTGATTTTAGCAATTTACAAGAGTGGCCAGCCCTGCAGAATAAAATTAAAAAAAAAAAAAAAAAAAAAAACCGATCATTACAGGATCTTCAGCAAACAAAGTCGTGAATTAACTTTTCTGTTTAGTTACCTACTGAGCGTACTTCGGATGTTTTAGGAATCCACGTATACTTTTAGACAAATTAAACAGAAATTCAGGAAATTTTGAGAAACAGGTAAAAGTAAGAGATGAAAGATTCTAAGAGGATAAAATTTACGGGTGTAATGGCCTGGTGTGGTGAAGACGGTGAGGTACCCCCCCCCCCAGAAAAAATTGTGTGCCCCTTTTTTTTCTCTTCCTACCCTCCTACCCGCTCCTCGTCTTCCACCTTCCCTCTCCTAACCCCCTCTATTTTTCTTCATTCCACATCTCTTTCTCAAGCCATAAATATAACAATAGAAGTCAAGAAAGAAGAAAAAGGAAGAGCTGTGAGGGAGAAATTGATGATTATTGGAAAATACTCTTACCAAACACTATCAAAAATCGGCAAAAGTAGCGAAATATTGGCAAACATTATAAGCTATATAAGAGTATTAAAACTTTGCTCGCAAGGCCTTCGAGAGCCCTCCGTTTTTACTATATCTATCGATTTGTCTCGACCAAATAGCCCTCTCTCCAGCAAACGCTGTTTTGCGACTCTTCCCTATCTCCTAGCTACGCCAATGGATAAAATCGAAAAAGATTATAAGAGAAAGTCGACAAGAAAATAAATCAACTTAAGGTGATTCTATGGCAAACTCCCGAAAATTTTAATCCGATAGATGGCGTTACTTGTCGCTGGCTCCGAAAATAGCCGTTTTTTGATGGTTTTCGGCTGATTTCTCTGAACAGACGAATAAGAGACGAAAAATCGGAATGTCAGCACCTGCTTAATTTTTTGCTTGATTTTTTGAGTCATAAACGGGCCAAATTGGTTCTAAAATAAAGGCGAAAGTATGCAAAGAAAAAATCACGTGTAATTTGGAGTTGTATCAGTAAAGATTACAGGTTTCTGTTGCTCCTGTAATCTTTACTGATACAACTCCAAATTACACAGGCTTTTTTCTTTGCATACTTTCACCTTTATTTTAGAACCAATTTGGCCCATTTATGGCTCAAAAAATCAAGCAAAAAATTAAGCAAGTGCTGACATTCCGATTTTTCGTCTCTTATTCGTGTGTTCAGAGAAAACAGCCGAAAACCATCAAAAAACGGCTCTTTTCGGAGCCAGCGACAAGTAACGCCATCTATCGGATTAAAATTTTCGGGAGTTTGCCATAGAATCACCTTAAGCCATCGCAGCGACCAGCACCCGCGCCCATCAAAACGCACTTTATTCCTCATAGCCAGAAGACTGGACCACACAGATAAAAAATTTAACGTATTAAAAATTAACATCTATTATTATCTGTAAAACTAAGAAAATCTTCGAAAAAAAAAAACTCAAAGATCCACGATGAACTTTTCCTAACCCTCAGTTGTAAAACGCAGACAAAATCCATTGAATCCAGGAACAATAACGCGTCTATAAAAAATAATTGCCTCCTCTCCGTTTGGATCCCTGACAATCAAAGGCAGATCCAGCAATTTGGCAACTGTGCATTCTTTCCATTTGAATGTATGAGAAACAATCGGTTAGTAAAGGGGACATGGCCCCCTCAAAAGTCGATTCTTTCTTATACGTTCAAATGGAAAGAATTCATGGTTGCCAAATTGCTGATCCGCCCTAGCTGACACAATAACCAAGTCAATGGGGCTCTTGCAAACTTTTGCTATAAGAGATTGAAGAGTTGATTCTTGCATAACAACCTATAAAATTGACGAAGAGACCACTTAAAAGTTACGAAATTCACTCTCAGATTTGGGCTTAATGGCGGAGAGACGCAGGTATTATGGGGGATTCCTATCAAAAACGAGACATACATATCTCTGTGTTTCCGTAGAGAAAGTGACATAATAGACAGGAATCTCCCATGAAACCTGCGTTGAATCGCTATTACGTACTTGCTGTTACAGCAGTTATGTGAGTTTATTACTGAATTTTAGACTTACTGTACTTCGTGTGATTTTCGCTGGTTTTTACATTAAACGGAACTATTAATTTGCTCACAGCAAAAGTTTGCAAGAGCTTCATTATATTCACAATAAGATATTAAAAATTTGAAATTAAATCCATACAGCCAGTCGAAAAACACCGAAGAAATTTAGAGAGCAAACTAAAAATTCATCGGACCGGGGAAAACTGACAATATTAACAGAATGGAAGGCAAGTTCCATATGAGATTAATTGCTTTTTGAACCGTTTCAACAACACTTTTTTACAAAATAATGCAGATTTAGTG
Organism: Trialeurodes vaporariorum; assembly: GCA_011764245.1. Lineage (NCBI taxonomy): Eukaryota > Metazoa > Arthropoda > Insecta > Hemiptera > Aleyrodidae > Trialeurodes > Trialeurodes vaporariorum. Next base: position 72,337,263 of record VMOF01000111.1, read on the forward strand.
AAAAATGTGCTTTTCAGGCGGAAATGAAAACAGACTCGAATAGGAGACGTAAAGAATTCCAGACAACTCGCCTGGAAATTCAACCACATATGTCTGTGGTGTAAAGGGTTTGATTGGTCGATACCTGAGCTAAAAACTTGAGAGTCGTCTGACATTGTTTTTGTCCCGACTTTACTATAGCAAACGCTAAAGTATTTTGCAGTGAAGAATGCGAGGTTTGCGGCAGTGGCGTAGCTTGCAATTTGGCAACGTGTAATTTGTCAATTTAAAACCATGTAAAAGGTCGAATGCGAAAGTGTTCACCGAACACCCAGTACTTCGATATTTGTCATTGGTTTAAATGGAGGAACTGAAATGTTGCCAAATTGCGCGCTACGCTACTGGTTTGTGGCGAATCTTCGTGTAATCGAAGCGACCGCCAGCGCGTGCCGCCATGTGAATTCTTGACTGCCAAAACTTTTTGTTTGCTACAGTAAAACTCTAGAAATCCGTTGTACACCGGTTTCCCGGATATGTAGTTTCATTTTCGGCTAGAGAGCACGTATTTGACTAAATCTTCATTATTTAGGTACGAAATGTTGTAGGAACGGTTAATGAATCGATTATTTTGAAAACTTGTCTTTCATTCTATATATATGATAATCTCGGTGTCACTAGCTCCCCGCGGTCCGAAGAATTATACAGCGCTCGCACGTTTAAAATAGGTACAGATATTTAGAGACTACCCAATACCGTCTCCATACACACCCGGCTGTTTCTTTGAAAAAAGTGGGGTTAGGGTTCGTCTTGATAAATGTAAGCTTATGGAATGCTTACGGCGTTATCGAGGATTTTGTTGGTTTTTTTTTAAGTTCAACCAAAATTGGAAAAGTACGTAAGCAATGAAAGTTTTGGGTTTAGTCACTTCCCCAAAGCAGTGAAAGAGTTGAAAATCGTGTTTTGAGAGGATAAATCTCGATTTTGCATTTCACCAATATTTCATTCTCCATAAGCGTACGTATACCAAGACGACCCTAACCTCAAAAAAGCAGCTTGGTATGTTTAGAGATGGTACTCGACTACCCTTTCGAGAGTTATGACGTATTAGACAAAAAAATAAGAAAGGAATAAAAGAGGTTACGTGATACGACAACGTTGCGTGCGAGTGATTTCACGTATAAATTGCACGTTTGCTTCCCCGTCAACCCCTTGCGGCCCGTGAGCTGCTTGAAGCATATATATAACCCTCCCGCAATTTAAAAGAGCGAAGGAGGAGAGGGAATTCTGCAATGTATTGTACAAAATGCGCGCTTCTCTTCATTGCTCTGATTTGAATTTTGATATGTTTTCCTTCCGACTTTAACCCCCGCCCCCACTCTCCCCTTCCTTACCCCCTCTCATGGTACCCAGTACCCATACAAGGAGCGTCTCCACGCTTCCTCATTACACGAAAATATAAATTTGCTGCACCGAGAAAATTACTCTTTGCTTCTTAATGCCACGATATAATAGACAATATAACTCATACTCATCGTGCAGAGGTTAGGGAAAGACTCCCCAATAAATATTGCGAGACTGAGCTCTCTTGCAAGACGTTTTCAAAACGGCTGCCCGAGACCTTCATCTGTCTCTAGGACGAGACGTTCCGCGGAGATCCTGAATCCGGAGTCATGCTCCGCCACGCGACACGACGGACGTTGCTAAAGTACATCGGAAGATTCTTATGACAATCCTTTGAGAGTGATTATTATTATTATAATTATTTTTATTATGTTGTTTTTTTTTTTTTTTTTTTTTTTTTTTAAGAAATCTACTATATTTTCATTAAGACAGCAAATGTTGTCACAAAAAAAAAAAAAAAATTAAAAAAAAAAATAAATAAATAAATAAAATAAAACGCTCACAATGGCATAATGTTATATTGGCGGATCAAGCTTTGACTTCACCAGAAAGAGAGAAAGACAGCCGCGTTTTATTCTTTTGGTCGTCAACAAGGGTATGTTTACGGGAGGGGAGTGGAGGTGGGGAAGGAGGGGCGCTTGCCTTTTCTCCCTTCCCTTAATACCAGAAAAACAAATAATAGGTAGGGTAAAAGGTGGGAAACTGCCTTAAAGTGTCAAAAAATGGGCAACAATAGTTGAACATACACCCCCCCTCCCCCCTCATGGATAACCAAACCCACGAGATCTCTATGAGCTCATTACGAAAATAATTTACTTAATTACGTAAATTATTGACTCTCATTCAATTAATCATTCCATTAAACGGGTGAAGAGCTATTAATGAAATTGGCTGAATAGTTCGAATTACAACCGAGAATTTCCCGATGAACTCCAAAATAATTAGCTTAATTATTCCCACCGAGAGACCATACAAAATCGCAACGTTTCAGTATCTCGGAAGTTTCCTTTCATGTCTTGATCTTTTAGATGCAGTTTATCGCGCAAAAAATTACTGTATAAACGATGACGACTGAAAAATTAATTTATTTAACGAGAATGCACATCAGATTTATACATAAATCCTTTCTTCGGCCACTTGATTAATGCTGAACGAGGGTTCGCACGCGATAAGTAATTCTCTTGAGAAACAATCGATATGAAGCTTCTCGATGCTTCAGCTTCATGAAACTTTAGACTAAAAGTTGCTTACAGGAGCACAGTGATAACGACTCATATTTTTCATCGCGCTTCATAATAAGTTCAACAGCTCTTCACTTGAAACTCGCTCGCGAGAGAAATTAATTAAAAAGTAATTAGAGAGACTCATTTTAAACTCCCGCACACTCGAGTGCATTAAACTTTTTTTTTCTTTCTTTTTTGTTATAGGGAAATCAATTGAAACAATGAAAAGGCTAAAAATAAATAATAATAATTCATTTGACAAGAGCTTTTGTAATTCCATGCGCCGAAAGTTTCTTCGCGCCGAAGAGGAAAATTAGAGTGACGGTGGGAGGGGCGGGGGAGAGGCGTCGGATAAAGGGGATCGGGGGGAGAGGGGGTGAAGGTTGAAACAAACCCTTTTCGTAAAGTTTCGTTTCCTTCAAAGGTATATCCTTTTATTTCCCCGAGGAGCAGCCGATCTTAAGAGCTCTTAGCCCGAAACATTTGATGAATAATTCAACCATAATGAACATTTATGGCTCGAAAGCTCGCGAATGCTTTTCCTTTCGTTTTGTTCAATGGATGCAATTGCGCGCACGGGGCCAGGGCCAGGTAATTTTATGACGGGTAATAAATATAATCCACTCCGCTGCATGACTGTTCCAACTTGGAACTTCCAAGGAAACGGAAACGTCTTTGAGTAATCTAATTTTAGATGAAATCGCAAATTCAATTTGTGGGGCGCGCGACGCGGATGTCCAACAATATCTGGATTCTGGATGCTCTTGCGATGCGATTGATCCGACCAAGGTATACCGAGGAGCGAGGACTTCCATAAATGTTTGATGGTGGAATGGTGGATTATTCATCACCTTAGGTGGCCTCAATCAAATCTAAAGGTAAAGGTGTTCATCATATAGCCATAGAGGTGTGCTATGCACTATTGACACAATTTTCTCAAAATATGTTAAGGGGCGCCGCGCGAGGTTCAGAGCTGCCGGTTTGCGTAAAATTAATGGATAAGTTTTTCTATTCACCGATGATTTCACCGGTTGAGAAAAGATTACACAGATCAGTTCAGGTTATGGCTGAACTTCATGAAAATACTCTGATCTGTAATCTTTTCTCAATCAGTGCAATTGCCGTTTCATTACTAAAATAACCCCGAGTTTTTTAAAGTTACCGACGACTCCACCGGTTTTACAAAAGATTACAGATGCGAGTATTGTAGTTTGTTACAGTCATGCACTGAACTGAACAGTGTAATCTTTTCTCAACCGGTGGAATCATCGGTGAATTGATTCTTAGTTTTAGCCCTTGTAACGAACCCAGGCGGTTACCCAATCAATGGGGGCAGTTGCAAGGGTTGGAATTTTGGAGTTTTTAAGAAAACAAATCAAAGTATTACGCGGTAAGCTGAGAACAGGGATGCATTTGGTTTGTAATTAGGTTCCATCATTGGCGGATCCAACCCTCACGAACGGGGGGGGGCGAACTTGGGATTTTTGCCCCCCCCGGTGACCCCTTTTTCCGTTTTACTCTCCTCTTTTCCCCTTCTTTCACCTCCCCCCATCTTTTCCCCCATTTTTGGTCGAACGGGGGGGCGATTGCCCCCTTCGCCCCCCTGTATCCGCCAATGGGTTCCATGGTTATCGAAGATGCGATGTTGGCTCAAAACGCATTGTTTTAAATGGGAATCCCTTGTTGTGGCGTCACAACACACACGATTTTTTTGCAACTTTACACAAAAGTATCTCCGAAAATGGGACACATGAGAAAAGTTCGTTCTCAACTCGTTGAGTTCTTTCATTTTCTTTATAAAAAACACATTTCAGACACTTGCACCTGCCCCATTATAATATTTCGTAGTCATATATTTTTCATGAACAATAACCAGACATTAGATCGATGTTTTATAACAGCAAACAAGTGCAACGGTGTAAATGGAACGTCTCAAGAGCTTGTGGGGTGGGACAGTCAGTGGCGTCGCATGCAATTTTGCAACAATGTATTCCATCCATTTAATTTCATGTAAAATATCGAATTCAGGGGGTGCACAGTGCACAAGGAAAGCTCGATATATTTAATAGTTTAAATGGAGCAGTTGCATTGTTGCCAGATGGCATGCGGCGCCACTAGGGACAGTAATAGTAGCGTCTCGTAAACGCCATAGAATTGGTGAGGAAACAAAAACGAAGACCTATAGGCACCGGGTGCCCGGGGGGGGGGGGCTGACCTACCGGGAAACAGGGAAATTTCCCGGTGGGCTGCTATATATTTTGGGTCAGCCGGCCGTGAAAGGAATAAAAGGGCGGAAAGAAACGGGGAAGGGAAAAAAGGCGAAAAATGAGAAATATAGAGCGAAAAATAGATATCATAGAACAGACCAGATTTATTAATTATTAGCATGTCCGGGCCTACATAGTCTGATAGGGGACAACGTTATAGAGAGTTGAAGTGATGTCGACGCAAAGCTCCAAGTATTCGATTTAAATACTCTCAACAGAAAATTCCGCAATTAGATAAGGAAATCGCGGCTTTTACTTTTACTGTGCGCCTTCATTTTTGGAGATAGACTAAAACGGTACAGGTGCGTACGAATAGTTAACAACTTTCCATGTGATTTTAGGCATGGTTTACTTTTCCTTCCATTATCTTTCCTGCAAATCAGGTGAGGCTTACCTCATTCGGCAAGCCACCACTGGACAGTAAAAGTGAAATGACCCTGTATGCGATCACGAAATACACATGCATTGCAGGTTGCCTATCCAGCTATTGAGTCAGATTCAATTTTAACGATAGTATATGTGTAAAAACAATCGATTCTTGAAGAGGCTGTCAACATCCTCAAGACTCGATTGTTTAATCTAGGTTCAAAGGGAAAAAGCTCGTATTGCCAAATCGTTCGCGCCTCCACTGAACCGTTAAGAAAAACCAGTGGCGAGGCGTGAAATTTGGCGGCAATGTATTGTCTCTATTTTAATTCACCAAAAAGGTCGAACGCTTCAGTCATAGGCGATGACCGGGCATTTCGACCTTTCTTATGTGTTCAAATGGGGAAAAGGAACGTTGCCAAATCGCACGCCTCGCCACTGAGAAAAACATAGGGGAAAAAAAGTGATTCGGTAAATGATTCGGCCCCAAAAAAAAACACTATAGTTACTGTTATCAAAAATTATATGACAATTTGGCCGTTAGTGCTTGTTATCGATACGAGTAGGTACCGGTTAAACAAACGAATAAACTCTAAAACGAAGGGTTATTCGGATGTCATAAAGTTCATTTGTTTAAAAGCATGCGTACAAGTACACATGCGTTAACAAAAACATTTCTCATCCTCTTCGGCTTACTTAGATTTGGAAAAACTAGCTGGAGGTAAAACAGATTCTGCAAATTTGCTGGCGTTTATAGATTATAATCAAAGATAATTTGAAAACAAGGCGAATGAAATAAAACCACATTTTCTTGAGAGCGAAAAAAAAACAAAACAAAAAAAAAAAAAAAACAATGGGACCTGAATTTTCGGGAAGTTTCGCTGGGAGTTTAGAAAGGAGAGGCATCAAGAAACTTTATACGCACAATTGCCTACTTTTTTAAAGTATCAAATTTCTTTTTTGAAAATCATTAGTTCTTTAGAAGAATCATGCACGTATAAAATAGAGGGGTGTTCTCGTCCTAATAAAATCATATTTCAAAGCATTATTGTGTCGATTTTTGATGAGTTAAACGAGGTTTTCAGTCTTATCAGACAACTATAGAACTTAGTACATTTGTTCGATGAAAAGAACAGCGATTGTAAGTTGTAGCTAATTATAAACAAACGCGTTAGTATTTAAAAAGATGCCTTTTAGAGGAAGAGCACACCGTCCGTTTCATCAATGGTTTTTCTGAAGAATTCCTCAAATGTATGCGACTAAAAAACAATCCACTTTCAAAATAAACCGGAAAATTGTATCCAGAAGAGCAACAATGTTGATTAACAGCACACATTTTTAAAATTCAACAGGTTTATTTTTTTTATTATTATTTTTTTTTTTTTTTATTTTTTTATTTTTTTTTTTTTTTTTTTTTTTTTTGTCAAAAATGTTTTTGACAGCATTAATACAATTTTATTTTATTTTATTGAAACAGTGACGGAGAATATATAAATGAAAAAAACGTGAAACAAGAGTAAATAAAAAAAAGAGGAAAAAGAAAAAAATGCAGGAAAGCATGAGAACCAAAACAAACGAAACTGACCTCAAGTTTTGAATTTCATTCCTAAGATTTGACAGTTCGAAATTTTTCTCTAAACTATGCCTCAGAGAAGTCTCCAACAATTTTAAATCCTCTTGGCGCCTGTTCAAAAGCGCCGTAATTTGCTTTTGCAGAACGCGAACCACATCCTCGATTTTCTCGTCGGCACTGTAAACACCGATCACCAAAACACACAGGAAAACACTCGCGGCGCGGCACATGATAGCAGGGAAGCGTTTCACAAGAGACTGAATCCGATTCTCCGCCGATTCAAAAACGCCGGCAGTTCGCGTTCGGGGCGGCCGAGAGATCCGAGACCACGCTGCTGAGGGTGGATTGGCTACGCGCATGCGTGGAACGCCAGGTGCAACTGCTCTCTTCATCCTCCCCCACCCCCCTTCCCACCCCCTGTTAGTCATCGCGACCACTCTGCTATATTTCGTCCTCTGTTTATCACTGATCTTCCTTCCCCTTCTTTCTTCATCCTGATCTTTCCTTCATCTGCAGGTAACAAAAAAAAAGAGCAGGTGCCAGATGAACGGAGCTGTGTTTTCGGAGACGGACCGAAATCCTTTAACCTTCAGTTCAGGCAAAGCTCGCATTTGGTCGCGGACTGGAGCATATAAACACACACACACACACTCACACACACACACACTAACACACACTACAAACGCACATCGTACTCATACAGCAGACGTTGTTTTGCCGCTGGCCTGGCTTGTTGCCCGGTGGTGGCGCGGTGGTTGGGTTGGTTACCTTATACTTCGCTTGCCGCCCGGTGCGCGATGCATTGCATCGTGTGCCGGTCGCGTGGCTCGCGCCGGCGACGAGACGCTCAACTCACGGGGAAGCAACACTCAAGAAAAGGTAAAACAGTTTCCGAGGTTGTCACATTAGACTAGGCCTGTGCGATGTCTCGTTCGGTCCATCGAAATCGCTTCGATTTCGATTTCCAAAAAAGGATGGTATCGATTCAATGAAAAATCGAAAAATATCGAAAAATATCGAAAACTTTGATCCACATCGAAACATCGAGCCACATCGAAACATCGATCCACATCGATACATCGATCTACATTGAAACATCGCAACATCGATCGGTTGAAAGAACATCGAAACATCGATCTGCATCGACCCTGGACCCTCCCTTGGCTACGCCCCCATGATTTTTTTCCCATTTCAAGAACGTAACTTCTTGTGGTGGCAGAGTATGGAGCTAAACGCTGAGGATCCACACCTTAATGGGGCTCTTGCACATGGGCGTAGCTAGAAAATTTTTCTAGAGGGAGCCAAGTTTGGAAACCCCACAGGGCGGTCTGGAGAGGACACCCCCTTGCTTAAGTAGGGGATCGCTCGGGAATTTTTTCAAATTTAGTCGCTCTCAGATGTGATTTTAGGCTATTTCCACCTCTCAAAGCGTAATTTTATGTTCTAATGCTACTAAAGAGAAACTGACATGGGCGTCATTTAGGGGGGGCTGGGGGGGCAATTGCCCCCCCCCCCCCCCCAAGGATTTGAAGTCGGGCTCAAAAACTGGCACAAAGTATATTGATGAGCAAAGAAAAAAAAGTCATCCGATTTTTGCCCCCAAAAGACGGCTTTTTGGCTCTAAAATTATGTTGATGAGCAAAAAAAAAAAAAAAAAAGGTCATAAGATATTTTGCCCCCCCAAGCCGAACTTGAAATGACGTTCCTGGAAACTGATCAAATTAGAAAAACCAACCTTACAATATTATTTTTTGCTACTAGTACATTCAAATAATAATACATCGTAGAATATGAAATAATGCCTTAACAGTGTTTTTTATTCCTTTGTTGGCTTTAATTGTTTTACATTGTTTTAATTTTTTTTATTATTATAACTGTATTTTATTTCAGCATCAGATCTTCTGGGGGTGAACCCCCTGGCCCCATGGAATAGCTGCGCCCATGCTCTTGCAAACTTTTGCTGCAGGTGATTGAAGAGTCGATTCTTGCAAAACAAAAACAAAAACAAAAACAAAAAACAAAAAAAAAACAAAAAAAACTGTAAAAATGACGATAAGTACATTAAAAAATCACGAAATTCACGCTCAAAATCGGACGTATTGTCGGATATCATGGGAGGTTCCTATCTAATTTGAGACAAATATCTGTGTTTCCATAGAGAAAGTGACAAATTAGACAGGAATCTCCCTTAATGCCTGCGTAGCTTCGCCATTACGATCTTGCCCCATTACAGCTGTTTTCTAAGTTTAGGATTCATTGGTGTGGTTTTCATGACTATCGCTGGTTTTTCTATCTTATTCCGATGCACATTAAAATGTACACTAGGTATATGAAAGGATTGACGGCTAAATAAGGAACGCTTCGTATAGCAGTCTTATGAAAACCCATAGTCTCGACCTCGCAGCGTCTTATTTTTGCTGTTATGAAAATGTTAGTCTGTGAAGAAAGGTCGGTTTTGTCCGAAGCGTCAGAAAATAACGGAGCGCGCTGAGACACAAACAAAGCACAATCTGACAACAGCGACGGAAAGTATTACAAAGTGTTCTAGAGTATACTCAAGGCAGATGTGCTTGCAGCCTGATCATGGCGATCGGGTCGGCTGCTGATCGATCGCGCAGATGTCGAATAAAATATTGGAACCTACGAAAAAAAAGAGAGAGAGAGAGAGAGAGAGAGAGAGAGAGAGAGAGAGAGAGAGAGAGAGAGAGAGAGAGAGAGGGTGGGAGATGGGGGGGAGAGTAAAAAATCAGAAATACGTAAAACTATAGCGTCCAACAGATGGACGGTTGTCTTAGTCGCGCAGTTAGTTAGTAAACGCGCGTGTCCACAATCCGCATCTGTTCTCAGTTTTTTTAAGGTAAAAAATGATGAATTAGCCCGTAGGTTAAATAGCCTTTAAAGGAAAACGTAAATGAATAAAGCGGCTTATAATTTCCTTGGAGCTTTGTCTTGCATGACTGCAATCAAATTGTTCACTCTGACATTATTAACGAGATCCACAGCAACGATGCAACAGCAACACAGCACTAACCCCATTACAAAAGAATAAACGATCATTAATAAAGTATTAATTTCGTAAGGCTGAGTTCTGAGGAAGATGCAAAATGAAAAATGTATTAAATGGCTTCTTTTGTGGCTTTTTTGTTTTACTAAGTATACCTTATTTTGATTAGTATCCCCGGAGGACAACTGTGAATTTTTGTCTTGAATTTGATTTTTTATTTATTGTTCATTTGTACGCATACTTATTCGCTATTCGGGGGATGGAAGTGACGCTTTTTCAGGTGTCACCCTATCGCACATTCCGCAGTAGCACAACCAAAAATGCTATCCTCCTTGGAGGCGGGGTTGTCTTAAGAGGATAATCTATCGAAAAACTGGGATTATCTTTTTTTTTTTTTGCTACGTAATGTAAGTCGATTTTCTTCGTCTTCGTCGGATTATCTTTTTTTGCCATATAATGTTAAAGTAGATTTTCTTCTGAACAAAAATGATTTCTAATTTTTAACTAGCGTTCTTAAGTGTTCTAGAAGTGAACTTTTTTGCTAGTACCACCTGGTTCTTCACGACGAAGGCTGTAAGAATCAACCTTCAAATACACTGTTTATAAACCGTCGAAAAATCAAGAATTTTTAACTAGCGTTCTTAAGTGTTCTAGAAGTGAACTTTTTTGCTAGTACCACCTGGTTCTTCACGACGAAGGCTGTAAGAATCAACCTTCAAATACACTGTTTATAAACCGTCGAAAAATCAAGAATTTTTAACTAGCGTTCTTAAGTGTTCTACAAGTGAACTTTTTTGCTGGTACCACCTGGTTCTTCACGACGAAAGCTGTAAGAATCAACCTTCAAATACACTGTTTATAAACCGTCGAAAAATCAAGAATTTTTAACTAGCGTTCTTAAGTGTTCTACAAGTGAACTTTTTTGCTGGTACCACCTGGTTCTTCACGACGAAAGCTGTAAGAATCAACCTTCAAATATACTGTTTAAACCGTCGAAAAATCAAGAGATTTAATCTCTATTTTATTAGCAACTACGGTGAAAGAATCGCGATTTTGATGGTTTGTAAATCAGATTCGTCTCAGGCAATTTTTAAGGTCATACTGTGTCAAGAGATTCAAACAACCAACTCATAAAGTAAAACACTGGACAAAATGCAACATCCCAAAAAGGTGTGTTTGTCCTTCATTTTGTCATCTGGGATGCCGATGTTTATTATTGTACTTTAAAATAAAAATGAGACCGACTGTAATTCTGACTGTACACGTACATAAAATTCAAATCAGGCTTATCTGACGATTTTACAAATCAACGGTCTATAAATCCAATCAAATACAGAGCTTTCAATTTCACTGCTTTTATCGGATGCCGCTTTTGAGCATTTGATCTCGGAGCTTGGATGTCTAAAAGCGGCATCCGATGACATCTGTGCATAATTGTAAAATCTGCATTTAAGTGGACTTACAGATCGTCGAAACTTGTACAAATCACCAAATAAGTCTGATTTGAATCGAAAATGTCAGGATTACAATCAGTCTCGTTGCTATTTTAAAGAATAAGAATTAGTATCGACATCACAGATGACGAAACCAAAGACGACTTTTCATTTTCCAAAAAGAACTGTAAGCACTGTATTCAAATGGCTAAAAAGTAAGGTTATTCTAAAAATTGTCTTTTCCAAAATGAAAGGGATAGTACTCTTTTTGAAACTACGCGACTCAAAGTCCTGCGTCGACGATTTGACACCTAGCCCGAACCTTCCTCTATTTTGAGAGAACAGAGGAAAAGGAAGAACAAAGTACGTTGGTTTTACGTGTAGTGCAGGTTGTAGAATGTAGGTCTCCAGCTGAGTCGCCACTAGATAGCGTTGTCTAATGGAGCTGCCACTGTTAAATCAACAGCCAATCAGAACTCGTTAAGCTGGTGTCGGTACTATACCTAACGAAACTTCCATCAAGGCACTCTAGTACTTCCTACGTAGTAGAGCCAGGGCCCTGTTCCACCAAAAGTACAAGTCCTAGTACAAGTATAGTAGTTACAAGCGTTTTTTAACGCTAGTAACGCTTGTAACTACTACTTGTACTCGGACTTGTAAGTACTTTTGATGGTGGAACAGGGACCAAATTATATGTTAGGTCTTGAGCATTGAATTGCGTGCATCTTGCGTGCGGTTTCGACCAATCAGAGCGCTTACGCACGGCCACATGATCGTGCGTAAGTTACGCTCGGGACCGAACATTATTTGGTCCCATAGGGCCCAGGTACTTACAAAAAGAATGTCAGACGAATCCTGGAGGAAAGATATATCCGACAATATTTAACGAGATAATTTTACTGCAGGTGGTCTACCTTAGCTAAAATCTGCAATCTAGTCTTACATTATTTTTGTCATCAACTGTACATTCAATTAATTTCAAACAACCGAAAAGATGAAAGCAAAAAACACTCTGATTATAATGATGATTAAAAAAGCAAATATACTCGATAAAACGTGATCAAATAAAAATCCGCCACTGAGATAGAACAAAGTGTCTTCTATTTGATATCAACCTTTTTGATACTACGTCCGAGTACATTAATTTTCGTAGCTGGACCCGCCTCTTTTGCAGTTCCAATTATATTTATTGAAAAAGGGATCCCAAATGGTTGACATTTATTAAATAGCGGTCTATCGAGCGCCTTCAATTGGATGGATATGCAAAAACAACACTACGGAGTCGAAATTTTTCACCGGCAAAAAAAACAAAACAAAACAAAACAAAACACGGTGCATTAAATACGGTTGGTGATCATCATATAAAGCTACACAGACGGATTTTAATGTATCGATATTTTTTTTCCAGTCAACTTCCGTGATTAAATTGACAGTATCAATAATAAGTAATTGGGCTGTGAAATAACATTAATCGGGCCATGCGGCATGCGGTGATTATATACAGCAACACGGCCCGATGAATGGTCTGTTTTTTGTTTGTTTTTTTTTTTCACTGTTGAATACTGTCGAGATTTTAGCGTGCTGTCGTTGATTTCTTGTAGTAGGTAACCTGATCGTTAAAAGGTTAAAACTTGTCATTAAAAAAATTACACAAGTAAAATGTCTTCAAAAAAGTTAAAACTGGCGTTCGCACAGATTTCCTCGGGAGAGAGCACCGCTGAGGACTTCAGCGGAAAAGCGGAGCTTTGACTTCTGACCGTGAGGAATTCAAATTACCAAAGTATTCGCGGTTCAAAAAGTTATTTTCGGGCCGCATCGCTGTTTTCTTTGATGAAATGGACGAGGACAGAAGGATAAAAAAGGACAAGTGTCTTGTTTCCTAGCTTACGTCAGTCGTTTCGGTGTCCTCATGAAAAATCTTTCCGGGAACGCACATTGGGAAAATGTTGCCCTGTTTTTTGGACATAAATATATATTTCAATGTTTGTTTCGAAAATTCAACAGTTTGAGTTACATAAAAATTAGAGAACCAGAGTATTTCGCTGATGTTCTGCCATGATATTTCTTTCAAATATGTTCCTGTTTCTTTCGGCGAGGAAAAATGGTTGTCAGTTAGCGATAAGATGCCGACTTTACAAAAGAGCAAAAAACATGAGTTATGATTGTAGTGGCTTAGCCAGGAATTTATCGGGGGGGGGGGTTGCCCGAAAATTGTGAGGGGCAGGGAGGGGGTACACCGAAGGTCTAAAATTTCTCATGAAAACGCAAACATTGATCTTTTTTAGGGCATATTTTGGTCCCGGGGCGGTAGGGGTTACAGACAACCCCATCCCCCCGGCTACGCCACTGTATGATGGCGCGTCTGATCCAAATATCGATAACTTCAGTCCAAAAATACTTATAGGCTGATTACCAACTGATTCGAGAAAACTTAATTACAATTACTTGCTTTCTTACTTACTTCTTCACTTACTCACTTACAATGTGAACTTATACTTATATGTAAGAATACTATTTCAGAAGAGCGAGGGGGAAGGGGGGAGCTTTCACAACAAACACTTTCAGAGCTAAATATAGATTAGGGGACTTTTTTTTTTTTTGCCTGCTGTTTTCCATTTAAAGACATCGATACGCTCTATAAATATTGGTCCTGCTTTTTCCACCACATTATTCTAACTTTCGCATGCTTTGGTCTACTGAGCGACAGTTTCAACAGAGAGAGAGAGAGAGAGAGAGAGAGAGAGAGAGAGAGAGAGAGAGAGAGAGAGAGAGAGAGAGAGAGAGAGAGAGAGAGAGAGAGAGAGAGAGAGAGAGAGAGAGAGAGAGAGAGAGAGAGAGAGAGAGGAGAGAGAGAGAGAGAGAGAGAGAGAGAGAGAGAGAGAGAGAGAGAGAGAGAGAGAGAGAGAGAGAGAGAGAGAGAGAGAGAGAGAGAGAGAGAGAGAGAGAGAGAGAGAGAGAGAGAGAGAGAGAGAGAGAGAGAGAGAGAGAGAGAGAGAGAGAGAGGGGGGGGAGGTATTCGAGAGGACGATCTGCGCCTGATCACATTCAAGCTTTGACTTCTCTTTGAAAAACTCATATAGGAGTCATCGCAACCAGAGAGGGATGAAAAGAATCGGATTAAAGCTTCACATTTTCCACGAAATGAAAGGCTCATTCACGTACACTTGTGACCCGAGAAATGTTTCAGCCGAGTTTTTCATTCAAATCCGAAACTTTGGCGGATAATACGCCGCCGCGCCAAGCCGTGCCACGCGGAGCATAGCATTCGGCGAAAAATGACCTTTGTCATTGTTTGAAAATATTCCTAGTGATACACACATATATACACATAAACTTTCCGAATGAATTATTGAGGCTACGCACAAAATCGAAAGGGATAAACTTTTGTACGTTCCGCCAAATTCCTGTGCAGCCTCATCCAATTATGAAGCGCCTTTTCAAGTTTTCTTTGATATTGTATACATGTATACACGCAAGTTGACAATTTCTGAATGCGGTTAAAGTTCTGAACTTTCGTGAAATATACCCAGGGTTCGCGGGGGTCATCGACGGTGACAGGCTAATATAATCTTATTCTAACAAAGTTCTGCAAAAGAAAGTCGAGGATGACAAACGATGATGTATAGGGTCTGCTTTTTGTCGACTCTCGCATAAAATTGATGATCGGCCACTGAGAGAAGAATTTTCAAGTTGTTTTGCTGTCAGCTTCGTTTTGAATATTCAGCTTCCTTACGGAACAAAGCCGCCAGAAACTGCGTGAGGTATGCCATGATTTGCACCCAATCGTAAATCGTATACCGTAGGATTATTACGCAAGCGTTGTGATCCTTCGTTTATTCGGGCCCGCTTTTACACATAGATTTCCGTGAGTTGAGGAATGGATTTTGCCGCGTTTCAATGCTCTCTACGATTTCCTAGCATAATTTTCCATACAAATTTTAACATCGTACCTGATGTCATCGTATATCGTATTAACATCAGTTAATCATGATGATTCTAACGCATCCTCACGATGTTAAAATTTTAACATCGCGTTTTTCTGTTTTTATAACATAAAAATCTTGCAAAGTCTTTCTCGGTAACTCTGCGTGATAAAAGAGATGGGTATAAATGGTAATCGATTACTCATTTTTCGATTACTTCTCAAAAGTAATCGATTCGATAGCGGTATAGTCAAACACATGCCGATTTGGACAAGACCACAACGATTAAAAATAAAATTAATTGCTGTTTATAAAATATCATTCGTATGTAATGTTTTTTTTGTTTTGTTTCAGGGATTCATAACGCTCATAGGGAATACCTATACATGGATGGTCCATTTGATTTTTGAGCTTATAGTGTTCTCTGCGAGGAATGGGATTAGGACTTTTTTTTCTTCTTCTTCTTTTTTTTGGTTTCAATATGTTTCATTTCAATATGAGAGGTGTTGATAGTCTATGTGCTATATACAGGGTGTGGCAGACCACCCGTCCACTATCTTTATCTCAAAAACGGCCGAGAATTGAGCTTCGGGGGCAAAATTTTCATGGGGTATATCGACCCCAAGGAATCCAATGAAAATATTTTCAGCCCCCCAAAACCACCCCTTGGGGGTTATTTAGGGGGGTGGGTACCCGTATCTCGAAAAAATCAAATGGAAAGGGTATGTTTTGACATTGGAATCTAATACGGCATAAAAAAATAAAACTTTTTTATCCCTAAGTTTTTTTCTAAAAACCACCCTTTTTTGAGTTAGGGGTGGTTTTCAAAAAATTTAGGGGTAATCTTTGATTGACCGCTGTGACCCTCCAAATCATTGGATTTCAAAAAACTAAGAAGTTTCTGAAAGGGCAGACCAAGGGCTTTACTTTGATGTATCACATGCTTATTTTTTGTGAAAAAGGGTACAAGGCCCCCTCACCCCAAAATTTTGGGGCTTCGGGGGGCCCTACGTAAAAATTGTCAAATGTAAAGGTATGGCTTGTGATACATCATTTAAAAGGTCTTTCAGAGGCGAAAAAAGTGATACCCCCCAAAAGTCGTCAAAACAACCCCCTTCCAAAATGGCGGCCGTTTTAAGGTTAGGGGGCTCAAGGGGGGACCTTCAGAAAAATGATCCAAAATTGAACGATACATGGCTAAAAGGGTCTCAAAAAGAGAAAAATAATGGTTCAAACCGCGAGTCAAACCGACTTTTCAATCCAAAGTTACGGCCGATTGAAATTTAGGGGTGCCTTTTTGGGAAACCCAACTACCCCTAAACTACGGTGAAAATAACCATACGGATACCTGATTTTGGCACCTGCTACATGTTATGGTAATGTTAACCAGAGGTATACTATGTTTTGACTCGGTGCTAGGTGATGTTATACCTGATTGCATGTCGAATTTACTCAAAGTATCGGTAAATGTACCATACTTCTGGTCAAGTTTACCATAACATCTAGCAGGTGCCAAAATCAGGTATCCGTATGGTTATTTTCACTTATCTTTTTTTTCCGTGTATAATTATTTTTTGGGACCTAATTATGAAAAACCCTATAGAGATGGGAAAGCAAGTAACATCAATACCGTCGATAAATCCCACGGCAGTAAGCACGGTTGTGGTAGTGTCGCTATAGTGCATTTCAGCGAATCCGATTCGAAGGCGAAATCCGCAGGGGTTTAAGTGTAACAAGAGAGTTGCAGTGTTGCATAGTATCGAGGCGCGCATCTCTCCGTACGCAGATGATTGATACTCGCGCGACACTCGCGTGTTCGGCGTATGGTATGCAATTTAATCGCCAGGCGCAACGAAGACGACGACGACGCGACGCGACACTGCGGCGCCTTAGTGCGCTGCAACGCCTGCAAATACGCGCGACGCAACATCAGGTACTTAATTAAAAAGTTAAGGCTTTTGCGGGCTAGGAAACTTTGCCATGGAAAGTAACGCGCGTTTAAAACTTACACTCGCACGCGAATTAAGACGAGAAGAGGCAATAGAGAGGGAGAGACGTAACAAATCACTCCTGCTAACACGAACGCAAGCACGTTATGCATGCAGCCACGCATCTTTCACTCTCGAACATACAAATTCAAAAGTAAAGATAGACAGCGATCAAAAGCCCCTTTTTGCCGAGCTTCCTTGGGAGGTGTCGGGTAACTTTTCACTTTATTTTCATTAAAGATTCTCGAAATTTTACGGGAGTATACCTTTTTTATTTCAACACAGGCGAAGAAAAAAAGAGCCGGTAAAATTAAGACGTATAGAGGTCGTTTCAGAAGTGAAGGCGCTCAGATAAACTCAGAAAACAGCTGTAACGGCAAGATCGTAATATATAGGAGCCACGCAGGGATCATGGGATATTCCTGTCTAATTTGTTTGTCACTTTCTCTATACGGAAACACGGAGATTTGTCTCAGAATTAGATAGGAATCTCCCATGATCCCTGCGTCGCTCCGCCATTAAACCCGATTCTGAGAGTGATTTTAGTGATTATTTAGTGCACTCATCGTCATTTCTACAGTTTTTTATGCAAGTATCACTTTTGAATTACCTGTATAGCAAAAGTTCGCTAGGGGGTCCAACGGATTTCTCCAGAGACAAATATAGAGACCCAGCGCAAGGCTTGCGATGCATGTTCACTTTTCGGGCTCAATTTTGGTCGAAACTCATCGAAACAACATAGCCAACATTAGCCTACTGTTGATTGATGAGCCAAAACCTATTTCTATTTCCGAGACCGCGACCCAAGCGCAAGCACAGCCTTTTGTTGAGCTCCACCACTCAACAGTAGGCCAAGTTTATTGTTGCAGCCGGTGACTCCCGAACAAAGCTGTCCACACTAAACTTGCCTCAATGTTCTAACACGGGAAGCATATACGATGCGCTGGGTCTCTATTTTTTGTCTCTGGGTTTCTCGCTCGCCGAAAGGTAAACAAACCGTGGACCAGTGTATGACTTTTATTAGTAATAGACCTTTTTAGTGATGACGTCACGATCAAAATTGGTTCTAAACAAATGCTTTAGCTCGCTAACTCTCGTGGATTTTACCCATAAGAAATCAGATCCAAATTTTCGAATGCAAATTCATGCTAGTTAACCACCAGTTTTCTCAAATTTTATTGCACCATTAGATTCCACGTACCTTAAAGTATGTTTTCACTCTAACACAATGGGGCTATTGCACACTTTTGCTATAAGCGATTTAATAGTCGATTTAAGCGCAAAAACCTCGAAAAATAACGATGGCGGCACTAAAAACTTCCAAAATCCACTCCTAAACTCAATAAACACAGTTATTTGCGCGAGCGTAATGGTGGCCGAAGGCACTAACAATGGGAGATTCCTATCTTAATTTCGTCACTCTTTCTATGTTGACAAGGATGATTCACAGAGTAATTAGTCATCAGAGTGATGATCCACATCCGATGAATGGTGCCACAACACCTAGTGACACCGGTATCAAATGAAAGTCGTCTCTTATTGGTCACTTCTTTATGGAGTCTCAGAATTGTTAGATGGGAATCTCCAATTGTTAGTGCCTTCGGCCACCATTACGCTCGCGCAAATAACTGCGTTTATTGAGTTTAGGAGTGGATTTTGGAAGTTTTTAGTGCCGCCATCGTTATTTTTCGAGGTTTTTACGCCTTAATCGACTATTTTAAATCGCTTATAGAAAAAGTGTGCAATAGCCCCATTCCTAAACGATCACAAACGAATTTACAATCACAGTTATACCGAAAGATGTGCTATGTTTTGTCCTTGTCTTCCTCACTCTTTATGGGAGTATCACCGCCATGACACTCAATCATCCTTACCTCTCTTCTTATCGAAGCTTGTTCGAGGTATAACACATTGTGTGATGGTGCCGATGAGCCTATATCCTAGAATTTTGAGTCCATAGGAAACTGTAAAAAAAAAAAAAAAAAAAACAAAGGACTTTCTTCGATATAACTGTGATTGTGTATTAATGCGCGATGTTTCAAAAATTTTGTTGTAGCGTCACGTGCTCATATTTTAAGGTAAGTGGAATCCAATGGTGTAATAAAATTCAAGAAAACTTGTTGTTTACTAGCTCAAATTTGCATTTGAAAATTTGGATCGTGTTTCTTATGGGAAAACCCACGAGAGCGAGTGAGATGGAACATTTGTTTGGAACCAATTTTTTTCGTGACGTCACACTAAACAGGTCTATGAAGGCACTCAACAAAGTGTAACATTGGCGGGATAGCTAGTGCCATATTTGGAGTATATATAGGTAATCTTTGCTCATAGAACCAAACAAAATAAGGCGCAAAACGGCATGGCAGCCCTTGCACACTGATCCAAAAGCTTACAAGACAAAAGCCAAGGAATATGTGACGCGCGACGCGACAAGCAGCGCGGAGATGGTGGTGACGGTGTTGGCGGTAGGTAACAAACGTTTTGATGTAATAAAATACACGAGTGACATAGTTGATGAACAAGAAAGTAGGAGCGGAAAAGCGCCAGCGTGGGAGTTTGCATTACTCCAGGGTGATTTATAAGCCCAGAAATTTGTTTCAACAACTTTCAAGTGAAAATATGGGGAAGAACGTGAAGCAGCGCGCTGTTGCCAACTTTACGCCAGTCATCTTTCCACCGAGAGAATTATTTTTTTAATCCAAGGTGTATTCCGGTTTGTGTTAAAGAAACTACAGAATATATGTACATATACAACATATTTTGTTGGCTGCAAATTGGACGAATTAGAAAATTGAACGATAGTATTAATGGCCAATTTAATACGGGACGATTTTCGTCGCTGTTTGTTTTTGTTTTTTTTTTGTTGTTTTGTTTTTTGTTTTTCGTTTTGACGAAAAGTATACAGGACAAATTAGGATTTGACGGCATCTCTTAGAACCGCGTGCTACAAAAAAACGCTCCGCATAAAATGAGCTTGTAGAGAGAGAAAACTTTTTGAAGTTAAATGCTGCAATAAAATATTTTAATTGGCTTCGCCACGTCTGTGACATCACAAGGGAGATCGACAAGTGGCGCAATAAAATGGCTGTTTCAAACGACTCAACTGTTTTGCAATCGCGTAAAACGCAAACAATAATTCATAAACCAAAATAATTCACCTTGACCTCAGTTCATACACAGTACTTGGTGCTACTTTCAAAAAAAGGAACGAGTCAAAATTAATGCGACACTTGACGGACCCATTTTGTGAGAGTTTCTGATAAATAATTACTAAAGAAGGATTTAGTTCAAATCTTGTCGGAGCGAAATTAAGTGTCAACAGTTTACTCTACACACGTCCAAAGCGTCAAAGTGAGAGAAAATAAGATGCCGAAGTTTTAATGAGTTCCCAACTTCGAAAATGAGAGGAACATTAATGCAAAACTATACTTAGAGATCGCAAAACTTTTCTGTACGAAAGCAACATTAATTTCCCCCTTTTTTCACCGATATTTCTTAAACCATTTCGATCCGCAGTGGAGACTTTAATGACTAAGCAGAAAATAAAACATATATAGTGTTGCTTGATCTTTGATTGCCACTTTTTACAATCTATTTTTACTGACAGCTCAGACGGTATGCACAAAATATAAAATTCGCCACCATAACAATATGTGCTGGAATAATCAGAGAATATCAAAATTCCATCAAAAATTAGTGTCAACGGTGTTTGTTTCCATCAGTGTCAAGAAATATGACTGATTAGAATATTTTCGTGGATTATAGTCACATTGCTATAAAGTTGACCGTGTATAATCTTTTTGACAAATCATCGGTGAGTTACAAAATTCCATCAAACGTTAAAGTCAACGATATCTTTCCATCGGGGGCCAAAAATATAACTGATCCGAGTATTTTCGTGAATTACAGCCATCGGATATCCAATCAAGGATAGCCAACCTCACAATATCGATCACAACCAATCACAATGTAAACAACCACATAACCTCTACCTCCAGTGAGGTTGTCAAAGTTGGCTTGGCCATCCTTGGATGTTCGTGGTGCATGCATACAAATTGCTCGATATTTATCCGCCATCTTGGATTTCATTAAACGCCTTTTGTGAGTTTATTATTGCATTTGATGACTTTCTGATGCTACAAATGGACTTTTCAGGTGATTTTACATTAGATTAAGCACTCTTAATCGTTGTAGCAAAAGTTTGCAACAGACCCATTATATTAAACGCTTTGATTGAGTTTGTGAGTCAATTTTGGAACTTTCAGGTCATCTCAACGTTCAATTCAAGTGATTTTACACCGGAATAGACCCTCTCTTTAGCTGTGGAAAAAAAATTGCAAAGCAGACCCATTCAAGTGACTTTTCATTTCACACATTTTCTATGAGATAATAATCTTCGACTTTTCATCCAAGAAAACAATTTCCACTAAAAAACCGATCTCGCGACAAAGTGACAACGTCGACTTTGATTCCATAATTTATTGATAGCTTTTCATTTATGCTTTATGCATCGCACCAGCTGTCGCATCGTGTCGTCGACAGCGTCAAGTCTAGTGATAAAAATCCATGAAAAAAAGGGGGGAGAAGAAAAATTCAGCGATGGGTACCTAATAAATGAAGATAAATAGCACTGAAAGAGAGCTGAAAAATACTTTTTCTACACATTTGATGACGCATGCGTTTCTTCGATTTCCAAGCGAGGGGAGAAGAGTCAAGTTTTTAGCGAGCAATAAAAAGTTGATAAACTTTTCATATGCATAAAGCTTCCCTTTTTTCAGACATTACTATGTATACACAAAAAGAAGGGGGAAATGGGGGGGGGGGGAGGAAACACCATATTGAGGGCACAAATATTGAAATATACACATGACTATGAATATGCAACAGTGTGACATAACTATACTCGTACACGGAAAAAAAAGATTAGTGAAAATAACCATACGGATACCGGATTTTGGCACCTGCTAGATGTTATGGTAAACTTGACCAGCAGTATGGTACATTTACCGATACTTTGAGTAAATTCGACATGCAATCAAGTAACATCACCTAGTACCTAGTCAAAACATAGTATACTTCTGGTTAACATTACCATAACATCTAGCAGGTGCCAAAATCAGGTATCCGTATGGTTATTTTCACCGTAGTTTTTTTTCCGTGTATCCTTACAAAACACTTCACATACGTACAAAGGGCGGATTCAAAAACATTTTCTGGGGGGGGGGGGCACGCCTGTGAAATGTTGAAATTTTAAGCGTCATAGTGGAAACAATTTCGGGCTCTTTTCTATTGAAAACAGGCAAACTTTGAAGCTTCGTGGATTCGCCACTGCATACGTAAATTGCAGCCTGAATGGCTGAATTGAATTTTGCTTGAAATTTGGGTATTGCTCATCAGTGACGAACGAAGTGTATAATCTGACACCGCACCGTTCCATTTCTCATTTGGCACAGTTAAACCCAAGAAAAATGCCGAACTATTATGGAATTGGCGATTACTTTGGGATTCGACCTTTTGTATAGTTTTAAATGGACACAATGCTACGTTGCAAGATTGCACCCTTCGCCAGTGGCATTTCTTGGATTATTTTCAGCACAAGAATGGTCCAGATTAAAACTTTTGATTTACAGAAAACGCACTTTCAGTTACAGATCAACTATTATAAAGTTGGGGGGGGACCGAAAAGTTAAAAGGTACTTGCGAATGCTACATTTTTATAAGACAGAGAAAATGTGCCATGGTTAAAGGGCATATAAGAATGCAAACTGCGGAAACTGTGTGACACAACGTAACCGTTTATATCTACATCCGTATATACAGGGTGTTTTTTTTATCTCCCCCCCCCCCGGTTTTTTTTCTTGCTAATTGAGATAAAATGTTGCGGTTTGGACTATTCTTCATCATTTTGGCTGAATTTTCTTTTTTTGGGGTCGAAACCCCCCCAGCCCCCCTAGGGGGGCCCCCAGGGGGGCTATCTCAAAAATGTCAAATGGCAACCCCTATCTTGTGATACATCGTTCGAAAGGGCATAAAATTCTAAGACTTTTGGCGCAAACCGGAAGTTGATATCGTTTTTCGTTTTCGATATATCGAATTTCAAAGTTCGATTTGGACCCATTTTCAAAAAATCGTTACTCCACTTTGGAAAGTCGGAATTAAAAAAACTATGGGTCCAAAATACTCTAAAAAGCAAGTACTTTTCAGATAACGAAATGGTTTTGACATAAAATTTGATTTTAGAGCCCCAAATTTTTTTTAAAAATTTTGCCCCTAAAAGTGGCTATCTTGAAAATTCCCTTCCACGACCCTTATTGAATGATGCGTCGATCAAAAAAGCATAAAAAACTGAACATTTTGGCGCAATCCGGATATCGATATCGTTTTTCGTATTCGAGATATCGAATATTAAAAATTCAATTTTCGCCTATCTTCAAAATTCGATATCTCGAATACGAAAAACGATATCGATATCCGGATTGCGCCAAAATGTTCAGTTTTTTATGCTTTTTTGATCGACGCATCATTCAATAAGGGTCGTGGAAGGGAATTTTCAAGATAGCCACTTTTAGGGGCAAAATTTTTAAAAAAAATTTGGGGCTCTAAAATCAAATTTTATGTCAAAACCATTTCGTTATCTGAAAAGTACTTGCTATTTAGAGTATTTTGGACCCATAGTTTTTTTAATTCCGACTTTCCAAAGTGGAGTAACGATTTTTTGAAAATGGGTCCAAATCGAACTTTGAAATTCGATATATCGAAAACGAAAAACGATATCAACTTCCGGTTTGCGCCAAAAGTCTTAGAATTTTATGCCCTTTCGAACGATGTATCACAAGATAGGGGTTGCCATTTGACATTTTTGAGATAGCCCCCCTGGGGGCCCCCCTAGGGGGGCTGGGGGGGTTTCGACCCCAAAAAAAGAAAATTCAGCCAAAATGATGAAGAATAGTCCAAACCGCAACATTTTATCTCAATTAGCAAGAAAAAAAACCAGGGGGGGGGAGATAAAAAAAACACCCTGTATATCCCGATACGGTTAAAATTCAAACGGTTATAAATCTGCAAATGTGGATGTCGACAACGGGCAGATCGCCTAGCTTTTAAGAAAAATTGAGAGACAGGTGTTCACGTAAGTACATCACTATTGGAGTAGGAAGGGGGTCGTGGGGGACGTAGACCCCCCCCCCCCAAATTTGATAAGAAAAAATGCCAAGATATGGAAAAACCCCAAATTCGAAATTTTTCATGATGACAATACTTTCTCTCCTTAGGGGGGAGTGAGGAAGTAAAAATATGCGATGAGAAGGTAATCTGCGGGTTGCATACTCTCCTTTTCTCGGGCGGTCCGAGTGGATAATAATCCATACGAGATTGTAACCGACACGCGTGCTTAAGACGGGCCGGCGAGCAGTAGCCAGAAATGTGTCTTTCTCTCTCTTTCCCCGTTTGAACAAGTACGTTAGAAAAGTACAGAAAGAGGGGCTAAAATCACGTGATAGCCCAACTCTCCGTCTTTTTCTATCACACGCTTCGTTCATATCGGCAAAGAGAGAGAGAAAAAGCGCGCTCGATAGCTGCGATGACAATAATTAATAAACATGCTGAATGATAACAGACTAAAAGGCGGAAGTTACCGAGCTAGATTTTATAGCTCTAAGGAGCTCCTTAATCGGTGTTATATCCACCTCCTCCTTGTCATTACAGACACCCAAAACTGCATTTCATTCTACGTCGACTAACGACAACAGCCCCCCCCCTCTCTCCCCTCTCTCTCTCTCTCTCTCTCTCTCTCTCCTCTCTCTCTCTCTCTCTCTCTCTCTCTCTCTCTCTTCCTTCCACTCGTTGTTGGTTAAGTGTAATTTGTCTTACTTTAATTATTTTAATTTCGTTCTTTTTTGTCTATTTATTGATTAAAAATTGTAGCATCATCATCATCATCATCATCATCATCATCATCATCATCATCATCATCATCATCATCATCATCATCATCATCATCATCATCATCATCCATTTTACCATGTAAAAGGTCCAATGCAATGCAAAGATCTTCACCGAACAACCAATACTTCGATTTTTTCCGTAGGTTTAAATGGACAAACTGCAACGTTGCCAAATTGCACGCTACGCCCCCTGCTCTTTTTCCTAGTCGTCAAATGATTTTAAGACTGACTTTAAGCAAAAGAAAAACAAAATTGAAAGCGGACTGTCATACCCTCATAAGAGAGTAATTTTCCAGTTTGGCATATTCCTACGAATAATTTCCTGAGACTGTAAAACCAACTATTTATTAGGAGTATCCCAGCAAGAAACATTTTATTTCCTTTTCCCTATCTGGGAAATAGAAGTGGGCATTGGGCAATCTACGGTGTTTACCGTAACATGAACTGAAAACATCGACTGCCTTAAAACCATTATAAGTTTCTACCTTTCATAGACAGTTTACGCCACTAGTGATTTTTAAGAGAGTTAACTATTCGTACATGGGAGTAATTACTTTGCATACCCTATAAATTGAAGGAACTTTTTAAGAAAATTTACCCGCAATTCAAATGATCAAAAACGCATCGATAACTGAATACGCGTTCAATCAACGTCCACGGTCACGTCAATCATTTTCCCGTTCGCTCAAGAAGGTAATTATTTTGCCTATTCGTAAAATTGAAGGAACTTATTACAAGTAAAAACATAGTTTGCTTGCAAGCTTCGTTTAAAGTTTGACTCACCGACGCGACGCCACTGATTGAAACAATATTTCTGTAGATATTCTTGATAGCAGTTAAAAACACACATAATAGTTAAAGGGGAGCACTATGGTCTGAGATCGTCAAAAAGTGGCCAGCAAAGATGAAAAAATCTTACCAATTCATAATTGATAAATTTTCAATACCAAAATTAAGCTCCTAGAATATTTTTCGCAAGTACTTCAACCCTGTCACTGAAAAAACAAAGTTTAAGTACAGTCGCAGCAGCCTTTTAAAATAGCGTTCGCAAAGCAAAAGTTCTAGCTCTACCGGAGAAAGTTGCGGTTGTTTTGAGGCACTAGAGCGGAGGTTTTAGAGCAACAGCCTTTTTTCTTGCTTTTGCTCTACTGAAGTAGTGCCTCGGAACAACCGCAACTTTCTCCGGTAGAGCTATAACTTTTGCTTTGCGAAGCTATTTTAAAAAGCTGCTGCGGCTGTACCTAAACCTTTGTTTTTTCCGTGGTAGAAACGACACTGAATAGTTTTAATTTGAGCTTAACAGGTCAAAAAAAAACGACGAATTATCACAGGCCTGCGATGAAAAAAATACAAGACAAGTAATAAGTGATTCCTATGTATTTTTGGGCGCTGAGTTCGAAAAAAATAACGAAAACATTCCATCACGTCAAATTTTCCCAGAAATTTCAATTTTTTATCAAATTTTGTATAAATTTAGTCAAGAAAGCGACAAATGGTATGGAGCCTCTTCTTTTCCTCCTATAACTGACTGCCATGGCGTCTAAGTAGATCCTAAAGAACTCCTCAATTTCATAAAAGAAGTTCCTAAAACAGAAAGTGGGGTGTCAGTTGCCCATAACAAGTCTGAGAGTCCAAAAATGTTCAAAATTGCAATAAAACAGGTCGTTCCTCATAAGCTGTCGGTAATCTGTGCAGTGTAAGATCTTGACAACCCCCCGCCCCCTCCCTGTTTGACATTCGTAATTTGGTACCATATTTCAGAGGCGGATCCACAGAGGAAGGATCGGGGGGGGGGGTGCGTGCCCCTTCCCATTTGTCTAAAAAAATATCAATTTTTTTAAAAAGAAAATAGTTCGAAACAACTTCCTGTTACGCTTCAGATTTCTAATTAATAGGCGTTGCCCCTCTACTCACCTCCCCCCAGAAAAACTTTTTAGATCCACTGATGCTCACTTTGGGTATCTTGAAAGACGAGAGGGGGAGGGGGTGGCACTGTGAGACTGGTCAGCACCTTATCATTTATGAGCGGAGTTGATCCTTATCTTCCACGCGCTGAGAGAAAGGATCCATTTTACTTATTTATGATTTTTCTGCGCTTATCAACAAGAACATAAATGAGCGAATGTTGCCGACAGATCTCGGTTTAACTCTTTGTCACTTAAAAAAGTGTGTAATTTTGAGTCAATGAGCATATTTGCATTCCATATCTCTTACATCCTGGTGGAACCGCTCTTCTTGTTCTTCGCTAACAGCTCCTAAATTTTCCAGAAAAAAGTGCAGGCGAGAGAGGAGAAAATGTATACTTTAACACTCATTGAACAATCTAGAGATCTAAATTTTTCTGGCATATTTTCCGCACAATGCCACCACATTCGCCTCAGTCAGAATTTTCGAAGCGATTGTGGAAAATATGTGGGGAAAATTTAGATTTCTAGGCTGTTCGATGAGTGTTATAAAGTGCAATTCTTCCACTCTCGCCTGGACTTTTCCTCCCAGAAATTTTAGGAGCTGTTAGCGGGGAACAAGGAGAGCAGTTCCACCTGGGTGTAAGAGATATGGAACGCAAATACCAGGGAAGATTGGACAAAAATATGCTCGCTGATTACTGTTGGATATTAACACGAGATAAACCAGAAGCCGAACACAACAGAAAGTCTACGAGACTAACAATAAGATTTCAAGAAAAGAAGGGCAGAGATTAAAGAATTTTAAATTGAAGTGCGCGGTCGGTTCAGTCCCGTTTCACACATCCAGTGTACCTCCTGTGTTATACTTTTTTCTCGTTGACGTGCTCTGTATTTTTTACGCCGCTTTTATTAAAAAGCGAATAAAAGTAAAAAATTAAGATATTGATTTCTTACTGAGTTTATTTGAAAATTGCACTCAGCTGAAGCTGAAGGATGTTGAGCTCAACGTTTCTTTACCGACACCCAAACAGTGGCGGCTCATGGAATGTGGCAACACCAACAATGGGTTCCCTCCATTTAAAACTACGTAAAACAATGGATCCTTTGGGGAGGCACCATGAATTCGATATTTCTGCATAGGTTGAAATGCAGGAAGAGCACGGTTGCCAGATTACACGAGGCGTCATCGTGTCAACTTCAATAAGAAAAGAAAAAGTAAAAATTAAAAAATAAAAAATGAAAACAATTTTTTTTAGTTGTGCGCGTCATTTTAGAAAAAAATGAGGGGGGGGGTCTCAGGGCGGCAAGGGGCACATTTTCTGAAAAGAATGCTGCCTATGAGTTTGTAGTTTTGACCAGGAATTGGATATTTTTTTATTAAAAAAAAATGGAAAATTTTCATTATTTTTCAGTTTTGGCGCATGATTTGGGGAACAATTGCAGGTTTTTCCTTCCTCCCGTAATGTTTTCCAAATGATGCATGTTCTACATCATCTTTCTAAGAGAAAAAATGAACGTTTACGAATAGTTTAATTTGTATTTGAAGGGAAGTAACTGGGTCGTATAAAATTTACCTTTTTATTGAATTTAT
Organism: Trialeurodes vaporariorum; assembly: GCA_011764245.1. Lineage (NCBI taxonomy): Eukaryota > Metazoa > Arthropoda > Insecta > Hemiptera > Aleyrodidae > Trialeurodes > Trialeurodes vaporariorum. Next base: position 72,365,861 of record VMOF01000111.1, read on the forward strand.
GACAAATCGGAAATCAAAAATTCAGAAATACAAAAAATCCTGACGTGATGGAGAAAAACGGAGGCCAGATCTGAAATCAGCGCGCCAAAACACATTAGAATCAGCCAACAAACTTCTTGAATTTTTCAAAAAGTTTAATTTCGCAGGCCTGTGAATTATTAAAAAAGAAAAAAAAAAAAAAATCACTGATTTATGTCCACTTTTTTTCGATCTCAAACCACAGTGAGGGCTTTGCGACGCCTTGTTTTGAGTTGTATTCCAAAAAGAGGAAGCATGAAAAATTTGTTTATCTCTTATTTTTTAACCTGTAAATCGAAAATTGTAAAAAAAAAAAAAAAAAAAAAAAAAAAAAAAAAAAAAATCAGAGGAAACTGGTTGTAAGCAAAAGTTCAAGTGTTTTTAGAGTGGCTATCTGGATACAGAATTTTAAAACAACTATCCAGTTGATAAAATGTTGTTTCACGGAAAAAAGTAGCTTGTGTCGTAGGCACGAATTTAGGTTCACCAGCCACAATTTGGATCAGTTCTGTGCATGGGACACCATCAGATTGTGTCAGCGGTACATTCTGATTTATATGTCCCATGAACAGAACTGATCCAAATTGTGGCTGGTGAACCCAAATTCGTGCCTACGACACAAGCTACTTTTTTCAGTGTTGTTTCTATGACAAGCGTCAGTTTTACTATCGTATAAATCCTTTCAAAAGAAACAATTACATCGATATCTGTGTCCAGATACCCATTCTAAAACACTTTCACCTTTATTACAAACCAGTTCCAAATTTTTCAAATACAGGTTTGATTTAAGGTTTAAAAATGAAAGGCAAACGAAACAAACCGAGCCCGTGTAAAATCTCCATAAGATTTTTCCATCATGGCTGCGGTGTCTTCAGAATTACGTCCCAGGAAACCCTCTAAAGTTATAGCACGTTGGTTTGCGTGTTCGCATGCAATCCATCATAAAGCTGAACGAATTAATTAATGCATTTCTCTGAGCATCCATAATAGATTAATGGATATACACGTTTAAGTACTAGAGTCAGGACATCTATACGAGGATCGGACGGCGAGACGATAAATGGGTCATTGTCGAACCGTTCAGTAGGAATGCCGATTGGTAATACGACACTGTTCGTTGATGATGATAGTAGGATGATGCTACGAGGGTGGTCTCAAAAGTGAGTATCTTTTTTATAAAAAAAAAAAAATAATAATAATACAGTGGCACCTGTTTATAACGGAACCTCTTGGTAGCGGAAACCTGATGTTATCGGAAAATTTTGCCGGTCCCGTGGAATTGCTATGGTAAATCAATGTAAATCAGCCTGCTCATAGCGGAACCTGTCCAACGTGGAAACGGAAGGTTTTAAAGGCGTTTTTAACGGAAAAAGTGTGAGAAAAGAGGCAATATTATTAGAAAAACGGGCAACTTCTGTCTCTCAACAGTTAAAACTAGACGTTTTTTTCAAATCTTAAACAGTTCAAATTTTTAAACATTATAATTTGTAAAGTTTCATAGTTTTAATGATTTAATAAGTTTTAAAGATTTAATTAAGTTCCAAAGTGTCGAAGGTAAATGAAGGTAAAAGGCAGTTGACCTTTCAATTTTCAATTTTTGGTTTTTTTTTTCTCCATTCGGTAAACCTGCCGATAGCGGAAACCTGCTATTAACGGAAAAATGTATCCGCCCCGTGAGTTTCCGTTATAAACAGGTGCCACTGTAATAATAAAAAAAAATATTCACCCTAGTGAAAATCTGCGAATACAGTGTTAGACGCCCGTATCTTCAGCTTCAAGACCCTTTTTTATGATTTTAGTTACCTTTAAAATTGAACAAATGGCGGCGATTTTACCACGACCATCTCTTATCACAGTGGGCCCAAAATTTTACGCAATCAAAGGTATCGTTTTTCAGACATGGGGAACCAATATTGTATAAGAGAACAAAAAAAAACAAAAAAACAAAAAAAACAAAAAAAAAAAAAAAAACTGTGAAAAACTGATAAAATGACATCTAACTTTATTTTTTGACACTGCCTCCTACTTTATTTGGACATTTTTGATACATTTTACACCGGTTTCCTCATTCCATCAGAAAAGAGCACTTAATCCTGGTTTGAGATCCAAATGTTGATGTTCTTTTCTCATGTTTTTACGTTAGATTTGACTATTCATTTGCTCAAAGCAAAAGTTTGCAAGAGCCCCATTTCATACACTGATTTCTGCGAAACGAAAACTATGGTGGAAAAGACAGAAAAGAGTACATCGATACCGATACTGGATTCACCCTACAAAAGCGCATTTTTTGAAGAGTGAAGGGGGGAAAACCCAGGATGCTGACTATCAGTAGATTAAAGGTTTCGGGATAAAAAAAAAGAAAAAGTTAGAGAATTCAAGAGCACTCGAATGCGATACCTACTTCGTTACATTATCTTTGAACTCGAAGCGTGCGCACTTACTCCCCCCCCCCCCCCCATATAGCTTCCGTTCTCTCCTCTGTGTCCTCCAATCGGTCCCCTATAAAGTCACCCCCGCGTCACCCCCGAGTCACCCAAGCGTCCCTTACAACCTTCCGACATAACGAGGCGCTTTCTTTTTCCGTAAGTACGCACAGTCCTCCTATAAGTCACTCATATCGTAACACAGCATTTTCCGGTCTCCAATTACTGTTTATATTCTCCCCGCTCGCTTCTCGTTCGATGCAGCGATACGACACGCGGAGGTCTTTAAACAAGGGGTTTTCACTGCCGACTTTCAACAGTCAACAGACGATGCAAAAAAAATACTCGGTGAGAGGGTGACTGATAACGATAAGAGAGTCGAGCGACCCTATTTTTCTCATGAATGGTGTAACTATAACTATACCTGTAGTATTTCTCAAGGGTGACAGGTAACATAAAGTCATGCGATAATTCCTGATAACCTCTTATTTCTTTTGAATTTTGAACATGAGTTGGTGAACGCATAGAACTGCAAGGTGTATGTGTAGATATACTAAGTGTGCTTAATATTCGTTTTGACCTCCATCGGAGCTGCTGTTTTGCGTGTATTTAAAACCCTTTCTGTCGTAATTTATGAACGAAGTGTCCATTATCACTGTAATCTGAAACCTATACCATTAAATTGAACGAACTTTTCTCGTATGATTTCATGTGTGAATCAATTTTTCCGAATTTCCATAAGTCTCCATGTAAAATGGTCGACCATAATAATGGACACTGTGTCAGGAAGGGTTAACGACGTTTTTAATTCACCGATGATTTCACGGATTGTGGAAAGATCACACGCAGTTTAGTTCAGTTTACATACTGAGAGATTTCTTTTTTTAATCCAAGGTGTAAGTATTTCGTTTGTGTTAAAGAAACTGCACTGTGAAATATTGACTAAGGAGGAATTCTTTCAACCTAAGTAATAACTTGGGCTGGATCAAAGTCTGCCAAGGAGTTAAGAGGACCTAAGTATTGTTATGATGTTCATTTAAAGTGTCTAAAATTTTGGACTTTGAAATTTGAACCTTTCGGTCGTTTTGCTTAAAATAAAAAAAAATAAATAAATAAAAAAAATTGTTACTTAAGGTGATTCCAGGCAAAACTTTTCCAAATTTCAATCCGATGGGTAGCGCCACTGATCGCTTTTCGGAAAAGTCGTGTTTTTGGCATTTAAACTGAAACCATAGAAAAAACCTAAAATTCAATAACGTCAGCACCCGCAAATTATTTCATGGATTTTTGAAGCCTAAAACGAGCAAAATTGGTTTAGGATTAAAGCCGTAAATTATGAAATGCATTTCGCCATGAGCTTAATGAGTGAGAGTGAGTGAGTGCGAGTGATAATACGTCTATAATCTAATCTGCCTCACTCGCACTCATCGAGGCTTCTGGAAATTTTCGTATTTCATAATTTCCGGCTTTACTTTTGAGTGTATCAGCTTGAAACTTTCAGGGTATCTTTCTGAAGTACGCTCGCAGGTGCTGACGTTCCTCAAATTTGTGTTTTTAGCGTTAACTTCTTCGATTTAAGCCAAAAACTGTTGACTTTTTGAGAGCAGCGCGACGTGGTGTCCACGGTTCGAACTATAATCGACCCTGAACTCATCTTAACCCCCTATCACTTAGCTCATCAATTCTGAGCGGGTATTTCTGGTGAAGAAAAAAAATTGTGGGGGGGGTAATTATTTTTAAAATAATATGATCCAGATTGAGTATGAAATACGAGAGCTTCAGTTTATAGATTCCTATGGTGGAAGCCACCAAAACATTATTCAAATCACCCGCGTATCCGAGCTATCTCTATAATTCGGCCAGTCAGTTGATCGAACTTAAATATATAAATACAGTATATTCCTCATTAAACGGCGAACTGGAATGGATAAATAAACAGGAGCCGCACGATTAAAGTACCATGAACGCTGTGGGCTATTCGATTAGAGTATGGTGATGGTGAAAAGATTGAGGGGAGGGCGCCAGGGGCTACGGCGCGATTATTCTATACTATTAATTGAGTTAAATTGCATCGGAGTGTGATCTGTAGCGCGCGAGGGCAAGGGCGCGGCGAGTGCGGGGGGGGGATCGGGAGTGCGTAAGTGGCCGCGTTAAATGGATGAGTTTTAAGCAGTTATGATATCGAATTTGTCGCCTCGAAAACTCTAGTACGTGGCCTGATGAGATGATGACGATGTCTGGCGTTTGGAAGCGATCAGATCTATCAACCCTCATGTTACACGTCGCACATTAACCCTTTCGCTATAAACAGTCCCTTATAGAGGACGTTTGTTGACATGGATTCATATGAAATTTTAAACAAATTGACACGCACATGAAATTATAGGAGAAAAAGGACATTCGATTCACTAGTGAAGGTCTGAGATTTGTGGAACTACTTTTTGATCCTGCAGCACTGAAAGGGTTAAAAGTAATTTTGAGATTAAGTGACACCTGACATCAGGTTCATTTGAGTGGAGGTTGTTGGCCTCCTCCCCCCCCCCCCAACAAATTTTTTGTTTGTTTGTTTGTTTTGTACGCCGCAAGGATCATTTTTATTTACAACAATTCAGTTTGCAGACGCTTGGGTAGGAAAATTATGAGATGTAATTTCCTTTTTCAAAAAATTTTCCCATTTTAATCTGCTTTCCTGAAAAGTTGTGTTTTTTCAACTTTCGGTACATTAAACTCCAAGTTCTTTTGCACCTCGAGAGCTCATTTAAATAAACAGTAGGGAATACCCTACGAACACTTTCTCACACCATTTTTATGTGGGAAACACCCCCTAACCCCCTAAAGAATTCTAGGGTAGACCCCCAGACCCCCTTTAGAATTCTAGGAGAGACCCCCAAACCCCCTTTTAAAATACTGGGGGGCGGGCCCCCAGACCCCCCTTTAGAATTCTGGGGGAGACCCCCATACCCCCCGTATAGCTCAAATATTTTCACCTTCGGACATAATTCTGCCTTCAATTCGAAGAGTTTGCAATTTTGTAGAGAAGCTGTAGGAATAGTTGCCTATTTTGTTATTTGAAGGCTAATTGAGAGCCTTAATTTCCATTCTAAAAAAATGTCTGCCTAGGCTGGTTACCAACTATGCAATTTTCATCGGATTCAATTGAGCCATACTTGAATTACTTATTCCAAATATTGTGTTTGTCTTAATATTTGCTTACAATTAGTTTCAAAAGATTTTTGCTCGATCGTACCTATATTGCCCCTCGAAACGGTCCTAAGGTTTTGATGAGGACTGTACCAGAAAAATATTTTAGTGCACACAGTGCAGTGATTAGTTTATTCTTTTAACACATTATGTTTGTGCAAAGTTTTGTCAAAATCCATCCCATTAATGATGGACTCCAAGTTTAAAATTAATTCCTCACTTTAATTCTTTATTTTTGGTCGAACACGCTATTTTGATTTTTTAAACTCTCTTAAAGGTTGTATATTGTAACTGTAAGGACTACTTTCTTTTGTAAACTAATTGTAGATTTTATTTGCAAGATTTTGTCAAAATTCATTGGACCAAACCTGAATTATCCGAAATAATAAGATTATGTTTTTATTTGCTTATATACCCACATTTTTTTCTCAATTGCACCTATATTGCCTCTTGAAAAGGTCTAATCGGATGTGTATGGTGATCAAGAAAGGAAAATATGTTAGTACTTTGATAGTAGATTGTGCGTAAAATGTTTCGTGAAAATTCATCCAGCCATTATTGATTGACTTCAAGTTTTAAGATTACTTACGTTCTCTCGATAATTCCATTTTTTGGCTCGAGCGCACCTATTTTGATTTTTTAAACGGTTTTGAGGGTTGAATATTGTAACTATAAGTGGTTTATTTTAAAGTAGGCTAGATGTAGATTTTTTTTGCTAACTCTCATCAAAATTGATTGAACCAAACCTGAACTATCCAAAATAATAGGATTATATTTTTATTTGCTCATATTCCCAAATTTTTTGATCAATCGAACCTATATAACCTCTTGACATGGTTTTATCGGTTGTTTTTGGTGACACAGAGAGGAAAATATTCAAGTTTATTGATAGCAGATTGTGTGTACAAAGTTTTATCAAAATTCATAGAGCCATCATTGATTGACTCCAAGTTTTAAGATTGATTTCTCACGATAATTCTATTTTTTGGCTCGAGCGCACTTATTTTGATTTTTTAAACAGTTTTAAGGAATGAATATAGGAACTATAAGTGGTTTATTCTATAGTAGGCTGAAAATAGATTTTTTTTGCTAACTTTCATCAAAATTTATTGAGCCAAACTTGAATTATTCCATTTTTATTCATTTTTATCCATTTTACCATTGATTTTAATGAAAATCATTTTTTCCCCATAACTACCCTAAAAGTCAAAATGTCAAAAAAACAAAAAATCCCCCTCTGGGGAATCTAGAAAGCAACAACTGTGCAAAATCTGGGTGCATAAGGATCAATGGTTCAAAAGTTATGCCCAGGTACGGACTGACGGACTGACGGACTGACGGACTGACGGACTGACGGACTGACGGACAGACGCCACAGAATTTTTTTGCATAAATCTCTCTATGTCAGAAAGGGTTAAGAAATATGAAAATATGATGGAAGGATGTTCTTATGGATAGTATTAGACATGATGAGAGGCCATTACTTTGACTAAATCATGATTAACTTTGTCGTGAGAGGGCAACTATCGCAACAAAATGCCTTGAAAATCTCTGCGCCATCGCAATACTTTCTCAATTTTTCTAATTTCATTAGAGTGAGAAAGTAAAAAAAAAAAAAAAAAAAAAAAGTGTTTTTCTTCAAAAGACAAGCAAAGTTATAAACTAACTTCTAATGCATGATTAAGTGGATAAGAATGTAAATCTAAACGAGATAAGCCGGAAAAATCGTTTTTCAAGACATTAAAATAAATAAATAAATAAATAAATAAAAAAGTATGAAATTTTAATTTAAAAAACAAAAAAGTTGGTTGATATAGTTCAGCTTGCCAAAATTTAAGTACATTTAAAAAAAAAAAAAAAAATTGATCCCTAGGTGCAACTGGTCTTGAGATATTATGTGTACCGAAAGTTTGGTAAATTAACATAATGGTGAAGATAGGGATTGTAACCTCCCCGTGAGCTTCGAAAGCATTTTGAGCAGAAATATTCAATCGGTACTTTTAAAAATATTTTTATAAATGGCGCAACGAGGATCTCTTCTATCTCTCTCATTTCCCCTTCGGGTGTGTCAATGTGGAAAATGATAGGAAAAGGCGGTTTCGTCTCCTTGTCCATCCTTGTCTAACATCCATGTTTAAATGGAGAACAAAGAGAGTTAGATATATTTTCTTTCTCGTTACGCTAATGTTTTTTATGGTGCAATTTTTCTCTACAGCAACAGCGGAAAGTTCTATTATCATGGCAGTACCCCATACAAATTTTTGCAGACGCCAAAAAATGCCATAGAAAGCGCAGAGTAAAAATTCTGTGTCCACATAGCCATACTAAAAACACGAACATCTTCATTTCAAACCAATTTAAAATTGACCTGTCCAGTGGCGTAGCGCGTAATTTGGCAACGTTGCAGTTCGTCCATTTAAACCTATGAAAAAGATCGAACTCTTGAGTGTTCGGTGAACACCTTCGCTTTCTATATTCTACATAGATTTAAATGGGCACGATACAACGTTGCCATAAATTGCACGCTACGCCACTGGATCTGTCCCAACTTTTGTTTCCACGATAAAAGAATAAGAGGCAAACATACCGAGCCTGAGTAATGCGTAAAATGTCCATAAGAGATTTCTACTGTGGCTATCTCCTCCTATCCGTGGTGCCTTCAAAATTACGGCTCGGAAAGCTCCTCTATGATTACAGCTCATCGTTGCTTGGATTAAAATCTTATATCGATACTTACTCCGGTAACGAACCACTGTGTGATATGGTTGGCGAGACGCGAGCTCGACGATGCACAGTGGGTAGAAATGTGCACTTTTTTGGCCTAAAAAATTGTCAAATTAGATATGAGTCATCTTAAATAATCATAATATTACAGCGGAACTGATTTTAGACTCCACGTGTATGTTTTCAAGCTAGAATCATTCCAGTTAGGTTAGGTATTGGCTCAAGTGAGTAAAATTTAATCCAGGAAGCTTTTAAGACCCATGTATGCCAAATGGGTTGTTCATGACCAACTTGCGTTTTCTTTGGTACAAATTGCAGTAAATTTAGGCCAACTTTACTCAAAAACCAATTTTGGAATTTTTCAGAACGACTCATTTTGCTGCACCAAAAAATCACAATTTTCTCTCCTTTTTTAATTTTTTGACTCTAAATACACACAGAAAAGAAACATGTTTTAAATTTTAAAAAAATATTTTTGAATTATATGACAAAAAGACGTATTTTAAAATTGAAACTAAGTTTTGTTAAATTAAAAAAAAAACTTTTCATTGAATAAAAATAAATCGAATTTTCAAATTAAAAACAATTATTTTCATTTTAAATACAATTATTTTTAATTTAAAAACAATTATTTTTAGTTTAAAAGTACGTCTTACTGCCATATAATTCAAAAATATTTTTTTTTTAAATGTAAAAAAAAAAAATTCCCCCTTGTGCACTTTTTTGAGAAAAACACCTCAAATTTCAGAAAATGTTGTGTATCTGTAGGGTTAAAAAAATAACTCTAAGGAACTTAAGCTTTCAGACTCTTCATTTTTGTTTGACAATCAAATAAGTAATTGTTGACTTCTGTGCGGCTTAGCGACGCGGCAAACTAAGGGATGGTCCGCGTGCGATGCAACGCGTCGCGGGTGGCGGAGCGCGTTTCGTCCTCCCTAAATCAAATTATATTTCCATTACTGTTACCACCCTATTCCCCCTCCCCATTCCATTCCTAACACCCCCTCCCCCCTTGAGTGGAATGAGCGACAGGGAGAGAGAGAGAGAGAGAGAGAGAGAGAGAGAGAGAGAGAGAGAGAGAGAGAGAGAGAGAGAGAGAGAGAGAGACCGAAACGTTTACGAATGAAATTTACGCGCCGTTTATTTCATCCTCCACGAGGATACCAGAGAGTATACCGCGCGTACGGAGGCGGCAGCGTGGCATATCTCGCCTGCTATGCAGTGATGCACCATCACCATATCAACACATCGACTCCAGTGCTGCCAACCCTCTGATTTCGGAAATGTGTTTGTTGCGTGCTTTTGCTACATCAATATGGTACATTAATGGGTCTGTTGCATATACTTTCGCTGTAGCGTTATGGATAGTGTTGATCAGCGGCGGCTCGTGCTATTTGGCAACACTGTCTTTGCTCCATTTGAATATATGTTTAACAATCGATTGCTGGTGAAGGGCTGCTTCACTTTCGAATCGATTTTTTTACATATAATCAAATGGAGGGATGACATTGTTGCCAAATTGCACGAGCCGCCTCAGCGGTGTTGCTTCTGGTTAAAAATCGCGTGAAAATCACATTGAAAACATCAAGAAGTCTCAAAATCTTCTCATAAACCCACAAACTACCTTTTAAGGAAAGCCTAAGATGGCGGTTGAAAGGGCAAATCAACCCTGAATACATGCACCGCCACGAGCACCTAAAGATGGCCGACGACGGCAATTTATAATGTTGGTTAGAATGTAAACAAACGACTCACCTCCTCATAATATCTGCATTTTGTGTCATTCTGTGTGTTTTTCTCAGTAAGTTTTACTTTCTCGTTATTGTTTAAAACAAGAGTTAATATTTTAAGTTATATGTCGATTTGCCCTAATTCTTAGAAGGAAACGCCGGGCAAGTATACCTACTTTGTCGAATGCCGTAGTCGGCCATCTTTGCTGCTCGTGGTGCATGCATGCAGGGTTGATTCGCCCTTTCAACCGCCATCTTAGGCTTCATTTTAAAGGTCTTTCGTGGGTTTGTGAGTGAGTTTTGAGACTTTTTGATGCTCTCAATGTGCTTTTCACCCGATTTTACACCAGAATCAACCCTCCATAATGCTGTAGGTAAAATTTCGAGAAAATAACTTTGAGCCTGACATTAAAAAACTTTCAAAATCCACTCTAAAAGATGGTTTCAGGGTCGAATAGTTCCAAATATTGCTACCACGTTGCGTCGCGCTGTTTAAAAAGTCCAAATTTGGTTAAATTGATTAATACAGGCAAAAAGCACAGAGACGATAGCTTGTACTTGCGTGACTTACGAGCATATTTTAAGAACATTTCCTGACATTTGAAAGCTAAAATATATACTTACTAAAAAATAAAGACGGAATATTAGAATTAAGAAAACTCTAATAAGCCTCAACGAGCATGAGTGAGGTAGATAATAGATGTAGTCTCACTCACTCTCACTCGCATTCACTATAAGCTTATCGCGAAAATCACTTTCAATATTACGGCTTTAATTCTCAACCAATTGTATTAATTTTTGGCTCAACAAATTCTTTAAAACGTTACACAAGAACCGACGATTCCTGAAATTGCGTTTTCTCTTTATTTTCAATTTAAAATGCCAAAAACACGACATTCCCAGAAAGTGACTAACGGCGTTATCCATCGAACTGAAAGCTGGAAAAGTTCCGCCTGAAGTCACTTTGACTCAGGAAACTGCTAAATGGTAAAAAGAAAAACCTGGAACCCTTCTATTATGTGAGATGTGGTAAGGAGAAAAAAAGCTCTTTTCTGGAACGGTCAGAAAGAGAGAGAAAGAGAGAGAGAGAGAGAGAGAGATAGATAGATAGATAGAGAGAGGGAGAGGGAGGGAGGGAGAGAGAGAATGAGATCTCGTTTGGCCCAATTTAGATACAATCGGATCGATAAAGAACTAGATTAAAGGTGCAATTCACAGACTCAAAGAGAAGATATCCTTGAGTTGGCCTTGACTATAAGAATTCTCAGGATTTCTCCTTTCAGACTGTATTGAAGAGATGAAGAAGCACATCAAGGGATTCACCAATTGATGCGTTCTGGAGGCACTTTTTCAAGGTATATAGCTGATGACGATCCACGTTGAAGTGCCTTCAAAGCGCAAAATTTGCTGAACCCCTTGATGTAAGCTCTCATCCCCTCTACACAGTTTAAACGGCGAAATCTCAAGAATTCTCAAGTCAAGGCCAACCCTAGGAAGCAAAGTAAGTGCGAACATATTTCCAACAGAAACTTTCCAAAGTTGCCAAAATTTATCTGCTTTCCCTTTCACTTAAGCTCCATCGAAAATAAAGAGAGGAAAGAGCCCGGTTTCGGTTCGTGCAATTTGGCAACCATGCCATTTTTTTAATTTAAACCTATGCAAAAGTATCGGCATCTTGGGGGTGCATGCAATTGTAGCTCCTGAAGATAGATTGTTTAACATACGTTTGAATGGAGAGAATACGTTGTTGCCAGATTTCGCGCGCCGCCACTGAAAGAACCTTATTAATGTAATTCCCAATCTATCGTAGCCATAAGAAAAGCACTTTGCGGTCTGTGTCACTTCTGAACATAGGAGCGGGCACCGTGTGTCAATGTGTCAACCAATCAAGAGTAGCATCAAGCACTCTCTGCATTATTTTGGACATCGTTATTATTGAAGGTTTTTACACCAGAGTTGACAAATAAAGCGCTTATAGCAAAAGTGTGCAACAGCCCAGCCCCATTTCAATGTTTGGAAATATTCCCAAGTGATACATTTCCGGAAACTTTTTGGTCACAGCGAAGAAGTTATTTCTTTGAGTCTCTGATGAATTGTACCCCCAAGAGTTATGATGTGTCATAAATAGACGAATGGTTGGATGGACAATGGGTCTGTTGCAAACTTTTGTTACCACGATTAAGATTGTAACATCTAATGTAAAATCACCTGAAAAGTCCATTGGTGGCATCAGAAAGTCATAAAATGCAATAATAAACTCACAAGAGGCGTTTAATGAAATCCAAGATGGCGGAGAAATATCGAGCAATTTGTATGCATGCACCACGAACATCCAAGGATAGCCAACCTCACAATATCGATCACAACCAATCACAATCGTAAACAAACACATATAACCTCTACCTCCGTTATGAGGTTGTCAAAGTTGGCCATCCTTGGATGTTCACGGTGCATGCATACAGATTGATCGATATTTCTCCGCCATATTGGATTTCATTAAACGTCTCTTGTGAGTTTATTATTGCATTTTATGACTTTCTGATGCCACCAATGGACTTTTCAGGTGATTTTACATTAGATCATACACTCTTAATCGTTGTAGCAAAAGTTTGCAACAGACCCATTTTTGGAAAAAGGTTTTCCAAGTTCAGGGGGTCATGCAATGCTAAGAAACGAAGAGTATAGGTACACTCGACCTTAATTTTTTTTCCCAATGACAATACTTTCTCCCTCGCGGCACTTTCTGAGGGGTGTGTGTGTGGGAGGAAGACAAAGAGAGAGAAGGAAGTAAAAGCTCCTTGATAAAACTCGATGCAACGCTACACGGCAGGGCTGCCATTTTGCGTATAATCAATACTATTTTTCTATTCACCGATGATTCCACCGGTTGAGAAAAGATTACACAGTTCAGTTCAGAGCATGACTGTAATAAACTAAAATACTCGCATCTGTAATCTTTCCTCAACCGGTGGAGTCGTCGATGACTTTAAAAAACTTGCGGATATTTTAATTAATCAACGGAGTTTCCACCGGTTAAGGAAAGATAACAGATCAGAGTATTTTCGTGCATTGCAGTCATACACTGAACTGAACTGTGTAATCTTTTCTCAACCGGTGGAATCATCGGTGAATAGAAAAATAGCATTGATTATACGCAAAACGGCAGCCCTGCTACGCGGCATGGCCGAGGCCGGTGCTTCAGTGGGAGGGTTGGAAGAGGCTGAACCTTAATTGACTAATTATGTTGACAGCTTGAAACTCCAGAACAAACATGAAAAGAAAGGCGTATATTCTCTAGTGATCAAGGACATATGAGGACAAGTTCACATAATTCAGGGTGAATTCAAAGTTTCCCATTAACAATGATAATTCTTTACAATTTTTGGATATCCCGGCGAAAAACGCCCTGGACGTTTTTCGGACCAAACCGGGCGATTAACTTTTTGCCGGGTAGTAACGCAGAGTTTAATTTTGCGCCTAATTTTGTTTGTTTCACTTTGTAGAGTGTGCAAGTTTGACTGATAATGGAGCTGTTGCAAACTTTTGCTACAGGCTTATTAATAGTTGATTATGGGGTAATACCCTGTAAAAATAACGATTAGCGCACTAAAAAATCACGAAATCCACTCCTAAACTCACAAAATGCTTTTAAACGCGAGACCGTAATGGCGGCCGGGGCCGCGGTTTGCATTGGGTTTCCCTATCTTCAATCAGCGCCATCTACAGGAGGTAGTCTCGCAACACCACACAAGAAGAAGAAGAAGCACACAATTGCCATAAGAAAACCGCGGCCTCGGCCGCCATTACGGTCTCGCGTTTAAAAGCATTTTGTGAGTTAAGGAGTGGATTTCGTGATTTTTTAGGGCGCTAATCGTTATTTTTACAGGGTATTACCCCATAATCAACTATTAATAAGCCTGTAGCAAAAGTTTGCAACAGCTCCATTTTTTCTTCCAATTTGCTTGCAGAAATGCGCAATGACCACTGAGCACCCGCTCCCAGCAAACCACTTTGCATCACATTTTACGTGTGATAGGGCCGAAAGACATGGATATTATATAAACTTTCAACAGCAATTATTGGCTTAACCAGCCCTTGCGAACGGAAGGGGGGGGGCTTTTCGCCCCTCGGTCACCCCCCTTTTCTTCTTCTTTCCTCCTCTTTTCGCTCTTTTTTGGCTGACCAATGTATCTGCCAATTTTCGTAATTTTAACGTTAGAGGGAAATATTATATAATACCAATACCAGTGGCGAAGTATATCTTATGGAAATACTCGAATCAATCATATACAAGGGCTGTTCAAAAAGTACCCGGACTGATGCTGTAACTTTGAAACTAAGCTAGGCACGGGCCTAATACTGATTTCATGTTAAAGATATTTAAATTTTCTCTCGATTGAGACCAAGATTAGCTCACTTGGCTGAAAATTAAAAAAAGTTACTGAAGTTTGAAGAAGAGAAAAAAGTTGACCCCCTACGGATTTTTTTTTTTTCTAAAAAAATTGTTCTCGCCGAAATTAGTATTTGTAAACCGTATTCATTGCGGCAATGCGAGACCCCATATTTCTAACTACACCAAGGCATTCATGACCAAAAACGGCATAGAAACTATTTGTCACCCACCGTACAGCCCTGATTTAGCACCATGTGATTTTTGGATGTTTCCTTTGCTGAAAAAAGGATTACGCGGTCAAAAATTTGAGTCAAGAGCAGAAATCATAGAGACGGTTCAACAGTTTCTCAATACCATTCCTGCAGATGAGTTTATAAAAACATTCGTGCAGAAATGGCCAGAACGCATGAGGAATTAAACTCAATAAAGATTACTGTGAAAAGGAAAAGGTGTCTCTCGAGAAGTCCGTCGAAAGCGAATAAGAAAATTAAACATCGCAGTCGTGGTAAAAGAAAAAAATACTCATTAAAAACCGTAGGGGGTCAACTTTTCTTTCTTCTTCAAACTGCGGTAACTTTTTTAATTTTCAACCAGATGAGCTGATCTTGGTCTCAATGGATAGAAAATTTGACTATCTTTAACATAAAATCAAGATCAGGCCTATGATGCCTAGCTCAGTTTCAAAGTTACAGCTTCAGTCCGAGTCCGGGTACTTTTTCAACAGCCTTTGTATATACAGGGTGTAACAAAACTATATATACAGTAATTTTCAGGGCGTGTTTTAGGGGTAAAAATAATACTTTTTTGCCAATAAAATGGGTCCAAAATTGTAGTCTTTTCGAGTTACAGTGTTGCAAAGTTTCTGAAAAACAAATTGAAATATTGTCATAACTTCCTCGTGAATGTTTCCTAATGCTCGTAAATAAATGCTATGATGTAATTTTAGGCGCTCTTGCCGATTTTGGCCGTGAAAACGCTGTATACACAATTTTTAGGGGGGTTTTGGGGGGTTTTCTTGCTTTTTCTCACTTTTTTTTGGCCAAATTATGCTCACTTTTTTTGGCCAAATTATGTTAAAACATGCTTTCGGATTCATTGAACCCAAAAACGATTAGCATCATTCAAAAGTTCGTAAACAAATGTGCATGTTTGGTCTTCACAACTTTTTCCTTTACGCAAACCATTTCCAAGAAAATCGCCCCTGAAGTTGCAGGGCAATGCAGAGGTCGGCCAATAATCGCCTTTTCTTTGATTTTGTCAATTCTTGGCCGACCCCTGCAACCTCAGGGACGATTGTCTTGGAAATAGTTTGCGTAAAGGAAAAAGTTGTGAGGACCAAAAATGCAAATTTGTTTACGAACTTTTGAATGATGCTAATCGTTTTTGGGTTCAATGAATCCGAAAGCATGTTTTAACATAATTTGGCCAAAAAAAAGTGAGAAAAAGCAAGAAAACCCCCCTAAACCCCCCTTAAAATTGTGCATACAGCGTTTTCACGGCCAAAATCGGCAAGAGCGCCTAAAATTACATCATATCATTTATTTACGAGCATTAGGAAAAATTCACGAAGAAGTTATGACAACATTTCAATTATTTGTTTTTCGGAAACTTCGCAACACTGTAACTCGAAAAGACTACAATTTCGGACCCATGTTTATAGGAAAAAAAGTCTTATTTTTACCTCTAAAACACGCCCTGAAAATTACCGTATATGGTTTTGTTACACCCTGTAAGTATATACCAATACCAGTGGCGAAGTATGGCTTATGGAAATACTCGAATCAATCATATTGGCTTTAACTGGTTAAATCACCAATGTATTGTAGCCATTTATTTGTAGAATACTATTGAAGAACCGCAAAACGGCAGCTTGCTACGTTGTGTGTCAACAAACAGACTGCATGGCGAATTATGATGTAAAGTTATGCGATCACGAATCGCGGCTTCACCTGAATTGCAAATAGCGTAGGTATTTGGAGCTTGTGGACTTGTTATTGTCCACTGAAATTTCGATTATACCCAATACCCAAAGGCCTCTCCGAGTCTTACCGCACTCGATGAATTGAGTGATCAGTCCCGCAACCACTTTTCGCCGTTCTAATTGTAAGTTTTGAGTCAAATATTTAATGGTCAGTCAGGGAATAGGATGTACAAGGGGCGTTCAACTTATAAGTTTCCCTACTTTTTATCACTAGCCCTATTGGTGCTAGAAACATTTATTTATACGGTTAAATTTGTCAAATCCTCAGCTTTCCAACGGTAATTTTGTTTTTGAAATTAAAGCAATTTTTGTAGGAGAAATAAAAGCTATATTTCTACACCCGTGTCGAAAAATTCCCCGCCTACTTGTGAATTGTGAGGTAAAAACTAACTTTGACACTTGGAATGAAGAAGGCGAAAATTTAAAATAAAAAATACCTCTTATTTTTGAATTATTCCATTTTTACGACTTTTCCACATAATCTCCTTCCAGATTGATTTATTTTCCGCAGCGTTGAACCAGCTTTTCAATACCTTGGGCGAAAAATTCTCGGTTTAAGGACTTTTAAGAAAAAAGTCATCACGGTCTCCTTCAGGTGGTCATCTTACTGGAACTTGACACCTCCAAGATTCTTCTTGATATGTGATTATGATGCATCTCATGGTCATCGTAGATAAGATTTCATGACAAACATTGAGCGCAGCAACGGGTATGGAGCGATAACGGCTCATATTCGTCGCTGATTAGACGAATGCTGTTGTTCAAAACAGACGAATACTTTTGGCTAAAAAAGTTGGCGGGGAATTTTTCGACACGGGTGTAGAAATATAGCTTTTTCTCCTGCAAAAATTGCTTGAATTTCAAAAACAAAATTACTGTTGGAAAGCTGAGGATTTGACAAATTTAACCGTATAAATCAAGTGTTTCTAGCCCCAACAGGGCCAGAGATAAATATAGGGAAACTTATAAGTTGAACGCCCCTCGTATTTCATGGGTATATATTTACACGTCAGTGGCGGATCCAGAGTACCTTTCTCCCCCCTTCCCTTCACCCCCCCCCCCGAAACCTTAAATTTTGTGGGTTTTTTTTCGCGGAAAATGGCCGAAAGTTTCTTAGTTCGACAACGCAAATTTCGAATTTCACAGGCGTGCCCCCCCCCCCCTCCACAACAAATTTTATAAGTCCGCCACAAGACCAAGTTCATACTTAGATCATGCAGGATCAGTGGCGGCTCGAGTTACTTGGCAACCAGTGGCGGATCCAGACGATTTTTCTGGGGGGGGAGGGCACGCCTGTGAACTTTTGAAATTTGAAGCGTTGGTGGAAGCAATTTCGGGCTATTTTCTATAGAAAAAAGGCAAAATTTGAGGCTTCCGGGGGGGGGGGCTCGTGCCCCGTGCCCCCCCCCCCCCCCGTGGATCCGCCACTGTTGACAACCATGTTTCTTGCGATTTGAATTTATGCGAAAGTATCGATATCTTAGGAATTTAGTGAGTCCCATGAAAATCGATTCTTTTACGTAGGTTTAATAGGAGAGAATACGTTGTTGCCTCACTGCACGAACCACCACTGGGCTGAATCCACTTTTTCAAACTTTCGGAAAATTACTTAGTCGTCAGTTGCTTGGATTGACAACAACTGTTGTTGTATTATGATAAATCTGCAGATTTTATGTTTACTCGAGCAACTAACGACTGAAATTCCTCGTCGGACTAATTTAACGATTTAGATGTTTTTTGACGACTTAGTTTTTTCCCAAGTCTGGCTCAGGGGTGGCCATGTGTAAAGTACTATCAACGAATTAAAGATTTCCACGAGCTAAGTTTCGCCTTAAAACTTGAACAATTTGATTCAACCCCCCAATACACCCTGAGGGACTGTCGGGGGCTTCTGAAAATATAAAAAATGAAAGATTTGCGGTCAGTAACCAATTGGTCTTTCTTGTTTCAAGTCATTTGCTTCAGTAGTTTTCGAGAAAAATGCCCTATCCGGGTGGTTTGGTACACCCTGTACAGTATTTACATCGAGGGACTCTAAGCGACCGCTGCCACAGTTATACGTGTGACTGATGGGATTGATCTGCAACGGCTCTCCCGGCTGAATGAGTATGTGACGAGTGGCCGAACCGGAACCTTGAAGGCGAAACTTTGCTCGTGAAAATCTCGCGACAATCTTTAATTCGTCGATAGTACACTTGACTTCGATATAAGTCTTGACTTCAGAGTAGTAGAAGAGAAACGGAGAGATAAAATACAAATAAAAAAGAAAATAAACACCCGTTCTAATCAAACGCCTAATTGCCAAGCAACTTAAAGTCCTTGGAGGGACCTTTTCTTCTGCGCATCTTCCGAGTTGTAAAATCGTCGATAGCAAAATAATTAACAAAGTTTTCGCGAGGAGAAAACGCCCAAAATAAATGAAGGTGAAAAACAAATTAAATGCGCGCACCGACGCGACGCCTCCCCCCCCTTCCATAGCGGCCCGTCTGGATCCCGTTGTCACATACTTTGTCGTTTCAACTGGATTTGTTACGATTCAGGTCGGGCTCTCGCGTGAGAATTTGTCGTCGGGTGAGACGCGACGCCCGACGGCAGCGTTTCCATACATCGTTCATCGCTGATCGTGTCGGTTTTGCGCCGATGGCGTTTTCGCGTGTTCTCCGCGATAGCATTCGCTCCTTCAAACCGCCTCGTAGGCATACCGCACCGCACGGCACATCACTGTTGTGCACTCCCTCTCACACCTATTAACATTTCTCGCACCAATGTTCTCCATCATTCTGCGCGACTCGAGATGCACACAGCTGCAGATTCTGCCGCTTTAGGTGTACTTAAGGTAAATCCGCTATGCCGAGTCTTCTTGTGAAAGAGGCTCCTAGCTAACTTTTGCTATATGCGATAGAATGGTTAGTTCTTGCATAAAAACCAGCAAATTGACGATACGGGGGGGGGGAATTAAACCCAAAATCGGCAGGGGCGTGAGTGTCTCTACACTGAGAGAATTCTTTTTTTAATCCAAGGTGTATTTCGTTTGAGTTAAAGAAACTGCACAGTGAAATATTAACTATAAAAGGGGAAATTCCTTTATCCCAAGGAAAAGATCTACTGCTACAAGTAAAAGATTTCTTGTTGTGGCAGTGATTCTCCTTCACGTAATCAGAACTTACTTCGCTCAAGGAAAACTGTCGCAAGTAAACATGTTTCCTTGCTTTTAAACAAGTGATTTCTCTCAGTGTAGTTACGCTGTACCTACTGGAGGATTCCTGTCTAATTTGTCACGCTTTCTATGGACACACAGAGGAAGGTTTCAAATTAGAAAGGGATCTTCTATGGTAAGGACATACTCTGCGTAGCTCCACTACCCCGCGGCCGTAAAGAGAAAATTCATTTTGTGAGCAAAACGTTCAACCAAAAAAAAAAAAAAAAAAAAAAACATTTTTCTCTCAAAAGTGTTTCTTTCAGTATAAGCAAGTTCAAAAAAGCAAACCGTAAATTTTATGATACTATGAGTAAACACTGCTTTTGAGGATTACGTTGCACAGGAGCCACGCGCGGGGTCGCGGGCGTGAAGTCCAGGCCCTTGGCCTTCGAAAATCTATGCACGGAGGCCACGCAACAACCAATATAATCTCGTAATTCCGAATGTGCGTGGAGCCCACCCACGCCCTTGGCTTCCGCGCGCAACAAGGTGCTGAAGTTTTTGCCAAACTGATAAGGAATACCATTAAGGAAAGTGTAAGTGTAAGTTGCATCAACCATCATCATTCTTGATTCATCATTTCATACAGGCTCATCATGATACGTATAGCTTTAAGTTTGACTTAAGTTCGATTTGAATGTCGGTGATCAATTAGTTCAAATGAAGTTATGTTCAGTGCAGGTATATATAGCTGAGTTGGGCCGAAGTTTAATGTTGCCCAATTATGTTCTACCCGCCGCGGGGTCTTCAGTTCATTCGGCAACTTTGCAGTGCTGCCGCTTTGTACATATTTAGCAGTGTTGCCAGATTTCGCGGCTTTTCCCGCGCATAAGAACACATAGAAAAAGCAGCATCACATCAGGATCTGGCAACACTGATATTTATAATGACATTTTTCAGAATCGGTTCACCAAAATATCACCCAGGTCAGTGTAGTTTACATGACTGCAATGCTTTTTTTTTGTTTTCGCATTTATTTCGTTGTTTGTTTTTGTTTTTGTTTTGTTTTTTGTTTTAAATAACACTTTATCAGCACGACTATGCGAATTGTCCGTTTGATGGTCATCGGTAGGTATTGCTCGTATTTTGCTTTTCTGATGGCCATCGGAAAGGACGGAACTTGATTTAATTAATAATTTAATTCCACAATGCGACAACGCTGTAGCATCGGGCGATGGCCATCAATGTTGACGACCTCTCGCGATCGTCAACCGTTTGGCCATCGCCGATGACAGATAGTTCGTCGCGCGCCAAGAGATCACCAGCGTAAATTTACTCAATTTTAGCGCTTTTTTGTGATTGGTCAGAGGAATATAACAGAGCCGATAACAGAGCAACATGCGACTAATGTAAGCTTAGTGAACGACGTCTAGCTGTTTTGGCTACAGTCACAGGAGCAAGCGCGAGGAGTACCATAGCGTGCTATCGTAATATCGCAGCTCACAAAAACGCCTGGAATAAATGGTTTGGTTGTGAGATAACTGTTCCTACATAACGGAGCTATTTTTGCATAAACCGTGAATTGAAGGCGCAAGAAGATTGCCATAAGCGCGTTGAGTGCAACAGTCTGCTCAGTGCTCACTGCTCAGTATCCTTGCTCCTGAGGCCCGATCAAGTTGGAACTCGACCTATTTCAATCGATGAACAACAATTAACCCTATAAGCATACATGGCGCGGCGCGTGTATGGGACTATTGGGGATAATCCCCCCCTCTCCACCCCTCACTTTTTTGAGGATACGGGGCTAATTTTTTTTAAAAAAGCAAGAAATTGTATCTGATATGCAAAAATAATAATGTAAAAAAAGGTCGTCTACTCCCCCCCCCCCCCCCCCCACTTTTCGACCCCACGCAACGGCCATGACCGCCAGAGAAGCTTTGAGCCACACTAAAGCTTGACTTGAGAGTAATCGATGCCGTGCGGTGAGCAAAAAGTGAAGTTTTGCTAGTTATATTCAAGCCCGACTTTTCGCCAACTTGATTGGGCCCCTTCCCACAAAAGCGCCGGGAATAACTGACGTTGTTGCGACCTAACTATTCCTACAAGACGGAGCTATTTTTGCATAAACCACGAATTGAAGGCGGAAGAAGATTGTCACAAGCGCGTAGAGTACCACAGTCCGCTTATAATATCCACTATCCGGGCATCTGCTTACAAGAGCGCCGGGAATAAATGATAGATAACTATTCCTACCTGACGGTGTCATTTTTGCATAAACCTTAAATTGAAGGCGCAAGAGGATTGCCTCTGCCACAGCCACACCTTTCTTCTCGACTTCTAGCTGTAAATTTTTGTTCAATCTTCTCCAAAGTACGGCCACCCGAAATTTGTATTCGAGCTCTTATTTCAATCTATCTGACAACGCAGCGTTAATTCGTCTAAGAACACCTCCTACCTGAAATTATTCCACTACGATGGTCTCAACTTAAGCGCCCTGAAGTGAGCACGAGTACCTACTGTACAGCCTGGAGTTGAAGTCAAAGTCGCGACACGGCGGCGGCATCTATCGTCGTCATGCCTCAACATAGTTGCTATACCGCGCAGAAAAACCTTCAAATTTTACCTTTGGTTCAAATGTAAGGAATGTTTTAAATTGAAGATTTTTCCCCACTGAATCTGGCAACACTGCACCTCGCGTGCAGGATTCTGTCATAATCCTTCGGCGGTTTTTCATTCCAAGAGAAGTAAAAGGGTTCTAACCCTAGCTTCTTCTTTTGTTTTTCTCCTTTTCTCCGTATTTAATGTTAATGATCTAAGAAATCATAAAGTAAGTTGGAGCGGCAAGAATTCACTATGAACATAAGAGAGTCTGTGACAAACACTACGATTATCCGGACCTCGTGCATTGCCGAAAAAATTGCAAACGAGAAATAAACTGTAGGGAACACCCTACGAACACTTTCTCGCATCAAATTCTTAATCTGGGGGAGACCCCCAGACCCTCCTTTAAAACCCATAACATCCTAGCGTAGCCATATGGCTACAGTAAAGGGGTAGTTTTCATTTTTTGGGGTATTTAAATTAGGGGGTGTTAGATTGACAGTAAGATGTTATAGATTAAGTGTCATTTGGCATCAGCCTTTTTTGGGCCTTCTAGAATTAATAACAATTTTTTTTTTAAAGGTTCGCGGGGGATGCTTTAGTAAGGGTTGTTTTTGAAAACGATTGAAAAAACTGAAATAATTCAGGATGTTATGGGTTAATATTCTGGGGGAGACCAACACAGGAGACCAACACAGTCCCCCCTTTAATATATATATATATATATATATATATATATATATATAATATATATATATATATATATATATATATATATATATATATATATATATATATATATATATATATATATATATATATATATATATATATATATATATATATATATTACAAAAAAGGGAAGAGTTATCAAGAGGAATTGCAAAATTAAGAATTTGAAATGAAATGATAATGACATCATAAAACGAAGCCGCTCCAAACCGCTGCAAAACCGGCAATCTAAATGGCTTTTATTTCGTCATTTGAAAGAATAGGAAAAAAATGGAGGTTGAAGATTTGATTGACGCGGCCAAGTATAAATGAATGAATGGGGGAAAAAAATCGTTGTCATGCATGAAATAAAAGCTTTCATAATAGGTATGTGAGTTAAAGCTCAACAACTGACTTGGAAGAGAAAAAAAAATAAAAAAAACTACCCGACATTTTGTTACGTAACGTAAACAAGATCAGTTTTTTCACCCCGTTCCTTGTACGTGCGCGCTCACTTGAATGAAAGTACGTTTAAATAAAAATATGTAGTATTTATACATTTGTCAATTGACTCACTCATACGTATTTCGCACTGTTCAGCGCGATTAATCGATTTAAAAACGTGTTCGAGTCCTCAGCGTTTCAGTTATAAACGCCATTAGCGCTGCGATCCACTTGAACGCTCGCGTCGTAAAGACATCGGTGTATTTGACCGAGACTTTAATCACTGCGACAGTGGATTGTGGGCTCTCCTGAAGGATTGCATGGATGTTTTTTTTTTTTCGTATGTTTTTTTTTTTTTTTTTTTTCTTTTTCTAGATTTAAACTGGATTACTTAGCAGTTAACAATGGCTATTTGGTAACTATGTTTTTGTCATCTGAACCTATTCAAAAGTATCGATTTCTAAGGGATTCGGTGAGTCCCCTGATGAAGATCGATTATTTCATGTTGGTTTACATGTAGAGAATCTGTTGTTGCCACATTGCACGAGCCGCCGCCACTAAATGTTAACGTTTAAAAACACTTTCGTAAATTGTTTGTTTGGAACCGTCTAATCAAAAAAAAAAGGTAATAACCGAGGTATAATAAAATGTTTTTTTCTCAGTTTGATTCTAAATGTATGAAACAATCGATTCGATAGTGAAACAATTCGCAATTCGCTTCACCAAAAATCGATTGTTTCACATAGATTCAAATGGGAAAAAAACCTTGTTGCCAAATCGCACAAACCGGCACTATACTAACCGCATGACAACATTCCATCACGGCTCCTATTTCTTATTGTTTATAGCGTTTGGAGTGTCGACCCACATAATATTGTGGGAAAGCGAGTGGATTTGGCGCGGATTTTTGATACGATAAAACATTGGGTACAGGTAGGAGGGTAAAGGTAGACGTGCATTCTCTCTTTCAGACCAAATCCATAATTGATTCATTTTCTTTTTCATTCATATTTTGCCACGAGGGAAAACAAATCATGTGTAGTGCGCGCTCTATTAATTCATACGCGTTAATTGAAACCGCGGGTGCACTGTGTAGTTCTGCACTCCTCTCACCGACACACCGACACTCTTTGGCTGAAAGCGAGGAATGAAGCAAGATTAAAGAGACAGAATGGAGGAGAGGAAACACTGTGTGAGGACCAGCGGTGCCAAATGAAATAAATACATATATACCTAGTCGTTCTTTTCACGATGACGTGCTTCAGTTTACTCCCTGAGAAA
Organism: Trialeurodes vaporariorum; assembly: GCA_011764245.1. Classification (NCBI taxonomy): domain Eukaryota; kingdom Metazoa; phylum Arthropoda; class Insecta; order Hemiptera; family Aleyrodidae; genus Trialeurodes; species Trialeurodes vaporariorum. The sequence continues at coordinate 72,390,507 of VMOF01000111.1, forward strand.
AAGGAGTTCGTTTTAAGAGGTTGAGGTGGTTTCTCAACACTCTGTAAGCGAGGTTATAAGCCATTAGAAATAAACAACAGAATTACACAAATAGCCCGAAAATTCAACAATATGAGAAAATAATAAAATATGATCAAAGCTAAAACAATTAAATTAAAATAAAATAACCGTGGGACGTTTTGAGGCTCAAACGGCACTCATCCTCAGCCACTGAATGAAAAAGTTCGGCAAGCACACAACCAAGCAGATATCATTAGACCATTAGACCAATAGACCAATAGATCATTAGACCATTAGATATATAGCGCCTCCAGTTTTTTCCAGAGACTATGAGAGCGATACCTTTTTTCTAAGACCAAAAATCGAAAAAAACAAGCCCATTGGACACAAATCATTTTATGCTTGATTTTCAAGCTGGATCGCCCAAAAAAAATTTAGGCGATAGCTGGAATAAGGGCACATAGATGTATGGGCCCTTTTTTCGGTGAACACGTAAATCAATTTTATTATCACACCCTCAAATAGTTATCCTCAAATTTTCGTAAAAAAATATGAAGTTTTGAGGGCAAAAGAGCAATTTAAAGATAGTATGAGTATTGGATCATTTACATTGGTAATGAAACCTTTAAAGCTGTTTTTCTCAAAACTTGATTTTTGCCTATGGGCCCTTATTTCAGTTACCGCCTCAATTGGTTGAAATTTGAGAAAAAATGTGGTTAAAGGCCCGATACTCGGCAATAATTGGCGCGCATTCAAGAGCCTCGAATTTGGTCGAATGATAAAAAAAAAAAAAACGATGAAACCATTAATAAAGTCTGAAATCCACTCCTCGCAGAGAAAACTTATCTCAAAGTCCAGATGGACCATCCCTGTATGTAAGCACTATGCATACGTCTCATCATAGAATAAATACAACCAGCGAATTATAACTGCCGCAAGAGTCCAAATAGTCAAGTTTCTAAACCGGGTATCTGCGCGAGGCGATGCACATATAGTGCCTCCGAATTTGTAAACCGGGCAATTTTTGAGGCAAGCCGGTGAAGTACCAGGTTTAGAGGCTCGAAAAACTGCGACACAAGAAGGTGGACTGTTTCCTTCTGGTTGTATTTATTCTTTAGTTTCACTTTCTCAAACAAAAGAACAGTCCGTAGAAGTAAGTGCCGTCTTCCTCGCTTACACTACTTGCCCTATAGAACTTTTCCGTTAATACCACCGTGTTCCTCGCGATGAAATCGGTAAGAATCAACCCTCACGTTTCAATACTGTTTGAAAAATAACTGCAATGATATTTTATTGCTCCAATTCTTAGGTTACGTTTTTTCTTTTGAGGGGGGGGGGGGGGGTGAAACGTCTGTTGTGCATGCATACACGGCTGCAGTGGCGGCCGTGGGTCTGAAAAGTGAGGGGGGCTTGAACTTGACGACCTTTTTTTTTTTTTTTTTTTTTTTTTTTGTTTGTTTTTTGTTTTTTGTTTGATTGTAGGTTATAAACCAAGAAAAATAGCCCGGGCTTCCTGAAAAAGTGGGGGGATTAATCCCCCCGCCCTTATGACGTGCCGCCACTGCACGGATGGTCCATCTAAACTTTGAGCTTAGTTTTCTCTACGAGAAGTGAAATTTACACTTCTTTTTGGTCTCATCGTTTTGATTGCAGCATTTTACAACAGAATCTGCAAACCATTTACCTAAAAGGCGAATTTTTGAGAGAGTTCCAATCACAAGCTACACTGCCGAGGCGAGGCCTGGGAAATATGTTCGTAAATTTGGCAGCAGTGCGATAGGACGAGTAACAAAGGACGAGATATAGCGCTTTGGATAGGCGCTTCATGCGCCGGTTCAACTTTCAGCCCTACACTTTTAAGTAAATGAAACTGCAACACAATATCATTCAAACCCTAGGTTCCCAATCTCTTATCGGTTTATCGCCCCCCGACCCCCGCCTCAGCCAGGGTGGGGAGCAATCCGTTGGCGCGGATAGATAAGCTCCCTCAGCGGGAGGAACAAACATGATTAAAAATGTAAACGCTGCCGGGAAATTTTTTGTGGGATTTTTCAATTGTCAGTTTCAATGGGAAGACAGCCTCATTATACCTAACCTATAACATTGAAAGGGAGAGTGTGTGACATGCGTGCAGTGACGGATATTGTAATATTATTCCCATGATAATCAAACGTTGAATTTGATTTTGGAAATAATGTATGTTTAAGCCATAAGCCATGAAATAGTTCTTAATTTGAAACTAAGTTAGGTTGAAAATTTGATGAATTTTCAATTATCTAGATACATATGGAGTTTCAAAAGAGCCCAACACCGTTCAACTTTCAAACTGTTGAAGAGAGAAAAACGAAATTCGGGGATTGTTTATAACTTAATAGAAACCACTTTTTGGCGTATCTATGATATATTTGGGGGCACCCACAACAGGTTTTTCGCCCCCACATTCAAAACTCAGACGTAAAAAATGAACCAATTTGGCACAGATCGGAGGTCAATGTCGTAGTTTTTCACATTCGATACATCGAAAGGTTAAAGTTGGATTTCCACTCATTGTAAAAACTGACCATTTTGACACTAATCAAATCGGAGGTTGAATTTGTTTATTTATATTCGAGATAATCGAAGATCCAACATGGATTCACATCATTGTCAAAATTCGATACCTCTAATTCGAAAAACGATATTGACCTCCAATTTGCGCCATAATGCCCCAGTTTTTAATGCCCCTATACGAGCGACATACCACTCGATAGGGGTGGTACGGAATATTCGAGGTACCTCGGCCCCTGAAGAACAAAATTTTGACAAAATTGCGTCAAACTCGTATATTTACTGAAATGTACTTGGTTTTCAGAGTATTTTAGACTGCAAGTTTTGAAAATTCCGAATTGTTCAATGGGAGCTTTGTTTTTGTTTTTTTTTTGTTTTGTTTTTTTTTGTTTTTTGTTTTTTTTTGTTTTTTTTTGTTTTTTTGTTTTTTTTTTTTGTTTTTTGTTTTTTTTTTTAATAAGTCAAAATCTAACCCCGGCGATCTTCCATGTATCGTAAACGTAAAACGATATCGACCAGTGGTTGCCGCGAAATTGCTCAGTTTTTAGTGCCTGTTCAAACGATGTATCTTAACATATAGGGGTTGCCATTTGAAAAGTTTGAGTTGGGGCGAAACCTTAACCCTTCACACCATGATTTATTTTATTTCAACAAAAACTGGATTTTTCAATTCACTAGGTGGTCAAATATGTTGGAAAAATAGCAACAAAACAATTAAACAGTTTTTTGGTGTACATTCTCATTATTCTATTATTTAACTCGTTTTTTACAGTGTTATAACACCATAAGAAATGATGGGAAAAGACAAACAATTTTTTCTTTCTTCAAAATTTAAAAAAAAAAAAAAAAAAAAAAAAAAAAAAAAAAATTGATTGGAATTTTCAAAAAGCAAATGCCAAAAGCTTGGTAAATATAACGAAATTGGGGTTGAATTAGATAACAGGGGAAATCCCCCGTCATGATTTTCATTAATAAATGCATTATAATGAGTGCGCTGGAAGTCTTTTGGAAAAGGTTTCAGCCCGTTTTTATGTTTTCTTATAATGTGAAATTGGTGATACAATTTGAAATGAGTCAAAATGTACATTATAATGTCTGATATAGGACTTTTTACGTCATGTATCACCAGTGATACACTATACAGTGTAGGGTTAATTAGCCGAATTAATCCCATCCAACTGTAAACTATCTTCCTCCACGTGTGCCCTAGACTTCAGTGGCGTAGCGTGCAATTTGACAACGTTGTACTATTTCCATTTAAACCCATAAAAAATATCGAATACATATCGAATATATCGAATATATATCGAACATAAATATCGTTGGGTGTTCGGTGAATACCCTTGGATTCGACCTTTTAAACGGGTTTATATAGACACATACAACGGTGCCTAATTGCACGCTACGCCACTGCTAGACTTCTAGAGTGAATAGGATTAAATATGAATGAAATCGAAGCTCACTGACCGAGATGAAATCGCGAACTGAAAATAAAAACAAACATTTGAGGAGGTTTCAGTGTCAGCGGGTCAAGTTTGTAGAGTACTTGAGACTTGAGAGCGTTTGCTGCGCTAAGCGCCGCGCCAGTTATGCAATTTTTTAGATCATCGTTATCGCCGGCTATATGCCGAGTGCGGTGCGGTAATAATTATGGGTGGGTAAATGGTGGGAATTCGGAATGTTGTTGGATTAAAGTTGGACTTGCGGTAACGCGCGACTACCAGCCAGCGGTCGAGGATGGGGTTGCGGGATGCGGATTAACTGATGCTGATATGCTGATGGTGATGCTGATACTACTGCGACCAGACTTGGACTTGGCTTGGACACCGCACCGCACTTCACCGACCAACGACCACCACCAAGTCTATGGTCTCAGTTGTCAGCGTCTTGCCTTTGCACCTCTCTTTGAACTCTTTTAGTCACCATAAGTTGTTCCACTCGAGATGACTTCCACATTTTGTTTCGTTGCTGCCTGCGGCTTCATAGGCTTAGCATCTTCACTCAAACTCCGTGAGTAATTAATTTTCACTCAAAACAAATAGTTGACGTAAGTTGTTTGTTTGGCATTTGAAAGGCCATACGGCTTGAAGGGCGGGTTACGTAATTTTTTTTCCGATTTTGAATAAAATGTCTTAAAAGTTCAAAGTTTGAACGTTTTTGATTTTTGAAATGTACGGTGACAATAAAAGCTTGGTAGCTATAGGTTATTTTTTTTCATTTGAGCTGCAGCCAAATATGTAGATAAGCAATTTACGGATAACAATCAGCGTTTGGTTTTTTGTTTTTGTTACGCTGGCGATGATCAGTGTGTGGTCGAGACGTCTAAACTTAAATGTACCCTTGTTATTTAAAAAATTAAAAATAAAAACAAAAAACAAAAAACAAAAAATAAAAGTAATAATTATAACTTTTTTCGAATGAAAGTTTTCCTTGGGTTGTTTATTTTTTTTTTTAAAGGGGCCTGATTTTTATATGGAACTAAGCCAAATGATCAACTTGAAAAGCTAGGTTCATACCATGCTGTTTAGACTCAAGTAGGACTTAAAAAAAAAAAAAAAAAAAAAAAAAAAAACCATAATAATAATAATAATTTTTGGAAAATTTATACAACCGGAATAAGCCCAAGGCTTAGGACTATTGTTTAGTCCCGCCGAGGGACTAACAACCTATTACCCGCCACAAGCGGTGATAAACAACCAATAATGATAACATTTTACCCGCCAAAAGCGCGGTGATTAGAAGAATAAATAATAATAATAAAAACAAACTTTAAATAATTTTAATTTTTAAATGTTGAATAACCACATTCATATGCTTATCCATTTGTGATTGCGATTTGTCTGTGAAATTGAGTGCGAGCACGGTTCAAATCTAATAAAGAATGTAAATCTTGGAGAAACCCAGAATACAAAGTTTTTGGAATCGATTTGTGTGAAAAGCATGACCAACTGATTTAAAAAATAATTTTATAACACCACGCCTTTTCATTCTATTACGATCCCTTTTTTTTACCTTCCAAAGGTCTAAATTACGACACATTTTCTCCTTATAGGTATATGATAGAGACTAACGAATTTAACGGACAAATTCACATGAAAAAGATTTCAGAATCGCTTGGAAAGTTTAATCGTACTCGTTGATTTATTTGGACATATAAACTGTATTTTCTTTCAAAATATACACTAAGAGTTGGGACACATTAAAACTACAATATTATATCCACGTGCCAAGTAAAGGGCTTACATGGTTTTTAGCAAATTTTATTAATGATGCTAAGACGTAGCGTCGTAGATTTTAATAACTGTATTCAGCTTGAATACCTAGGAAAAAAATTTCGCTCTGTCTCCATAATAACCATAAAAGTAAATTTAATTTCAAACTCGTAGAATTAAACAGATATGATGATGGAGGAAGACAGCAGTAGTATTGCGTAAGATATAACTCAAATGTTGTTGTAAATGTTAAAAATGTGTGTTAAATGGATCTAAAAGGGATTTAAAGAGATGAAAGGGATTGACTTGGACTGAAGGTTCAAAAAGAGTGAAGGGGTTATGTGATTTACGTACTTGGAGGAACGGGTTAATTTTTTTCCCCATTTCTTGAAATCCTTTGACTGTGTGTTTTTCCTACATTCCCGAGGGAAATTTTGAGGGATGGCACTGGGAACTCCGCACTGAGAAAATTCTTTCTTTAATCCAAGAAGTATTTCGTTTGTGTTAAAGAAACAGCACGGTGAAATATTGACTAAGGGGGAATTCCTTTAACCCAAAGAAAATGTCTGCTGCTACAAGTAGAAGATTCCTTGTTGCGCGTGACAGTGATTCTCTTTCGTGCAACTGAACTTTGCTTCACGCAAGGAAAACTGTCGCAAGTAAACGTGTTTCCTTGTTTTTAAAGAAGTGATTTCTCTCAGTGCTCGCGTATCGCAGTTTTATAAAATAAGCAACCTATCCTACCCCTTCCCCACCTTAGGTGCCACAAAACTGTTAACCACGATCCAAAGGGCATGATATACAAGAACCACATACTTTGGTTTTCTAATTACTCGTCATTCCATAGTTATGCGGGTGGCTCCTGACTTTTACGACACCCTGTATATCTTTACGCAGCCGACACCGACACATAATTCAAAGCGAATAATGACTTGTAAAGTTGCGGCTTGCAAGCAGTAACTCAGGATTTATTATGACCGAGCGCTATTGAGTCGTGTGGAGCGTGTTTGTAAAATGTTGCCTTTTTATTATTTTATCTTACTCTCCTTATATTACACAGCCATCGCGGATTAGATTAACGCCACATAATAAACTGAGCACAATGATTATGCATTAATTTTAATTACACCGGCTCCGTTTATGATTAGATGGAAGCTCAATGCGCAGCAAAGCTTCAATAAAGAGATGATACTGCAGAGGAAGAAAACTCCGATACTTATAGGGATGCTATAGGTATATTTACTATTCAGGCCTCCTATTTTACAGCTTCCTTATTTTTCATTTTTTCGACGGTTTGAGATAAAAATAAGTTTCTTCTGCATTATGACGGTGACGACCAGTGTGAAGTTTTTCAGTTTAAGGTGAACTCTGACCTGAGTGTCAATTGTCAACCTTCCTTATTATTAGTAAATAGATATACGCAATGGACACTATACTGTATGATGTGATTACTAACCGAAGTTATGATTCGAATTTCGGCGAGTTTACAGTTTAGTCTACAGTTTCTTTTAAGTCATAAACATTCTCCGAGTTTCGTACTTTTTATCTGCAGCCGTTTAAAAGTTATTCATGTGTGCCGGATTCTGGGGATCGGGACACCCTGGTATGTCTGAAATTATTGGACAAAATAAACAAAGTCTCCATTCCCTTCATTTAAGAATGGATCAAATGATTTATGGGCTGTGCATTGGACCGATTAGAAAATAGGGCGTTTTAAGTTAGACTTTACAATGGACGAGTTTTTTTTTTTTTTTTTTTTTTTTTTTTTTGGGGGGGGGGCAAAATGTATTTTGGACGGAATCTATTGGAACCGTCCTCTTCTTCTTCTTGTTCCGTTGGTCCCAGTTTTCTCTACTTGCCAAAAGTGTAGCAGCATTGGGCAAATGGGGGTGGTATGGTAATCGATTACACGAGTAATCTGAGTAATCATAATCGTCGTTTTTTCGGAGGGTGATTTTATGGTAATTAGGGCTGGTTTTTTAAAGTCACCCAACATTTTAGCTGCAAAAAAATCCAATTGAAGAGACCCTAAAGTTTGTCATTTATCTGTGAAGACTACATTTAATTACCATCCGAAGGTTTGACGATTACCGATTACCCAGTAATTGTGTAATCGATTACACTCGTATTTGCCAAAGTCTGATTTCTAGTTGGTAATGGCATGACGTCCTGAAGAAACTATTTTTCTGAACGTGGCTCTAGATTCTTCAGAACTAGTGTTTTTCTGTACATTCAATGGACTTTTTCAACACAACAACGAGTCCACTGATTGTGACCAAAAGATTACACAGTTCAGTTCAGTTCAGCAATCAAATAAAATACTCTCAACTGTAATATTTCTTCAATCGGTGGAATCATTATTGAACTGTCAAAACATTCATACATTTTTTTTTTTTTTTTTAAAGTCAGTGACGAATCCAGCGGTTGAGATAAGATTACAGATCAGAGTGTTTTGGTGCATTACAGACTACAGTCACACTCTGAAATGAACTGTGTAATCTTTTGATCGATTGGCCGAATCACCAAAAAATTGAAGAATACACACACAAAAACAGGAAAAAAAAAATAAAAAACAAAAAACAAAACAATGGATGAAATATAAACAGAACGGCAGCTCTTGAATCCGCAAGAGCCCCTGCGGTCATCTCTCCTCACCATATCTAAGTACATACATGGTGACCAATTTAACACGAAATCATGTGAAATTTCGAAAAACTTAAAGTTCACATAGAATTTTATGAGCAAAGGCTTTCATTTCACTAGTATTGGTCTTACAGCGGTTGATTTTCTCTTTCATAATTCATGTCTGAAAGGGTTAAATTAAACCGAATTGAGACAAACCTTTCTTTCATCGGCTCATGGCACGGGCAAAACACAAGCTACATGAATCATTGGGCCCATATACTTAATTGCAGCAACGTTGCATTTTATCAATTGAATCTCATGAAGAATGTCGAAATATTGAGGTTGAGCGGTACAATCCCTACAATCGAAATTTTTGATGGGTAAATGGACGAGAAGCAACGTTGCCGGATTTCACGAGCCACGACTGCCATGCACAAAATGCAAGCTACGTGTTGACCGGTGGCATATACAACATGCTTTGAACAAGAGTCGTGGATTACTTTAAGAGAATTTATTAAGGCACACTGACCCACTGTCGTTAGTCAAGGTCTAACTTGGCTGCCGCGCTACCTTGAAGCTTTATCTGCACATCTCGAGGAAAATTTTACTAATCCAGGCAGGATTGTGGTTACTCAAATGAAAAAATAAATTGTACGTCCAAGAAAGAAGAAATCGTGACAAAGAAGTAATTTATTATTAACTGCAGTGTAGCGTGTAGTGGAAGAGAAGAGAGGATAAAATTTAAAAACACACCTGCGTAAAAGCTATAGTGTTGCGTAGAGTTCTTTTTTTCATTATTTTTTGACGGCGAAGAAAAATGAAATTAGGAATTTGTAGGAGCATAAAAACGAAGCAACGGCGTAATAATCAGGGCTGCCATTTTGCGTATAATCAATACTATTTTTCTATTCACCGATGATTCCACCGGTTGAGAAAAGATTACACAGTTCAGTTCAGAGCATAACTGTAATAAACTAAAATACTCACATCTGTAATCTTTCCTCAACCGGTGGAGTCGTCGATGACTTTAAAAAACTTTCGGATATTTTAATTAATCAACGGAGTTTCCACCGGTTAAGGAAAGATTACAGATCAGAGTATTTTCGTGCATTGCAGTCATACACTGAGCTGAACTGTGTAATCTTTTCTCAACCGGTGGAATCATCGGTGAATAGAAAAATAGCATTGATTATACGCAAAACGGCAGCCCTGATAATAATGCTCATTTAAAATTATAAGTTTCAGTCTCTTTTCAGATTTCCTTTCTTGGAAATTGTGAGAATAATAAAAAAAATCTTTTTTTTTTCGCATTTACTGCTCCTAAATCGCAATGCATTATTGAAACACTTGGGCGAAAAACCTTTACTTCAGAGGACAGAGACGCAGGACAGAGGGGGTGCTGGTTGAGTACTGGTGCTCATTGGCGGATCTAGGAATGGGTCACTCTCCCTCTTCTCCCATTAAAACGTGTGTAATAGAAAAGAACAGATTAGGGGCAGTCACGTGATTTTCGCCCCCTCGCTTCTATCCTTTGCTAACACATGCGTTCTTATGGAGAAAGAGAGAGAGAAGGACAATTTCCTGGATCCGCTCGAGGAAAATGCTTTCCTGTCATTTCTTTTCAACAATAGAAAAGTTGCAAAATTAAAGTAAAATGACACAGTAACCTAACTATCATATTTTTTCGCATATTCTTTAAATGTGTTTTTTCGACTAAGCTATTTCATGCGATAGCTGGAAAATACTTCACAATTTAAGGCACGGCCGGGAGACATATTTTCTTAGTGCATGTCAGTAGATTAAATGAGAGTCCAGTTTCTGTCAGGCATAAATTGTAAACACGCGACCTGCGCCGTGCATTTAAAGGAAAAACCAACCAAGGAGTTAAAATATGAGTGAGCGCGGGCGGATTATGAATTGTTCTAATTTTTGTAGATTTACTTTATAAGAACTTCCGGTGCACAACAGCTGCTCCTACTTCCGGTTTCAACGCTGCAACATTTTCGTCTTATTTCACTCACTTTTACACGGTTGTCAGTTTGACAGTGGCTGCTCTTGCAATTTGGCAACAGGGCTTTTCCCCATTTAAATAATAAATAAATATCGAACACTATAATTCTCCAGGAGACTGTTACTTGTCAGCCTCCTCAAGAATCGATTGTTTTACCTAAGTTTAAACGGATAAATTGCAAGGTTGCCAAATTATATGATCCACCACTGCAGATTGTATACATATAATTGTGCGGCGTTTGCACTGAGAAACAGAAGCTTTCGTTTAGCGTATAATTTATGGCATTTTTCAATTCACCGAAGGTACCACCGGTTGAGAAAAGATTACACAGTTCTGTTCAGTGTATGAATGTACTGCATGGAAATACTCTGGTCTTCAATCTTTTCTGAGCCCGTGGAAAATTCGTTAAATTATTAAAATATCCGCACGTTTTTTAAAGTCATCGGCAACTGCACTGGTTGAGAAAATTTTACAGATGCGAATATGTTCGTGCATCACAGATATACACTGAATTGTGTAAGTAATCGTTACTCAACCGGTGGAGTCATCAGTGAATTAAAAAATACAGTTAAAGATAGAGGTAGTTTCAGAAATGTAGGCACACCTAGACCGATAATCTTTGGAATTTGTCGACATTATTTCTGATACTACTCGATGGAAATGAATGAAAATGAAATCGAGTGTTCACTTTTCAATTAGGAACATTTTAATAGCAAAAGAATAAATTCAGAGGCAAGTTCGGTTTTGATTTGAAGGAACTAAAGTTGAAAATTCGACAAAGTTTATAGTTTAGGTGCGCCTACACTTCTGAAACGAGCTCTACGCTAAATGCAGCTCTGTTGCTGAGAAAGGAGCGACGTTTATAACCCTTGTCAGCCCAAGATATTGGATCAACAAATCGTACGAAAGGTGAAACGGATTTTGAAAGTAAAACTATAGTTTGATCGCTATAGAATCACGGAAAAAAAAGGTTGGGTACCTTTCCCCTAAAATTTACGTCTTTTTGCACCGGCATTAGTTGGGGGAAAATGAATATCGTTAACTTTCGGGAAAAGTATACCAAAAGTTGAGAGAATATTCGCGACTAACTTTGGAATCTTCTCCAACGTCCAGTCTCACTAGCGCAACCAGGATCTCTTCCACCTCTCTTATTTCCCATTTGAATGTATACATAGGAAAAGGACAGAAAGAGGGTGTTTTATCCCCTTGTACATCCTTTGTCTAACATACGTTTTTTAATGGAGAAAAGGAAGAGACGAAGAACCTCTCGGTGCGCTACTGTCCAGTCGGAGTTTCCCCAAATTTGACATTATTTCCCCAACTATTGCAGGTGCTGTAGGATGTTATTTTTGGGAAAACTGTCCCAATTTTTTCCGCCATGACTTGAAACTTGAAAGAGGCTTGAAAAATTCAGAACGGGCTCTCCTTCTTCAGAAGGTTACAGTTACATAGTGGGTTACGCTAACTTAAAGGAAAGTAGTGCGTATTTTGTGAGTCGTGTAACGGTATATTTTCTTTCTCTCTGTGCGCCATGCGCCATCTTTTCTTACTCCGGCTCATCACCTTCAAGTAATCTTCTTTTCAAGGATTCGATAAGTAGATTTTAATAATTACCTCACTAGCTTATCCTCCTCACATATACCCAACACGCGTCGCGTCACTTCAGACCTTGTTTACATCTCGTAATTTACGTAGATGTGAAAAACGCACGTACGTATACCTGTGCTCGCTTGCGAGTGACTAAGTGCACCTCTCGTCAGAGCAACGTACGAAGATCGATTACAAATAATCTAATTTAATGCAATCTCATCATTCTTGTTTTTTGATCTGCACTTTCATTCTATTCAGAGCTGCCGTTGTGTGTTATTTATTTAATGACATTTTTTCAATTCGCCGATGTTTCCACCGGTTGAAGAAAATATTGATCTGGTCAGTTCAGTTTAGAATGGGACTCTTGCTAACTTTTCCGTAAGTAAATAAATAGTCCAATCTGATGTAAAGACCAGCGAACACTAAGAAAGTATCAAATTCAGTAATAAACTCACATAACTGCTATAACGGCAAGTTTGTATAACGGCGGCTCAACGCAGGTATCATGGGAGATTCCTGTTTATTATGTCACTTTCTCTACCAGAAACACAGAGATATGTTTCAATTTAGATGATACCTGCGTCTCTCCGCCATTAAATCCGATTCTGAGAGCGAACTTCGTGATTTTCAAGTGTACTCATCGTCATTTTCACGGGTTTTTATGCAAGAATCAACTATTCAATCCCCTATCAGCAAAAGTTTGCAAGGGCCCATTTTCCTTTTTTTAAACAGTTTTATGTTAAGACTTAATAAGCCATCATGTTTAATTGGTTCATGTGCCCCCTCGCTTTCCACTCCGCAATCGAACATAAGCCGTTTCGATTCTCGGCGCTGGTGTCCTGTCTTCATCTACTCTGTCCAGTAGCGCACCGAGAGTTTCTTCATCTCTCTCTTTTATCCATTAAGAAACATATGTTAGACAAGGATGGACAAAGGGATATAACCCCCTCCTTCTGTCCTTTTCCTACTCATGCATTCAAATGGGAAATGAGAGAGAAGGAAGAGATCCTGGTTGCGCCAGTGACTCTGTCTTTAGAATCACCCAAAAGAGGTGCTCCTCGCGGCTCCACTTCTTCTGCGTTGGATTTACGCAACTGGTCCTACGTGCATCATATTGCGTTATTTCGTTTTGAAGGCGCTTAATTACTTTCTCACGCGGGCGCATGCAGTGCCACAATCGGAATCTCAATTATTTTTGATCTCGTCAAGCGTCGCTGAATTTCTATGTTCGACTAGATTTCAGGCGTTCGTTGGCCCGGTTCATCCGTATTTCGAAGTATTTCAAGGATATATGGGTAGGATTTCAAGGCTCGTGACTCTTGAAAATATTTCAAAGGGGACGATGGACGGCAAAAATGTAACCGAAACCAGATACAAGACCAAGTGGTTTCTCAATCATCGACACTGTGTGAGCAGGACCTGGAACGTTTCCGATGACCGATGCGCATACTGCTTTTTTTTTTTTTTTTTTTTTTTTTTTTTTTTTTTAACCGGGTGTCACGACTGTCACGCGCTGGTATGTGCTTTGATTTTGTTTTACGGCATCTCTTGGTTTATCCATCATCCACCGAGTGCAGCGGCCCCGGCTCAAGTTTCGTAACCAGCTGCTCGGTTAGTATATTAGTGCGATATTCACCGCGCTCATTGAACAATAAATGGGGGGGGGGGGTGTCATGAAGTCACCGTTTCTCCTTCTGATTGTTTTAATTTCACAAAACGCGTAAACTATTCTTAAGGCGATTTCAAACTTTTTCAGATTTCAATCCGATGGATAGCGCCACTAACCGCTTTTCGGTAAAGTCGTGTATTTGGCGTTTTAAACTGAAACCAAAGATAAAACGCAAAATCAAATAACGTCAGCACCTCCAAAACAATTTTATGGATTTTTTTTTTTTTTTTTTTTTTTTTTTTTTTTTTTACCAAAAAACGAGCGAAATTTGTTTAAAATTAAAGTCTTAAATAATGAAATTCATTTTGCCATAAGCTTAGAGAGTGAGTGAGAGTGAGTGAAAGTGGTAATATATCTATCTGCCTCACTCGCACTCATTGAGGCTTATGGGAATTTTCGTATTTCATAATTTCCGGCTTTATTTTTGAGTGTTTTAGAAACTTTCAGTGTATCTTCCTGAAGTATGTGCTCGCAGGCGCTGACTTTCCTCAAAATTTTGTTTGCAGCATAAATTCATCAATTTTAGCCAAAAACTGTTGACCTCTTGAGCAGCGTGACGTGGTGTTCACGGTTGGAACTAATCGACCCTGGAATCATCTTGAAATTGTTTGCAATGTCGATTAACAATTATTTCCCCGGTAAAAAATACGTTGCTTTCGATGTAATCGATGCATTGAAAAATCATTCTAATGAGCAACTCCATGCCCGATCAAAGCTGATAAGAGTGGAAATAATTTCTGCAGTCATTGAGTAAATTTTGGAAGTTTTTCATGCTCCCATAGTTTTTGTTTTTGTTTTTGTTTTTTTTTTTGTGGAACTTCAAGTTTGAGTCAATGTGCCTTATTTCTGTTGCAAAACCTCGGAATAGACTCACTGGTACAACAACTTTCGGAGAGTATGTAACCTATTGATAGATTGTATTGTTAGTGTTGTAGTTATAAAAGCTCTCATTGAGAGCTGGACTTCTAAAGTACACCAACGGAACCTGTAAATAAAGTTCTTCCTCACTAGACCCGTACAGTCAGACACTATGAACTTTGTTTTCAAGAAGTTTGTATAATCCTTAAGCTTATTCTACGCTGCAACAATAGCAAACAGAGCTTCACAACCCTTGATTCTTGCTTATTGTCATTCGCATTATTTTTTCTATGAGTATTAACGCACATAGCGTATTTTAAAACTTATTCTTCGAGAATGCCTTAAGGAAATTAATAAAAGGAAAAAGGAAAGAGACAAATTTAAATAAAATTAAAGATTCATTAAAGTGAGAGCAGAAATTAGAATACGTAGTGAAGAAGATG